>OZ030007.1:40995950-41595950 GCA_964023405.1 Apodemus agrarius | reverse complement strand
GATGTGGCTTTAAGGAACAACACCTGAGGTTGTCCTCTGCCCTACACACCCATGTGGGCACATGTATGTGCCCACACATATCTATTCTCTCAAAATTCATCATATTCAACACAACACAGTAAACATTCTAAAATGCAAATATCGATCTGATCAGTCATTCCCCAGGCTGGAGAGACAGTTTCTAATTGCACATACGTGACCTTCTGTCTTTCAGCCACTTGTAGACGCTGCCCATGAATCTCACACTAGGAGATGGACGCTGTGGCTCAACTGCTCAGCCCACTTTATTTCCTATGTAGATGTTCATGGTTGGAGTCTACACCGTCTATTTCAGGCTACTTTGTGTCAAGTCCCGTGTGTGCTTTTTTTTTTTCCTAAGGGTAAGCTTGGGAAGCTATGTCTCTTTGAATACTGCCTTTCCACTTCAACACTGTGAATCTTCTGGGGAAGTAAGAAACTAGAATGATTGTCTATCTCTGCTGATTGTAAAATCAGTCAAAATTTACATCCCTTTACCACATTTGGGGATGTTTGCATGCCAGACTGTTTAGTCTCTCCATACTTACAGTCTCCTCTATTCAATCCAGTGAACTTTCCTCATCATTTGCCCTCAGGGGCCTTTGCAAACAGCATTATTGTCTCTTTGCTAATGGTAGAGTGACCAATGTCACCACCTCCACAGTACCGGGATGAAAAGCACAAGCTACTGTGTTGAGCTTTTTACATTAGTACTGAGGAATGATCTTGATTCCTCATACTTATACAGAAAGCATTTTACAGACTGAGTTCTCATCCCAGACCTTTAGAGTTTTATGTTATTTATGACCCAAAATTGACTGATTAATGACAACTGCTCTTTACATCTGGTTCCTTTTATTCCAAATAAGATTGCTTGTAAAAATTAAACATGTTCAGTAGCTACGATGCTTCTTGCTTTGCTGCTGTATTTTAAAGACTATAGTAACATAAAGTAATGATCATGATTCTCACTCGGTGAATGTCACCCTTCTGAAATGAGTGTGATAGGAACTGAGAAATCTACAGTTTCAGTATTGGCCATGGGGAGGGGGGTAACTTTTGTGAAGAAAATAAATATGATAAAACCAGAGAGAGGCTCTGCTAGAGCCTGACAAATTCAGAGGCAGAAGCTTTCAGCCAACCATTGGACTGAGCTGGACAGGGGGGAAGGTGGGAGAGTGGGGATGGGGGATGGGGGGTCAGGGCCCCATGGAAGAGATGGAGAAGGGACTGAAGGAACTGAGAGGGTTTGCAATCCCATGAAGGGAGCAAAAGTGTCAACTGGCCAGACCCTTTGCAGCTCCCAGGGACTGGACCACCAACCAAAGAATACACATGGGGCAGCCCAGTGTACTGGCCACACGTGTGGCAGAGGATGGCCTTGTTGGATATCCGTGGGAGGAGAGGCCCTTAGGCCTGAGAATGTTTGATGTCCCAGTATAGGGAATGCCAGGGCAGAAGGATGGGAGTTGGTGGGTAGGCAAGCAACCTCATAGAGGCGGGGGACGGGAGATGGGATAGGGGAATTCCAAAGGGGAAACCTGGAAAGAGGAAAACATTTGAAATGTATATAAAGGAAATATCCAATCAAAAAAGAAAGAAAATAAGTGGAACTGAACTTTTCTTGGAACTTCATTTTTACTGTGGGCATTACAGAATTTACAAGACAAAGTTTACACCAGCTAAAGAATACTCAATCCTGGAGACTCTGGCAACCTTCAGTAAGAATAATTCTGCCAGTAACTAATTTACAATTTGCGAAAATGCTTGGGAAACTGTCTGGCCTATTATCATCACAAGGTGTTTGTTCATACATTGGCTAGAAAAGAAAATACGGAGAAGACAAGGACCATCATTGCTATCCTCAGGTACAGGCCAGAAGGAATGGAGTCACAGTGCTGATGTTAACGGGAAAGACCCTATTTCTGAGAGCACAGATCCACTCAGTTCTTTACTGACTCATACATCACAGAATGAAAAGATCATGTTATATGATTCATCCATATTTTTAACCACGCCCCAAACTGTCATTTGCCCAGAAATAATTACAGTTGTATGATTCCCCCCCTCCATCCTGGTTCTGTATCAAGACTCTCTTAGTCCTGTTCCAAGAGGGAACAGGAAGCAGATAGAAGGGATAGGAAAGTGCTGAGCTCATCACTTCCCTGTCTTCTGCTTCCTGTTCTACTATTCCTTCACTTTGTTCGGCCAACTCTGGTAACTGTCTTCCATCACAGTAAGGAAGAGAACAGGGACAAACATTGGTGCTTAAGAAATGGCTAGTCTTTCTTCAATGCCTTTGATACAAGATCTTTATCGATGTCAAAAATGAAAACAAAGTACTGCACATATTATCCAATTTTTCTGTGTAAATCCAAGAAGACATCATTATTGACTGCATTCTATATCAAGTCATGGCAAATGATCCACAAATGGTGAAAGTTAATAAACTCTTTGGGGCATCTGTATACAATACAGCAAACTCACTGTTCCCTAGAGCTGTGGAGGAATTCATTTACCTTACAAAGGTGAATCCTTCTCTTCCCCAGAGACCATTTTGTACATCTCAACTCAATACAAGATCAGATCCATTGTCGGCAGGAACAATTTGTACTAGTCCCCCCACCCCCACTGGGCTTGAACTTAAAGCATCACCAAGTGGAAAATAAATGCCAATAGCTCTATCTCAATTTTTCCAAAGGGACAGGAGAGAGGTGAGGGAGAGTCAGACTAAAACCTCCCCCTGAAGTTACCCGCCTCACCAATCTGTAACAAAACAGAAAACCCCAGCCAGGCCTTAACCCGTTATTTCCTAAAAAACTTCTTTTATTTGTTTTCTGTAAATGATAATCCTTTTCTTGCTGTCTCTCTTAAAAGACAGTGAAGAGTCCCTTGGCATTTGGAAGAAATTTTATTTTGCTGAATTTTGGAGCTGGCTATAGCTTGATCTCTATTAATGTGAGAGGAAGGAGTCAAAGAACATTATTTTTTTTCTATTAAAGCAAAGGTTTCTACATTAACTCTGAACTTCAGGACACTGCATAGTGTCGAAGATAGAAGTTGGAGTGACAGCGACACAGAAATGAAATGAATTAAAATTGCTGCTGACAATAAAGCCAGAAGCAACAGTAGGCAGTAAAGGCTTGTCCCTGAAACCCTTACAGTGTTGCTGATGCTGGAGGGAGCAGTAATTGAAGATAGTTATGGACCTGGAAAAAAAAGAAGAAGAAAAGCAATAATGTTGAAGCCATACCCTGTGTGTACGGGAGGGCTATTATTTGGTTTAAAACCACAGAATGCATTTATGACTTTGGTGGAAGACAGATAGTGACCTTGATGTAGTACAGATTTGAAATGGGATTGGAGAGCCCGGTTCTCGTTTTTGTCACTATAGCATGAAGGGCACCAGCAAAAGATTCCTCTTGCACTAAACAGGTAGAGCGTGAGGCTGAGCACCTGCTGACACTTGCATTGTAGGGCTGTGGTCTGGAAGCTAGAAGGGAGAATTTCTCCTTTGAAAGTCCATGCATGTGTGGGTATGATGCTGTGCATTATTGGGGAAGATGGCTTATAGAATGAAGAATAAAAGATTAATTTTGTTTTGTGTGTTCATCCTTCAATGTCCAAGTCACAATCAGAAGACAAAGTAATTGTCAGTTTCCCCTTCCAACATGTAGGTCCTGACAATTAAATCAGATCAGTGGACTTGGGGGCAGAAGCTTTTATCCACTTGTTGGTGCCTAGGGAGACTTTAAGATATTACATCTGCAAACAATTTGTGGCTCTCTCTCCTTTCTACTTCACTTTTCAGACTTCCATCAAGCATTTGAGGCTAGAGTTATACTTCATTTATAAATAGAAAGTAGGAAGTCAAAGCAAGTAAATACCACTAAGCCAAAATCAAGCATCATATCAAATATTTGCCACTACACTGAACTATGTAAAGGAAATATAAGCTCTCATGATGTTGTAGAATTATTTCTCATGGAAGCATCCAGTATTAATCATTAGAGGAACACTGGGTAAAACTGCAAAGACAGAACAATTCAAGTCTTCCTAATTTCTTTATGAACCTCTGGTTTCTTCTTTGTCCTTATCAGAGATCCTAATCAGAACAAAACTAGGATTCCGGTGAGGCTGAGTGTCATGGACGAAATTCAATAGGGAAGATGTTTTGTTAGGTTCGTTATTTCTGTGATAAAAGACCACGACCAAGAGTAACATGAAGAGGGAAGGATTTAGTTCAGCTTGCAAACTTTCAGGTCACAGTTGATCCCTGAGAGAAGTCAGAGCAGGATGCCGAATCTGGTGCAGAGGCCATGGAGGAATGCTGCCAATTTACTTACTCCTCATGGCTTGTTCATTTGTTTTCTTACAACACCCAGTACCATATACCCAGTGTCAGTTTTGGTACTGCCCCCTGTGAGATGGACCCAACCCCATCAATCCTTCAATGAAAAAAAAATACTAAAACCAACCAACCAACCAACCAACCAACCAACCAACCAACCAACCAACAACCCACCTCCACACACACAGAGAGACAGAGACGAGAAATAAAGATGAGAGAGAGAGAGAGAGAGAGAGAGAGAGAGAGAGAGACTTGTCTACCAGGCTTGTCTGATGGGGATATTGTCTCAATTGAGGATCTCTCTTCCCAAGTAGCTCAAGTCTGTGCCAAGTTTACATAAAAATTAATCACCTGGAAGGCATCAAGGGAGTAGCGATTTTTAAGAGTTATTTTGAGGATGGACACCTCAACACAGGACTTCAATTCCAGACACAATTTAGTCCAACTTATATAAAGTTACTGTGTTGTATGCTCTTTATATAATATGGTATATATGAATATGTCTGATATTCTGCATGCCATACGTCTAGAATCTTAGACCCTTACATGGTTATTGCTATGATAAGATACTGTAACCACTGATAGAAAAAAAAGTGTATTTGGACTTTGGTTTAACCAGGTTACAGTGTCTAACCATTACAGTGGGTAACAGGACAGCAGGCAAGACTCTGGAGAGGTAGTTGAGAGCTTGGGCTGCCAGGGACCAAGATCCACATCATCTTGGATCCCGCAGTTCAACCAGGGAAGCTACAGAGAGCCCTGAGGTTAGACAGGGCTCAGCGATCCAACACTCTCTTGGGGAGAGAAGCTCAACCAGATGGAGCCCTGCAGACTGAGAGAGCCATCATCTAGGCTTCAGCAGGCCAGCCAGGGAAGCCCCAGTCCTGCAGGAATTCCTGCAGTTAGACAGAGCCCTGAGACCTGCTACCATCTTGCAGCTGGTAGACTAACAGGCAAACCAGGAGGAGACCACAGGAGGCCAGATAAGTGCCCAGAGGCAAGCAGGGAGGAGACTTGAGTCCAGCCCAGCAGAGCTGAGGAGGTAATTTGGAGCCCAGTGGTGGAAACCTTCCAGTTTCCACCTCGTGAGCATGGACGCACTCTGAGACAGCATCACCAAACACCAGGCTCTCAGGAGCTTGAAACACCAACCAGTAATAACAAGACAGACCCCAAAGAACCAAAAAACCCTATCAAAAAAATGCGGAACAGAACTAAACAAAGAATTTTCACCAGAAGAAATTCGGATGGCTGAGAAGCACCTTAAGAGATGATCAACATCATTAGTCATCAGGGAAATGCAAATCAAAACAACCCTGAGATTCCACCTCATACCAGTCAGAATGGCTAAGATTAAAAACTCAAGGGACAACAGGTACTGGTGAGGATGTGGAGAAAAGGGAACACTCCTCCACTGTTGGTGGGATTGCAAGATGGTAAAACCGCTCTGGAAATCAGTCTGGCAGTTCCTCAGAAAATTGGGCATGACACTTCCAGAGGACCCTGTCATACCACTCCTGGGCATATACCCAGAGGATTCCCCTGCATACAATAAAGACACATGCTCCACTATGTTCATAGCAGCCTTATTTATAATAGCCAGAAGTTGGAAGGAGCCCAGATGTCCCTCAAAGGAGGAATGGATACAGAAAATGTGGTATATTTATACAATGGAATACTACTCAGCAATTAAAAATAATGAATTCATGCAGTTTGTAGGCAAATGGTTGGATCTGGAAAATATCATCCTATGTGAGTCAACCCAATCACAAAAGAATACACATGAAATGCAATCACTGATAAGTGGATATTAATGAGCCCAATAACTCCCGAAATAAACAATGGCAAAAGGCAAACGTAGGAACGTTACTAGCAGAAATCAAGGCAATATGGCAGTATCCAAACCCAGTTCCCTGACAGCAGTAAGCCCCGGATACCCTAAAACAGCAGAAGAGCAAGATTAAGATCTAAAATCACTGGTCAGGATGCTGTTAGAGGAACACTTAGACAAATCTCTTAAAGAAATACAAGAGAAAATGGATCAAAAGTTAGACGCCCTTACAAGGCAAACACAAAAATCACTTAAAGAAATTCAGGAGAATATGGATCAAAAAATAGAAGCCAATAAGGAGGAAATACAAAAATCACATAAAGAAATACAGAAGAATGTGGGTCAACAAGTAGTAATCATAAAGGAGGAAACACAAAAATCTCTTAAAGAATTATGTGAAGGGGCTGGGGAGATGGCTCAGTGGTTAAGAGCACTGACTGCTCTTCCAGAGGTCCTGAGTTCAATTCCCAGCAACCACATGGTGGCTAACAACCATCTGTATAGGGATCTGATGCCCTCTTCTGGCGTGTATGAAGATAGCAAATAAATAAATAAATAAATAAATAAATTACATGAAAAAACAAACAAGCAAGCAAAAGATCTGAGCAAAACCATCCAGGATCTAAAAACAGACATAGAAACAACTAAGAAAACGCAACTTTGGAAATAGAAAACCTTGGGAAGAAATCAGGGGCCATAGATGCAAATATCAAAAATAGAATACAAGAGATAGAAGAAAGAATCTCAGATGCTAGAGATATAATAGGAACCATGGACTCAACAGTCAAAGAAAATGCAAAATGCAAGAAGCTTGTAGCCCAAAACATCCAGGAAATCCAGGACACAATGAGAAGACCAAACCTAAGGATTATAGGTATAGATGACAGGGAAGATTTACAACTTAAAGGGCCAGCAAATATCTTCTGCAAAATTATGGAAGAAAACTTTCCCAACCTAAAGAGAGAAATGCCCATGAATTTACAAGAAGCCTACAATACTCCAAACAGACTGGACCATAACAGAAATACCTCCTGTCACATAATAATCAAAACCCCAAATGTACTAAACAAAGAAAGAATATTAAAGACAGTAAGAGAAAAAGGCCAAGTAACATCTAAAGGGAGACCTATCAGAATTACATCAGACTTCTCCCCAGAGACCATGAAAGCTAGAAGATCCTGGACAGATATCATGCAGACTCTAAGAGAACACAAATTTCAGACAAAACTACTTTACCCAGCAAAACTCTCAATCACCATAGACAGAGAAACCAAGATATTCCATGACAAAACCAAATTTGTACAATTTCATTCCACAAACCCAGCCATACAAAGGATAATAGGGGAAAAACACCAACAGAAGAAAGGAAACTACTCCCCAGAAGAAGCAAGATAGAAACCTCCTCTCATCAAACCCAAAAGAAGATAACCACTCAAATATAAAAAAATAATTTAAAAAATGTCAGGAAGTAATAATTACTATCCCTTAATATCTCTTAACATCAATGGACTCAATTCCTCAATAAAAAGACATAGACTAACAGACTGGATATGGAAACAGGACCCTACGTTTTGCTGCATACAGGAAACACATCTCAGTGTCAAAGACAAACACTACCTTAGAGTAAAATGCTGGAAGACAATTTTACAAGCAAATGGTCTCAGGAAACAAGCCTGAGTAGCCACTCTAATATCAGATAAAATTGACTTTCAGCCTAAAGTCATCAAAAGAGACACGGAAGGTCACTTCTTGCTGGTCAAAGGGAAAATCCACCAAGAAGAACTCTCAATACTAAACATCTATGCTCCAAATGCAAGGGCACCCGCATTCGTGAAAGAAACTTTACTAAAGCTTAAAGCACACATTACACCTTACACAATAATTGTGGGTGACTTCAACACTCCACTCTCCTCAATGGACCGATCAGGAAAGCAGAAACTAAACAGGGACACAGTGAAGCTAATTGAAGCTTTGGACCAATTGGATTTTATATATATATATATATATATATATATATATATATATATATATATATCATATATCATATATATATATAGTATTAATATAGTCAACAATGCCATTTCAGATTTACTGTTTGCCAAGTGTTGTAGTACAAAGCTTGCATACATCATCAGAGTTCACTAGCACAACAGTTCCAAGATGCAGAAAACTTACCTGAACAACAAGAAAAAAAATACCATAAGCCTAGTTCCTTGAAGTAGGAAGTTTAGGTGGAGAATTAGTATACAAGCATGATTTGTTAAACCTGAAACACAGATGTTGTTCAAGTCAGAATTGTATAGGTTTATTCCAAGGCTTAGCCTTGAGGTCCAAGTTAAGGAACCATAACCATAGAGGAACCACAAGCTAGATCTTGTGTGTGTGGCATAACAAGGACTGTTGAATTGTAGAATATATTGCCTGGTACTTAATCCTGACCTTTATAACTAATCATGCCTCTCTCTATAGCAGTCTTTCTACAGAGATTACAACCAACAATTCAGTACTGTAGGCCATCGGTAGTGCCTATGAAGAGCATGAAGCTGAAAACATGGTTTTATCTAAATCCAATCTAATAAGAATCCTTCAGTGTGACTCCCTGGCATCACCATTTCTAGTAGGTTCCCACAGGCAGGCACCATGTGCAGCCAAAGATGAAAACCACTGGTGTAAACTAACATTTCTAACCGAAGTGCCCATCAGTCTCTAAGGACTGATAGTCCTTAGAGAGCATTACATATTTGTATGTTTTATTTTATTATTTAACAAGGATTTAAAGATTTCAAGTGTGTGTGTGTGTATATGTGTGCCAAGGTGCCTGTGGAAACTAGAAGAAGGAATCACATCACGTGGAGATAAACTAGGCAAAATAAACTTGGACCATACTGGCAAGTGTCTAACAAAATGATTATGTTATATCAAGTCACTACAAATTGTTATAAAAGCAAGTTTCTCCCTGGACTGAATATATATATGATTCTTAGACATTGTGGAAGTAAAATAAAACATAGAGTGCTTGGTAAATTTTAAAGAGACAGGGGAGGAAAATTATAAAGAAGCAGAGACAAGACAGGATTATGATAAACAATGTGGTAAATGGTGTAGCCCCAGATGTGGTGGTCATCACAGTAAATGTTAATGGAATAGAGATGCAAGTCAAAAGAAAAAAAGAGTTTTCTCAATTCAGATAGATAAGCAAGATGAGGGGTGTGATATTTCAAATGCCTTCATTCATTAGGTATATAAAAAATGAGACATTAAAGGCTGAGTACATTCAGCAAATACTAACCCAATTCATCAGATATAACTGTGAAGTTAGAGACATAGCTCTGTAGACAGTTATTAGACAGAATTATCTTTTTAAAAAGCCCAATTTTAAAGAGCAATGAAGGTCAATATTTAATGATAAAATTATAGGTCTCATAAGAGTATATAAAGATCTGAATGCATATGTCTTTATGTGTATAATTTTATTACATTTTTATATATGTGGAAAAATAACAAAATCACAATAGGAAACTATTTAAACATAAGTAAGAATACAGAAGATTAAGGGGACAATGTGAGATGTTTATTAGAGTGTCTCATATATGTTTCACTTAAATAGACATCATGCATGCTTCACAAATATACATGGAATATTTATTTATTATTAGATATTTTCTTTATTTACATTTCAAATGTTATCCTCTTCCCTGGTTTCCCCTCCGAAAACCCCCTATCCCCACCACTACCACCAAACCACCCACTACTGCTTTCCTGGCATTCCCCTATATTGGGGCATTGAATATTCATAGGATCGAGGGCCTGTCCTTGCATTGATGTCCAACAAGGCCATCCTCTACTACATATGCAGCTGGAGCCATGGGACCCTCCATGTGTACTCTGGATAGTGGTTTAGTCCCTGGGAGCTCTGGGGATACTGGTTGGTTATATTGTTGTTCTTCCTATGGGGCTGTAAACACCTTCAGCTCCTTGGGTCCTTTCTCTAGCTCCTCCATTGGAGACCTTGTGTTCAATCCAGTGGTTGGCTACAAGCATCCACCTCTGTATTTGTCAGGTACTGGCAGAACCTCTCAGAGACAGCTATATCAGTCTCCTGTCAGAAAGCCCTTGTTCAGAACCACAATAGTGTCTAGGTTTGGTGACTGTATGTGGGATGGATCCCCAGGTGGGGCAGTACCAGTACCCCCAGAGCACCCAGGGACTAAACCACTAACCAAAGAGTAGACATGGAGGGACCCATGACTCCAGCTGCATATGTAGCAGAGAATGGCCTTGTTGGACATCAATGGGAGGAGAGGTCCTTGGTCCTGAGAAGGCTTGATGCCCCAGCATAGGGGAAAGCCAGGACAGGGAAGCAGTAGTGGGTGGTTTGGTGAGTAGGGGGAGGGGGATGGGATAGGGGGTTTTTGGAGGGAAAACCGGGAAAGGGGATAACATTTAAAATGTAAATAAAGAAAATATCTAATAAAAAAATAAAGCTAACCCTGAAAACATATTCTTATAAGAGGTACTAAATAGGTTCAGTACATTGCATTTATATATGTATAATAATAATAATAATAATAATAATAATAATAATAATAATGAAGGCCATAAATTTGAGAGAGAGAGAGAGAGAGAGAGAGAGAGGGAGAGAGAGAGAGACAGGGATGGCAGGCAGACAAGACAGGCTGGAGGAGGCTATTGGGGTGATGTAATTCTATTTTAATTAATTTTTTAAAAAGAAAAAATATTTTATAGGTTAAAAATGTAGCCGCTACTCACCTCATTATGAACCAGTGGGAAAAAAAACAAATTTCAGTAAAAATGTCAGCATACTTGTCTTTTTGGAATTTGGCAAAATGGTTGTAAAACGTATCAAAATACAGAGGGTTAAAGTAGGTAACATAGGGAAGAGTCTCTGTGAGGGAGACCTGGAGTGGGCAGAGATTGGGATGTTAATTAATTAATTAATTAATTAATTAATATAAAATAGCTAATATAATGTTGTAAAAGAATGTACAGGATAAGGAGACCTCCTTCCTACACAGAGACTTGTAATCCACAAATAACAGGGAGCACAATCAATCCTATCTGTGGCACTGTAGGAAATTTGACAGGTGAGAAGCCATTGAAACAGAGGAACGTGGGCATGCCCCGCCCACTGGTAGAGAAGACTGGTCGGCTGCTCAGAGAATGGTCCACCATTGTTTATGAACACAAATTAAAAATTGTGAACTCTGTTTCCATGAAATCCCCTGATCTCAAATCTACAGTTTAGGAGACATTCAAACCATAGAAGACTTTAGAAGACTGAAAGGAGATTCTTGTTATGACCTCAGCCATTTCTTTACTTATTGATATGAACTTGGATATTAAGATTGCCTAACAATTTATCCTAGTCCAATATTTTTATAATATTATTTCTGAGCTGTTTTTATATTATATGTTACACAGTACTGATGTGTTATATTTGGTCTTAAGTAGAAATCTTTGGTGTATCTGTGTGTATGTGTGAGTGTGTATGTGTATATGTGTGTGTATATGTGTATATATGTGTGTGTGTGTGTATATGTGTGTGTGTATGTATGTATGTATGTATGTGTGTAGGTGTGTGTGTGTGTGCATGTGTATTTGTGTGTGTATGAGTGTATGTATGTATGTGTGTGTAGGTGTGTGTGTATGGGTGTATATATGTGTATGTATGTATGGGTGTATGTATGTGTGTGTGTGTGTATGGGTGTATATCTGTGTGTGTATAGGTATATGTATGTGTGTGTGTGTGTGTGTGTGTGTGTGTGAGTGTGTATGTGTGGTATGTCCATGTGTGCATACCAGCATGAACAAATGCATTTCCTGGTGGGAGAGGGGATTTGAAGGTCAGAAGATAGTCTCAAGTGTAGTTTTCACCCTCTATTTGGTTTGAGTGGGAATCTCTTTGCTGTTTGGAGCTACATTGAATGTGCCAGGCCAGCTGGCCCAAGGGCTTCCACACATTCTGCCTCTGCCCTACGAGTCACTGGAGGATCCATGAGATGACAGACAAGCCGTGCACTGTCATAACCAGCTTTACATGGGCTCCAGAGCCTCAAACTTGGCTTCTTATACTTGTGGGACAAATGTTTTGCCCACTGTATCTAAATAGATTATTTCAGTTTAAAAGAATTAATAATTTTTTCATACTTTAGCTCAAATAATTTAAAAGTAGAATTTAAAGTAATATCGCTTTCAAGCTTCAGGAATTGTACTTTTTCTATGGAGAATAGAAAAAATAAATCAGAAATACACATTTACTGAGTAGGGAAAAAAGAGTTGAAGCACTTAATTTTAACTAAAATATGATCTTTATAAGTCTATGTTGAAAATTTTTTGAGCTGATTATATAAATGGTTATTCGACGTACTTATAAGTAATATATGCTAATAATAAATTATTTGGAACAAAGCATTATTGCATATTAATAGTAGTATATTTAAATGCCCATTCTTTTTGGTCCACTGCAGCACACTAAAAACATTTCAAAATTCACACATGCTGATTCCTGTGCCCTACTTCTGACAAAGAAAATGATGTTTTTTTTTTAAATTACAACCACTAATTACAATGTGTTCTGTAATATCACATAAAAGTTAAACTTACTTATATACTGTCAGTGGTTCTATAGATCCAAGTGTTTGGTTGAATTTTACCAAATGTGTGTGCCTTTGACTAGTCAAAACTGTGATAGAGCTGTAAGCCCTGCTGTGTCCCCTTGCCTCTTCTACTTTAGGTGACAAAGTAGTTCCATTAATGTGCATGTTTGTAGGTGCCCTTAAATATTCTACTGGGGAGGAAATGAAAAGCCTATTTGCTTTCATTTGCTTGCTTGATGAATAACCATACTCTCACTTTTTTTTTTTTTTATCTTCTAGGACCACAATTCCCTCTACACCTTCACGATGTTGGAGACAATAAGGAAGGCCGGTGACACTGAATGTTATTTAATCATCCAGGAGAAGAGGCTGTATGTAGCATTCAGTATCATGGTTTTTCTTATTAGCATGGGTATTTCTGAGTGACCCTTGCTAATATTTGCAAGGAATTTGAATGAGACATGGGAGTAGAGAATATATTTGGTGCACAGGGTTTGCATGGTAATGTTCTTCAGTACAATTTCCAGTCTTTGTCCTAGGGTGCAGGGTAGGCTTGTAAAGTAACTTTCTGCTGCGAGCTTTGTGATTCAAAACAGACACTCATCTAAAGCAATTTATAAGACATCTGGCTTATATGAAGTGATTTTGATGTCATGTCATCAATAGTGTTTGAAAACCATTTTAAAGGACATTTTTTTGTCATCTCCCTACAGTCTATTCTCCTATTGTTTCTGATGGGTTTTTCTTGTTTTGTTTTGTTTAAATCAAGAGTATGTTTATATTTTGGGGGACGAGTTTACTCTCTCTCTCTCCTTTATATAGCAAGACCGGCATGTTCAGTTTCTATGAAAACCTTTCCAGGTCGGGTCTTGCTGTGCCATTTGGCCCAAATGAGCCAGTTAATTAGTTAAGTCCTGTTCCTCTGGAAATCCATGACAGCCAGGTGATGTTCTTAGATGGAAAACTTGCCCAGCCTTGCGGGGGAACTCAGACTCACTGAGAATCTTAAGGTTGCAATTGTTTCACACCACCTTCTGCTTTCAATACGGCAAATACTGCATGTCTAACCAGAGGACCAGTCTACATTTTGAATGTCTGTCTGATTGGAGTATGCTTCTGGGTGTTGGGGTGTATGTAAACGAAGGCATAGTTATTACATCATGGAACTCCGACCCGTGGCTGCATCCTGCTTCTCACTGCAACTGAAAGAACAAGTTGATTCAGTAGGGCAAAAGAAATGATAGGGAGTATTGCTATGGGGAGCAGGGATACATTGGTGACTTGTCGCGGGGGATCAGCATTTCTAGAAGTGGATCCTGCCTGCAGAAGTCTGTGAGAATGCTATTACTGCCTGGATGGTTATGAAGAAATGGCCATAAATGAATGAAAAGTCCCAAAGCCTCTGGTGTTCTCCATGGTCAATTAACCTGGTTTGGGTTTAAGGGTCAAAAAAGTTCTCTGACTCTAGGGGAAGAAAAGTGACTGAGTTGTTTGAACAATGAGGTTGAAACTCAAGGGCTGTGAGCACCGAAATAAATTGGAGCCATTCTGGTCATGCTTTTGCCTTCTCTGCTTCTCTCCAGGCATCTGTTCCACCTAATATGTCTGTGGCTCTTCAGTGGGCTAATGCATACAAACTGTTGCCCTAAAATGAACCACACAGACCCAGTCTCTGGAGTTTATTTCTTTTTCAGAAGAAGCACATTTAATACCATGGTGTTAAAGCATAGAAATAAATAAAGAAAGAAAGAAAGAAAGAAAGAAAGAAAGAAAGAGAAAGAGAAAGAGAGAAAGGAAGAGAAATGCCATGCAAATATGTTCTTGTACAAATTGCATCAACGCACACATCATTTAAAGGTTAAAGTAGCTCCATTATTAGCACAATAAAGGAGACTTTAGTACTGAGAATATGACCAGGGATAAGGAAGGAATTCAAAGTGAATTTGAAATCAAAGTAACACTAGGCAATGCCTGAGGCAAAACTGACCTGAGAGAAACAGACAAAACACACGTTCATACCTGAAAACATCAAGGCTGGTTTTTCATAAATATTTGACCAGCAATATCAACAAACAATAAACTTACATTTTAAAAACAAACAAATAAATCTTAGATATATATATATACTTCTTAGATTTTATTCTTCCCCTGTTCCGGGTACTGAGACAACTTGTTGACTGTTGTTTGTGAATCAATATTGATATAGATCTACAGCTATGTTTTCTTTCTTCACAAGATAGAAAACTAGATAATTTCTGCGGAAAGTAAAAAGTTCTTCAATCTACAAGTATCTTTCAATGGTATCTCTTAGTTGAATAAAATGGAAATGACTATTAACTTGGACCTAAATCAGTGTATTTAGGATATCACAACTACATTAGAGATAGATAAAAAGTCTCAGTTGTCCCCAAGGATATTTAGGTACTTGTTAAAGCACTACTAAATACTGTAAAAAGACAGTTAATGTGTAGGAAAGGCCTTTATTATTGGCACCAAGTTTAATGTTTATTTTATCTTCCTCAAACAAAATAAAACACTGGGACCCAGGATGATTTGACTTTTTAATTCACACCCAGAATCTGAAACCCTGACTCACTTGTGAAGAGAATGACCATGCAAGCAGCCAGGGAGACTGCTCTCATGCTGGCCCAGCTACTTGGACACTCTTGTAAAATTTGAGGAAGCTGTATTGTAACTGTAGCTCCTGTTGCCAAAGCACACTTCTGTCTTCAGAAACCACCTTATTAAGTCACTACTATGTCAAACACCTTAGAGAGGATCTCTCTGTCATTAGATGCCTCAGTGAACTTTAGACAACTCTACATCCATTTTTTCCTCTGGCCAGAGCTGGAGGTCTTTCTCTATGTTCCTATAGAAGGACTGTGCTGTGCTTGGTGCAGATATAACCTTATGCTTACATGAATGACCACCACATGGTCCTTGAGCACAGGTCCTGTCTAGTTATATAATCAGAATGTTGGGTTTACTTTTCAAGTCAGCCAGGGTGTGTCTTCTTGTGCTGTTCCCTCGTGTGATATTAGGATTAATAGAAGCTTCTGAGATAGTCTTTTCTTAACTACTTTTGGTCTTTCTAATTAGTAGGGCAGGGGGTGCTGGTAACATGAAGAGGTGGTACCTGAAGCAATAGCAGGGCAATGGCAGAGATAAAGGCAGGGTTAGCAGTGAAAGGATCTTCAAAGAGTTCCAAAGAATGACCAGGAAGATGGAGTAGTAGAGACAATACAGCCTGTGAAGAGCCGAAGATGGGGAAGGAACTCTGATTTTTAGTAGGCTTTCAGGCCTTAAGTACAAAGGATTCCAGGAAGCACAGCTCCAAAGCTGCTGTAAAGAACATAGGCTACACCATTAGTAACTCCTGGGGGTGAGGTTCTCAATGTCTGTTCAGGAGCTGTAGCACTAACAAACACTGCCTGCTGCTGTCTGCTGCTGTCCTGCTGCTGGCCACTGCCACCACTCTCTTCTCTTGGAGGCTCAGTTACAATAATTGCCAAAGAGTATGGGGCTTTCATTGGCTAAAGCAAGGGGGAATAAGCCTTCTATCTAAGTATTTGGATCCATAATTTTAGAGCCTTGGGAGATATAAGCTCCCAGCTATCAAGACTTGGGGCTGTGATACTTTCTGTCTACAAGTCCAGAACCTATGCCTTATGCACTCAGTGCTCTAAGACTGTTGACTTTTCAAGAGGTTCTCTTTGCTTACTCGTGATTTTAATCATTAGAGAAAAAAGGACTCTAGGCACCTCAGTACTACCAAGTGGAAAATTTAATGAATCAGACAACAAATATCTTAAAGACTACAAACCACTAGAGGTCTTATAGTCAAAGATTTAGGCAACACCAGGGACCAAAAGCCAGCCAAGAGCTCATTTTCAAATGCTAAATACTCAAGGATGTATCAAGGCATAACTTCCTCCAAAATTTTGTTAGTTTGAGCCATGATTAACTGTGGCATTTTCTAAGACTCCATATAACATCTCTGTCTGTTAATATCCTTGGAATATAATAGGGTACCACCAATAGAAAAGGAAGTTTGTGCATAGAACTAACTGCGATGCCTCATAAGTTTCCAAATATCCTTAATGTTGTTTCTCAAAATCAAAGTCAACAAGTCTTGAATCTCCTTTGTGTGCATAGCAGCAGACGAAATATCTAACAACCTCTCTGTATTTACTGTAGAGAGACTATTCCAATGGTCCCTCAGCTACTGAACCTTTAGAATGAGCCGTGCTCACTCTCTTGAATTCTTTGAAGTCTTGTGTCCTGCTCCATGGTTCACTTACTAAAGTGCATTCCTTTTTATTATATTCATTTAGAAAAGTGTCACAAATAAAGTAAACTGGGGACATATTCATGATGATAAAGGGGCTTGAAGAGTATGCTGTGGAATCAAGAGAATATTGATAGTCCTAAAACAAGACAATCAAGACATACATAGATTTCCCTATCTGTGGTTTCACAGTCAGTGATTTCCATTTCCCATGGTCAGTAACCTCCAATACCACAGGGTCACATCATTACACCACTGAACAAAGCACATATGATAACAGAAACTAATTCACATGAATTCTCATACATCATATTTTTATAATTTTCTCTTTTACTATGTTATTATTAATTTCCTATTGGACCTCATCTATAAACATCATTATGTACCTGGATGCATATATGTATAGGATTAAAATTATATATATATATATATATATATATATATATATATATATAAATATAATATGTATGTGTATATATATATATATATATATATATATACATACATATATATATATATATTACTTGGGATGAACAGTTCTAATTACCAACTTGATGCAACTTAGAATCACATAGGAAGAATTTCAGTTTGGGATTATCAATAACAGGTTGGACTATGGGCATGTCTGTGGGGCATTTTTCTTGACTACCTCAAATGACATGAGAAAACTCAGCTTGAAACTGGATGGAGTCATTCCATAGTTTTGGAGTCTGGACGATGCAAGAGCAAAGAAATGTAGCCAAACAGGAAGCATACATGTATCTATTTCTCTCTGCACTTGACTGTGGATGTCACATAATTATCTGCTTCAAATGTCTGCTGATGCAACTTTCCCAGAATGGATTATAACATGGAATTTTGAACTAAACTAAACCTTTTCTCCCTAAAGATCCTACTAAGCCAGGATATTTTACCAAAGCAACAGAAATGAAGCTAGGACAGGACTTTGAGAACTCACTGGAAGTCTTAGAATTCATCGCCCACGAATATGTGAAGGCATACCAGACTATTATACCTTGTTAAGAAAATATTATGGCATAATTTGCTAAAAATATATACAAAAACATTTCAGTCCAACTAGGCCAATAGCTGAATTCTAATTGCTAGGGGTAGGATTGGCTCGTTTCATTATAGGAATGATATCAGAAATTCCTTTACAATCAGTTTCTCCATATACCCATATAATTTGATCTGTAATAATCTAGTTTCATTGTCTATGACTCATTTGACTAGTGAATCAGACTTAAACTTACAAGAAATGGAACTATTATGGATATTATAGAAATATTTAAACCCTGATGATTTTACAAGCTTGCATAATGACTCTGGGAATCATAACGCTGACTTCTGGTTTAAGTTTCATGACAGATGTGGAGGGAGGGGGGAGTTCTACAATTTTTACTTGGGGTTTCCTAGCTGTTGTGGTTTGAATGCATGTAACCTCTCAAAATTCATTATGTTTAGATATTACTTAGCTGATGTCAATAGTTTGGGCACTTAGGACATGATTAGAACTTAATGATAGACTGAACATGGAATTAGTTAATGACCTTGTTTAAAAAAAATGTCCATGAAGCTCCTTTGCCTTCCCAGCATGAAGACAAAGGTAGAAGACGTCATCTTAGTAGCAGCAACTTGGACTTCACGTGACCCTGAACTCACTGGTGACTTAATCTGTGATTCCTCCTCTAACTGAAATATGAGCAATAGGTTTCCATTACTCAAAAATGAACGCATGAGGTAATTTGTCATAGCACCCTCAATAGACTAATGCATTGCCATGATAGAGTTTGCACGACACTCAACGCGTCCACTCTTTTTCTTCTACTAATATGCTGAGCACAGGTGATGAAGACATTTCTATTGTTCTGCCAATCTGTTTCCTTTATATTCACAGGGTGAGCTTGACCTGTAGCTGCACTGCATGTGACCACAGTAGAAAAGAAGTTTCTCAGTGATGCCACTGAGGCCTCTTGATTTTCAGCTAAGATTCTGAAGTAGAAATTTACACTTATCTATTTCTCCATGGAAATCTCTATGGGGTCATCTGAAGCATCCAGCAGTTCTCATCAACATACCAATTTCCATTGTTACAGTGGTCAGTTAACACAGTCATTTTTTTCTCCCAATGGCTCCTTCGCTGATCCTTTCCCCATGTTGTCAGTGAACTACTTTCCAGTTACTTAGAGCAGCAGGTTGTTAACACTCCCAGGCTTAATAGGGTAGAATTAGAAAAGATAATTGTATAGAGAATTGCAGGCATGAGCTATGCCATTATTGGAGGGAACCCAGTGACCCACATTGATTAAAAAGCGAGATAGAATTAGGATAATAAACACCTACATTTATTCTTCTTCTAGCCTATGATATCCAAGTTTCATTAGTGAAATCAAACCAGAAGATAAATGGTGAGGGACCCTGCAAATTCAGCCTACATGGGCTAGTCTTAAGCTGCACCCAGAAGAGAAACACCAACCAAGGAGTGTACAGGGAAGGATCCATGGCTCCAGATACATATGTAGCATAGGATGGTCTTGTCTGACATTAATGGGAGGGGAGGACATTAGTCCTGTGGAGGTTTGATACCCCAGCATAGGAGGATGCTGGAGCAGTGGGGCAGGAATGGGTGGGTGGGGCAGCACCCTCATAGAGGCGAAGGGGAGTGGGGGAGATGGTAGATGGGATGGCAGGATTGTGGAGGGGTAACTGGGAAGAGGTATATCATTTGAGATGTAAATGACAGGAATGATTTGATTTTATATTATATGTATATATATATAGATATAGACATACATATACACATACACATATACATATATATCATGCAGAGTAAGCATAAATCCCCAAGTAAATACCAAAGCTCTTTTAATTGGATAGGATCTACTATCTTTTGCTTCTCAGTTCACATGTAAATTATGGTAGTTTTCTTAAAACTTCAAGTACTAAATTATCCATTGTGTTCTCTTAGAACACAGCTGTTCTCTTCCTATCTTTTATTTCCCTATACAACTATATATGAATTATTTGCTTCTATAGGGAATTTAGTTTTTTCATATTTTTGTTTCATAATTGTTTTGTGTATGTGTATAACCTATATGTATTATATTGTCATGTATGCAAGCTTTATATCTGTACATCTAGAGGTCAAGTGTTGATAGCAGGTGTCCTTTGTTTTTGTGACAGGATCTCTTGCTGAAACTGGAGCTCACTGATTTTGGCTAGAATAGCTGAGCTGTGTGACCTCTGGGGTTGGTCTGTCTCTGCTACTGGGCTGGGCTTATGGGTGTGTGCCAACATGCCTGGCTTTTAAATGGGATCCAGACTCAAGTTCTTGTGCTTGTGTTGCAAGCAAACAGCCACTGAGTCATCTCCCCAACTTTATAATTATTTTTATATAACCTATTACAGTTACATTGGGCTACTACTTAATGTATCCTATGCAGTACTTATCAGGTGTTTGATAACACCATACATATATGAGATATTGAAACTATATGGCCTGTTATGGACTGAAACTCCATAAATAATAGTGTTGTATTAAAAAAAACAAGTCCTCAAATAGAAATCATTGTTATAGCCATGACATTTATGAATCTCGACACTTACAAATCATGACCAACTTGTATGTATGATATATTTTAATGTCAAATACTAGATAAGACTACTTGCTAGCAATTTCTATATTCACATTTGTTTCTCAGTTCTTGTGGGAGTTGTAAAATGATATTACTTTCATTGAGTCTAAACATGTCTTTAGTTAAATGATAACTGTTTGGGAGTACTAATGAATGAATTAATATATGTTTCTGGAATTTTGAAAGACATCTAACTGATCATGAGTAAGCTAGAAAGGCATGTGGACTATGAAGGAAACTAACATGTCCTAGTATGTGCAGGCTGGGTGTAGGATGCTTTACTTGATTTAGGACCATGACACATAAAATTAACATGCTTCTGGGTATGGATTTCAAAACAAAGGCCCAGAAAGTCATGGGTGGAAGACTTTTAGAGTCAAACATGAATACTTTTTTTTTAAGGAAATCATTTGTTTTTCTTCTTCTTTGTGGGGAATTCCTCACACTTTTGTATATAGCAAGGGATGATATATCTTCTTTTTTGTAATTTTAAAAGATTGGCAGCATGCCAAGAAAATTGGTACAGATCATCCAACTGATCCATTTTATCTGTGTTATCAGTCGATGATATGTGTCTTTTAAAAGGTAAAGATAATTTGCAAAGCTTGGGTCAAAAGCAGCTTGGTAGTGTCAAACTGGGGGTGAGTTACTGTAGCAGGTAGGAATGGGCCTGATAAAAATCTCCCAGCGCTAACAGACTGTTTTTACTGCAACCCCTCAGCACCTACAGACATTGGTGTTGAGTGTAGCTTCCTCAATGGCAGTTATCTAGTGGGAGACCTTGAATTAAGAAATGATGGAAATGCAAATCAAAGCAACCCTGAGATTCCACCTCATACCAGTCAGAATGGCTAAGATTAAAAACTCAAGAGACAACAGGTGCTGGCGAGGATGTGGAGAAAGAGGAACACTCCTCCACTGTTGGTGGGACTGCAAGATGGTACAACCACTCTGGAAATCGGTCTGGCGGTTCCTCAGAAAATTGGGCATGACACTTCCAGAGGACCCTGTCATACCACTCCTGGGCATATACCCAGAGGATTCCCCTGCATACAATAAAGACACATGCTCCACTATGTTCATAGCAGCCTTATTTATAATAGCCAGAAGTTGGAAGGAGCCCAGATGTCCCTCAAAGGAGGAATGGATACAGAAAATGTGGTATATTTATACAATGGAATACTATTCAGCAATTAAAAATAATGAATTCATGCAATTTGTAGACAAATGGTTGGATCTGGAAAATATCATTCTAAGTGAGTTAACCCAATCACAAAAGAATACACATGAAATGCAATCACTGATAAGTGGATATTAATGAGCCCAGAAGCTCTGAATACTCAAGGCACAATTAGCAAGTCAAAAGATTCCCAAGAAGAAGGAAGGAGAGGACACTGGTCCTGAAAGGACTGGATCCAGTTTTGTAGGAGAGTACCAGAACAATACAGAGAAATGGTGGGGTGGTGACTGGGGAATAGGCGGGGGGGGGGAGTGGACATATGGGACATATGGTGAGGGGGGAACTGGGAAAGGGGAAAGCCTTCGGAATATAAACAAAGAATATAGAAAATTTTTAAAAAGTAAAAAAAAAAAAAAAAGAAATGATATCTGTATCATCTGTCATATCAAGTTCATAAAGAACTCACCCAAAGCAGTTCTGTTTCACGATGTTGACAATATTTCAGAAAGATTAACAATATGTTATTATGCAGAGAGTGACGCTTTATGTAGATGGTCAGTCCTCAGCAATGTTTGAACATTTCCTGTAGATAACAGAATAGTTTCATAACTCCAAAGATGCTATGAATACTACATGACAATGTCCAGTATAGTATAATTAAGGAGAGAATGAGATAGGCCAATAAAGGTGTTTGTGAAAGATGCTATAATCAGGGGTGGATGACAACGACACACAACTTTAATCCCAGGATTTGGGAGGCAAAATTGGAGGACAGCCTGTTCTAAAGAGCGAGTTCCCAGGCTACAGAGAGAAGCTCTTTATGGAAAGATAGAAAGAGAGAGAGAGAGAGAGAGAGAGAGAAAGAGAGAGAGACAGAGAGAGAGACAGAGAGAGAGACAGAGAGAGAGGAAGGAAAGAAAAGAAAAGAAAAGAAAAGAAAAGAAGAGAGAGAGAAAAGAAAAAAGAAAAGAGAGAGAGAGAGAAAAGAAAAGAAAAGAAAGAAAAGAAAAGAAAAGAAAAGAAAAGAAAAGAAAAGAAAAGAAAAGAAAAGAAAAAGAAGTGAAGGAAAGGTGTTATGTAGGGTTATGGGGTCCAGTGTCCACTCTGCCACAGAGCATGGCTACTGGGGGGGGATGTGTGGTTACCCCATACTAGTGTTAGGCTGTAGGGCAGGCAGCCTTGGGTACACTGCTCCAGGGTGGGGAAGAACAGTTTGAGGTCCCAGGAGTACCTGGGCCTGGGAGGAGGCCAGAGCCTTCTGGTTCTCAGGCTCTCAGACACCCAGGCACCACTAGGAGCCACAGAAGAGCTGAGAATGGAGTGTCTTCCTGTCTTCCCATCCTACCTCCCCACCCCTTCTCCCCCCCTGCCCCCTCCACCCCCCTCTGCTCAACTTCCCACTCCTCCACCCTCTACCTCCTCCCTACCCCCATGGGTCCAGGGGGAAAAGAGGAGAGAGCTCCTGATGGTCCTGCTGGGATAGTCCTTGGCTTGGCTTGGTGGCTGCCATGGCCTGGAGCACAGAGAGGCCTTCTACTGGAAATTAGATGTAGTCTCTGTAGGCAAAGGCCTTCTCCATGTCTCCCCACTGTGGATCCCGATGAAAAGAGTCAGTCCATGGTTTTGAGGCATTCATTTTCATGGCAGAAAGTGGATAAGTAAAACTGAACCCCACTTCTCAGGGCAGGCCAGAGGTTAAATACCTTTTGCAGGGAGGAGTGTCTGGGAAGGAGAGTTTACTGGCTAAGTCCTCCAGTCCTTTAGGTTCCTCAATAAGATGGAGATCTGTCTTGAGTCTACATGACTATAGGTCACATCTTCTACCTGTAGAGGGGTTTGGGACGTTGCCCTTATGACTGATGGCCACAAATCTATAGAGGGCTACAGCTAGTGATAGTAGCCTGGTGCCTGGGAACAGGTAAAATGCCTGTCTCCCTTCAGAATCACCAGGGTTTCAAGCCTTAGCTCAACCGAGAACACAGCTACCTTTCATAGTCCTATAATTTAATATATTGTTAATGTTTCAAAATATTGATGATATTTGCTAAGAGTGAAGCAGTTATTTAGCCCTCAGGCATTTCTTTACAGCAAAGGCCAGTACTTTTCTATGACTATTCAAGTTCTATGTCTGCTATCACAACTATTCAGTGTATCATTGTAGTGGGATAATAGTCATAAGCAATATAGGAATAAATTTAGGACTTTAACTGTATAAAACTTTGTGAAAATGATATTGGAATTTTATATACTTTCAATATGCCACCAAATATTCTTGTACTTTATTAATCAACTTTAACTCTGTAAAAAAAAAGTTTTCTTAGTTGATGTGCTATATAAAATCAAATAGGGATTCATATTTGACTCATGAATAGCTTGGGAATCTCTTCATCTAAACAGCTGGATTTACCCTCTTTGAGAGCCAGGTAATTAAGGGTTCTGACAAATATATTTACCTAGACTGGTGATACTAATTAGAACTAAAGCTTACTTTTCTGCCCTTCATCTATTTTTTTTTTAAATTTTACATTGTGATAAGATATTGTGACAAAAGCAATTTTTACTTATTTCTTTTCTTTTTAGGTTTTGTCTTTTACTTTTAAGTGTATGTGAGTGGGTCTGAGTGTGGGTTTGTGCAAATGAATGCGGTGCCTTGGAAGACAAAGGGTAAAGCTAGATCTCCTGAAATTGAGCTGAAAGGCAGTTGGGAGTTGCCCTACACAGGATCTAGCAATGGAACTCTAGTTCTCCCTAAGTGAAGTGTTCACACTTAACTCCAGTCCCAGTGAAAGCAACTTGATGACAGATCACAGCCCTGGGATACAGACCTTCATTGTGCGTAGGGCATGTCATCAAGAACTTAAGACCTATATTTCTCTCTGGAGCTGCCTATATTGCAGCTCCAGAGAGAAACCGGGGGTGTGGGAGGGGGTTTGGGGTGTGGGGGATGGGGGGGTGAATGCCCAGCTCAGCTAAACAGCTCCTTTCTATACAGCTGGAGTCACAAACTGTGCAATGGTACTTCCCACAGTTGAGGCTGATTTTTCTCACCTTGGTTAATCTAATCTAGATAATCCCTCGCAAGTGTTTCAGCATGTTAACTTTTTCTCCATAGTCCTTGACATACATATCCAGGAGTTGGTCTCATAGATAATCTGTAAATTCTATCAAATTGACAGTAAATATAAACCATTTCACCTCCCGACAGGTTTTCATCTAAGGGAAGCCAGTGGAAGTGAAGACACTTTCAGGCCAAGTCACTAGAATGGCCGTTGCGAATTCTCTGTACTGGACACACTTTCTGCAAAGATGAGAGGGAATAATGTTCTTTCATACAATATATTTTGATCATATCTTTTCCACTCCTGCTCTCATTCACGCAACTTCATGTTATTTCTCCCTTTTAATTAAAAAAAATCAAAACAAAAAGCAAAACAAAGAAAAGCCAACAAGATAAAAGAAAATGCCAAAACAAAACAAAATGAAAAGTTTGTGTTATCCAACTATTCCTGTGCAGGGGGCTTGCCCTGTAGTATGGTTGATATACTGAGTCACATTCACTGGAAAAACCTGGTGTGCCATTTCCAGCAAGTAGAAAATAGCTTCTTGGTTAGAGGTTGGCTTCTATGTCCACTTTCCTCTCTCAGTGCCGGGATTTGTCTGGTTAGAATCTGTGCAGGTCTTTTGCATACTGTCACCAATAGTGTGAGTTCATATGTGTATATGTTCTGTTGTGTCTGGAAGATGCTGTTTCCTTGGAATTGTCTATCACCTCGGGCTCTTACAATTTTTCTGCATCCTCTTCGCCATAGATCCATGAGTTCTGAGGGAAAAGGGTTGATAAAACACATTCCACTTATTGCTAGAGTGCTTCTAAGTGAGAGGATCTCTCAAAGTATTGACATTAAAGAAAGATGGACACAGGAGGGCAAATGGAAGGACAGAAACCTTGAATATCTTACCTTGAATCTATGAACTAAAGAAAGATGTCTACAGATCAAGACACCTAAACTAAAATGCTTTGTGAGAAATAAGTTGATTTGAAGACAAGCAAGCAATGGAATTCACGTGTCACTACCTTGAGCACAACACAAGCTAACAGCCCAGTAATTACGGTGCCCAACATGTATGTTATGCAATTATTTTATTAAAAGTGAAGATTACATTTTCTGTCTTCTATTATAGTCAGGCTGCTGCCATTCGCAGACAGTGCCGAGAAATGGTCTGTACTGTGGCATTTGGCCATGCCACGGACTTCTGTCAATTTTAGTCATTTAACTTTCAGTCAATCTCAATGAACTCAGCTAGTTTTCAGTTTCTTCTCCATGCTCGTGTCTACACTGAGGCTCTTCTACTTGCTCTTTAGACTCACTGTCCTGTTCTTTCCTGAATCTCGGAGTGTTGCTCTTTTGTCCACTCTGAAAAGGCTTTCTCTCATCAACTTTGTAATTTGCTTCAGCTGCTGTTTTATCATCACCTTTTTGGATGACCATTTGCCTTTCACTATGCCGATTCCATGATTGCTTATCATAGCACCTTACATTTTTTCTTTTACACATCTATTAGAGTTTAAATGTTGTATATAACATATAAGATACATGGGCTGCAGAGATTCCTGTGCTGGAAGTGCCCTGGGGACTAGAGTTCATGGCATCAGAAGGCACCAAACAAATTACCAAGGGGGCAGCCAGCAATCTTACCCAATACAACAATAACGAGCCTGGCCCAATGACCTTAAGTGTGTGGTAGTGGGACTCTCATACATTGGCAGTAACCATTAGCACTCAAACAAGTTTGGGAAATGAAGAAAAGCTGAGAGTTGGGGAGACAACCTCCCCCCAGGGAAGATCACAATCCCCTCTTCAGTACCAAATGGTGGGCTCTGAAAACATACATACAGTTTGGACAGAACATCACTTTCAGACTGAACAGGTTATATTAGTGAGTATATGACCATATACATATATGAAAGCAATGACAATAAGTGAAGAAAAGAGTTCATTGATCTGAAGGAGAGTGGGGAGAGATACATGGGGTGCTTTGGAGGAAGAAAGGGGAAAGAATAAATACTGTAATTAAAATATGGTTAAAAATAGATGGAATGAGAGATCTCGGGGGAGGGGTCAGGTTAATTGAGACTGCTGGTCCTCCTGCAGGATCACAGCTGATATGAGGCCCCCAACACATATATAGCAGAGGATTTCTGGGTCTGGGTTTAATCAGAGAAGATGCACCTAACCCTCAAGAGACTGGAAGCCCCAGGGAGTTTAAATGTCTGGTTGGGTGGGGGTTGGGGATAGATAGGGGGTGTAGATAGGGGGTTGGAGAGGAGGTATAGGATGTGAAACAGTTGAAAGTTGTATGGAGGTAATAAAATATGTAGTATGTATAAATAAATAAATAAATAAATAAATAAATAACATCAGGATTCCTATTCCTGCACAAAAATCATGACTAAATAGCAAGTTGGGGAGGAAAGGGTTTAATGACCTTACACTTCCACATTGCTGTTCATCACTAAAGGAAGTCAGGACTGGAACTCAAGCAGGTCAGGAAGCAGGAGCTGATGCAGAGGCCATGGAGGGATGTTGCTTACTGGCTTGCTTCCCCTAGCTTAGCATGCTTTCTTATAGAATCCAAGACTACCATCCTAGAGATGGCACCAAATGCCCCACAGCTGGATCTCATGGAGGCACTTGCCCAATTGAAGCTCCTTTCTCTGTGATAACTCCAGCCTGTGTCAAGTTGACACACAAAACCATCAAGTACAGACAAAGAAAAAAATGGATTATACATTTTCTGAGATATGACAACACTCCTTCTGCTGGTAAGTCTGTTATCTAAGCATGGTATCTAGTGTAGACTAAATTATTAAAACCTTTTGTTTTTGATTAATCACAAAGAGAAAGCCAGTTACAACAATAAGGATACATCACCTCACACTTCTCAGAATGAGTATTATAAAAAAATGAAATATAACACATTAGGAGAAAAAACGCATATACCTGCGGATGGCATTTTAAATTGTAATCATCATTTATTATTGTAATAATAGCATTAAACACAGCACTATAATAGAATATATCCAATGAAATGAACATCAATTTTGTCAAAGAGATAACTGCCTTTTCACATTTGTGCCAGCATGAGTCACCATAGCCATGGTGTATCATCAACAGATGAACAGATAAAAACAAGTGTGCTATTTATACATGATGGAAAACTTGTGATCTCTTTGCTTGTTTTTAAAAACATTTCTATCATCTTTGCCATATGTATGTGGAAGACAGAGTTAAGGGAAGAGGCTAGATGAAGGAGGAAAAATTACGACATGATCTCACATACATCTAGAATAGAAAAACTCAAATTCAGAAAAAGAAGACATTGATCATCACCAAACGATGAGAGTGGAAGCCTGGTAAATGCTGATCAAATTTTTAAAAATTAATTAATCATTTAGTTCATTTTAAATCCCAGTCACTACTTCCCTTTAGCTACCCCCTCCTACAATTCTTCCTCCATCCCTCTCCCTTTCTACTCTGAGTGGGTGGGGGTGCCCTGGGGATCACCTCACCCTGGCACATCAAGTCTCTGGGGGCTAGACACGCCCTCTCCTACTGAGGCCAGGCAAAGCAGTCCAGCTTAAACAACATATTCCATAGACAGGCAATTGAGATAGCCTCTGCTCCAGTCAGGGCTTTTAGTAGGACAGGACAAACAGGCAAATCCTGAAGCTTTACTGTATATCATAGTAGCTATGATTAACAACAATATATTATGTATTTGAAAACTGATGTTAAAGTAGGTTTGAGGAGTTCTTCCCACAAAATGAGAAAAATGTGAGACCATGCATAGGTTTAAAACTTGAATTAGCCATATACTGTGTTCATGTATACCAATTTATCCTATTGAGTATAAAATATGTACAAGTTTTATTTACTAATTTAAAACATAAAGATAGTTGGAGAGTTGAACCTGTAAAAAAAAATAAATTCTAAAGTCTAGTATTTTAATCATACTTTGTTTTTCCACTTGCAGAGCATTTTGTTTTGTACAGAGCTCTGATATCTGTTTTCTTACTTTTCTCCTATTAACACTGTGGATGTTATGAGTGGATGTTATTTCCTTTTCCCCCCTCCTATGGATACTAATATGTATTTTGCCTAATGTTAGAAATATCTAGGGATGGAATTCAGAGCAGAGATCTTATTTGCAACAATGAGCAATAATTTTTTGTGATATATACCCAGATGGATGGGCACATAAAGAAAGAATGGGCACAATATATGATCAATATATGAGCCAAATGCCTCATGAAGTTAGTCTGATATGTTTAACATATGTATAAACTTTAGAGTATGGCATACTAGTTAGTATGGATACTAAACATTTGGGTAAATTATAATAATGGGCATTACTTTTCTCTAGAGAGATGGCAAACTGGATACTCTATTGTATCAACAAATGCAAAGTATTGTCAAGTAACCAGCACTGCTAAGATTCCTTATCAGACAAAGACCAGAGAGAGCTTCTCTTTGGTAAGACAAGTAGCAACAGAAAAAGCATCTAGGGTGAGTATAAAAACCAGAGTCCCTGAGAAGAGCTAAGAGAAGGGGGAGAAAGGGAAGGAGCATGAGGAAATAGGGGAAGCTCAGTGGGCAAGACATGGTGAGCAGAGCGGGGGAAAGGGTTGAATCTCTTAAAGACAGTAAGAAAAGAATGATGTAGTCCTCTGTGCCCACAGGTCTCATGTATCCCCAGAGGCTTGCTGCCACCCAAGACAACAAGGTAAGATTCCAACACTCCAGTTCTCTGCCTGCTGGGTCATCTGCCTCTGAAATCCACCAGTGGTGAGCTCTGCCCTGTCCTTGTGTTCTCCATTTCCCAGCTCTGCCGGTATTTCCAGAAGCCTGCTGCCATCAGTGACAACAAGGCAGACTCCTCCCCAACAATCTTCTACCTGCTGGTAGCACTTCCAACAGTGGTAAACTGGACCTGCTCCTCTGGGGTCCATTTTCTTATCCACAACTGTGCCTATATTACCCAGCTATCTTACTGCAGTGAGTCCTGGATTTCCTAACACAGCTGACACAAAAGAAAATGACCTTAAATATAATATTATAAAGATGATAGAAGTCTTTAAGGAGGAAATAAATAAACACCTTAAAGAAGTTCAGGAAAAGACAACTAAACAGGTGAAAAAAATGAATAAAACTGTTCAAGACCTGAAAATTGAAATAGAAGCAATAAAGAAAATATATAACATATAAATAAAGAAATCAGCTGGAGATGGAAAACAGAGGTAAGAGAACAGAAAGTACAGACACAAACATCACCAACAGATTACAAGATGTAGAAGAAAGACTCTCAGGTATAGAAGATGAAATAAAAGAAATTGATACATTGGTCAAAGAAAATGTTAAATCTAAAAGGCTTAGAAAAGCCTTTCTGTTCTTGGATTCAGTTGGCAAGTATTTTATTTAGTATTTTTGCATCAATATTCATAAGAGAAATTGGCCTGTAGTTCTCTTTCTTAGTTGGATCTTTGTGTGGTTTTGGTATCAGGGTAATTGTGGCTTCATAGAATGAGTTGGGTAGTGTTCCTTCTGTTTCTATTTTGTGGAATACTTTGAAGAGTATTGGTATCAGGATTTCTTTGAAGGTCTGATAGAATTCTGCACTAAAACCATCTGGTCCTGTGCTCTTTTTGGTTGGAAGACTTTCTATGACCCCTTCTATTTCTTTGGGGGTTATGGGTCTGTTTAGACGATCTATTTGATCCTGGTTTAATTTTGGAATTTGGTATCTGTCTAGGAAATTGTCCATTTCCTCCAGATTCTACAGTTGTGTTGAGTATAGGCTTTTGTAGTAGGATCTGATGATTTTTTGAATTTCCTCAGTTTCTGTTGTTATATCTCCCTTTTCATTTCTAATTTTGTTAATTTGAATACTGTCTCTGTGCCCTTTGGTAAGCTTGGCTAGGGGTTTATCTATCTTGTTGATTTTCTCAAAGAACCAGCTCCTGGTTTTGTTGATTCTTTGTATGGTTCTCTTTATTTCAACTTGATTGATTTCAGCCCTGAGTTTGATGATTTCCTGTCTTCTACTCCTCCTGGGTGAAATAGCTTCTTTTTGTTCTAGAGCTTTCAGGTGCGCCATTAAGTTGCTAGTATATGCTCTCTCCTGTTTCTTTTTGGAGACATTCTGGGTTATGAGTTTTCCTCTTAGCACTGCTTTAATTGTGTCCTATAGATTTGGGTATGTTGTGCCTTCATTTCATTAAATTCTAAAAAATCTTTAATTTCTTTCTTTATTTTTTCCTTGACTAAGGTATCATTGAGTAGAATATTGTTCAGCCTCCATATGCATGAGGATTTTCTGTTGTTTTTGTTGCTATTGAAGAACACTCTTACTCCATGGTGATTCGATAGGAGGCATGGGATTAGTTCGATCTTTTTATATTTGTTGAGGTCTGTCTTGTGACCAATTATATGGTCGATTTTGGAGAAGGTACCATGAGGTCCTGAGAAAAAGGTATAGTCTTTTGCTTTAGGATGAAATGTTTTATATATATATATATATATATATATATATATATATATATATGTATATGTATATGTATGTATGTTAAATCCAATTGGTCCAACGTTTCAATGAGTTCCCCCGTGTCCCTGTTTAGTTTCTATTTTCCTGATCAGTCCATTGAGGATAGTGGAGTGTTGAGGTCCCCCACAATTATTGTGTTAGGTGCAAGCAGTAGTGTTAAAAACTGCATGGTATTGGTACAGTGACAGGGAGGCAGATCAATGGCATAGGATCGAAGACCTAGACTTGAACCCACACATCTATGGCCAATTGATCTTCAACAAAGGAGCTGAAAACATCCAGTGGAAAAAAGATAGCCTTTTCAACAAATGGTGATGGCTCAACTGGAGGTCAACATGCAGAAGAATGAGAATTGATCCACTCTTATCTCCTTGCACTAAGCTCAACTCCAAGTGGATCAAGGACCTCCACATAAAACCAGAGACACTAAAACTAATAGAAAAGAAACTGGGGAAGACCCTTGAGGACATTGACTCAAGGGGAAAATTCCTGAACAGAACACCAATTGCTTATGCTCTAAGAGCAAGAATAGACAAATGGGACAGCTCCACTATGTTTATAGCAGCCTTGTTTATAATAGCCAGAAATTAGAAGGAGCCCAAATATCCCTCAAAGGAGGAATGGATACAGAAAATATGGTATATTTATACAATGGAATACTACTCAGCAATTAAAAATAATGAATTCATGCAATTTGTAGCTTAAATGGTTAGATCTGGAAAATATCATCCTAAGTGAGTTAACCCAATCACAAAAGAATACACATGAAATGCAATCACTGATAAGTGGATATTAATGAGCCCAGAAGCCCTAAATACTCAAAGCACAATTAGCAAGTCAAATGATTCCCAAGAAGAAGAAAAGAGAGGACCCCGGGCCTGAAAAGATTGGATCCAGTTTTGTAGACCCAGAACAGAGAAATCATGGGGGGGGGATGATTGGGGAATGGTTGGGGGGAGAGGAATTATGGGACATATTGTGGGGGGGGAATGGGAAAGGGGAAAGTCTTTGGAATGTAAACATAGAATATAGAAAATAAAAATTGAAAAAAATGAAAAAAAAACTAGTAGCATGTTCAAAAAAAATTGCAAAGTTTCTGTAAGGCAAAAGACACTGTCAAAAGGACAAATCGGCAACCAACAAATTGCGAAAAGATCTTCACCAACTCCACATCCGACAGAGGGCTCATATCCAATATATACAAAGAACTCAAGAAGTTAGACCCCAGAAAACCAAATAACCCTATCCAAAAGTGGGGTACAGAGCTAAACAAAGACTTTTCACCTGAAGAAATTCGGATGGCTGAGAAACACCTTAAAAAATGTTCAACATCATTAGTCATTAGAGAAATGCAAATCAAAACAACCCTGAGGTTTCACCTCACACCAGTCAGAATGGTTAAGATCAAAAACTCAGAAGACATCAGGTGTTGGAGAGGATGTGGAGAAGGAGGAACACTCCTCCACTGCTGGTGGGAATGCAAGCTGGTACAACCACTCTGGAAATCAGTCTAGCAGTTCCTCAGAAAACTGGACATGATACTTCCAGAGGACCCAGCCATACCACTCCTGGGAATATACCCAGAAGATTCCCCAGCATGCAATAAGGATACATGCTCCACTATGTTCATAGCATTCTTATTTATAATAGCCAGAAGCTGGAAAGAACCCAGATGTCCCTCAACAGAGGAATGGATACAAAAAATGTGGTATATATACACAATGGAGTACTATTTAGCCATTAGAAACAATGAATTCACGAAATTCTTAGAGAAATGGATGTAACTGGAGAACGTCATACTAAGTGAGGTAACCCAGTTTCAAAAGAATACCCATGGTATGCAGTCACTGATAAGTGGATATTAGCGTAGAATCTTGGAACACCAAAGACACAATTCATGTACCAAATGATGTCTGACAAGAAGAAAGGAGTGGACACTGGTGCTGGAAAGGATCAAAGCATCAGTGTAGGGGAATATAAGAACAGGGAAGAGGGAAGGGGTGGAAGAGGGAGCAGGGGGAGGGAAAAGGACATGTGGGACCTTTGGGGCGTGGGGAACCAGAAAAAAGGGAAATGAATTGTAAATATAGAATATATCCAATAAAAAAAAGAAAGAGATACCTATAAATGTACAAGAATAATCACAGAAAATAATCAAAATATTAAGTGTAAAGAACAAAGAAAGAGAGCTAAAAGCTGCAAGGGAAAAGACCCAGGTATCACATAAAGGCAGACCTATTGGAGTTGCACAAAACTTCTCAGCAGACACTTTAAATGCCCGAAGGGCCCAGACAAATGTTTTGAAGGCTCTGAGAGATCAAAGATGCCAATCCAGACTACTATACTCAGCCAAAACTCTTAATCACTAGAGATAGAGAAAACAATATATTCCATGGCAAATCCAAATTTAAACAATATCTAACTGCAAATCCAGCTCTACAGAGAATACTTGAAGGAAAACTTCAAGACATGGATGTTAACTACTGCCAAGAAAACATGCAAAATAAATAATTTTACAAGAGCAATACCAATAAAAGGTACAATACATACATACATACCTACACACACACACACACACACACACACACACACACGCCCACACACCACCACCACTACCACCACCACCACCACCACCACCACCACCACTACCACTACCACCCCCACCCCCACCCCCAACAACAACATCAAAATAACAGGAATTAACAAGTATTGGTCATTAATATCTCTCAACATCAATAGATTCAATTCCCCAATAAAAGGACACAGACTAACAAGATGGATGGGAAATCAGAATCCATCAGTCTGCTGTGTACAAGAAACATACCTCACACCACAGCAACAAAGATAGACATTACCTCAGAGTAAAGGGCTGAGAAAAGGTTTTTTAAGTAAACAGACCCAAGAAGAAAATTGGAGTAGCCATTCCAATATCTAACAAAATACACTGTCAACCACAATTAATCAAAAGAGATGAGAACGGGCACTTCATACTCATCAAAGGAAAATGCACCAAGATGATGTCTCATATTGAATATCTATGCCCGAAGTGCAAAGGCTCTCACATTCATAGAAGAAACATTACTAAAGCTTAAATCTCACAACAGTGGTGGGTGAAACTTCAACACCCAACTCTCAACAATGTACAAATAACTGAAACAGAATCGACCTAGCAGATATTTACAGAACATTTCATCAAACACAAAAGAAAATAGTTTCTCAGCACCCCAAGGAGCCTTCTCCAAAATTGACCATATACTTGACCACAAAGCAAATCTCCATAAATATGAGAAATTAAAAAAAATTCCTATATCTTATTAGATCATGATTGCTTAAAGCTGGACTTCAACAACAATGGAAACAACAGAAAGCCTACAAACTCATGGAAACTGAACAACTGAACAACTCTCCACTCAATGGCTTCTGATCAGGGAAGAAAATTCTAGAATTCAATGAAAATGAATGCATAACATTCTCAAACTTAGGAGACACTATGAAAGCAGTGCTAAAAGGAAAATTCATAGCACTAAGCGCCTTTACTTGGAGAGATCTGATACTAGCAACTTAACAATACATTTAAGAAGACTCTAGAACAAAAGAAGCAAACACACTTAAGAAGCGTGAAAGGCAGGAAATAATTAAATTCAGGGCTGAAATCAATAAAAAGAAACGAAGAGAACAATACAAAAAAAATCAGTGAAACCATCAGGATCTTTGAGAAACTCAAGATAGACAAACTCTTAGCCAAACTAAAGTGCAAAGAGACAGTATCCAAATCAACAAAATCAGAAGTGAAAAGGGAGACATAACAACAGATACTGAGGTAATCCAAAGAATCATTAGGTCTTACATCAAAAACCTGTATGGTACAAAATTGGAAAATCTGAATAAAATGGATGATTTTCTTCACAGATACTACTTACCAAAGTTAAATCAGGATCAGGTAAATAATTTAAATAGACCTATAAACCCCAAGCAAATAGAAGCAGTCCTTAAAAATCTTGCAACAACAAACAGCCCAGGAACAGATGGTTTAGGTGGAGAATTCTACCAGACCTTCAAACAAGAGCTAATACCAATACTAATTAATTAAACTATTCCATAAAATAGAAACAGAAGGAACATTACTGAATTCATTCAATGAGGCCACAATCACCATGATACCTAAACCACACAAAGACTCAACAAGGACCTACTTCACTTATGAATATTGATGCAAAAATACTCAATAAAATACTCACAAACAGATCCCCACACCCTCTGGCGAGCACCTAGGCTGCGTTCTGCAACCAGCTCGCCGGCCCCTGGACCAGCGGTAGCGGCGGGCCTCCATATTGCAACCAGGACATAGCTGGAAAGGCCCAGGTAAACACCCCTTCCAGGGCTACCCTCACGGGGGGGTGGGGGGGAGGGGGAATCTGCTAGGGTCTCAGAGCCAAGCAGGCTGAGTTCCGCCTAGGCTCTGTGGGACATCCCCGCGCCCTCTGGCGAGCACCTAGGCTGCATTCTGCAACCAGCTCGCGGGCCCCTGGACCAGCGGTAGTGGCGGGCCTCCATATTGCAACCAGGACACAGCTGGAAAGGCCCAGGCTCTGTGGGACATCCCCGCGCCCTCTGGCGAGCACCTAGGCTGCTTTCTGCAACCAGCTCGCCGGCCCCTAGACCAGCGGTAGTGGTGGGCCTCCATATTGCAACCAGGACACAGCTGGAAAGGCCCAGGCTCTGTGGGACATCCCCACGCCCTCTGGCGAGAACCTAGGCTGCATTCTGCAACCAGCTCACGGGCCCCTGGACCAGCAGTAGCTGCGGGCCTCCATATTGCAACCAGGACATAGCTGGAAAGGCCCAGGTAAATACCCCATCCAGGGCTACCCTCACGGGGGGGATCTGCTAGGGTCTCCGAGCCAAGCAGGCCGAGTTCCTTGCAACCAGGACACAGCTGGAGAAGCCCAGGTAGACAGACTCCAACAGGGGCTACAATCGCATGGGTGGCAGCCAGCTTATGATCCCTTAAAGCAGCAGTCACACATATTCACCAGTAGAGAAACAACAGGTGAGCCCAGCCTCACAGGAGATTCAAACACCAGCAACTGACAACAAGGCCAACTAAAACCAGAAATAACCAGATGGCAAAAGGAAAACGAAGGAGCGTTACTAACAAAAATCAAGGCAACATGACAGCATCTGAACCCAGTTCTCCAACAACAGGAATCCCTGGATACCCTAAATCACCAGAAAAACAAGACTTGGATATAAAATCACTGGTCAGGATGCTGGTAGCTGAACACATAGAAAAATCTCGTAAAGAAATAGAGGAGAAAATGGATCAAAAGTTAGAAGCCTTTACGAGGCAAATACAAAAATCACTTCAAGAAATGCAGGAGAAGATGGATCAAAGAGAAGAAGACAATAAGGAAGAAAGACAAAAGTCACTTAAAGAACTACAGAAGAACGTGGGCCAACAAGTAGAAGCTATGAAAGAGGAAGCACAAAAATCTATTAAAGAAATACATGAAAACACAATCAAGCAAGCGAAAGATCTGAGCACATCCATCCAGATACTAAAAACAGAAGTAGAAACAACTAAGAAATCACAGAGGGAGACAACATTGGAGATAGAAAACCTGGGGAAGAAATCAGGGGCCTTAGACGCAAGTATCAACAATAGAATACAAGAGATAGAAGACAGAATCTCAGAAGCCGAAGATACCATAGGAACCATTGATTCAACAGTCAAAGAAAATACTAAATGCAAAAAGGTGGTAACCCAAAACATCCAGAAAATCCAAGACACTATGAGAAGACCAAACCTAAGGATTATAGGTATAGACGAGAGTGAAGATTTACAAGTTAAAGGGCCAGCTAATATCTTGTATAAAATTATGGAAGAAAACTTACCCAACCTAAGGAGAGAGATGCCCATGAATATACAAGAAGCCTATAGAACCCCAAACAGACTGGACCAGAACAGAAATACATCCCATCACATAATAATCAAAACTCCAAATGTAATAAACAAAGAAAGAATACTAAAGGCAGCAAGAGAAAAAGGCCAAGTAACATATAAAGGAAAACCTATCAGAATAACACCAGATTTCTCACCTGAGACCATGAAAGCTAGAAGATCCTGGGCAGATATCATGCAAACTCTAAGAGAACACAAACTTCAGCCAAAACTACTTTACCCAGCAAAACTCTCAATTGCCATTGATGGAGACATCAAGGTATTCCATGACAAAACCAAATTTGCAAGATATCTCTCCACAAATCCAGCCCTACAAAGGATAATAGGGGGAAAACACCAAGACAAGGACGGAAACTACACCCGGGAAGAAGCAAGATAGAAACCTCCTCTCATCAAACCCAAAAGAAGATAACCTCTCGAATATAAAAAATAAATAAGATAAATAAATATAATTTCAAAATTGTCTGGAGGTAATAATTACTATTCCTTAATATCTCTTAACGTCAATGGACTCAATTCCCCAATAAAAAGACATAGATTAACAGACTGGATACGGAAACAGGACCCTACATTTTGCTGCATACAGGAAACACATCTCAGTGTTAAAGACAAACACTGCCTTAGAGTAAAAGGCTAGAGGACAATTTTACAAGCAAATGGTCTCAGGAAACAAGCTGGAGTAGCCATTCTAATATCAGATAAAATTGACTTTCAACCTAAAATCATCAAAAGAGACTCAGAAGGTCACTTCTTGCTGGCCAAAGGGAAAATCTACCAGGAAGAGTTCTCAATACCGAACATATATGCTCCAAATGCAAGGGCACCCTCATTCGTAAAAGAAACCTTACTAAAGCTTAAAGCACACATTACACCTAACACAATAATTGTGGGTGACTTCAACACCCCACTCTCCTCAATGGACTGATCAGGAAAGCAGAAACTAAACAGGGACACAGTGAAACTAATTGAAACTCTGGACCAATTGGATTTAACAGATATATATAGAACATTTCATCCTAAAGCTAAAGAATATACCTTTTTCTCAGCACCACATGGTACCTTCTCCAAAATAGACCATATAATCGGTCACAAGACAGATGTCAACAAATACAAGAAGATCGAGCTAATCCCATGCCTCCTATCAGATCACCATGGAGTAAGAGTGGTCTTCAATAGCAACAAAAACAACAGAAAGCCCACATACACATGGAAACTGAACAATACTCTACTCAATGACACCTTGGTCAAGGAAGAAATAAAAAAAGAAATCAAAGACTTTTTAGAATTCAATGAAAATGAAGGTACAACCTACCCAAATCTATGGGACACAATGAAAGCAGTGCTAAGAGGAAAACTCATAGCTCTAAGTGCATCAAAAAAGAAACTGGAGAGAGCATACACTAGCAGCTTAACGGCACACCTTAAAGCCCTGGAAGAAAAACAAGTTAATTCACCCAGGAGGAGTGGAAGACAAGAAATCATCAAACTCAGGGCTGAAATCAATCAAATACAAACAAAGAGAACCATACAAAGAATCAACAAGACCAGGAGCTGGTTCTTTGAGAAAATCAGCAAGATAGATAAACTCCTAGCCAGACTAACCAAAGGACAGAGAGACAGTATACAAATTAACAAAATTAGAAATGAAAAGGGAGACATAACAACAGAAACTGAGGAAATTCAAAAGATCATCAGATCCTACTACAAAGGTCTATAGTCAAAACAACTGGAGAATCTGGAGGAAATGGACAATTTCCTAGACAGATATCAAATACCAAAATTAAATCAGCATCAAGTAGACCAGCTAAATAGTCCCATAACCCCTAAAGAAATAGAAGGGGTTATAGAAAGCCTCCCAACCAAAAAAAGTACGGGACCAGATGGTTTTAGTGCAGAATTCTACCAGACCTTCAAAGAAGACTTAACACCAATACTCTTCAAACTATTCCACAAAATAGAGACAGAAGGGACACTGCCCAACTCATTCTTCGAAGCCACAATTACGTTAATACCTAAACCACAAAAAGATCCAACAAAGAAAGAGAACTTCAGGCCAATTTCTCTTATGAATATAGATGCAAAAATACTAAATAAAATTCTTGCTAACCGAATCCAAGAGCACATCAAAACGATCATCCACCATGATCAAGTAGGCTTCATCCCAGGGATGCAGGGATGGTTCAATATACGGAAATCCATCAATGTAATCCACTACATAAACAAACTGAAAGAAAAAAACCACATGGTCATCTCATTAGATGCTGAAAAAGCATTTGACAAAATTCAGCATCCTTTCATGCTAAAAGTCTTGGAAAGAGCAGGAATTCAAGGCCCATACCTAAACATAGTAAAAGCAATCTACAGCAAACCAGTAGCCAACATCAAAATAAATGGAGAGAAACTTGAAGCATTCCCACTAAAATCAGGGACTAGACAAGGCTGCCCTCTCTCTCCATATCTTTTCAATATAGTACTTGAAGTTCTAGCAAGAGCAATTAGACAACATAAGGAAGTCAAAGGGATACAAATTGGAAAGGAAGAAGTGAAACTATCATTATTTGCAGACGATATGATAGTTTACCTAAGCGACCCAAAAAACTCCACCAGAGAACTTCTACAGCTGATAAACAACTTCAGCAAAGTGGCAGGGTATAAATTAACTCCAGCAAGTCAGTGGCCTTCTTGTACTCAAAGGACAAGCAGGCTGAGAAAGAAATTAGGGAAATAACACCCTTCACAATAGCCACAAACAACATAAAGTATCTTGGCGTAACTCTAACCAAACAAGCGAAAGATCTGTACAACAGGAACTTCAAGTCCTTGAAGAAAGAAATCGAAGAAGACCTCAGAAGATGGAAAAATATTTCTTGCTCCTGGATTGGCAGGATCAATATAGTAAAAATGGCCATCTTGCCAAAAGCAATCTACAGATTCAATGCAATCCCCATCAAAATCCCAACTCAATTCTTCATAGATCTAGAAAGAGCAATTCTCAAATTCATCTGGAGCAACAAAAAACCCAGGATAGCTAAAACTATTCTCAACAATAAAAGGACTTCTGGGGGAATCAATATCCCTGACCTCAAGCAGTACTACAGAGCAATTGTGTTAAAAACTGCATGGTATTGGTATAGCAACAGGCAAACAGATCAATGGGACAGGATTGAAGACCCAGAAATTAACCCACAGACTTATGGTCACTTGATCTTTGATAAAGGAGCCACAACCATCCGATGGAATAAAGATAGCCTTTTCAACAAATGGTGCTGGTTCAACTGGAGGTCAACATGCAGAAGAATGCGAATTGACCCACTCTTATCTCTTTGCACTAAGATCAACTCCAAGTGGATCAAGGACCTCCACATAAAACCAGACACACGGAAACTATTAGAAAAGAAACTTGGGAAGACCCTGGAGGACTTGGGCACAGGGGAAAAGTTCCTGAACAGAACACCAATAGCGTACGCACTAAGATCAAGGATCGACAAATGGGACCTCATAAAATTACAAAGTTTCTGCAAAGCAAAGGACACTGTCAGAAGGACAAAACGGCAACCAACAAAGTGGGAAAAGATCTTCACCAACCCCACATCCGACAGAGGGCTAATATCCAATATATACAAAGAACTCAAGAAGTTAGACCCCAAAGAACCAAATAACCCTATCAAAAAATGGGGCACAGAGCTAAACAAAGAATTTTCACCAGAAGAAATTCGGATGGCCGAGAAACACCTTAAAAGATATTCAACATCATTAGTCATCAGGGAAATGCAAATCAAAACAACCCTGAGATTTCACCTCACACCAGTCAGAATGGCTAAGATTAAAAACTCAAGAGACAACAAGTGCTGGTGAGGATGTGGAGAAAGAGGAACACTCCTCCACTGTTGGTGGGATTGCAAAATGGTAAAACCGCTCTGGAAATCAGTTTGGCGGATCCTCAGAAAATTGGGCATGTCACTTCCAGAGGACCCTGGCATACCACTCTTGGGCATATACCCAGAGGATTCCCCTGCATGCAATAAAGACACATGCTCCACTATGTTTATAGCAGCCTTGTTTATAATAGCCAGAAATTGGAAGGAGCCCAAATATCCCTCAAAGGAGGAATGGATACAGAAAATGTGGTATATTTATACAATGGAATACTACTCAGCAATTAAAAATAATGAATTCATGCAATTTGTAGGTAAATGGTTAGACCTGGAAAATATCATCCTGAGTGAGCTAACCCAATCACAAAAGAATGCACATGAAATGCAATCACTGATAAGTGGATATTAATGAGCCCAGAAGCACTAAATACTCAAGACACAAATAGCAAGTCAAATGATTCCCAAGAAGAAGAAAGGAGAGGACCCTGGGCATGTAAAGATTGCATCCAGTTTAGTAAAGAAACCGAGGGGGGAGGGGGAATGATTGGGGAATAGTTGGGGGGGAGAGGAACTATGGGAACTATGGTGGGTGGGAACTGGGAAAGGGGAAAGCCTTTGGAATGTAAACATAGAATATAGAAAATAAAAAAAAATAAAAAAATAAAAAAAATACTCACAAACAAATCCAAGAACATATCAAAAATACCATCCACTATGATCAAATAAGCTTCATCCCAGGGATTCAGGGATAGTTCAGCATTTACAAATACATCAATGCATTCCACCATATAAACAAATTGAAAAAGAATCACGTGATAATCTCATTAGATGCTGAAAATCCTTTGAGAAGATCCATCTCTCCTTCAGGATAAAAGTCCTGGAGAGATCAGAGATATAAGATGCATACATAAACACAAGAAAGGCAACATACAGCAAACCCATAGCCAGGATGAAATGAAATTGATAGAAACTTAAAGCAATTCCATGAAAATCAGGGACAAGACAAAGCTGCTCAAATTCTCCAAATCTATTCAATATAATAGTGAAGGTTCACCTAGAACAGTAAAACAACTAACGGAGATCAAATGGATATAAATTGGAAAGGAAGAAGTTCAAAATATCACTATTTTCAGATGATATAGTAAGTGACCCTAAAGGTTCTATTAGAGAATACTTACAGATGATAAACAGCTTCAGCAAAGTGGCTGGAATTAAAATTGGCTAAAAATATCAGTAACCCTACTTTATACAAATAATAAACAGGCTGAAGAAGAAATTATGGAAATGACACCCTTCATGATAGTAACAAATAATGTGAAATATCTTGGTGCAACTCTAACCAAGTAAGAGAAAGACTTGTATGACAAGAACTCAAAGTCTTTGAAGAAAGAAATTGAAGAAGATATCAGAAGATGGAAAGATCTGTCATGCTCAAGGATAGATAGAATTAACAGGGAACATGACCATCTTAACAAAAACAATTTATGGATTCAATGCAATACACATCAAAATTCCAACAAATTTCTTTACAGACCTTGACAGAGTAATTCACAACTTCATATGGAGAAACACAAAACCCAGGATAGCTAAAAAAGTCCTCAACAATGAAAGAACTTCTGGAGGTATTACCATCCCTGACCTCAAGACATACTATAGAGTAATAGTGATCAAAATTCCATGGGATTGATATAGCAACAGACAGGATAATCGTCTGAATCGAATTGAAGGCCCTGTATTACCTACATACCTATGGACACTTGATTTATGACAAAGAAGGCAAAAAAAACCCCGCCATGAAATGGTTAAAAACAGAAATATTTTCTTTCCTCCTCCCCTGCTCACCAACTCACTCACTCCTGCTTCCCTGTCCTGGCATTCCCCTACATTGGGGTATCAAGCTTTCACAGGCTCCAGGGCCTCTCCTCTTATTAATATCTGACAAGGCCATCCTCTGCTACATATGCAGCTGGAGCCATGGATCCCTCCATGTAAACTCTTTGGTTGGGTAGGTTAGTCCCTGGGAGCTCTCGGGATATTGGTTGGTTCATATTGTTGGTCCTCCTATGGGGTTGCTAACCCCTTTGGTTCCTTCAGTCCTTTCTCTTGCTCCTCCATTGGGGACCCTGTGCTCAGTCCAATGGTTGACTGTCAGCATCCATCTCTGTATTTGTCAGACACTGAGAGCTTCTCAGGAGACAGCAATATCAGGCTCCTGTCAGCAAGCACTTGTTGGCATCACTAATAGTGTCTGGGTTTGGTAACTGTGTATGGGAAGGATCCCCAGTTGAGGCAGTCTCTGGATGGCCTTTCCTTCAGTTTCTGTTCTACATTTTGTTTCTGTATCTCCTCCCATGGGTATTTTGGTCCCCCTTCTAAGAAGGACCAAAGTATCCACAGTTTGGTTTTCCTTCTTCTTGAGCTTCACATGGTCTGTGAAATTATCTTGAGTATTCTGAGCTTCTGGGCTAATATCCACTTATCAGTGAGTGCATATCATGTGTGTTCTTTTGTGATGGAGTTACTTCAATAAGGATGATATTTTCTAGTTCCATCCATTTGCCTAAAAATGTCATGAATTCATTGTTTTTAATAGCTGAGTAGTACTCCATTTTATAAATGTACTACATTTTCTGTATCCATTCCTCTGTTGAAGGAATCTGGATTCTTTCCAGCTTCTGGCTATTATAAATAAGGCTGCTATGAACATAGTGGAGTAGGTGTCCTTGTTATATGTTGGAGAATCTTTTGGGTATATGGAAGTGGAGGGGAAGCTCTGATTATTATATAAAGTAAATCAGTCAATTCATGAAATAGAAAAGAAAGAGATAAAAAAGAAAATAATTCAAACTCAGATTCTCCTACTATGTAGCAAATGTGCAGATCCTTATGTGATCACTAAAGGTCTGAAGATTTCTTCCTAATAGTTAAAAATTCAGCTATGGAAGACTGTTTGGTATTCTCTAAGTCAGTTCCCCTATGAATGTCCTTAGAAACAGCATCAGATATCAAAGGTTGAGAATTCAATCCCAGGGTATGCCAATTAGTTTTATTATCAACTCAACAAAATTTAGAGCCACCTGGGAAAAGACTCTCAATGGGAGATTGTCTAGATCAGCTTGACCTGGGAGCCTGTCTCTTGAGGATTGTCCTGACTGTATTAATGGATTAGAGAAGACTCATTCTGAAAGTGGCTATTTCCTGAGTTTGGGTCCTGAAGTGTATAACAGAGTGCATAAGTTACGCAGAGTAGCAAACCGTTTGTAATACACATTCTCCCCATTCTCTTGATTCTGGATATGACTAGCCACTTCAAGGTCATGCCACTTAGACATCACTACAATGATGAGCAGTATCTTGATGTTTAAGCAAAAATAAGCCCTTTCTCCCTGAAGTTGCTCTGTTTGGGGCATTTTATCACATCAACAAGAAATAAAATCAGAGCACAAAGTTTACCTCTATTTCAAATCCAGTCATAAATCTAGGCCTCAGGAAGTTTTGATACACTGTACAGTGGGGGATTCCCATGATCCCTCCTTGGATTAGGGTAATTTGCAAAAGCAACTTAAGCACTAATTAATTTGCCTATCAAAAAGAATATTTTTAAAAGGTATAAGTAAGCCAGATAGATGAAGTAATAAGAAGAGAGACACAAAAAAGATTCCAGGCACAGGCTCTCCTGCTGAATTGGAGCACATTGGTTAGGTCTGACTTACCATCCTGTATTATAAGCCCAACTGCTTAGAGGTTCTCTGAACATGGTTCTTTTGGGATTTATGGAGACATCATTGCATAAGTATAACTTTTCAATGGAAAACTATGCCAACATATGTTTGGACAAACTAGAGCATAATGCCCATAGGATGGATCAGAGATCCCAGTAAGACCATCTGGTTTGTCTCTTAATCAACGATCCTCATAGATAGGAATGAGAATGCTTGCTGAAGTGGACTCTTTCTAGTTCCTATCAGATGAGATAGGTCAGAGAATTTTTATGGTCCAACAGTTTCCTGGCAAGGGGTGGAGCAAGGGAAGATTAGAGTCTGGATGACCTGCCTTGAGAAATGAGTTATGACCTTGGAACTGCAGATACATTCCAAAATATATACATCACAGCATCAGAGATTCCACGCTTTAACCCTGTGTGGGAGCTCAGGAGTAACTAGCCTTCTCATTTTGGACAAGTCCTATCCATCACATCTAAGGGTGAAGATTGATCTAAGTTTGCACAGTAAGGAGGTAAGACACACCATCAACCATGAAGCTACAGGTATTACATTCAAAGCGTACTATTTCTATTTTATGAAGCAGGACATTTCTTTCACTACAAAAACAGCAGCTCTTGAGTACAACAGACCATTTCTCTTAGTGTTGATGGGACAGATGAACGTGGTTTTCCATTTTGTTTTTCTTATCTCCCCACAACACTGCAAGAATAAGACAGCATACTTTTGCATTTTCGCAAGTGTTTCATAAGGCTAGATCCAAATGAATGAACAAGCTGCGTTGTCTATTAACATCAGTATAAACACATATACATACATACATACATACATACATACATACATACGTGTGTGTTATGTATGCTTATGCCTCTGTAACTGGTAACATTTAGAATTTTCAAATGTTTAAAATTGTTATTAATATATTACTGAAATGAATGCAATATGTCACAATGCAGATAGATCTTAATAGCAAATGATGACTTCACACTGTGGTGAGGTCCAGGTACTGTTTCAGTACTTAGACACCAACTGGTAGCACATAAAGCATGTGACAGTGCAAGCAGAAACTTCATTCACAGATAAAGACTGCATAATCTATTTACCTGCTATGTAAATATTGAAACTTCTATATGCATATTAGATATTTAATCAGAGAAGGGAGAGAGATGGCTTTGTAAGAGATACATAAAAGTCCTTACCTTTGAGAAATTATGAAAACTTCAACATTAATTAGTAACCAAAGGCAAATGCAAGGGAATATGAGAAGTAATAACACACACACACACACACACACACACACACACACACACATGCAATGGTGTAAGCCAACAGTGTATCCAGAGGTAAGAAGAAAAACTGAGTGAGCAAGACGGAAGACCAAGTGAGCAAAGGGTTTAGAGTCTTCCTTCTGCCATTTCTTTCTTTCATTTGGACTTCTACCAGGAAATGTCACCCACACTTGGGATGGGCCTTCCCACATGCAGGAAGGAAATCAGGGCAACTGTTCAGCTGAGGATTGCTAGTCAGGTAATTCTAATTTGTGGAATCCTATCAACACTGAGACGCCTCTAGCTGTTTTGACTATGAAGCACTCCATCTATTATTGGCAATTTACCAAGTCTTGGCTTAGTGGAAATTAGGGAGCACTGGAACATATGCTTTCATCTCCAGATCTTAGTTTCTTCATATACTAATGGCAAATAATGGTCATTCCAATAGGTTTTCCTATACTTGAAGTTGGCCATTATATAGTGTGCAGTGATGAATGCGAACCACGTAGAAGGCACACCTGCACACAACGGATGTGCACACTGCCCTCGTTTCGTAGCTGAAGAAGTGGAGGCATAGTGATGTTACATAATTTGCTCAGACTTACTAGGCTCATTTATACTCAAACAGGATTTGAATGAGGTCTGTTCCTGAGCCCAAGATCTTAATTGCTTCCCTAGATATCTGTCAGGGCCTTGATGTATCTATCACACACACATAAGGCCCAGGCCTCAACCCTCAGCACTTAAAAGATGCGTCAGATTCACAAGGATGGGGAAGCAGATTTCAAATGCTCTAGAAATATACATCAAAAACTTTCTGGTATATCTAATGACTAACTTAGATTAAGAACAAACATAGTAGACTTTCAAAAGTATTTGTTTCTTTGATTCAAATAAAAATAATCGAATCACTTTGACCTTGGGCACAATTTTAAAATTGCTATATTAAGCCTGAAGGACCTTTCAGGAAGACTCACTAGAAATTCTTTTAAATGTCAAAGGGCAGTAATAAAAATACTCATATATATACATACACAGCATACATACATACATACATACATAACATGCATACATATACAAATATAAAAACACACATACACAAATATACATATGTATACACACCACATACACCACACACATGCATTCATACATGCATACATATATACACACACATATAATGTTGATGATGTGAGATGTGAAGATAGGTTATTATTGAATTTATTCCTCATTTGAGATCTTCTAATCAAGGCACTTTAAGCCTGATAAAATGGAAATATTTATGGTAGACGACATATTTGCATTATGGATGATTACCAAAATCAAGCTAATTAGAACACCACTTTATGAAGTTATCCTTTGTGTACATGCTGAAAACATTTAAGATTGAATGTTTTATAACATTTAAAATAATATAATACACTTTATTAATTAATTAACTATCATTCCCATACTGATCTGAACATATCCCTCTGTCAAAATGAAGTTTGGTATTTAATCAGCATTTCTCTATATAGTCAGCCCCTGGTATTGGCCATTTCTACTGCTCTGTGGGTCCAGTCTTCCCTGATACCACATTGTGAAGCATTTGTGTTTCTGTGTCTGGCTTATTTCACTTAACAGCATGTCTTTCACATTAATTCATGTTGTGACAAATGATAGAAATTCTTCCATTTTCAGGCTTTATATGTTATAAACATGAAAGACAAAAACTCTACAATTATATGTCTATGTACATGTTCATAGATAGTTAGATGAATTCTTTGTCTAAAATACATAGTGCTGCAGCAACCAGAAAAGTAAAGATATCTCTTTTCCATATTAAAGTTCATTTACTTTATATATAATCTTAGGACCATGATTTCCGTGTCATCCCATAGTTCTACTTTTTAATTTTCTGAGGAACTGCCTATTTTACTCTGCCACATGGCTATAGAATATTCCTTCTCACCAACAGAAAACAGGGTTTACTTTTCTTCTATATTTTCAGCAAACTTGTCATCTCTTGTCTTTTTATTACTATTTATTCATGGTGAGAAGTTAACTCCCTCTAACTTGTATTCAGATTACCTGGATTTTTACACTTAGCATTCTTTTTGAACATGCATTAGCTACTCAGATACTTCCTCTACTTTTTAAAGAGTAGTGTTCTACAGTTATCGAGCTGAGTTCTTTGTATATTTGGATATTACCCCTCTAACATGTATATAGCTTGCAAATAATCATCAAGTCTGCAGGCTTTTTTTTTCTCTTTTAGTTGTTTCTCTTGCTGTGCAGATTCTCACCTGCTGTAATCACATCTGTCAATTTTTTTTGCTTTTGTTATCAGTAGGTTGGGAATTATGCACAAAATTCATCACCAGCCTCAGTGCCTTACAGTGTCCCTCTCAGTTTCACCTAGGAGATTTATAATTTCCTGTTTTTTTTCTAAATCTTTTACATGTTTTGAGTTGAATTTTGTAGTGTATATAGTATGAGATAAAGGCACAGTATTATTCTTCTGCCTATGAATATACAATTTATTCAACAGCATTGAATGATTGAGGACTTTTTCAGAGGTCAATTGACCATAAATATATTTTTAGGTTTTCGATCCTTTCTGTTTTTGTTCAAGCCAGTGTTGTTTTGAATGCTATAGCTTTCTGTCTGTTTCTTACTTATCTATTATTTGAAAACAAAACCTATGAGTACATTATCTTTGTTCTCTCTAATTAAGATTTCTTGGATGACAAATAGTCTTATGATCTTTTGTGGATTTTAAATTTCATTTTTCCATTATATACAATATGCCTTAGAAATTTTAGAAATTTTATTGACCCTGTTGGCTACTTTGGGCACTATGTATATTTAAAAAACACTGACTTTTTAAATCTAATCATAAAAAATTTTAAATTTTATTTCTGTCTTATTAAATATCTTTCATTATTGTTACAGAGTATTTGGCAGAGATTTAGTTAAATTTACTCCTAAGGAAATTTAGTTGTAAATTACATTATTTTAAGTGGATTATCTTCTTGATTTGTTTTGCATAGTTTATTGTTACTGTTGAGAAATGCTAACAGTTTTTCCATGGTGATTTTGTTTTTTGAAACTTTAACTGAATTTTTCAGCAACTTAGGAGGAAATAGATTTATATCATCTATCATCAATTTATCTATCTATCCATTTATCTAACATCATCATCTATTCAATTAACCAATCTAGCATCCTCTGTCTATCCACCTCATATTCACCAGATCATCTATCTTGTATCTGTCTGCCTTCTACATACCTACATATCATCTATCTATGATCCTATTTAAGAAAACAAACAGCCCCAGAACTTCCAATCCACCCCAGCCAGGGAAGCATTTAGCCTAACTGCAGATCTTCATCTCTTCCTCATATGTTTGTTGAATTGGGTATTCATTCCTTGTTTTTTTATTGCTTATACTGGTTCTCAGGAGAACAGTGGCCATGTGTTGCCTGGTAAGGAATGTTTCTGAGATGCTGCCAAGTGTGACCTCTGCAGGTCCCAACTAGAACTTGTTTCTTGGTATTGGAAGCTGAGACTTAGGAACAGGGATGGGCTAGAAGCTGGGGCTGAGGGAGTCCATAGGAGAAAGGAAAGCATGGTATGCCACCAGGCGGGAGAGGGGAGAAGGGGAGTAGAAGTCACAGACTGTATAGAGCCGGGGATGAGACTGGGGGTTTGGATTTGGAGAACAGGAGGGAAAGAGAAAATATGAAGGTCACCTCTCTGCTTCTGGCCTGATATTTTTGTAGTGGTTGCTTTGATTTGTCCCTCACATTATTTAGAAATCTAGCACAGGCTTTGTTTCTGTGGTTGATGTAAAGATTCACACAACCTAAAGTAATTATAGGTTGATAATCTGTTTGCGTGTGAGAGTGACTTACCTCTAGCTTAACTCCATGCTTTCGAAGTCTCCTCTCTCTCCATCTCATGTTGCTGATATTAGCTCCTCTCAAATGTGCCTTATGTGTCCATTAGCAAATAACTGTAGCTGCAGCGACTTAATTATTCTGTCTTTTGATGCTTTTATGTTAGAAACAAAAGTAATTGTTTGCCATTACAATATAAGCTTACTCCAGTCTGACTGCTAACTTACCTTTACTCTCGCACGTGTTTTCATATTATTAGTTTTTCTTTTACTTCAGCTCCAAAATAAAAAATAATTTCCCTGTCAAGTTGTTAAAAATATCTTTACAAAGAAAGGAAAATCTCAGATCTAGTTCTTTTTTGAAACATTTTTCTGACATATGCCAGTGTGTGTGTGTGTGTGTGTGTGTGTGTGTGTGTGTGTTTGGGGGGGCATCAGTGTCTGTTGTGAGAGATTGAGACAGGGTGGGGGGAGGGTGCGGGGAAGAGAGAGACAGACAGAGACAGAGAGACAGAGACAGACAGAGAAAAAGAGAAAGAGACACAGAGAGACAGAGAAAGAGACAGAGACAGACACACACAGAGAGAATCTGCTTTCTCTGAAAAGAAGCATCTTGTTAGATTGTCAGCCCTAAACATAGATACCCAGGAACAACACTGGCTTACAATACTGATTAAAGAAGAGGTCATGGATTTATTTGAAAGAGAGAAGGAATGTTGTGTAAGTGGGTGGAGGGGGAAGAGAGGGGAAGAGATGGCAGTGATGTAAATATAGTACTTCTGTATAAAATTCTAAATAAAATAGAAGTTTCAACAAGAATATTATTCTCTGCCATGAAATTTGAAACCAATTACCATTTCACTTTACTGAACTGAAAAACCGGGAGTGTGTCACTAATACTGCACTCATTCATTCCTTGGTAATATAATGAACAGAAACTTTGAGTGGGAGATAAAGAAGGACAGAGAAGACAGTGTTTTTATGAATGTGTGATTTAGTTGTGTGCCTATGTGCTCCAAATAACAGTCATTTAATGACAGTTGCCATCATGTCACTGATGGTGACTCCTGTTTCTATCATGATTACTGCACACTCACAAACATTATTTAATATTTATAACAATAACTGCACAACATCTATACTATATAACGGAGAAAACTGAGGCCAAAGGAAATTGGGTAAATGGCCCGAAGTGGTGATGGAGATTTATTCTAAGAGCTCCACCGTCTTCGTTATTGATCACCACTTGGAAGAATTTAGTTCAGAGAATCTGACTTTTGGTGTTGATCCCGTAGCAAAGGAGCTACTTGGAGGAGTTATAATTGACATACGTTTATAAAAATATCCAGAGTCTCATACTTCTAGCCCAGAAGAGATAGATTACAGATGACCACCTTCCCACTGCAAGCAAAAAGAAACGCTGGACAGAATTTTGAATTCTTTTTTTTTTAAGTATTTCCTTTTTTTATTTAAATTTTTATTTTCTATATTCTATGTTTACATTCCAAAGGCTTTCCCCTTTCCCAGTTCCCCCCACCATGCGTCCCATAATTCCTCTCCCCCCCAACTATTCCCCAATCATCCCCCCCCCCGATTTCTCTGTTCTGGGTCTACAAAACTGGATCCAATCTTTTCAGGCCCAGGGTCCTCTACTTTCTTCTTCTTGGGAATCATTTGACTTGCTAATTGTGCCTTGAGTATTTAGGGCTTCTGGGCTCATTAATATCCACTTATCAGTGATTGCATTTCATGTGTATTCTTTTGTGATTGGGTTAACTCACTTAGGATGATATTTTCCAGATCTAACCATTTGAATACAAATTGCATGAATTCATTATTTTTAATTGCTGAGTAGTATTCCATTGTATAAATATACCACATTTTCTGTATCCATTCCTCCTTTGAGGGATATCTGGGCTCCTTCCAACTTCTGGCTATTATAAACAAGGCTGCTATGAACACAGTGGAGCATGTGTCTTTTATGGATGAAGGGGAATCCTCTGGGTATATGCCCAGGAGTGGTATGACAGGGTCCTCTGGAAGTGACATGCCCAATATTCTGAGGAACCGCCAGACTTATTTCCAGAGTGGTTGTACCAACTTGCAATCCCACCAACAGTGGAGGAATGTTCCTCGTTCTCCACATCCTCGCCAGCACCTGTTGTCTTTTGAGTTTTTAATCTTAGCCATTCTGACTGGTGGGAGGTGGAATCTCAGGGTTGTTTTGATTTGCATTTCCCTGATGACTAATGATGTTGAACATCTCTTAAGGTATTTCTCGGCCATCCGAATTTCTTCTGGTGAAAATTCTTTGTTTAGCTCTTTCCCTGATTTTTTGATAGGGTTATTTGGTTCTTTGGGGTCTAACTTCTTGAGTTCTTTGTATATATTGGATATTAGCCCTCTGTCGAATGTGGGGTTGGAGAAGATCTTTTCCCACTTTGTTGGTTGCCGTTTTGTCCTTCTGACAGTGTCCTTTGCCTTACAGAAACTTTGTAATTTTATGAGGTCCCATTTGTCAATTCTTGATCTTAGAGCATAAGCTATTGGTGTTCTGTTCAGGAACTTTCCCCCTGTGCCCATGTCCTCCAGGGTCTTCCCATGTTTCTTTTCTTTTCTTTTTTTTTTTTTCCGACAGAGGGCTAATCTCCAATGTATACAAAGAACTCAAGAGGTTAGACCCCAGAAAACCAAATAACCCTATCCAAAAATGGGGTACAGAGCTAAACAGAGTCTTTTCACCTGAAGAAATTCGGATGGCTGAGAAACACCTTAAAAAATGTTCAACATCACTAGTCATTAGGGAAATGCAAATTAAAACAACCCTGAGATTTCACCTCACACCAGTCAGAATGGCTAAGATTAAAAACTCAGAAGACATCAGGTGTTGGCGAGGATGTGGAGAAAGAGGAACACTCCTCCACTGCTGGTGGGAATGCAAGCTGGTACAACCACTCTGGAAATCAGTATGGCGGTTCCTCAGAAAACTGGGCGTGATACTTCCGGAGGATCCAGCCATACCACTCCTGGGAATATACCCAGAAGATTCACCAGCATGCAATAAGGATACATGCTCCACTATGTTCATAGCAGCCTTATATATAATAGCCAGAAGCTGGAAAGAACCCAGATGTCCCTCAACAGAGGAATGGATACAGAAAATGTGGTATATATACACAATGGAGTACTATTCAGCCATTAGAAACAATGAATTCATGAAATTCTTAGAGAAATGGATGGAGCTGGAGAACATCATACTAAGTGAGGTGACCCAGTCTCAAAAGAATACCCATGGTATACAGTCACTGATAAGTGGATATTAGCCTAGAATCTTGGAACACCAAAGACACAAATCACATATCAAGTGATGTCTCACAAGAAGAAAGGAGTGGACACTGGTGCTAGAATGGACCAAAACATCGTTGTGGGAGAGTACAAGAACAGTAAAGTGGGAGGGGGTGGATGCGGGAGCAGGGGGAGGGAAAAGGACATGTGGGACCTTTGGGGGTGGGGAACCAGAAAAAGGGAAATGAATTGTAAATTTAGAATATATACAATAAAAAAAATAAAAAAAAAGAATTTTGAATTCTTAAATTGTTAGAAAACACCAGAAAGACACCAAGGCAAGTGAATATGGATATTAAGGGTTCCAGGGGGCAAGGATACTTGATAAGTGTGTTACTCTGCATGTAGGGTAGGTAAGAAACTTTCTGGGTTCCTCTTCTTTTGAATCACTAGTTGAGGCATATCATGTAGGTCAAAACTATAGCAGCCAGGAGAAGACTGCTGCTGAGAGACCCAGAATTGAAGAGTTGTGTGGCGGTGAAGAGTCTCTCTCTCTCTCTCTCTCTCTCTCTCTCTCTCTCTCACACACACACACACACACACATACAATCACAATAAACTTTCTAGGCATTTGATTTGGACTCCAGAAAGAGTATGCACCATGAATGAGAGCAAATTGTGAAGTCAGGCCCCAATGGAGGTATAAAAATGAAATCTCTGAGTGCATTCACGTCTACAATAAGTGAGCCTCAAAGAGGTTCAGAAGAAGGGATAAGGATTATGAAAAAATTACTTCTAATAATATTTATGAAGAATTGAAATATTGCAGAGTAAGATGTATACAGTATGCAATGACATATGTGACACAGAAACATGGAAAGGCAAAAATGCCAAGGCTGATGAAAGAAAGACATAGTTAGAAAGACATACAGGTTCACATGTATGAAGCACTGTGGGGCCTCAAACAGAATGAGGACACAGAAAACACAGGGACATGATATGATAAATTGATAAAAAAAATGACATTGAAAAAGTTTAAGAAATGGGAGAGGGAGTAGTGATGCCTTTCAAAGAAGCTGTGATACAATTCTTTTCTCATTTCTTAGCTAAAATAATACAGACCAGACACGACAGCCTGCCAACATTAGAATGCTGGGAAAAATTGTTGCTATGTTAGAATTCTTTTCTTAGGGAGTGTGCTGGCTGCTTTTTTCACGTTAGCACCAGCTAGAGTTATTAAAGTGGAGGAAGCCTCAATTGAGAAAATGCTCTCATGAGATAGATCCAGCTGTAAAACACATTTTTAATTAGAGATCTATGGGGAGGGCCCAGACCATGATGGGCTGTGCCATCCATGGGCTGATGGTCCTGGGTTCTAGAGTAAAGCAGGTTGAGCAAACCAAGAGGAGCAATCCAGTAAGCAGCACTCCTGCATGGCCTCTGTATCAGCTCCTGCCTCCAGGTTCCCCACCTGTTTGAGTTCCTGTCCTGACTTCCTTTGATGATGATGTGGAAATGAGAGCTGAATAAACCCTTTACTCCACAAGTTGTGTTTTGGTCAAGGTGTGTCCTTGCAGCAATAGAAACCCGAAGACAGTGGGAGATCTAGTTTAAAAACTAGATCAAAAGATTTCCTCATAAAGAAAGATTGACTTTCAGGAGAAGCTTCTAAGCGAAATGCTTCTTTCAGAGGGAGGGAAGGGAACTTAGACAAAAAACAAACAAACAAAAAACAAAAAGCAAAAAAAAAAAGATAACAATGTAAGATAGAAATACAAATACGGCATGAATGAGGTAAAGTAAATAGTTATATAGAATGACTATGTAGCAATATTAATATACTTTGATATTTAGTCAAAATACATGTCAAACATAACACTCAGAGAAATGGGAATGATGAAACTAAATCAACATATTTGTATCATCAAGGAATTCCAGCTCATACTAGAGTTAGAGAGAGTGCTACATAGAAGCAGGAGAAGATTGAGATGGACTGAAAATATTTAAATGAAAAAGTTAATGGAAAAAACAATATAAGAGTAAAAATATAAATACTTGGTGAACTCAAAAGAACATAATAAATGATGAAAAATGTCAAGTAAATTTTAGAGAAAGAGAATAAAATATTAATTTGGTAGATTTATACCCAAAGACATCAGTATCTAATTCAATTTACAATAAATGAGTAAAGCCATTGGGCAGCCAGAAATTATTAGCATGTGCAACTTGAGCAGTTATACACCACTTAAAACTGAAAGAAATGCAAGCAATATACAAACTGAGCAGGTTGTACTAATGTATTTGAGGATATATATATATATATACACACATAGACACATACACAGATACACATAAACATATATACACATTTGTGAAACAATGATGTTTGAGAAAGAGAAGGGAGTACACAAGAGGGTTTGAAGAGAAAAAGAGGAAATGATGTGATCACATTATAATATTAAAAAGTTATTATTCTATAATTTATATATTTATTACTAATATTAAGATACTACTTCTTCACATATAATATATAATTATATCATATTCATATTTTGACTACATATTGATAATTTACTGTTTTAATAATTACTATATTGCCATATTATTACTATACATTATTATATATCACTATATATTAACTATATTATTATATAGTTATATAAAAAACTAAAGTCAACCTAGGTAAGAGCATAACAATGAAGGAGTTGAGGTGAACGTTAGCCTTGCTGACGTCAGAGATCATGTAGTTTAAGGCACCGGGCAAAGTGGCAGGAGCTGCATTTCAGTATGATGCAAAAGTTAGCCCTCCTGGGTTCTGTAGCAATTATAGATTTATGGACATCAGAGTATAAAGTTTATAAGCAAAAGCAGAAAGAGTTGGCACCTAAATGATTTCATAAACATGGTGAAACATTTCAACACTAAAATTTCAGAATTTTTTTTTTGTTTTTGTTTTTGAGACAGGGTTTCTCTGTGTAGTCCTGGCTGTCCTGGAACTCACCCTGTAGACCAGGCTGACCTCAAACTCAGAAATCCACCTGCCTCTGCCTCCCAAGTGCTGGGATTAAAGGCATGTGCCACCGTCACCTGGCCCAGAATATTTTTAAAATAGGAAAAAATATCAAGAAAGCATATGGAGTGTTTAAAACAAACATTTGTAAAAATTTTCCCAAATGGTGATAAAGATCTTTATCCAGACAATTAACACTTGTATGTGTAACCTATGGTAATTAACATAATAAGAAATGCTTGGATAATCTTTGTTATGAATCTGAATTAAGTATCATAAAATAATTTCAGCACTTCCCACTCAACAATTTTCATACTGGATATAATATATATTGGTATTATTTTAGACTTCATTGAAATGAAAAACATTATTATTAAAAAAAAAAAAAAACATCATGGGATGGAAGATCACTCCCTGGCTAGAGGTGTTGCCGTGCAAGCTTGACAATCTGATTTCAGTCCTCACAACCAAAAGGTTGAAGAAGACAATCAACTCCATAAACTGATTCTCTGGCCTACACGTGTGCAATGGCAGAGAACATGACCTAATAACACAAAGCATAATAATAGTCATCACCATCATACTAAATGAGGAAACTGTAACTTTGCATTGAAAAGACTGTGACACTGAATATTTAAAAAAGAATTCTCTTTTATAATAGGTCTGTACCACAAGCTTACTTTGCTTCCTCCACTTCTTCAGGCTCTCTGAATCCGCCCTGCCCCCAGCTCTTTTGTAACCCTTCAGAGAAGAACAGGCCTCCCCATAATGGCTAAACAATCAGATGCAAACCCTCCTATCAAGGTTGAACAAGAGAACCCAGGAGGAGGAAAGGGGTCCCAAGAGCCGGCCAAAAAGTCAGAGACACCCCAACTTCTACTGTTAGGAATCCCAAAATCATTGAAGCCAAACAACCACAGCCAGTATGCAGAGGACCTAGCACAGACCCAGGCAGGCTCTGATCACTGCTTCACAGTATCTGTGACAATAAATATTAATCACCCCGAAATTCCCCAGTACTGGCAAAAGTAATACATCCATCTGTTGGTGCATTTGGAAGTATAACATGATATCAGTTACTCCAAACAAAGTGTGTGAAGGGTCATTTTCCAGTTTCCATTCGGGCTCCCAAAGGAAGAGAAATGGAGGTAGAAGTTTTCTTCTCACTAAGGAAAATATCTGTGTGGCTTCAAAACACTGTTTTCTATTATTACATGCATTTTAATAACATCTGTGGGCTGTGTGGAAGTGATGTCCAGGAATCATGAACCTAGGCTCTCAGTAGAGTGACAGATACATATTACTTGCTCAATGCAAAGAGTTGAATCCAACGATTGTTTAGTCTCAAGAAGGAGCAGATTGGTTTGTGTTTGTGCAAAAAGCAAAAATCAAGACATGTTTACTTTGAGATAAGGTCTATAAAATTGAAGATGTCTGTAGCAGCTGTGAAGAGGAAAACTCTTTCAGAAACAATGAATAATATAAACTAAGAAAATAGAACACAGGCTGTTTCTATGAGTTAGCTCTCTAGACCTTCAAGTCACACACACTTTCTTGAGAAGAATTTGGTCTCCAACTTTAAATGATGATGTTTATGAATCTAGAAAATCTTGCTAAACATAAATTCTTAATCACAGTATCCTTATGTAAGGAATGCTTCTGTTTATTTTGCTAAAACTAAGACATGTAGAACTGATAGAGCAGAAAAAAAGATTTGCTAACAGAAATTTGCTTTCTAAAATAGACATTTCAAAAGATGTGGAACTTATATATTTAATAGATTGAAGTTAAAATAATTCTTATAAAATTGTACAATCTCTTCAACAGTGTTGAGGATTTTGAGAAATAAGACCAAATTTTAGGAAGCGCCAAATCATCATTTAAAAAAAACCATAAAAATCAGTAGGAGGCAGGGGTGATTTGAAAAGTGAGATGAATTATTGGCTGCAGACTGGATTTTAACAGGTTATAATATGAAAGATTTTTGTTGTCAATAATTCACTCTTGAGAAATCCAGTTGTGTAAAGGCAGCAGTGGTGATGAACTTCCCATATGTGAATAAGAACTTAAACAAAACAATTAAGAGTGTAGGGGAACCACCTGATGCCCGCATCACCTTCTTCATTCACATAAAGTATCACATTGGCATTAGAGCATCCAGGTATTTATACATTGATTTTTCAGTCATCCATGGCCCACATTTTCTGCCTGATGTTTTAAAATTTTGGGCCTATGTCTGTATGCCAGGTGCTACACAAATAATTCACGAATACTAGAAAGATGAACAAGACCGATGGCTTTCTCAAATCTCCTGGGGAGGCAGAGATACTATGTTGTTAGTTCAGACTGGTGACTTGGAAAAAACACTCTATTGGTAGCTAGTCAATTGGCAATGCGATAGAGTATGAACAAGGAATGCCTCTCCTAGGTATACGTGTCAGGAAACTCTTACATGTGTTCACAGGAAAGTATGTGATAGAATATCAACTGCAATACTGTTTGTGGCAACAGAAAACTGGGAGGCACTAATAGAAGGTGTGCAATGTAAAATGTCACCCAGCAACTAAAAGTGGAGCAAAACATGTACACATGCCATTGGAAAAATTACATTAAAATTATCAACAACTCAAAATATAGGTTCAAAATACAAATAAACCAAAGAAATCATTAGTTAATATTAATTTCCTAAGAGTTCAATGGAGCTAGTAGAGAGAAACTCTTATGTGATAATTGGAAATGAATGCAGACTCAATGTTTCCCATCAAAGGTTAGAAATAGCTAAAAGCAAACTGGTTAGATGGAAGATTGATCAAAAAAATTGAAATTGTAAAATGAAGTCCAGAAAAAAAGAGATGAGAAATAAAGAACAAGTAAAAGTCTTGGAAGTAAAATACTCACTCAAAAGCACATACAACTGGACTTCCAGAAAGAAGTAATAGGAAGAAAGACTGGAAAGTATCCAGGTATATAGGGAAATTTTAATTTTGTTTAACTATAAGATTTTTCAAATGGAAGAAGCATAAATAAACCCAGGCAGAAGAAAACAAAAACAAAATCCACATTTAGGTACTGTCTTAGTCAGGGTTCCCTAGAGAAGTAGAGCCAACAGGATGAATTTATACAAAAGGTGAGTTTACTGAACTGGTTTCCACATGACAGTCTAGGTAGCCTGTCTTCACATTAAAGAAGCAGAGAACTGAATGGCTGTTGGGTGTGTGACTTGGACATCTCAGTGGTCCTAACCTGACTCTAAAGGACTGTGGATTGTTGGAGAGCCACCCCTGCTGTTCAGCCCACCAGGGGAGATGGACAAAGTTGTTCTGGTAAGTAAAAGACATCAGCAGGAGCAGCAGTGATAGCAACAGAGTGGATGCACAGACCAGCAGAAGTGAGGGCAAACGGGCAAAAGCGATGCAATGTGTTCTATAGTGTGTGTGTGTGTGGGGGGGGAATTAAACAAGGTTAAATATTATCATTTCATTAAATTAAGTGAAAAAATACATGGATTGTTTCTTGATTTTCCTGTCATTATTTCTTCTTTCTTTTTTATTGGATATATTCTATATTTACAATTCATTTCCCTTTTTCTGGTTCCCCACTCTCTCCTGTCATTATTAAAAGTCTGAAGATATTAAAAGTAAAATTACAGATTCGAGATATATATGTATGTATATATATATGTATATATATATATACATATATATATATACACACACACACTCAACAACATCAGAAACAAACAAACAAACAAAAAGCAAAAAGAGGCTACACCTAAGTAGAAAATTCACAGATGATTGCCAATCGCCAAAAGCATACAAACGTTTTACCCCTGTGACTGTTCATCAAATTTAGCCTCATTCATCAAATTTAGCCTCATGTGCTCTCTTCCTAATGACTTTCTTTCAGCTACAGAGTACAGTTACCTTTCCCTAGCTGCCTTTCCTCTTTTTTGGTTATTGTTCTTTCTTTTTCCTCTTTTTATATGTATTAACTTCTTCTTCTCCTTCTCCTTCTCCTTCTCCTTCTCCTTCTCCTTCTCCTTCTCCTCCTTCTCCTTCTCTCCTTCTCCTTCTCTCCTTCTCCTTCTCTCCTTCTTCTTCTTCTTCTTCTTCTTCTTCTTCTTCTTCTTCTTCTTCTTCTTCTTCTTCTTCTTCTTCTTTTTCTTCTTCTTCTTTTTCTTCTTCTTCTTCTTCTTTTTCTTCTTCTTCTTCTTCTTCTTCTTCTTCTTCTTCTTCTTCTTCTTCTTCTTCTTCTTCTTCTTCTTCTCTCTCTCCCTCTCCTCCTCCTCCTTCTCCTCTGCCTCCTCTTCTTCCTCCTTCTCCTCCTCTTTCTCCTCCTCCTCCTTCATTCTTATTATTTTGTGATTTTGTGTTTAGCTGTCTTGTATATCCTTAGCTGAATGAATTTTTTCTTATATAGTCTGGTAATTTTTTGTTGACAAATTCATTCACTTTATGTTTACATATTCAGAATATTTGTTGTCTTTTAATGCTTGTATTTCTCTTGTGACTCTACATTTCTTTTATTCAATGTCTCACTTAAAATCTCAAGTCTATAGACTTCTTATCTCCCGTCATGCCTGTTTCAGCTGGTCTGTCATTCTTAGCCAAGACCATTTGGGCCCACAAAAAATCAATTATTGTTTATACAATCAGTGTTTGTCTGGAATGATACACACGGCTGGTTCTGGTTTATTTTGTTGTAGTTTCTGAGACAGGATATCTCATAGCCTACATTGTCTTAGAATCTGCTGTCTGGATGAGGCTGGCCTTGAACTCTTGATCCTCCTGTTCTTACTCTTGAATAAGCACATCTGTTCATAAGTTAGCTTCATTCACCGCCCTTACTTACATCCACACCGTTACTTGCAGTTCTCCTATCACACTGCAATATTTTTTACTTTGGTATTGGGTAAAATTTTGTTTCAAAATGTCTTCAAATCTTAGACTGGACTTGCAGAATTTTATGTGAATGGCAATTTGTCCTCAGACTGTTTCCTTTTCTTGCTGCATGTATGGTTACTGTGCTGGCCTCTTGTAGAAGTGTTTCTTTTTAGATTATTTCTTTGCATCCATTGTTGATATTTGTTTTCTTTGGTGGCTTTGGCAATTTCATTATAATGTATCTGCGATGTTTTTTATTTTCATCTTGACAGAATCGAGCCTGCACCATAAGACAATCTTCTAGACACACTGGCAGGTGTGAGGAGTTACCTAGATTAAGTGAACCTCTTGTCATGCCTGCATGGAGTTTCTTGATTAGGTTAAGTGAAGTGGGAAGACTCACTTGGAGTATGGACAGATGAGGAGGACTGAGAAGGAGCTTTTGCCTTCTGTTTGTGTATGTGTGTGTGTGTGTGTGTGTGTGTGTGTGCATGCACACATGTATGAACCTTTGTATATGCATGTATGTGTGTGCATGTATATGTGTGTGAATATGTACTTTTGTGTTTTTGTGTATGCATATGTTTGTGTATGTGTATGCATTTATGCGTATATGTATGTATATATATGTGTATATATATGTGTGTATGCTACTGTCTGTGTGTATCTGTGTATGTACTTGTGCATGTGCTTATGTGTGTGTAGGTGTGTTCTCGTGTCTGTGTATGTTTGTGTGTGTATACATATGTGCATTTGTATGTGTCTTTGTGTGCATGTGTGTATGTGTTTGTGTGTATGTGAATGTCTGTTTATGTATGTATATATATGTTGTGTGTATGTATGTGTATATATGTGAATGTTATGTGTATGTGTTTATGTATTTGTATGTTTGCTCACATGTGCTTGAGTGTGTGTATATATGTGTGTGTTTGTAACACTGAGGAGGTATTGCACACATGTTTCTTAAAGATCTCTTTACTAAAAATAACTGCATTTCTTAAATACATATATGCTGTCTTAAGATAATTAACAAAATCAGAAAATGAATAATGCCACAATATTTTCACTAATCCACATAGCTATTATTCAGATACTTAAAATTATCATACAAAAACCTTTTGCTGAAAATAGTTTTTCTTATTCATTGTAGTTATTTTCATTTTCCTTTAGCTTTCTTTAAGCTGGAATAGTGTCTGAGTTTTCTATGCCTTTTATGACATTATTTGTCATAAAATATGCTTTATGACATTAAGTGTGCATGTGTGTGACTGGGCATAAGTGTGTGTACATGAATGTGAGTGTGTGTGCATGTGTGTGAGTGAGTGTGTATGCCTGAGCATTGCTGTTACCCTCAGGATTGAGTGATTATCTTTCTAATGATTAGATCCAGGTTATCAAAGTTTCCTTGTCAACTATATCAGACTCTTCTTGTTAACACTTTATCACATTTAGAACATCTTTGAAGTTCTTGCCTAATGGTTCCCATTTGAGGCATGCTTCTCATTTAGTTTGGTGACCAGCCCTATTATTGAGTTCTTTTCATTAATCTCATGTCATTCCTTGTGTGGAAAATAATAGAATCTGAAGGAAAGTGTTGACTTTTTTTGACATTGCATTTAGTTTTCATCTCTGCAAGTCCTACCAGAGTCTGTGACTGGTGTGTGTGTGTGTGTGTGTGTGTGTGTGTGTGTACACGCATGTGCATATGGTTCTTAGTTCTTGTCAACCTCTTGACTAAGCCCTGTTTCCTCTGTAGCTGTACTTAACAATCACACTGATAATTTCCACCACTATATCTGCTCTGATATGATATCTCCATGTGTTAGCTGGGGAAGGACTGCACTATTATTTTCAAGATATTTGTTTCTTCTTTACTCTTGAGAACTCCTGGATCCTGATGTCTAGTCAGCTCACACACAGGCTCATATACAACTGCTGACCTTCTTCACCCATGCATCCCCTGTAAGGCTTTGGGAAGGAATGATAATGGGACAATTTTTTTCCTCCTTAAAAAATTGTTGCTGGGCGGTGGTGGCACACGCATTTAATCCCAGCACTTGGGAGGCAGAGGCAAGCAGACTTCTGAGTTCAAGGCCAGTCTGGTCTACAGAGTGAGTTCCAGGACTATACAGAGAAACCCTGTCTCGAAAAAAAACCAAAAAAAAATTGTTTTTGTGCTTGGCCTCTACTTTGGTCAAAATTGAAATGTCTATATATTTGTCAAAACTTCAACTATTTTCTTCTTTTCTTGCTGATGTTTGGTCCATTTATTAATAACAGACCCATTCTTCCCTGTATTTGTCCAGAGCATGGCTGCCTGTTCACTGGTTTAGAACTGCAGAAACGACTCATAATTTTGAAATTGGATTCACCAAGTCTTTCTCACCTCTCTTCTTTGCAAGTCCTACGGAGAGACAATTACTTTATCCAGACTTTTAGAGTCATCGTGTACTTCACATCAGTTTTGAAATATCTCTGGTACAGTGCTTTACATTCTAATGGATATATTAAATACCTTGTTTTGCAAAGTGGAAACACTAATAAAACCCAATTCTTTAACCCAAACTGTAATTTTATAACTGTTACATTTTCATACACTATATTTATATTTTAATTAATTTATAACTATATAATCTTTCAAACAATTGTCTCTGTAATAGAAATTTGGTGGAATGTAAAGCTAGAAAAAATGTTCATAATTGTTAAATCAATAAAAAATTATCTTGCCAATGATGACAAAAGGAATTAAGATTTAAATTGTAAAATTTTGATTTGTTTTCATGAAACTTTTGTAATGCTTTGTTATAATTGTTCATATTATTTTCCTGTATCTGTTGCAAACAAAGGGACCAAATTTGTTTAATTCTCCTGAGTAAGTCATTCACACATAAGGGATTCAAAGTTTGCATGATACATAATTACAACGTAATATAATCATGTATTTATGATACTGTATGAAGTGTTCTTGAGAAAAGTGCCTCTGACTCTAGTTCTTAGAGGGAAACCATCATTTTAAATAGATAAGTCGGTATAGTTATGGCTCAAAAAATGAACATAGCAGAGACAATAAGTAGACTCTGCAGGTTGTGTATATATACATTTATAAATTAAAGAAGAGGCCACAAATTTGGCAGAAAGTGGGGAACACTAGGAGAGTTCAAGGAGTAGAGAGGGTAAAAATATAGTGTTTCTATGCAAAATTTAGAAAATTTTAAAATTATGAATATATTTTAATAGAAAAGTAAGTTATTCTTCAAGGAGTAAAACCATGAAACTGGTTGTAGCAGGGTCTGAAGTTCATTTCAATTCAACTCTGCACTTCCATGTTGTATTTCCTCCCATGTACTTGAGAAGTTTAAAGCTATTGGAGTACTTTGGGGGTTAGAGGTATATAAATTTGGGGGTCACTAGCACATCAAAGCTGACTGAATTTGAGGTTTAAAATGAGGCATTAAAGGCAAGCCGTAATTTTACTGGCGAGATAGTTATTCGCAAACCCTGCACTCTCAGAACTTTGCAGATGATGTAATGATCCTTTTTGATACAGCATGCATAGTATCTGTTTTCTGAGGTTTCTGGGTTTCTTTAGTCATTGCTCTTCCCACCTTGACATGAATAGAACAAATTTCCAATTCTAAAATCAGAAAAGTAAGTACACATCACATGTATCTATAATTGTCTTCTTCAATTTTCCTCATGTCCCACAGGAGTGACCACCCTCATGACTGGTGAGCTCACTGTTTCGGTGTCTTCTTTGCGTTTAGTTGATAATTCAGCGACTTCTAGCTGCAGGTAAATGTAAATTTTGCTTGCAGGAAGGTGTTAAGCATGCAGATCAGTCCTTTGGAGTGCCTCCTCCAGAAGGCGATGTCTAGGTTATCAGGTAAGCTTATGTTCACTTTAGGAGATAATTACAGTTTTCCCAAGTGGTTGTTCTGCTTTACATTTTTACAGCTTAGCATGTGAGACTCTAAATTGCTCCATTACTTCTTCAACAACAGAGTGTTATTTGACTTTAAAAGTTTTATGTGACAAAATGCGTACCAACTCCCATTGTGGGTTTTATGTGCACTTTTCTAAGGATAATAATGTTGAATATTTTTTGTTTATTGACCTTTATGATGCTTTCTGTGATGTGTATGTTCAAATCTTTTGATTATCTATGAGTTTCTACCCCCTTCCTCATAGGTTGCATAGATTTATAAATATTGTCTATATTTTAATATGAATCATTTATTTACATTATTATGATTATTATGAAACTATAATAAAGAGATTTCACTGTAATTATGTTGTGCTTTATGTGTATGTTTATGTGCTTTATGTGTATGTTATATGGGGCATCTTTTCTTTTCCAATGGCATCAATACATTTGTCATATCTTCTTAACAACTTCGGTCTATAGAAAAATATCCAACACTATATTATATCAATGAATTGGTATATTCCTTTCTTTTCTTTCTACGTTTAGAGTATGGTTGTCTGTGGATCTACAAGTAATCTCCCACAGAACCAGTCTGGGTCCAGGAATCTTTGTGTTCATCATTACCATCCTGGTTGATTTTATGCAGTACCATAACTTGGAAAATATTTACATGATGAAAATTTCAAATGTTACTTGACATCACTATCATAGATTTTTGAGGTGAGTGATTTTCAAATTGCCTATTTCATATATCTAGAAGTTTTGTGAATTCTTTGTTTTGATCAGATCAAGGACATAATGTGAAAGTACATAAATTCTCTATCAGTTTGGACATGAAAATGTAGAGACTTACTACCTTATTTAAATTTCATTGGAGAATTTTCTCAGATAATCAATGGATTTATAGTATGATTATATAATCTTTCTAAACCACTTTTCATTTTGGCAGTGATGAGCATCAAACCATGTCTTTGTGCATGCTTTTCATGGGTTACATCACTGAATTCTATCTGCGACCACACAGCAAACTTGACACTAATAGACACAGGAGTCACATCCCTGGGTGACCCTCTGGACTAGATGGCTGTTTCTTCTCTCTTTGATGGTTTTCATCATAGATCAGAAATAAGTTCTAGAGTTTGGTAGCCTTCAATATCTAGCTCTTTCCCTAGGCACATCTAACTTATGCCTATGCTTTAGGTCATAGTTTCAAAACTATGTTCAGAAATATAGCCGCAAATCATCTACCACAGTACCTTGCTGATTTTACTCAGAATTTACAACTTCTAGGTGCTACTTTTACAGCTTAGATTCTGTATTTTTCTAAAACAGAGATTTAAACTCAGTTAACCTGGAGGGTGTTACTTTAGGACAGTGGACTAATCAAATCTAAAGCAGGCTGGTGGCCCTGCAGTGTGGCTGCTGCTTCTGCATCCTGCAGCCCTGCAGATTGGGGCACCTCTCCTTCCTGAGAACTTATTTCCTTCATAGGGTTCTGCCAGGGGCACCCTCTGCCATGGTCTTTACTCTACCCTCCTTCCATCCCTAGAACAGCTTTCACTCACCAGGAAAGCTACTGCCCCTAACTTTCCAGAGGGCATTTCCTTCTTTCACACCTCCCCTAAAATGCTCAATTGTTTTTGACATTTGCAAACAAAAGCCTGAAAGAAACTGAATGTCTTTGTTTATTTGCTTGTTTGTTTGTTTGTTTTCCTGCCACAGTTTTCTCCTGGTGCCCTAGTGAGGAAAGGAAAAGGAGAAAATAAAAGTTTTAAGAGACTCAATTCGAATCTTAAAAATTACACAAGCGAGAGTCACTAGCACTTGGATTGGACCATGTCTTTCTTAATCCACTGGGACCTTGTAAGGACAAGAATGTCTCCTTCTGTTATATTCACTGTCTACCTCTACAGCCTGGACCTGTGTTACATTTCAGCAAGGGTTTATTGAAAGCATGAAGTTATGTAAGAGGATATTTCCTTTCATAACTTTATTAAGAACTTGATTCATTTAGGGTGCTGTTTGAGATGCCACCAGAAAGATTGCAAACATTAAGTCATCCGGAATCCTATCAAATAATAATCATTTTTCTAAATAATGAAAAATTCCATTGTTTTCACGGTCTTTTTATTTAAAATTTAAAAATACCCTCAGAAGAACTAAAACTGGATTTTGCTTTAACAACATATTAGCAGAATCAGTGACCATAGATTAAAACAGTGTCTTATAGAAGCATGGCAGAGTAAACACCTAGGGAAATACACGGGTCCTACTGAGAGCACTGAAGCAGCTGTGGAGATCCTTGCTTATCTAGAATACATTGCCTATGTTTGTGTCCCTAGGCAGTCATTACACATGCATGCATGCGTGTGTGTGCATACACATGAGCACGCATGCATGCACATACACACAAACACACACACACACACAACACTGACAACAGAAGACACAAAAACCATAATACATGCCTTAGTATTAGTAGTTATCCTATCAATATGAGATGCGTGAAAAATTTCTAAATTGCAAATTAAACAGGTTCCTAGGAGGCTGATAGTGTATCCTGAATATAAGGTGACCATGTTCGATTCTGAGGAGTATTCTGTTTCAGTCTTGTCCTGGAATATATAAAATCTTAATTATCAAATGTGAATACTATATAAAAGAATATACTATATTAAGAATAATTTGTTAAATACCATATTCTAGAAAGTTTCAAGAGCTATAAATGTCATTTAATCATTTCTACAATACATGTCAAAATTGTCTTTTATTAAAAAATAATCTGTGCACTGTGAGGAGGTTGGTAAAGATCCAGAATACGTAGGGGAAAGCACCTGGATTAAAATGAAAATGGTTACGTACCGATTCAAAATGGTGATTGGACCAAGGTTAGAGGGGTGGAGACCTGGTTGTTAGCGCTTCATTCACAAATGACATGGCTGTTTTATCAACTGGAGATTCACAATAAAACAGGAGTATTGTGGATCTGCCAAACACACAAAACACACAAATACCAACCACACAAGATAAGTGGTGGTGAGACAGCTCAATGAGAACAGGCCCTTGGATCAAGCCTTGGAGACTAGAGTTCTATCCCCAAAGCCACATCAAAGTGGAAGGAGAGAAGCAACCCAGAAATGGTCCTCAGACCTCTACATCCATACCTTGCATGGATGTCCTCAATGCTGATATTAAATAAGTTAATTAATTTTCAAGGCTAATATGTTTTTCTGATGGAAGACTGGACTCTCATGAACTCAACCCTACTGGACTCAGAGCCTCTCCTTTCTCTTGTATTGTAGTATACACGCTGGACACTGTACTGGCAGAAGGACTTTTCCATATTGGATTACATAAAGAGGTAAGCAGTAGGATAATGTGGGCATTTCCTACGATCAATGTTCAGAAAAAAGTAGAGATTGAAGGCTAAATAGATAGTTCAGTGGCTAAAGCACCTGCTGTCTAGGCAAGAGGTCTGTCTAGAGTATATGGTAATTCTGGCTGAGTATGGCAGCCTGCAATAATCCCAGTGTATCATTAAGTCTGGTAGGACAGCTAGGACAGCTGTTATCAGTGAGCATTGAGCTTAACTGAATGACCCCACTGAATAGGGTGGAGAATGATTGAGGAAGAATATTAACATCAGCTGCATACCTCTAGAGAAATGTTCACTCCTATACATGCAAATCCATGCCATGCACTCATACCTGTGAAGACAAGAAGAAATAGGAAATCTTTGACTGAATAATAAAGAAGGGGCTATAATAGGAATTTTTCAAATAACGACAAAGCTTTAAGAACTTGGGTTTCGACTAGCTCAAGGCTAGCCTGGGCTACAGTGTGAGATCTAAGGTATAATAATTTTCCATGTTTGTAATTTGAGGTAGTATCCATTACTACTGTAGCTGTTTTATGATCTCATGAACTAGACTAGAAGTTCTTCCTGGGTTCTTGCTGGTTCTGAGTGGGAGGACCAGAGATGAGAAAAATAAACAATTAAAAGCTGGGGTTGAGGGGGCTGTGAAGGCTGATGACCCAAGTCAACAGGTTCTTCAGATCACAGGTCCTTAGATGCCCCTCAAACAGGGAAGCAGAAGAAAGGTCAGTAATGTTCATTAAACAGCAGAATCACAGGGAATTAGAGCAGCTCTAGTTATTGGTTACAAGGTAGATTCTGGAACAGTTAGCAAAAATTTTCATATCACAGCATCTGGAACATTTGACCACAACTTCACAGGGAACCCATTAAGCTCCAAACCCAGGCTTACAGGAGCTCTGGTGCCAGCCTATTGGCATGATCTTGGCAGGGAACAGGAGTTCAACATCCCTTGTGACATCCATAGTACTAAAAGGCTTTGGCACACCTATCCCTGATAATCTTCCTTCCATTTGCTTTATACTTTGGATTGAGAGAAGATTATTTTGGTTTCTTATTAAACACTGAAACAGTGCTATGACAGAAACACTCAGGGATGGAATGGTCTTCCTTATGAGGCAGTAAGTGTTCCTTACCTAGAAGTCACTCACAGGTACAGTGGGACATTGAGCTCTGAGAGGGAGGTCAGTGCATACATGGCCTGTATGGTCGGTCTCTGATCTTGAGAGGGACTATCCCAGTGAAATGCTCACCAGGAAGTCCACGAGGAGACCCCAGTGGATTTTCTTTGAAAAATGCAAGCCCTATGGTGATGGTTTTTCTGTAGTCTTTCTCATTTGGTTGCTAAGACCCTGGAAATCCTCACTGGTTCTGAGCTTCAAGAAACATAACCTCTGGTGAACATCTGATCACAAACAGACAATTATTCTACTGTGGAGTGAATTCTGGGACAGAGGTAGGGATGGAATTCTGAAAGAGTATAGAGGAGCACTCTAGTATCTTCGGTTAGCTGGACTCTTTCAGGGGTATTTATGGAAGAGAAAAATAATCTTGCCAAATAGGGAAAGAGGTGTAGGGAATAATTTCTAGAAGACAGCCCTTGAATATGGGGGTTAAAGAAACTTCAAATAGTTTAACTCTTTGGAGAATAGAGAATTATAGACACACAGATGGGTCACAGACCACAGGGTGCGCCACAAGCAGTATGAACTTTATCCTATACGCCATGGGGATATCTAATGGGTTTGAAAACCCCAAATTATGAAAATGTGTATGGAGGGAAGATACCATACATTATGAAATAATCCCCCGAATTGAACTGAGACTTATTTCCTTTGTCTGCGAGTATACATGCTCAATAATCAGCTCGAGTATGCACCGAGCTAGCCCTGATCAGTTGTTTCCAATCATCTATGAACCTCATTTTACAGTGATTTCTAAATGATTAGTGACCACTAAGTATGGAAAGAGCCACAGTGAGTTTAATCAGGCTAAAAAGGTAATCTGGGTTAATGTTGGAAGCCGCACTAACTCAGAGGCCAATGAACTGCCACTTAAGTGGCAAGCAACTTAAGAATGTTTCAAGGAAGGCTCAATGCCCCAGTGTAAGGGAATGCCAGGTCAGGAAAGTTGGCTGGGGTGGGGGTGGGGTGGGGGGGTGGGGTGTGGGGTGTGGGTGTGGGTGGGGTGTGTGTGTGTGGGGAGGTGGGGTGGGGTGGGGGATGGTGGGTAGGGGTTTGGGGGGAGGGATTGGTAAGCAGGAGGAGGGGGGATGGGATAGGGGTTTTCAGGGGGCTAATAAGGAAAGAGGATACCATTTGAAATGTAAATCAAGAAAAAAATCTAATAAAAAAATAAACACAGTAAAGAAAACAAAAAAGAGTTGAAGGGATGGGTGACTCCAAGGAACCAGTGTCTTCCAAATCCAACAAGGACAGATGCACATGTGGACTCATCCTGCTTGCGTAAGTTCAAATCAGACAGGGTTCCCTCATAGCTGAGACGGGAAAGTAGGCACAGGCTTGGACCCCATCCAAGAAGCTGTCTCTAACTGACATCTTCTTGCAAAGGAAGAATTAGTTCTCTCCAGTGGAGTCTCACTAGGCACATTAACTACTCTTAAGGGTTGGCCCCATTCCCAGCAGTAGATGACCATCATAAAATTTGTAAACTTTGAGCTTTATTTTGTACTGGCTAGTTTTATGTCAGTTAGGGACAAGCTAGAGACATCAAAGAAGAAGCCTCAATGGAGAAAATGTCTCCTTAAGATCTGGCTATAGGGCATTTTCTTAATTAGTGACCAATGGGGGAGGGACCAGCCCACTGTGGGTAGTGCCATGCCTAAGCTGGAGGTCCTGGGCTGAAGAAAGCAGGCTGAGCAAGCCAGAAAGAGCATGCCAGTAAGCAGCACCCCTCTATGGCTTCTGCAATAGCTACTTCCTTCCCTGCCTGAGTTTCTGCCCTAACTACTTTTGATGATGGATTGTTATATGGAAATAAGCCCTTCTTCCTCAAGTTGTTTTTAGTCATAGTGTTTCATCATAGCAATAGTCACCCAAAGACACTTTGATGGGACAGTGTTTGTCTTCCTGGCCTTTAGCTTTTATGTTATAGTTTCCAATTTTGGTGGTTTATGGAGAGCTTACTCCCCCCCCCCGTGTGTGTGTGTGTGTGTGTGTGTGTGTGTGTGTATGTAAAAGAAAGAAGGTGGGTAAGTAAGGAGGTAGGGGGAGGACCTGAAAGGAGTTGGGGGAGGGGAACTGTAATTGGAATGTATTATATGAAAAAACCTTTTTTCTTTTTTTTATTTTTTAATTTTTATTTTCTATATTCTATGTTTACATTCCAAAAGCTTTCCCTTTTCCCAGTTCCCCACCACCACCATACGTCCCATAGTTCCTCTCCCCCCAACTATTCCCCAATCATTCCCCCTCCCCCCTCGGTTTCTTTACAAAACTGGATCCAATCTTTACAGGCCCAGGGTCCTCTCCTTTCTTCTTCTTGGGAATCATTTGACTTGCTAATTGTGCCTTGAGTATTTAGGGATTCTGGGCTCACTAATATCCACTTATCAGTGATTGCATTTCATGTGTATTCTTTTGTGATTGGGTTAACTCACTCAGGATGATATTTTCCAGGTCTAACCATTTACCTACAAATTGCATGAATTCATTATTTTTAATTGCTGAGTAGTATTCCATTGTATAAATATACCACATTTTCTGTATCCATTCCTCCTTTGAGGGATATTTGGGCTCCTTCCAATTTCTGGCTATTATAAACAAGGCTGCTATAAACATAGTGAAGCATGTGTCTTTACTGTATGCAGGGGAATCCTCTGGGTATATGCCCAGGAGTGGTATGCGAAAAAAACTTTTTTCAATTAATACAAGATGTCACTCAAAAAAAAAAAAAAGAAAAGAAAAGAAAAAAGGAAAAAGAAAAAAGATAAAAAAGAAAGTTTCAAGGCTCAGTTTTCTACAAATCACTCCACTGTCCATGTTGGAAGCATATATTCAGCCCATACTCAGCAGCCTCTCATAATCCATTTTTTCATTCTTTTTTTCTTTTTTTATTCAATATATTCTTTATTTACATTTCAAATGATTTCCCCTTTCCAGGATCCCCCTCCCCAACAGTCCCATAAGCTCTCTTCCCTCCCCCTGTTCCCCAGACAACCCCTTCTGCCTCCCTGTCCTGGTATTCCCCTACACTGCTGCACTGAGCCTTTCCAGGACCAATGGGCCTCTCCTTCCTCCTTCTTGCTCAGCTAACCTGGTTTAGTTGGGTCAGTAGATGTCACTGAAATCATAGCAGGGGCTGTCTCAGTGCTTTGTCCATCAGATTGCAGAAATTGCCAAACATTCTTTTCCATTGGAAAGGTCTCTGTAATGACTGCTTTTAGGCAAGTTGAATCAAATTGTTGAGTCAAAAGATACAGTAGCCAAGAGTATTATAAAATCATTTTTTGCACAGTTTTAATCCCATCATTCATGCATATGTGTGTATGTACACACAGGAGCACACCAGCCTTAGTGTGTGTGTGTGTGTGTGTGTGTGTGTGTGTGTTGGATTGGGCAGTACCATCCTTAGGCACCTGTGCCAGAACTGTATAAGAAATGTTACTGAATGTGGGCCAGGATCAAGCTGGAACATTCCTCCATACTTCCTGCTTCAAGCTTCTTGGCTGAGTTCCTGTCTTGGCTTTCCTCAACAATAGGTATCAGCTATAAACTGAAAGAAACCCCAATATCTCCATATCAGTTTTGGTCAGCGTTTAATGACCACGATAGAAAACAAATGAACATTTTTGTTAATTTAAAATGTAGTGCTTAGATTAATTTCTCTTAAAGAGAACTGAACCAAACCATTACTATTTCTGGTGTAGAGGACACTGACACCGTGATAGATGTGTCAATTCTAGTGGGACAGACATATGACTTCAAAGAATCCTCCTAGTCTCTTGCTCCCATTCTATTTAGCTGTTATCTTGATAACTTAATTCTTCAGACTTGGGGTTTTTGTTTTGTCCTGTTTTGTTGTCTTTGTTTAATTTTAGTTTCCTTGGATACCTGGACAAACAACTATAATTTAGAGAGATTTTTCACTTGGAAAAAATTTTTAAAAAATATATTGTTTCCCTCGTTCATGCCTGGAAATGTGTGTGGTAAGTCCGGAGAATCAGTATCTGTGGATCCAGTTGCAGACAAGAACTTGTCAAGCTGCCACCTGGGTTGGAGAAGGAAGACACACCTTGATTACTTATTTGCACTAAATACAGAGGGAACTCATGAACCTTAACCCACATCATTGCTAATTACTGCTATGGTCACTATCTAAGAACTGGGTCCCAGGAGGCTTGGATTTCTGAAGGAAATACAGTGCCATATAGCATAACAGGGTTTTGGTAGGGTATTCATCTGGTAGTGAGGATGTCTTTGTGTTGTGGATTGCTCTGGTGCCAATTTGTATTTTGATGCTAATTCCGCTCGCCCAAGAGGGCTGCCTTGGGTCAAGGAGTCAACCATGTCCTCAGTTGACTTCATGTGAACTTTCTCCCCATTTTAACTTGGAAAATAAAGGCTAGAGCCCGTGGTTGCACAGTGGAAGGGAAAGTGGAGCTGAGAGTTTTTGAGAGAAAGGAGAGAAAGGAGGAGAGATGAGGAGAGGAAGGAGGTAGGAAGAGGAAGAAGGTGGAAGGGAGATGGAACAGAAGCATATGGCCTAGAGAAACTGCAAGTTGTAAGGGATCTCATAGATGGGGAATATAGTAGTGTAGTGGTAGATCTGCCCAATATAGGCACCAGCTTGTATACATATTAATTGAGTTGTGCTTTCCTTTCACAGGTTTATTGGGGTTGGATATTTACCACAGCATCTTCATTCTATCAAATATCTCTTCATTTGAAATCCATTCTAGAGAAGTGTCCCAGTTGCTCAGAATTTGACAAAACATAACAAAAACCACCACCACCACCAACAAAAACAAAACAACAACAAAAAGCCCCAGCTCCTTTCATTTCATTTAAAAAACAATCCCAATCTTGGTCCTGTGCTTCATGTGTAATTGTAATTCATTTAAAGACTAAGCAAGAAGGAAAAAGGACTTGATAGTCGCCCCAAGGTCTTCCCTCTGCACAGAGTGCCAGTGTGCCAAAGCTTGTTTCTGTAATTAACATGGTTTAATCTTGCTGAACACACTCTGCTGAATCAAGTCGTTTTTGTAATCATTTCCATTTAGATAAGAGCCACACCTTCTGAAAAGGAAGGCTGTAGCACATGGTGTTAGAAAGGACAGGTCCTGAAGATAAAGATACATATTCAGGATATACATATCAATATTATGTACTTTGTTAATAACAGAGCATGTGTAGTCAACAATAATACTGGTGATAGTGTATAAAATATGCAAGGATTACTTATATTGTTTTCTTTTGAACATTGACTTTCAAAATATTCCTCTGGGAAGACTTCTGAAGCTAGCTCTGGCATGAGAAGAGCTTGGAAGTGAGTCATTATTTCAGCCCTCCAAGTAAGACTTTGGCCACACTGAAAGCTAACTATTGTTTCTGGATCCAGCAGAGGATTTCCAGCTGAGGAAAATCATGGCCTTGCAATCTGGAGTGAGAGGCAAAATTATAGTCCTACATTTGACTTGCATGTGAACACTGGGACTTTTCCTTCTTTCTTTCCTTCCTTCCTTCCTTCCTTTCCTTCCTTCCTTTCCTTCCTTCCTTCCTTTCTTCCTTCCTTCCTTTCCTTCCTTCCTTCCTCCCTCCCTCCCTTTCTCCCTTCCTTCCTTCCTTCCTTCCTTTCCTCCATCCCTTCCTTCCTTCCTTCCTTCCTTCCTTCCTTCCTTCCTTCCTCCATTTCTAAGTTATATTCATATATGTCTAGGTTTTATTTCTTGAAATTTAGAATCAATATGCACTGTAATTTGAAATGGGCAAACAGGTCTTTAATGTGGTGTGTTATGCTTATCCAGCTGTGGCTGTATGTTCTGTTAACCATGCCTTTTTCTTCCTTGTGGACTTTGGTCTTTATTAACTGCCTTTCAGAGTGACTATCTTGCAGCTCCTTCTTCTAGAGCCCACTGTGACACTGGAGACCATTTGTGTGCTGATAATGCATGAGGAAGTACACTGAGTAACTTACAACTGGATTTCCCATGGCCTAGGGAGGGAACTATTTCTAAAAACCCTATGTTATGGTTACAGATTATTGAGAAAGGCCATAAAAAAATCAAAATCTCAATATAAACTACTCAACTAGGTAAGATTTAAAGTAAAATAGAGCCTGAATATGTAAAATATACATCAACACTGACAATAGCTATGAGAATTATCAAAAAGAAAATGTAAAATTACAACTGATAATGGTAGAGGCTCTAAGAACAAAACAATAATGGGGTAGGGAAGGAAGCAGAAAAGTGAGGAGTTCAAAGCAAAAAGAAGAAAGAGTTAGAAATTGAGAAGAGTGTGATAGAAATCAGTAGCATCAAAGTAGACACATAAAGACAATGAGGTAATAGAGTGGAGGGGTACTTAACAATTAGGTAGAAACTCAGGGTTCAGCCCCTAATACCACCAAACAAATGAATAAAAATATGTAAAATACAAATATGTGACAAAATAGAATAGTTCAGAAATAAGTTCAATTATTTATGTTCAATTGATTTTGGGCAGAGCTGTCAAGTATACAAAATGTAAAAATGACTGTCTTTCCCAAAAATAATGTTGGGAAGCTAAATAGCCATATCATAATTAAAGAATTTTTTTACCATTATTTTCATATCACATACACATTTCAAAAGAAATGGATTAAAACATTAATCTTAAAATGTATTTTTTTTAAATGCTAGAGATAGTCCAGATGCTGGGTTATATGACTGATTACCTATGACCCCCTGGTTGGTTTGTGGGCCACTGGTTACGTGCCCAGGGAGGGAGCTAGTTCCATTCTTGCTGGTCTTGCCTGGGTTTGAGCATGGTCTACCTCACTAGTTCCAATGTCAGTCCCACTTGATGGTAATGGAGGAAGAGAGAACAAAGACTGTCCAGGGACAATATGGAGCTCACAAGTATTCACTCACCAGCCAGAAACAAAATATGAACTCTTGAACTTCAAGTCACAACCATCCCAGTGGGTTAAGTTACTATATCATGTGATTTAGTTTCCTCAGAGAGTCAGTCTAAAACAGTCTCACTGCACTGTAAAAGAAACAACTTCATGAAATTACAAGCATTGTGGTATTATTTTACAGCACATATACATAGCATAACCCATATATGTCATTAATATATTTCTGGGTCAATTAAAGTAGGAATGCATGTTTTGGCTTCTAGCGAAACTTGTAATCTTTTAAAGAAGTTTCAGTTGGTATTTCATGATAGGAAATAAAGTGATATCAAATAAAATAGTCAATTAAAGCCAATACATTAAAACATATAACAAACAAATGATAAAACAGCACAATCATAATTGCAAATATGAATATTGATCTGATGAAATCAATAATCATTTTAAATGTCATTGCACAAATGCATTAATTAAAGATACATATTTTTGAGTGTATGACAATGAACTCAACTCTATCTTACTTAAAGCTATATAATGTCTACTATAAATCCACTTTAAGGTTACAGATAGCATCAAAGCGATGTGAGAGGCTGAGAAAAGCCAAACCACCAGAACAGTAATCAAATAAAAGCTCTAGTCAGGATGTTAACTGCACACAAAGGGAGGGTCTTTGTTTTGTCTTGTTTTTCACAATACTTATCAGGGATAGAGAAGTACATTACTTACATACTGATAAAATTATTGATTGTTTACAAAACCAAGACAACCCTAACTCCATGTGCCTAACACCAGGTTCGAAACATGAAAGGCAAAAATGATCACACTGAGAGGAGACACACACACAGCTAGTGTAGCTAGAACGACAGAACTGTGCATGGAATTGATGGGTCAAGCATGGCAGAATGTCAGTAATGGTGGATTTCACCTGAAGAACACCAGCGACCAGCGTGGTATCATTGATGTATCCAGTACAGTCCTTCCAACAACCGGAGACTGTCTTCCTAATCTCACACTGATGAAGGTGTCTAATATTCTGCATACCTATATGTATTTAAAATGATATAAGCCATATGCTGTGTTTTCAGATCACAGTGGAACTGAAACAGGCATCAAAAAAAAACAAGTTTACCATGAAGATAAACAACAAACAAACTTATTCATAGCTCGTGGGAATGGGTGCAAGGATATATCAATTTTGGAAGTTAGTTTATATCTGTTTTCAAAGTAAGGATCTAACTATATTATCTTGTGATCATAGCCCTAGGTGTAGCTCCATCAATTTAAAAAAAAAAACTTGTCTATACAGAAGAAGTATATGGCAATTTTATTTGTAACTTTCCAAAAATGGAAGCAAAAAAGACATACTTGACTGGGTAAATAAATTTTTAAACTGTGATCTATTATTATTATGATGTAGTATGTGTTACTATAATGTATACATAATTTTATAGTGATTATCAATAAAAAAGCCTTTCCAAATCACAAACAGCATGAATGAATCACAAATGCATATTTTAAGTCACACAAGCCAGGAAGGCACTATAACATGCTGTTTCAATCTGATTCAAACACATTCTGGAAAAGGAGAAACGATGATGACAGTTAAAAAAGACCAGCCGTTGTGTGTGATTTCATGAAGGGGGAGGGTGGGAATTTCTAAGAAAGCAAAACAAAACAAAACAAAACAAAACAAAACAAACAAAAAAAACCAACCTGATTCTATAGTATCCTTTCACAATAAATGCATGACACCCCCACATTTGTCAAAACCCACCGTATTTTACAGCCCAGAGAGGGAACATTACAATATATAAAACACAAGAAAAGGTATTTACACGATGCGAGGATCCCAGAATGAAATGCAGAGTGTGTTAAAGCAATCTAATTGTATCACTCACATATGATACCATCTCACTGAAGGGAATGGAGGTGCTAACTGACAACGCAGCTCTAGGGACGGGAAACATCGGTGAGGCCAAAAACAATAGAAAACAGCAAGTGTTGTCCTCCGTTCATAAGGCTTTCCGGACATCGCTGCAGGCTGGTACTTGTTAATCCTGCTATACGTGTACACTGCGTATACTCCAATACTATGGAACCATATACATGTATACGGCAGATACACAGTTAAGTAGGTGATAGGAACCACTTTGCCCAATGTTTTAATGGGCATCTACATACAAGTAAGAGTTCAGATGATACTATAAGGATCAGCAAGAACTCAAGTACCATTCAATGAAGATAGCAGATGGTCACATACAGAACAACTTGTAAATCCGTAACACGTATATTTACGTGTTCTGACATGCAGGCAAAACTTGCTTGCTTTTGCCAGTTGAAAGGATCTAGAATAACTGATATTTAGCATCAACACGGAGCTCTACAATGGAAGGAGCCGTGGCTTTGGGTGAATCGCCCGATCACCATTTTGCTAGAAAGTAAGGAAATGTTAATCAAGTAAGTCTTACAGGGATTTGGGAGATATCTCCGGTGGCTGAAAACAAGAAGACCTGAGCTTAGATTTCTGGCAGCCACATAAAAAGTTGGGCATGACCTGTAATTCCCCAATGAAGGCTGTGGGGAGAAAAATCTCAGAGGCTTCCTGGCCTGTGAGTCTGAGCAATGAGTGAGCTCCCAAGTTCCATGAAAGACCCTGTGTTTGGAGCAAGGAAGAGGGGTGACAGGAAGGTACCATCAACAGCTACCTCTGCGTTCACTAGCAAATATTCATGCGCGTATAGTCCGTCTCCTTGACGCCCTCCTAACTCAGGATTAAAAGAGATAGCAAGGTGAAGAGCAACTTCAACTCGTGTGTGAGCATGTCTGAGGGCCTACAGGAGTGTGCCCAGAAGAGGTTGGTGGATCTGCTGGTGATGGAATCACAGGAGGTTCTAAGCCACCCCACACAGGTGCCGAGAAACAAAATGAAGTCCTCTGGCACAGCAGCAAGTACTCGGCCATGTCTCCAGCCCCCAATCAAGTTTTGTGTTAAGATATTTCTCTATTACATACATCGGAAGCAAAAAGTGAGAGCATAAAAAGATGACTATAAAATTTTGTGCCTTTTCATCAGCTGGATTAGAAATTAGAGTTTGTGTGCTGCCTGTTCAACGCTGGCTCCACTGTCTAACGCTGCTGCCAATTGTTGTAAATTGTGTGTGCACAATTTAAGGATAACTTATTTTAAAGGGAGCAAGACCAATTTACCACCCTTCAAAGGGCAGTCAATGGCATCGGCACTGCGGATTGTCCTGAAATTGCTCCAAACGGTCTTTACCGTGCTGGTGGATATTGCCCTAAGCTATGGCATGTGCTCTAAACAAAAACTCTCCTAAGTGAAAGCAACAGCTGCTCATATTTACTAAAGAATTTCTTTTGGAAAATAGAAACCAATGAAGTTTAGTGACTTCTATTGTGCTGTAAGTGTATGTATTTTACTTAGAAATTCCTCTTACTGCAGTTCTACAGTTTCACTTAGACCTGTGTCGTATCTGTGTGGGGGAGGTCATTCTATTTCTATGCCTTCACATGGATTCAGCTAAGAACCATTAGTAGATCTTTTCTCTTTTGTTCTGTCCCTCCTTGTCCCCTTCTGTCTCCAAGAACAAAAATAGACCATGTGTAGTACATACAAAAGAAGTTCCAAATTAATATTTTAACTAGTTTCAGCATAGTTGCAGAACAAAACACAATAAAATTAAAAACAATCATTTAAAATTAGTTTTCAAATGTTTAATACAATATTGAAAACCTTAGCCTGATAGTATCAAAATTTTTGCATAACTTGTGACTATCATATCATAAAATCCTCAAACAAGGCACTGGATTTAGTGATTTAAACAAAACTGACAGATATAACTTGGCCAGCTCTTAGCATTCTAATAATATCTTGAGCTTATATCACATTCAAATGTTTCACTCTTTTTCTGTGTGGCAGAGGAAAACCCATCTTAATATTAATAATTTCATGGCTTCTCTTTGACACCAAACACAGGCTCATCATTTGTCCTTGCGCAGTTCATTCTCTCCATGCTTGGTCAATTTCGGTGAATGGTTAAATATATTTTAATTTCCAAGGGCTAGGATGACAATGATGCTCTGACCTGTCCTAATGGGATATATTATGTTCTCAAATGCCCTTAATAAATCTTCTCTCATTTGGGCCACACCTTCTATAGGGGGACTTGATGAGCTAGCTTATAAATTTAGAAGTATCGTAACTCACTTGAATCCTCACTCAGTGTCTTTGGATACCACCATATTTTTTGAAAGGAATCTGTATTCTCTCTCTCTCTCTCTAAGTATTGGTGTGACCTTTAAGTCACCATACTCAAGGTCCAGGGGTACATCACACTGGATGTGCAATGATAATTTACCAAGAGAATAGTTCCTCCCTCGAACAGCCATGCCCGTCCAGTTTTACCCCGGGCTGTTGCTTGTTGCATTCATACTTCAGACTACCAACCACCCTCAGGCAACTTGCACAATGGCTCTAAGAAGATCCAGTGGAGCTTGGATTATTGACAGTAGATCCTTCCATTTATCTTCTTTTTCAAAAGGTTTTGAAATCTCATTGTATGGGCACTTCCCTCGGAATGTCCACAACCCTCTTGGGATTTCTTATATTAGTTATGCTTCCATTCTGTACATCCAAGAGAGGTACTTTTCATCAGCCTTTTCTGATGGAATCCAATCTGAAGATTTGTGTCCCTTTTTTTTCCTTTCATTTTTTATTGGATATCGTCTTCATTAACATTGACAATGGTAAAACCTTTCCCGATTTCCCCCCTCCCCAAAGACCCCTGCCTCCACGTATATGCCCCTTCACCCAGCCTACTCCCACCTCCCACCTCCCTTGGTTTCCCTTTGTTGGGGTCTCTGTTGAGCCTTTACCTGACCAAGGACTATTCCTCCCACTGATGCCCAACAAGGCCTTTGCAACATTTTTGGCTGGAACGATGTGTGCCCCTTGGTTGATGGTTCAGTCCCTGAGAGTCTTGGGGCATCTGGGTGGCCGAAATTGTTCTTCCCATGAGGCTGTAAACCCCTTCAGGTCCTCCGGGCCACCCTCCAGTTCCTCCATTGGGGACCCCATGCCCAGTCCAATAGTGGGTTGTTAGCATCTGCCTCTGTATTTGTAAGGCTCTGGCAGGGCCCCTCCAGAAACAACCATGGCATGCTCCTTTAGGCATATACTTCTTGTCGTCCATAGTAGTGTTGGGGTTTGTTGACTGTTTATAGGATGAATCCCCAGGTAGGGCAGTCTCTGGGTGGCCTTTACTTCAGTCTCTACTCAACACATTGTCTCCCTTATTGCTCCTGTGAGTATTTTGTTCCCTTTCTTAGAGGAACCAAAGCACCCTCACTTAAGTCCTCCTTCTTCTTCAGCTTCCTATGTTGGGTGAATTGTAACTTGTTTATTTTGAGCTTTTGGGCTATCATCCTCTTATTAGTGAGCACATAACATGTGTGTTCGTTTGTGATTGGGTTGCCTCGCTCAGGATGACACTTTCTAGTTCATCCATTTGCCTAAGAATTTCATGAATTCATTGTTTTTAATAGCCGAATAGTACTCCATTGTGTATATATATATACCACAGTTTCTGTATCCATTCCTCTTTTGAGGGACATCTGGGTTCTTTCCAGCTTCTGGCTATTATAGATAAGTCAGCAATGAACATAGTGGAGCATCTGTCCTTATTGCATGTAGGAGCATCTTCGGGCTATATGCCCAGGAGTGGTATAGCTGGGTCTGCAGGTAGTACTTTGTCTAATTTTCTGAGGAATTGCCAAATTGATTTCCAGAGTGGTTTTACCAGCTTGCAATTGTACCAACAATGAAAAACTGTTTCTTTTCCCCCCACATCCTCTCCAGCATCTGCCGTCCCCTGAGTTTTTCATCTTAGTCATTCTGATCTATGTAAGGTGGAATCTCAGTGTTGTTTTGATTTGCATTTCCCTGATTACTAAGGATGCTGAACATTTCTTTAGGTGCTTAAGAACCAATCGAGTTTCCTTGGTTGAAAATTCCCTATTTAGCTCTGTACCCCATTTTTAATAAGGTTATTTGACTCTCTGGAGACTAACTTTTTGAGTTCTTTGTATACACTGGATATTAGCCCTCTATTGCATGTAAGGTTAGTAAAGATCTTTTCCCAATTTGTGGTTGCTGTTTTGTCTTATTGACCATGTCCTTTGCCTTACAGAAGCTTTGCAGTTTTATGAGGTCCCATTTGTCGATTTTTGTTCTTAGAGCATAAGCCATTGGTGTTCTGTTCAGGAACTTTTTCCCTGTGCCCATGTATTCAAGATTCGCCCCCACTCTCTCCTCTATAAGCTTCAGTATGTCTGGTTTTATGTGTAGATCCTTGATCCACTTGGACTTGAGCTTTGTACAAGGAGATAAGACTGGGTCGATTTGCAGTTTTCTGCATGCAGATCTCCAGTTGATTCAGCACCATTTGTTAAAAATGCCTTTTTCTACTGGATGTTTTTAGCTCCTTTGTCAAATATCAAGTGACCATATGTGTGTGGGTTCTTTTCTGGGTCTTCAATTCTATTCCATTGATCTTCTTGCCTGTCTGCATACCAATACTAGGCAGTTTTTATCACTATTGCTCTGTAGTAGAGCTTGAGGTCAGGGATCATGATTCCCCCAGACTATCTTTTGTTGTGGAGAATATTTTTTGCTATCATGGGCTTTTTGTTATTCCAGATGAATTTGAGAATTGCTCTTTCTAGATCTATGAAGAATTGATTTGGGATTTTGATGGGGATTGCACTGAATCTGTAGATTGCTTTCAGCAAGATGGCCATTTTTACTATATTGATCCTGCCAATCCATGAACATGAGAGATCTTTGGATCTTCTGAGACTTTCTTCGATTTCTTTCTTCAGAGGCTTAAAGTTCTTGTCATATAGATCTTTTACTTGATTCATTAGGGTCACACCTAGGTATGAAATACTATTTGGGACTATTGTGAAGGGTGTCATTTTCCTAATTTCTTTCTCATTTTGTTGAGGAAGGCTACTGATTTGCTTGAGTTAATATTATCTCCAGCCATTTTGCTGAAGTTGTTTATCAGCTTTAGGAGTTCTATGGTGGAAAACTTGGGGATGCTTAAGTATATCATATCATCTGCATATAGTGATATTTTGACTTCTTCCTTTCCAATTTGTATACCTTTGGCCTCCTTTTGCTGCCTAATTACTCTGGCTAGGACTTCAAGTACTATGTTGAATAGATAGGGAGAGAGTGGGCTGCCTTGTCTGGTCCCTGGTTTTAGTGGGATTGCTTCAAGTTTCTCTCCCTTTAACTTGATGCTGGCTACCAACTGGTATATTATACAACTGGTGCAGTATATTGCTTTCATTATGTTTAGGTGTGGGCCTTGGATTCCCAATCTCTCTAAGACTTTTATCATGAAGAGATGCTGAATTTTGTCAAAATTCTTTTCAGCATCTAATGAAATGACCATGTAGTTTTTTTTTCCTTTAGTTTGTTTATGTAGTGAATTACATAGACAGATTTCCGTATATTGAAGCAATCCTGCGTTCCTGGGATGAAGCCTACCTGATTGTGATGAATTATGCATTCTTGGATTCAGTTGGCTAGGATTTTGTTCAGTATTTTTGAATCAATGTTCATGAAGGAGATTGGTCTGAAGTTCTCCTTCCTTGTTTGGTCTTTGGTTTAGGTATAAGCATTATTGTGACTTCATAGAGTTGGGTAGTGTTCCTTGAGTTTCTATTTTGTGGAAAAGTTTGAAGAGTACCAGTATTAACTCTTCTTTGAAGATTTGATAGAATTCCCCCACTAAACCCATCTAGTCCTGTTTTGTTTTGTTTTGTTTTGTTTTGTTTTGTTTTGTTTTGATGGGAGACTATTAATGACTGCTTCTATTTCCTCAGGATTTATGGGACTATTTAGATGATTTATCTGAATCTGTTTTAGCATTGGCACCTGGAATGTATCTAGAAAGTTGTCCATTTCATCCAGGTTTTCAAACCTTGTTGAGTATAAACTATTGTAGTAGGATCTGATGATTTTTTTGAATTTCCACAGTTTCTGTTTTTATGTCTCCCTTTTCATTTCTAATTTTATTAATTTGTATAGTGTCTCTATGCCCTTTGGTTAGTCTAGCTAAGGGTTTATCTATCTTGTTGATTTTTTCAAAGAACCAGCTCCTTGTTTTGTTGATTCTTTGTATAGTTCTTTTTGTTTCTGTTTGGTTGATTTCGTCCCTAAGTTTGATTATTTCCTGCCATCTACTCCTCTTGGGGGTATTTGCTTCCTTTCGTACTAGAGCTTTCAAATGTACTGTCAACCTGTTAGTGTAAGCTCTCTCTACTCTCTTTTTGGAGACACTCAGAGCTATGAGTTTTCCTTTTAGCACTGCTTTCATTGTGTCCCATAAATTTTGGTATGATGTGCCTTCATTTTCATTAAATTCTAAAAAGTCTTTAATTTCTTTCTTCCTTGACCAAGCTGTCCTTGAGAAGAACATTGTTTAAGGTCCACGTGTAAGTGTGTTTTCCATTGCTTTTGTTTGAGCTTAAGTCCAGCCTTAGGCCGTGGTGATCTGATGAGATACATGGAATAATTTCAATATTTCTGTAGCTGTTGAGGCCCATTTTGTGACCACTTATATGGTCAGTTTTGGAGACGGTACCATGAGGTGCTGAACAGAAGGTATATTTTTTTTGCTTTAGGGTGGAATGTTCTATAAATATCTGTTACATCCATTTGGTTCATAACTTCAGTTAGTTTCACTCTATCTCTGTTTAGCTTCTAATTCCATGATTTGTCCATTTTTGAGAGTGGGGTGTTGAAGTCTCCCACTATTATTGTGTGGGGTGCAATGTATGCTTTGAGCTTTATTAAAGTTTCTTTTATGAATGTGGGTACCCTTGTGTTCTAGAGCATAGATGTTCAGAATTGAGAGTTCATCTTGGTAGACTTTTCCTTTGACCAGTATGAAGTGTCCCTCCTTATCTTTTTTGACAACTTTCGGGTGAAAGTCAATTTTATCTGATATAAGATTGGCCACTCCAGCTTGTTTCTTGAGACCATTTGCTTGGAAAATTATTTTCCAACCTTTGACTCTTAAATAGTGACTGTCTTTGTCACTGAGGTAGGTTTCTTGTATGCAGCAAAATGTTGGGTCCTGTTTATGTATCCAGTCTGTTAGTCTATGTCTTTTTATAGGGGAATTGAGACCATTGGTATTAAGAGATATTAAGGAAAAGTGATTATTGCTTACTGTTATCTTCTTAGTTAAAGGTGAAATTCTGGTTGTGTAGCTATCTTCTGTTGGGTTTGTTGAAAGATTATCTTATTGATTTTTCTATGGTGTGGTTTGCTCCCTTGTGTTGATATTTTCCACCCATTATCTTTTGCAGAGCTGGATTTGTGGAAAGATAGTGTGTAAATTTGCTTTTGTCATGGAATGTCTTGTTTTCTCTGTCTATGGTAATTGAAAGTTTTGCTGGATATAGTAGTCTGGGCTGACATTTATGTTCTCTTAGGGTCTGTATGACATCTGCCCAGGATCTTCTGGCTATCATAGTCTCTGGTGAGAAGTCTTGTGTAATTCTGATATGTCTGCTTTTATATGTTACTTGACCTTTTTCTCTCACTGCTTTTAATATTCTTTCTTTGTTTAGTACATTTGGTGTTTTGATTATTATGTGACGGGAGGAATTTCTGCTCTGGTCCAATATGTTTGGTGTTCTGTAGGCTTCTTGTATGTTCATGGGCATCTCTTTCTTTAGGTTAGGAAAATTTTCATCTATAATTTTGTTGAAGATATTTACTGGGCCTTTAAGATGTAAATCCTTGTTTTTTTCTATACCTATAATTCTTAGGTTTCGTCTTCTCATTGTGTCCTGGATTTCCTGGATATTTTGTTACAAGTTTTTTTTTTTTTTTTGCATTTTGCAGTTTCTTTGACTGTTGAGTTAATGTTTTCTATGGAGTCTTAGCATCTGAGATTCTTTCTTCTATCTCTTGTATTCTGTTGTTGATGCTTGCATCTATGACTCCTGAATTCTTTCCAAGGTTTTCTATCTTCAGAGATGTCTCACTTTGCAATTTCTTTATTGGTTCTATTTCCAATTTTAGAGCCTAGACAGTTTTGTTCGGTTCCTTCACTTGTTTGCTTATTTTTTGAAATTCTTTAAATAATTTTTGTGTTTCCTCTTTAAAGGCTTCTACCTGTTGACCCATGTTCTCCTGTGTTTCTTTTATGGATTTCTGTGATTCCTCTTTAATGGTTTCTGCATGTTGACCCATGTTCTCCTGTATTTTTTAAAGTGATTTTTGTGTTTCCTTTTTAAGGGCTTCTACCTGTTGACCCATGTTCTCCTGTATTTCTTTAAGGGAGTTATTTATGTCCTTCTTGAAGTCCTCTATCAGCAATGTGAGATGTGATTTTAAATCTAGCTCTTGCTTTTCTGACGTGATGGAGTATGCAGGATTTGCTGTTGTAGGAGAACTGGTTCTGATGGTGCCATTTTGCCTTGGTTTCTGTTGGTAATGATCTTGCATTTGCCTTTGGTCATCTTGTTATCTCCAGTGCTAGCTGTTCTTGCTATTTCTATCTTCTCTGTCCTTCAGGACTGTGTTTCTGTTCTCCTGGGATTCCCTTTCTCTCCAATACCCTACAAACAGCTGGTTCTCCAGGAAGTATCAGGTGATGGGGTCTCTCCTGTGGCAGACTTGGCATGGGTGGAATGCCCTGCAGGCTGCTATTTCTCAAGTGTTCTGCTGCTGCCAGATCTCAAATGCTCTGCTGATGCTGGTTCTTGAATGCTCCACATCTACCAGTTTCGAATGCCCTACTGGTGTCAGTTCTTGAATGACTTGTTCCTGCCAGTTCTTGAATGCCCTGCTCCTGCCCATTCTCTAAGAATGGATGCAGGTCTACCATATCCGATGGAATGAGGCGGTGGGAGGGAAGGGGTAAAAGGGAAGGAAGGTGTGTGGTGTTCTGGGGGTTGTTAGGTAGTGAGTTCCAGAGCAGCTCTGGGCCTCTGGGGGTGCAGGGTGATTCTTACTGAATAACCTGCTCCTGCCAGTTCTCTAGAGAGTATCAGGAAGTGAGATCTTGCCCATGTGATGTGGCACAGATGTGGCACAGGTCTACCACATCCAATGGAAAGGGGCAGTGGCAGCGGGGAAGGAGGGAGGGGTATATCCTGTGTCCCTTTCTAATACTTCTTACTCCCACATGAGTCACTGAGCTTTCCTCTTTAAGATCATGCAGGGAGGACAGAAGCAGCTGACTTTTTCCTCTTTCAGTGAACTACCAGGTATAGCTTTGTGTGAGTAGAAAGGCTGCTATGACTTTGGAAATCTGGCCTGCATAAGGACTGCAGACTGAAGGCAGGGCAAAGGTCACACTGGGAACTGAATGTGTGAAGTGAAGACAGAGATGGAATTAAGTACCAAGATTTAGCTTCAGGAACAATAAAGTGGGTGGGAATCAAAGACAAAAAAAGACTCAAAGAAGAATATGTATAGTTTATTGAGTAAACAGTGCATGTGTGGTCCATGGTTTAGGAAGCCAAGAATGATATAGATTAAAGAATATATGCTAGATATAAAGAATGGATAAAGTGAGTTCCAGGTAGATGTGTGCTCCATTTGGATGCTATACTCTATGTATGGAGTTGTTCTTTCTGTAGGATGGACTCAGTTTCCTTTTGGTATTTTCTTTGAAGTATTCTATTTTTCAAAAGTTTTTTTGTATTAAAACTTCATTATAAGGAACTTGAAAATAAAATGAATAAATTCCCCTTTCAAAATATAAGTTTGTATACAACAAACTGGGCACATTTAGAACATTTTGAAACATGTTGAAACTCATGCGATCCTCAACATAATCACACCTTGTATATACCCTTCACCCACAGATGTTTTTGTCCTTCATGGGCTTCATGATCCCTCCAACCTGTCACACTCCCTATCTTCCCTTAGGTAATCTCTGGTCCAGATAAAGTATGACTTTGTTTAGATTTTCCTTACTTTATAACAATGGATGTGTGTGTGTGTGTGTGTGTGTGTGTGTGTGTGTGTTAGTCAAGCTTCTACCACTCAACCCAAGTATTGTTGTGTAATAAATATTCCTTCATGTGGATATACAACAATTCATTTGTTCAATCATCTGCTGAATGTTCAATTACACATTCAGATTTATGCATTTCTCAATGTTGGATAAATATGCAGGAGTAACATGGCTTTATCGTCTGGTCATTTAAGATTTTATGAAACTTCCCAACCTTTCCAAACTGATGATAGAAATATCCACTCTATGATGGTATTTCTTGTTCCTTGGAGTTCTTATTAAAACATCTGGTCTAGTTGCCATTCTTTCTGGGAGGTGTGAGGCTGTGTATGTTCTTTTAGTATCATGTGTCATTGTGTGCCTTTGTACAAGTATTTCAAAATGTTGCTCAATTTAAAAATATTCCCTTATTTCTTGGTTTTGATATATCTTTCTGTATTCTAGGTGCAAACCTACTCTCAGCCATTTCTAAGTCTGAGGTTACCACTTTCTATAACAATAAATGTTTTTCTTTTCCTCTCTCTCCCTCTCCCTTTCCCCCTCTTCCTCCCCTGTCCCATGTCCCCCTTCCTCTCCCTCCCCCTCCTCGTCCCCCTTCTCTCTCATTTGTTTTGTTTTTGCTTCTTTAAAACAGGATTTTCTGTCTATCCTAGCTGTCCAAAGAATTCATTCTATAGACCAGGTTGGCCCTGAACTCACAGAGATCCATCTGCCTCTCTCTCCTGAGTACTGGGATTAAATGTGCAACCCCTCAAGCCGGGTGTGGTGGTGCACGCCTGTAATCCCAGCACTTGGGAGGCAGAGGCAGGTGGATTTCTGAGTTCGAGGCCAGCCTGGTCTACAGAGTGAGTTCCAGGACAGCCAGGGCTACATGGAGAAACCCTGTCTCGAAAAACCAAAAAAAAAAAAAAAAAAAATGCAACCCCCACCCGCACCATGGAGCAGCTATCAGTGCTTTCCAAGAAAAGTTTTAAAACTTGGATCAAAATTTATTAATTTATTAATTTGTTTTTTCTTTGATGGAGTGTGGTTTGGGGGAGGGTTAGTGTCAAGGAAATCTTTGCATAATTCAGATTCACAATGATGATTTTTGTCTTATGATTTAGTTTTAGGTTTTATATTTATGTCTGTGATACACTTTGAGTTAATTTTTATGTGAGATTTGGAACTGCTCTGATTTATCTGACATGTCATTAGCCAGGTATCTCACCACAGTATATTTTCTTTATCTTTTCATTTAGAGCAAGTGGTCATAGTGCATAGGTCTCTTTCTAAACCCCATTCTTTGTTTATCTATTTGCCTAGTGCAGTGTTGCTAGGAGGCTGTTTGATTACTGTTTTATTGTAACTCTCACTCCTTTACAAAGCTACTTTGGCTATGATATCTCATTTGTAGTTCTAGATAATTAAAGAACCAGTTTGTCAGGTTTTATTAAAAAACACTCTAATTCAAAGGGAATGCTTAGAAATACAGTTAATATTTTATCTCCATCTTGTGACAGAACCTTTCCTATGAACTTTCTGAACCCCCTTATTAGTTCTAGCTTTTAGGTATCTCACATCATATTTTCCAAAGAAACTATCATGTCATCTATAATTCAAATACTTTCCACCTACTTCTCCAATCCTACTATTCAATGCTTTTATTTCTTTATTCTATGATTCAAGTGGCTAAAATCCTCCAGTACAATGCTGGACAGAAAAGTGGACAAACTTGATCTTAGAGGTAGGATGTTTTATCTTTGACCATTAAGTGTGAAGATAACTGGAAAGTTCTGCTGGGTCCTTAGTTTTCTCAAGCATAATTGCCAGTTTTTGTCAAACATACATTTCTGAACCAATTGAATGGTCCTGCAGTTAGATTTGCTTTTCAAATTTATGGATGTGTGAAATTACATCAATGACTGAATGTTAAATAAACATAATTTTCTGGCATCAACTGCAGTTACTTTTTATGAATATTAAGTTTTGATTTATTAATAACATCTTAAGAAAAGTTTATAGGTTTTCTTTTAAATGTATTTGTCTGATTCTTGGGAACAGGATAATATCTTCATGGAGATCATTGAGAACTATACTGTTCTGCAATGTTCTAACCTGTCAATCTCTGTGTGGCTGGGGCTGGAGTGTGCATACGTTTGCATGTGAGTGTTACCTGTGGACACCCATACAAGCAGGAGGGGATGCAAGTTATACACTGCTGCTGTCTACTGTATTCTCTTGTGACAGAGTCTCTCATTGCTCAATGATTTTCAAGCTAGGCTGGCTGGCCAAGGAGCCACTGAAGTATATCACCCCTTGCCCAGCATGCAGCCAGGCTCTTTAGGGAGTACAGAGCCTAGCACATTGTACAACAAATGTTCTTATTGACCAAGTCAGCTACTAGCCCAGTCTCTGCCCTTCAATTTAACATTAGAAACCTTTAAGTTTGATGCAATTATCAACATAGTCATAGGTAAACTTAGATGTATCACTCTTACTTAATTTCTGTTTGTTTTAGTTTATTCTATATTAACTAATTTTAAGTTCCCTCTTAAGTGAAATAAATATTTTGTCTTCTTTTGAAGTAATTGAATATATTTTTCATTTGGTCTTCTTCTTTTGGTTATTAGCTATAACTTAATTTATCCCGTGCTCTAAGGTTTATATGGCATATCTCTTTTATGAATGCAATAGCTAGTAAGAATCCATCACTTCATGTTTCAGAATTTTACCAAAATACATTTACTTTTTTTCTCCAAACTACCATTCTAGATTTTCTTAATACATGTCATAAATTCTGAATGCAGTGTGTTTGATTTTGTTTACATGGTCACTTCTCTTTTAAAGCAATTAAAATATTGTAGGTTTGCCCATATAGTCATTAATTTAGTAGTCATTTCCCTTCTACCTAGACTGCTTTCTAATATACTTGGATGTGAATATGACTTCTTAGACTTTTGAGGCCTAAACAGAATCATTTCACCTTTCTTTGTTTTTTGTTTGTTTGGTTTATTTTATTTTTTAGTGTTTTAGCCATAATAGTGGATTTCATTATGATATTTTATACATCTGTGCATATTGTGTTCTGATTCATGTCCACCCCTATTGTTTTGGGAAGACATTTCTTAGGTATAGAATTACTTTTATTGGATATTTTCTTTATTTTCATTTCAAATGTTATCCCCTTTTCTGGTTTTCCCCCTTTCCTAGAAACGCCCTATCCCATCTCACCTCCCCCTGCTTATATTCCTCTGCCTGCCCACCCATCTACTCCTGCTTCCCTGCCCTCAATTCCCCTATACCAGGACATCCCTTGAGCCGTCACAGAACCAAGGGCCTCTTCTCCCACTGATGCCCTATAAGGCCATCTGCTCATACATATGCAGCTGGAGCCATGGGTATTCCTTGGTTGGTGGCTTAGTCCCCGGGAGCTCTGGGGTGTCTGGTTGGTTGATATTGTTGCTTTTCCTATGCAGTTGCAAACCCCTTCAGCTTCTTCAGTCCTTTTACTAACTCCTCCTTTGGGAACCCTGTGCTCAATCCAATGGTTGGCTGTGAGCATCTGCTTCTGTATTTGTAAGGCTCTGGCAGGGCCTCTCTGAAGACAGCTATATCAGGCTCCTGTCAGCCAGCGTTTCTTGGCATCCACAATAATGTCAAATCCCAAGGTGGGACAGTCTCTGGCAGGCCTTTTCTTCAGTCTCTACTCTACACTTTGTCTCCACTACTCCTGTGCAAAAGATTCTCCAACATATAACAAGGACATATGCTCCACTATGTTCATAGCAGCCTTATTTATAATAGCTGGAAGCTGGAAAGAACCCAGATGTCCCTCAACAAATGGAATGGATACAGAAAATGTTGTACATGTATACAGTGGAGTACTACTCAGCTGTTAAAAAAGATGAATAATTCATGAAATTCTTAAGCAAATGGATGGAACTAGAAAATATCATCCTGTGTGAGGTAACCCAGTCACAAAAGAACACACATGGAATGCAGTCGCTGATAAGTGGATATTATCCCAGAAGCTAGGAATACCCAAGATACAATTCACAAACCACATGAAGCCCAAGGAGAAGGAAAACCAAAGTGTGGATACTTTGGTCCTTCTTAGAAAGGTGTAGAATTCTTGATTAGCAGGCTTTTCTCCCTTCCATTTTCCAACAACACTTTACTAATCTGTTTATCTTTTTTTTCTTTGCATTGTTTGTTGTTGTTGTTGTTGTTGTTGTTGTTTTTAACAAGACAGGTGCCATTATTTCTATCATTTTTTTCCTCTGCACTTAATCTGTCTTCTCTAGCTGATGTGACGATATTTTTATTTATCCATCTTTTTCACCTGTTTGATTCTGAAGTGCAGTGTGGTGGCTTTCTTTACCTGTCTCATGTTTGCAGCATCTTGAGCTTCTTTGTATGTACTTACAGTTTTTTGAAATCAAGCTGACACATTTAGAGTGTCCTTCCTTCAAATGCTTTCAGTGCGTTCCTGAGACGCTTCTGCATGGCACGGTGATGCTGGTCTGTGCTCACTGTTGGCTTCCATGTCTCACTTGGGTGGTGTTTACTCCTGGGTATCCAATTCCATTACTGTTTCCTTTTGCAAGTCTAAATTGCCCTTACCTGCCTTCAGAGTATTGTGCACTAAAGGTTTGCAGCTTTCACCTCAGATGCTCAGTTTGTACGATTTTTAAAAGGAGTTGGCAATACTGTCCCAATTGCTCTCTTAATGTCATTGTTAACTAATTCTCCTTTCTGTGTCAGTTCTGGACTGGATTTAGCTGATTTTAACTTCTAATTGTAGTTTGCATTTTTTTGCTTCTTTGTATTCTTCATGCTCCTTAATTGCAGGCAAGATGTGGTGAATATTACTCTGTTTAATTCTGGATATTTTTGTGTGTCTATAAATATTCATGAGTTTTATTCTGGAACAGTGGTTACCGAGAAATAGTTTGATATATTTAATTGTGTCAAGATTTCTCTCTCTCTCTCTCTCTCTCTCTCTCTCTCTCTCTCTCTCTCTCTCTTTCTTCTTTCCTTCCTTATTTTCTTCTCTCCTTCCTCCTTTCCTCCCTCCCTCCCTTCCTTCCTTCCTTCCTTCCTTCCTTCCTTCCTTCCTTCCTTCCTTCCTTCCTCCTCCTTCTCCTCCTTTCTTCTTCTTTTAAAAATTTAAATGTAGAAACAATTTAGTATTTCAACCAAGAATAACTCTTTCCTGAAATAAGGCCATTGTGAATCATTCTCCCTGATAGCCATGGCTGAGAGGAGTTTACAGTACAGAGGATGAATCAGGCACCCCTCCAAATTTTCTATGAATGCTGAGCCTTGATTTTTGTAATCTTTTCAAATAATCCTCACGCAGTTGTGGGAAGTTTGTTATACATAATACCACACACATAGGGTAGTGACTATGTGAGGACGCCTTTCTGAGGACTGAGGAGTGTTTTCTGTAGATCCTCATGTCTGGAGTCCTTTCTGCCTCCCCACCCCTCCACCCCGCCTGCCATCCCTTTGCGGTTCTAGGTGGTCAGCTCTGAACTAGAAGGGGCTGTTTGAGTTTCCTCTCCATGCACTGGCATTACCTGCAAACTCTTGGGCCCAGACACTGGCGGAATGAGAGCTAGTAAGTTCTTGACATTTAGAACATGGAAGGCAGTTTTAACTTGGCTTTGACATGCCTGAGTAGGATGCATGTGTTCTTTCTCAGTCCATCTTGTTTGGTAGCAAAAATGATTGACAATTTTTAATCATGCAAACTGGCAATTTTATGACTCTGTATACATGAAACTCTAGCAGGTCAAGCCTGGATTTTATGTTGAATTTTATATATACTCCTTACCTGGCCTAGAACTGCCTATGGGCAGTGCTTTTGCTGAAAGGCTACTTTTATCACACAAAGAAAGGCAGCCCTTCCTTGTATGTGGCCCCAACTTCTATTCCAATAAAGATCTAATGGTAACCATGAACTTAACAGAAACATAAAGGACATCTTGCATTATGCTTTCTTGTATATAATGTTGCATCTTATGTATGTAATATTTTATATAATATTATATTGTATATTAAGTTTTCTAACATAAGAAATGGAAATGGAAATTTCCTCTGGTAATTTTTTTTGAAACAAATTGTATTGGGTAAATCAGAATCAAAATTTAAGGGGTTTGGGGGGAAGCAGACATGAGAAATTAGGTCAGGGTAGAGTTGCTGTAAATTGTGGGAGAAAAATATCTTGATTGCTCAGCTCAGGTTTTGGCTGTAAATCTCTCACTAGCTTCTTAGCCTGCCTGTGATGTGCTGTGTCCTGGCAGGTGGTTCACCGCAGGGACTCATCGAGGAACATTCAATTGCACAGAGGGCTACTAATCCCTGGGGGTTAATGGTACTGACTGAAGTGATTGTCTTGCCTTACTCACTGTGATGGGGGAACATTGGGACCCAAGACCAACTCAACAGGATGGAGATGGGACTGGAGGTCTTGTCACTAACCTTGAGCTCCAGAGGCCTTGAAAAAGAACTAAATAAAGGCTGTTGCTAAAAGTGAGAATAGGCGACTGAAGCTCTCTGAATAGCTTCTGAAACGCTAAAGAACAACCATCCATGCATGAGTAAACCTTTCTACTCTCCTAGTAGTAAAATTAAGCAAAGTGTAAGATTCATAGGTATGGGGAAAATAATATATTAGAACAATGGCATGATAAAATTTTCTCCCAAAATGCAATATATATATATATAATATTATTCATATGTATATATACATATGTATAATATTATATATATAGTATATATACATATATACACACACATATATACATATGTGTGTGTATATATGTATATATACATATGTATAATATTATATATATATATATTTCCTTCATACAGCCTACAGCCTATATGTATATACATATATGTGTGTATATATATATGTATATATACATATATATAATATTATATATATATATTTCCTTCATACAGCCTACAGCCTTCTTGCTCCTTGCTCCTCCTGGTACATGGGCAAACAGCTTACATAACCAGGCATGAGAGAAATTTATTTGATGCATCATGTTTTCCCATGAAATTTCAGGGAGCCTTTTTATGGTGTGCACTATAATTTTTTCTGTATGCACTTTAATATGAAACTATGTCCTCAATTACTTACTATTAAATTACTTAACTTGCCCTACTCCCTCATCATTGAATAAAATTGTTACTCCGGGAAGATGCGTGGCATTTATCTTCTGGTATTGTGCTCCGGCACTCAACCACACACCCTTAGGTATACACGTAATCCAATCTGAGGTGATGTCTATGAGGATAAAGTGCATCAAGCAAGGGGAATATTCTTCTTTATGCTGGGAAGGGCAGGCTCATGCCTAATCTTTAATGAAGGCATGTAAGAAGTATTTTTCAACTTTCTTACTGATCGAATTTCGCCTCTTGATTTTCTTTTTTTAAATTAAAGTTTTGGCTCACAAATCTCAATCTTGGCCTTCCAGAAAACAGCAGCAATACAGTCTTCACATATATTTAACTTTGACATATAATGTGCTTTATGAATGTACATTCAAAGACGGGTGTCCAATATTTGCACATTTATTTACTTATATAAAATATTTTAGAGAGTAAAGTATAAAGATATTCATTTTTATTTAAATTTTTTTCCTCAACACCTCTCTCATTACATTGAGTCACTATGCAACCATATACAGCATTGTGAAATATTTGTTGGAGGTCATTAAAATCACTTCAATCAGGGTAGTGTCTGGTTTATTTTCAGTGGATCAAGTCAAGTTAGAACCTTAATTTCTCTACACCTCTTTCACTTGTTTGAAAAGCTCTGTGTGTGTGTGTGTGTGTGTGTGTGTGTGTGTGTGTGTGTGTTTTCCATCCTTAGCAGAGAAGTCAGACATATTTCTTCTTGCCCCTTGAAACTTCCTGTCCAGGCACATTGTGCTATTTTCTACATTTCTTCCAAAGAGGTTGGAGATACTCCCCGTGATCACCACAGGTCCCAGCTTGCAGTAGCTAAAAATCCTTGAATTGCAGATTAGAGTTCTGACTTCTCAGATCTCTACAAACTCTCCCACATTCAGCTCAGCTTTTGCGTTATCAGGAGGCTCTGCTGTGCATCCATTTCAAGGTTTTCGCCCTTGTCTGAACTTCTCGAGCCATTTGCTTTAAGACTGGGTTGAGCTATATAGCCCAGGAACTGGTGATTCACCTGCCTCACCTCCCACATGCTGAGACTCCAGGCCGGCCATCACAGGAGACTTCTTCCATAGGGATGTCTGTTTGTAACTTTCTTTTGAGATGCTTATGTTTACAAAGGGGTATGCTTTGTTTGTAATCATCCTTTTGTGTATATGTTCAGTCTATCCTATTGGTTCTAAGAATTCCTTGAGAGAAGTCTTCTATATTTCACAGATATTGTCAGTTTCCTGTTACACTGGACTATATAGCCATTATTAATAAAAATATGAACAAACAATCCATTTCATAGATTTACTATATACTTTTGTTTGATAGATGCCATGTTAGCTGAGATGTGGCATCTGCCCCTTCTTGATAAGCAGAAGCAATCAATTAGATAGTGTCATCAGTTGCAGATAGGGCAACAGGTTTTCAAAAATCAAAGAAATTTTATACGGTCTATGTAATTTTCAAAGATGTACATAGATGTTGGTCCTTGTATTTGTCCTCGCTGATTATAAATATATATACAAAGGCAAAGCTAGGACATTTGACTTTTAAATTAGAGTCAGTGAAATATGGACTCAGCTTTTTAAATTTAATTTCTTAGTGAGTGTTTTGAAAACAATTACCTATCCAGAGTGATTGGTCCTGTTATAAAGGGTCCATTTTTTCCTTGAATATAAGATTTAATCTGACAACAGTTCCAATTTGAAATAGGTTTGTACAAGTCCCATATTTTTGCAGACATGGATTATTTAATCCCGATTTGTCTCCTAGTGCATGAGTTGATGGCTCTCATTCTTTACTATACCCACATGAAAAGATTTCTTCAGGACTCTTTTGGCAAGACCATTATACTTTTCCTTTAAGGAACACTAAACATGCTTTAAATTCAGATTGCTGTATCCCAACGCGGCAGAACCATTATAAACACTACAAAAAGGAGGGACACTCTGTCCTGTCTCCAACATAGGTGCTTCCTTTATCAATATCCATCAGACATCTAAGGTTTAATATGAAAATCATGAGAGTATCAGAAAGGAATAAAAGAAGGAAATGGAAAGAGAAGTTTAAAGAAAGTAAAGGCCCAGCACTGTCAAGCAAGAGATGTCAGCAGCTCACCTGAGAACGTTCGTGAGGATCGTCATGGAGACGGAAGAGGCAGGGATACAAGAAACTCTGTGAGGGCCGAGAGCATGGGCTACACTGAAACAATTTTGGAGTAGAAAGACCAAGGCAGATAAATGCCGGGATTAATTTCTTCCCAAGAGTGATGGCTAATGCCGCTTTTTACGTCATTCAATATTTTTCAACCTCAATAAAACTTGCAAGTGATTGGTAGAAAAGTCACAGGAAACAGAGGACAGCCTCTGCTGGGATACTTTTGTTTTTGTTTCAATTGTGCCTATGAGGTGTGGGATGAGAAAGGTGTTCTGAGTGGAGTACTGATGTACTGATGGCCATTAGTACCACGTTGGTCTTCATTCTGCTACATATCCCTTCCACATAGGTGATGTCAAGAGACCGAGGGGAAAAGAAAGAAAGAAAGAAAGAAAGAAAGAAAGAAAGAAAGAAAGAAAGAAAGAAAGAAAGAAAAGTATCCAGTGGGTGCTTGTTTTATTCTGTTTTATTCCTTCCTTGGTGATTTAATTTTGTCAGTGAATCCCGTGAAAGACAAGCTGCTCTAATAAGATTTCATTTGTTTTGGAGAATTCTGACCTTGCAGAGAAGAACAAGGGGTGGAAAAAAACACAGAACAAAAACTAATAACCAAATGCAGAAATGTCCCAACCATGCCTCCTGGGTTTCAAAGGTAACAACTTCCGTTTGTTTCTCTGTTTCCCAATGCTCTGGAAGATCAGAAGTGCTTCAGTCCATGCTGGCACCGTGAGCTTTTAATCTCGTGGTTGATACAGAAGTTTTTATCTCATTTGTCACCCACAGAACAAAAAGGAATATTTCTTATGACTTGAACTTGTCTTTGTTTCTGGAAGTTTCCTCTCTTGCTCATGTATTAGTCTGGGCAGCTTGGTTGTAAATGACAGAACCTAGATTGAACCAATTTAAGCAAAACAGAATTTATTGGTAAGATGCAGAAGTGAGTGACCCACATCACTCAAGAAGGAAATATAGATGGACTGCTGCATATGATGAGAAACGGGGGTGGGGAAGACACTAGGAATACCAATCAGTCGATTGGATTTAGTTTTCTGGAAGAATCTTTCACTTTCTCTGACTATTTAATTGTCAGCCTGTGTCCAAATTAACAGGTTTTTTTTCATGCGAACCAAAAGGTGGAAGTGATTTGTGTCTATTGACGGATGAATGGTTATATAAAACATGTTTCAGACACGCCGGTGCAGTGTTGTTCAGACTTTAAGCCAGTTGACATGCCTCAACACAAAAGGACCTTGAAGATGTTAATTGAAATAAACTAGTCACAAAAGATAGATGCTATAGAATTCTGCTTAGATCAGGTATGAAAGGATATTAACGGTTTATATACAGGAGAGGCTTCTGGGAGACACACAAGGAGAAGATAGGGAGATGTACCACAAATGGATGGAATCTGAGACATTTCAGATAAATTGTGTCGCTAAACCCAGATCAAATCCAGCTTGTTTACAGCAGCTCCAACAGCTAATCCTCTCCACATTTCAAGGGTCTTGGCTCAGATCACTGCTTCTATTTGTTAGTGTCCAATTTGGTCGAAAACAATTTGCCTAAAACCAAACTGGTAAAAAATAATCAAACATGACTATTCTTTTGTAATGGGTTATTCATGTATTATTAATGTTGAAAAACAGTGGAAAGTGTTTGGAATTTTAATGTGCTGTTGTTTCCCTTTTCTTGATCTTTTTATTTTTTTTTAACTTTTTAAAATTTATGATGCATTTTCATCCAGTTAGGTTTGCTTTTCTTATTTAGCAGTACTTTTATGATTTTGTGCCAAATTGCTCAAAACAAATTACTGTAAAATCTGTTTTAATTAGTCATTTGTTCTTCCGTAATTAGGGAGGGCACACCATGAGGAACCTGCAGAATTAAAAGTGTAAGGTGTAGATAAATAAATAAATTAATGAGAAAAAGATGCATGAGGTGACAAAAGGCTGTGATAAAGGGGAAGCTGGCGGACATTCTGGCAGCTGTGTGGATCACGGCATTCTAGAAAAACCCATTGTTGACAGTTTGGTGTCAAAGTCCTTCCATCCTCAAGCTAAGGTAGTGGCTAACTGAAGCAAAAGGACCTAAACACATTTTTCTCTTGAGATTCCTTCTGGGGTGGTAAATAGGGACTCACAAAGGCATGTGACATGGTGAATCTGACAGGGATGGGAAGACAACTGAGCTGGTAAAACCCTTGTGTTGGTAAGCCTGAGAACATGAGTTTGATAAACAGACATCTACAAGATGTGGATCAGGGCAATACATGATAGACATTCCCAGCTCAGGAAGCGAGCGAGAGTCGAGTGACTCCCTGAGGTTTGCTAGTTAGTCAAGGTTCTCGATGAACGTCAGACCCGTGAGAGACCCTGTCTCAAAATAAAGATGGCCTATACCCGAGGAACACCCCCAGCGGCCTCTGGCTTCCACATACACGTGTGTTTGTGTACATATGCACACACATCCACTCACATACACTTCCATATATAAAATACTTTTACTTATACAACATTTTGCATGTTGTTTGCTTGGTATATCATAGGCTAGGATGAAAGCGGTCAGAGGTGCAATATTGAGACCTTACATCTTTCTGAAAAGATCAATCCAACTGCAACCTTGAGTTGGCAAAACACTGTTTCATAAACGTGAAACTACACCAGAACTGCGCATCTAAAATGGAGCATGGATCCCGGGATGCAGCCAAGTTGGAAGAGTAATTGTCTAGCAGGCAGGAGGCTACAGGTTCAAACCCTTCACAAAATACCAGCTATGGTGGTGCCATACCGTGCTGGGGCTGGAATATGGCCCCCTTGTTCTATTACATCATCGTAACCCAAGGACTTCTGAAGTGAAGAGAAGAGAATCAGAAAATTAAATTAAAACTTAAAAGCCATCCTTGGTGCCACAGCAATTCCCAGGATAGCCTAGTATATACTTTACAAAGATAACATCTCTACATACAAAGTGAATATCAACACTTTTAAGAAGGCAAAATTACATAGCAAGATTGCTACAAACATACAGAGAAAAGATGAAAAATTATCCTATAGTTTGAAAGTTAAAAAGTAAGATTAACCTGCATTTTGAAATATCGATTTTGGAATATTTAACTTTCAGAGAAATAAGGAAAAGAGGTGTAATTATCCACAAGTCAGAAATGAGGCAAAAAAAAAGTTTGTTTATTCCCACGTTTTGGAAAAAAAAAGTGATAAAGAGGTATAATCACTGATGTAAATTTTAAAACTTTACTTAAATGCATGAAAATTACTAAAGTTGGTAATAGCCATCAGATAATATATTTCTACCAATTTATCCTTTGCAGTCATTTCCCTTTGAGGAGCGTGTTTTGGGTCAGTCTGTTTTGACAGCTCTTTTCAAGCTCTTGTGGCTGCTCAGCAGAGCTTCTCCCTGGCATTCTTTGTTAAAATCTATCACTGAGTAACACCGTGTGCCCTCTCGCCTTGGTTGTTGAGATAAAATTGGGGAGAACATTCTGATCGGGGTTTATTCAAGTTGGAGTCTTAAGATCATAGAATCCACGGCCCTCTCTTTATCACTGGGCATGTGAGGTGTTCAGCACAACATTTTAGTAAGTAAGGCAAAGACAGAAATTAAGCGAGAGATTAGACCCTGTGTCTCTCCCATGATTTTTGCTGGGCAAATTTTGTCTTTTGCCATACAGATACTCTCTCTGTTGTGAATAAAAACAATGCTATAAACTATCATGATTTCTACATGATAATAAACAAGCAAAAATGTAGTCTTGCATGACTCCTTTAAGACATTAACAAATGAAAAAAGGTAACGCTTTAATCTCCAGAGTCAGGCAAGTGAATATCTGAGTTCTGGCCAGCCAGGGCTAGGCCTAGATAGTGATATTCTCTCTCTCTCTCTCTCTCTCTCTCTCTCTCTCTCTCTCTCTCTCTCTCTCTCTCTCTCTCTCACACACACACACACACACACACACACACACACACATGGTATCATGTGTGATCCTTAAAATTCAAAATTCCAATTGAATCATACAACAGTCTGCAAAGTAAATGGTTTCTGGCTTTATTTTGTTGTTTTTGTTGTTTTGTTTAATATTTATTCATTTGATTTATGTGTGTACACTATCACTCTCTTCAGACACACCAGAGGATAGTATTGGATACCATTAGAGATGGTTGTAAGTCATCATGTGGTTGCTGGGAATTGAACTCGGGACATGAAGAAGAGCAGTCAGTGCTCTTATCCACTGAGCAATCTCTCCAGCTCGTGTTTTCTGTTTTTGAATCCTAGGAGTGTTAGGCTGCTTCTATTGTAACAACAAATGCAAGCTTTGTTTATTTTTCAATGTGTAAATTTTGAAATAATGAGCGTATTGTTTCAAAGCTAACAGGGAGTGGTTTTGGGATTTGATCTTAGACAGTCTGCCTCCTGACTCCATACTTTTCAGACACGATACCATGTGTGTGCTCACAAGTATAAATCACTCACCACAAAGATACCCAGTGTCTGCTTGCTCTCATCTGACCCACCAGTTCTGAAATCATTGCATCAACACACTCCCATTCCTCACAACTGAGAAGTTAAGACGGTCAACATCTGTTTTTGTTTTTGTTTTTCATCAGCAGCCACATTCCATTGTACTTTCTCAATCATGATTGGAGTTCAATTTCCATTTTGGCTGCTATTGGATGCTACAGTAGACATCTCACCATTCCAGCCTTTGTTACACTCCTAGGAGACTTCTACAGACACAAGTATGAAATAACCTTCTACTGGCCAGTTCATTGTATTTTCTTTCTTTCTCTCTTCCTTTTTTATTTTTATTTTTATTTTTTTTAGTAACAATGTCTGCTTGGTAAGTTAGTAAGCATACAAGTGGAACATAAAATAATCTTGAGCTCATATTTGGACCATAATTTGTTTTTAGGGTTTTATTTTTACTACAATTATTTATTTATGTTGGAAGTGCATACCAACTCCAACAAAAACTTACATGAGTTAGCTGCTCCAGGGATTGAACTCAGGTCATCAGGGTTGGCAGCAAGCACTGTTACTTATTGAGTCAACATGTCAGCCTATAATGTCTTAAACCATGTTGCTTCTTCTTTTTCTCATCATTTTTGCTGCTTGTTTTAAAATATAGCTCAGCCGTTCTACTTTTTCCCTTTAAAGCTGCATCCCCCTTTCACCAGTAACAGCTACTCTCATCTGCTTTGGTCAAATGTTTTTCATTGAAAGTAACCGAAGTCTATTGTCTTGGCTTGAGCCAATGGAGAATTGAAATTATCTCACACCCACATCTCAGGGACCTTGTAAGCATCATCTGAGTCTCTGATGGTTACTCCATCTGCTCATTTCCTGTCTTTAGTTTTTCCTCCACATAAAGGTTTTGATCAGATAATTAATGAGTGTTACAGAACACATAGTTTTGCAGTTCCCATCTTCCTAGTCCTTAGCACATTGACATTCTACTACACAGATGACTTTAGGGACCAGTCACTCATGACTCAAGATAAGGCCAAGTAATGAGATAGACCAATAGGCCACTGATTATCTCAGCTGTTCCATATACATCTTCTGGCTCAGACATCCTAGGCCAGAAGAACAATGTCTACTAGAAGCAGACCAATAGTACTGGATGGCATCCTTTGTCTACTAGGAAATATGAAGATGGTTAGGTAAGAGATCTTGGTAGATACTCTACTGCCTCATCATCCCTTTCAAAGCTCTTAGCTTTATCATCATAGAATAAATGAGTTACACAGAGAAAAACAATAGTAACAACAGCAAGATATGTAGATAGATTATTATTAATTTTCAACAACTTTTAGGTTCTCTGCCCATGCTGACAATGTCTGGCTGACAGTCATCTCTTTGCTCTTGTATCCTTTCATCTGTTTGCTTGTCTGTAGTAGGTTGGGCCACCTCACATTGCTGTCTTCTGACACTCATATCTCTCAGTGCTATTTTACTGTCTGGATTCTGGAATGTATTTTGCCTGTATGTGCTCTTGAATGGAAAAAGAACAACTTGTCTTTAGTCCTTTCATTCCCTGTGATGCACCATTCAGTGAAAGCACATAGTAGGCACACATGAAGTACCTGTTAAGGTGTTGATTACATTCAAGACCATCTGCCATGGATGATGGGGTTGCAAGCAAGAAATCAATTGCAGTGAGTCATCGAAATGGGATTATCTTTTCATCAGAGCAAAACGTTGACTCTTTGATCTGGAGGAGTCTCTTTTTCCCCTGACAAAGATTTAAGCATCTCGGGCACTTTCTTTCAATTAATGCTAATGACAGCATTTCCACCAAATACAGCAAATAAGAAGGATAAAAGACAAAGGCAACTTCCAAAGCTACTTTTATTAAAAAGTAATCTGCAGCTTATCTTAGCTACCCTGACATGTAGCATCCGTGATGTTATTTGAATATTTTCCCCCACCACCATCCCTAAGGATCCAAAGGCAGGAAATCTCACAGTTCATGCTAGTTCTTGCCCAGCAGCATGCACAATGGCCTGGTCCTTTCCTCCTCTCCTCAATGCTCCTTTCTTTGTCCCTTCTCTACACTGACGGTTGTGCTAGGGTGAGAGTGGCTGCTATAGTGGTGTTATCTGTTTATGCCGAGTTTGCTGTTTGCCTTCCTCAACCTTGAATCCCCCCCTGCCCCCTTCTTCCTACCAACATAATCTTTTGTGTGCTTCAAATTTAATACTCCAAACTTTGGATAGACTACTACTCTACAACAGAATAATGAAGTGGAATAATGGACCAATATAACCTATATAATCAAAATGTCTACTCTTCTGTAAAAGAAAGCAAAATCTAGGCTTACGTATGCCAACAGAAAGTGTTATGAGATGCATGAACTCAGGTAGGTACTGTTCATCTCTCAATGGTAGATTTCCTGTCTATAAAAGAGATAACAGTACCTATCACACAGATGTAAATTTTAAGAAGCATGTGAGTAATTCATTATTTGTTTCATTGTAAATGTTCCAAAATTTGGTTGTTGTTATTATTATTGATATAGTTATTAATAATTATATACACACATCCACACACATGAGAAGGTCAGAGGATAACTTTTCAGGAGTCAGCTCATTGCTCAGTTCTCTCTTCTTCGTTTGAGGCAGGCTCTCTTGATTCTAACACTGGATTGTGTTTCTCAGGCCAGCTTGCCTTGGAGCATCTGAGAAGTCTCCCGTCTGTCTCCCATCTCACAGTAGAAGCACTGTGGCTGCAGATATGAATTTTGCTGCATCCAGACTCTTAATTGGGTTTTGGGAATACAAAAATCCAGCCACCCAGCTTGTGTCTTGAAGACGTTTTCTTACTAAGCCATCTCCCCAGCCTAAACAATTAGATTTTTAGCCTTTAGCCTTCTTTAGCATAATTTCATTCAGTGAGAATTCACTGAGTTTAATCTAAATTTAAAATCTTGTTCTAAACCCTGTGGAAGATATTAAGAAAAATAACCTATGGTTCCAAATTGAAAGGAGATTAGAATCTGATGGGACGGGATACAAACATAAGCTATCATGTCATTAGTCAGAGGGTGGTAAATACTAAACTTGAAGCACAATTCAGTATTAGCGAGAGTGGGCAATTAATTACAATTGGTTGCATCTGATAAGGCTTTATTGACGAGATACCATTTAATCAGACTAAGGACAGCAAATATATTGGGAATGTAGCTCATTGGTAGAGTGCTTTACCTAGTATGCATGAGTCCCTGGGGTCGACCTCTAGCATCTTCCTTCCCACACACAAAAAGTAAGCTGATGGAGACCAGAAATTAATAAAAGCATCATAGGTCAGGCAAACCTCAGGATGCATAACGATGAGCCAGTTATAAGGAAATATTAGATAAATATTCCTCTCATTTGCAATGTTATTAGAATTTTATTTATTTATTTGCTTTCGGTAATTAACATTGGGAGAGAAAAGAAAGTATTACAGGCAATATTGTAAATCAGCATCGTCCAAAGCATGCTGCCTTATAAAGACTCTCAGAACCGATTTTACTGTCAGGCATTTTGATACTGGAAACACCATGTTGCCCTTTTACATTCTGTGAACAATTTCCTCTAATTCACAACCCCACTACTGAACACCTGCTATGAATCTGAGCGTTTGCTCTGGCAAGGTTGAAGTTTCCACTCACCAGATTCTGCATGACACAAAATTGGCTCCGTCTCAAAATTGAGAACAACAAAAAACTGACTTCTCAGTCAGGTCAACGGAAGAAAGGGCTCTGTTCCCTGTCACCAGGTGACTCAGAGTGATTAGGGCTTCACTTAGCTCATGCTCTTGCAGTGCCGAGGTCAGGAAGGGGGAGTGACACTGAGTCACTCCACCTAGAAATCAAAGGGTTCCATTAGTGTGTGTGTGTGTGTGTGTGTGTGTGTGCGTGTGTTGCATGTGTGTGCATGTGTATTTGTCCAAAAGAAGTCATTTAAGCACAAACAATATCAAGACTAAGTAAACAACTTACAGCATGCCTAAAGACAAAGAGAAAATTTGAGATATTTGTGTTTAGTCCAATGACTGTCATAATTATATTGCTGAAAGGTAAGTCCACCACAGAACTAATCATTTCAATGCAAATCCTCCAGATGTTATTATGGGTGGCAGACATGACGCTCTCACTTGAAACTGTGAACCCTTTTTCCCCAGATGTTTTTATGTCATTGTTGCTTCATGAGCTGCATATGAGGGAATTTTATATATATCACAGGTTCCTGTAGGTGTCTAGAAATAGTAATCAATATAAAATCAACACTCATGGACCTGCACTAGTCAATAGTCTGAATCTTCTTCAGTGCAATAGATAAAAATATTATCAATACACATTCGCATTTGTTGATCATCTACTATGTTTCAATTCTTGTACCACATACTTGTAAGAAAATCTGCCCATTTTATGTTTACAAGAGTGATTCACAGAAGGTAAATAACAGCACTTTTCATTTTACAGTTGAGAAAATTAGTGATCAATGAGATGGAACAATTTACAATGATTAGGAATGCTGGCATTTTAATCAAGGAGTGTGTGCTTCTAGGATCCAGCCCTTTCTCTTGGAGCATATAAGGGAGAACATGAGTGATGCTCAATCAAGGACCTTCAATGAAATATAAACAAGAGTTATATATGTTTTATTCATTCATTCATTCATTCATTCATTCATTTATTCATCTATCTGTTCTATTTCTATCTATCTATCTTCATTCTATCATGTGTCTATATCACTTATCAATGTATCTACCTGTCTAGTTAATAGCCATTTATTAATGAATTCACTCTAAGGGATCAGCTCACTATATTATAGGGATAACAAGCCATGTATTTGTTGTCTGGACTTATGAGGAAGGTATGCAGACAGAATTGATGATGACGTTGCTGTCTGGCCTCTGAAGTCAGTAGGATGGAACAGCAGAATGCAAGCTAAGACAGAGCTGACACGTTTTGATAAGAGAACAGAGTGACCTCTTTTAGAGACCTCAGCATCTTTTTCTTTTTTACAATTGGTTTTATTTTATGTATATGGGTATTTTGCATGCCTGTGTGTTTATGAACAACATGCAAGCATTGCCCATTGAGGCCAGAAGAGGGTTTCAGATCCTCTGAAACTGGAGTTATATGTGCTCTGAGCCACCACGGGCATACTGAGAATCCAATCTGAATCTTCTAGAATAGCAGCCAGTGCTATGAACTGCGGAAATATCTCTAGTTCATTCTTAAGACTGTTTTATCTTTTTTTTTTAATTTTCTTTTGCTTTTTACTCTTGACCTGTGTGTGATTAAAAGAAACCCATTATATTTGTTATTTGTGCATACACGTGACAGATGTTATTAAAAGGAGACATTCATTTTGGTTCATGATTCCAGAGAATACCATCACTCCATCATAAGCAAAGTATATCATCACTCTGTCATGGTCGGAGGGTATGAGCATTGCATCATGGTCATGGATAGTTGCTAAGAATCAACACTTTGGCATGGTCTGGAATCTATACAGAATTTACATGTGGCAGAGGCTCCTTATATCACAATGGACCAGAAAGCAGAAAAAGGAGCCAGAACCAGATACCAAGTAATACATTTACCTCTAACGGCCCACATCTAGCACCAGTAGACTATGCTCCCTAAAAGTTCCACAGCTTCCAAGAACTGTGCCACCAGCCAAATGACTCATGCTCAAAATATGAGTCTGTGGGGACAGATATGAAGTGTGATGCCTGCTTACTTGTAGAAGGCAGTTTGCTTTGCTGGATTTTGGACAGAGAAGATGGTCATTTCTTCAAGCAAACACCCTTTATTTACAAGTTTGGAGCTAGTGTTGAACCAAACAATTGGCCTTTGTAGCCTAACCAAGTTAATAACCAAGTTATTTGTGAAAACAGAGTAACACAGAGTTTTGTCTTGGTACAGCTAAGAATAAAAGTTCCAGGAAAAAGGGAATGTTTCATTCCATCCCCTTTATTTTACTTTCTCCCTTTCCTTTATTCTCTCAACGATAATCATCCACATGACTTCTATCCTAAAGTATAATAGATCTTTTACTACTACTGTAATTGGTCTCTAACTTTCTGCATTCATTTTTCCCAAGCATGGTGTCTCATGAAAGTCTCATAAACCAACTATTTTGTTGTTCAGTTTTTTCTGAGTGACTTTAACTCCCTGTTTATCTCCTTTTCCTTGGTTCTCCAAGTTTAACCCTTTCCATGATAGTGCTTAAACGAAATATATTGTTTGTAGAGTACTTAGGCCTTTACTTTAAATACAGCCTTGCTCAAAAGTCCAATTTGTGAGTCAGACATTGAGATCTGCTTTTCTAGAGTTGGGGAAGAGACAGGTGGACTCTGTGAAACCAAGTTTGCAACCTTATTTGCCCCCCCCACACCCACACAAGCTGCTATTCCATCAAAGAGGCAGTGAAGGGACACCGCGATGCTAACACCCAACTGTCCCCCAGACTTGCTAGTGGTAGAATATCTGCTCTAGTGACACATCATGTCCCCTAGTCTGCCCCCGTGAATGTGTCCCTGCAGGAGTGTGTCTCCTTTTGCTCTGTGAATCACTCCTGGTTATTACCAGTGACTGCTCCAGAGCTTGTTGTAAACTACCCGATATGACTCTGTTATGGAAGAATTTACAAGAGCTGCCCTGAAAACTCCCGGCTTTGGATCAATGACTTTTCAAGTGGCTCAGTGCTACAATGGCTGTGTAACCATGTGTCAAACAAACATAAGAAAACTCCAGTAGCTACTGTTTGTTTACAGCAGTCTTGGTTTTCCTTTGCTAATAACACAGTACCTTCAAGAATGCTTTACAAGAAGATGAGGGCAAAAGGGCTTGCAGCTTCTAGTATAAAACCTGAAAGTTTGGGATTCTTGTTTTAGGCAATAAAGATTCTCACTAATAGATAGAACATTAGCCATTCCAAAACAACAAAACTACTCAACTGTTGTACTGTGAAAACATGCTATTCATATTTTAAGTTCTAAGTTGAACCTTCCCTCATTAAAAGGTCAAACAATAGTTTCGAGATACTTAGTTTTCATAGAAAAACATGTCACCCAATCTTTGGAAAACAATTAATAAAAAGTTGAATGTCTGATCCTCTGGTAGGGATACTGTATTCCTTTTAATGAAGACCAAACTGAGGTTTTCTGGGTAGGCTATAAGCTATAAGAACTAAGTGCCATTCATCTTGCTATGCTAACGTTTTGTCTTTAGAATGAAGTTATTGGCCAGGGTCTTGCTTATATTACATACTTGATCCCATATGAAATATATGTATTGATATTGATGACAAAAGACATGAATACATGAATATTCTGAATAAAAGTTATCTCAAAACCTTGTGGTCTGTCAGAGCTTGGTTTGACTACGTAGTTCCGTGCCTGTGTTCCTGTGTACACTCAGAAATGACATCCAGGGAAGCTATGTAATCATCAATTAATATCATCTTCATCTTTTTTATTAAACTAATAAAATTTATTTTAAAATACAAAACTCAGTATTGACATTTTTAAGCCATATAAATAACTTATAATAGTTAAATGCCTCTTAAATATACATGATATCTTCTGAAGCTAAAAGTGATAGGCACTCAACCAGTTTTTAAAATCTGTTTGGAGCATTAAACATAATAGAAGTAGGGGAAAAAAACCTCTCATGAAGTCCTCTATGGAAAGAAACTGCGACTTGTTCCTGATTAGACAGAAACCATTCCTTCTTCATTTCATGCAGTGAAATTGTTGCTTCATAGAGTGAATTGGGTAGTGTTACTTCTGTTTCTATATTGTGGAATGGTTTGAAGAATGTTGGTATTAGGTCTTCTTTGAAGGTCTGATAAAATTCTGCACTAAACCCATCTGTACCTGAGCTTTTGTTGGTTAGGAGACTTTTAAGGACTGCTTGTATATCTATAGGGGTTATTGGACTGTTTAGATGGTTTATCTGATCCTGTTTTAGCTTTGGTATCTGTCTAGAGAATTGTCCATTTAATTCAGATTTTCCAGTTTTGTTGAGTATAGGTTTTTGTAGTAGGATCTGATGATTTTTTTTAATTTTCTCAGTTTTTGTTGTTATATTTCCCTTTTCATTTCTGATTCTGTTAATTTTGATATTGTCTCTGTATCCTTTGGTTAGTCTGGCTAAGGGTTTGTCTATCTTGTTGGTCTTCTCAAAGAGCCAGCTCCTGATTTGGTTAATTTTTGTATAGTTCTTTTTGTTTCTACTTAGTTGACTTCAGCCCTCAGTTTGATTATTTACTGCAGTCTATTCCTCTTGGATGTATTTGCTAAATTTTGTTCTAGAACTTTCAGCTGTGCTGTTAAGCTGGTAGTGTTTGTTCTCTCCAGTTTCTTTTTGGAGGCACTCAGAGCTGAATTTTTCTCTTAGCACTGCTTTCATTGTGTCACATAAGTTTGGATATATTGTGCTTTCATTTTCATTAAACTCTAAAACATCTTTAATTTCTCTCTTTATTTCTTCCTTGACCAAGTCATCACTTAGTAGGGCATTGTTCAGCTTCCATGTGTAAGTGAGCTTTCAGTTGTTTTCACTGCTATTGAAGACCAGCCTTAGTCCTTGGTAATCTGATAGGACGTATGTGATTATTTCAATCTTCTTGTATTTGTTGAGTCCTGTTTTGTGACTGATTATATGGACAGTTTTGGAGAAGATGCCATGAGGTACTAAGAAGAAAGTACTTTGTTTTGTTTTAGGATGAAATGATCTATAGATATCTGTTGAATCCACTTGGTCAATAACTTCTGTTAGTTTCACTGTGTCTCTGTTTAGTGTGTGTTTCCATGACCTGTCTATTGATGAGAGTGGGGTATTGAAGTCTTCCATTATTATTGTGTGAGGTGCAATGTGTGCTTTGAGATTTTGTAAAGTTTCTTTTATGAACGTGGGTGCCCTTGCATTTGGAACATAGATGTTCAGAATTGAGTGTTCTTCTTGGTAGATTTTTCCTTTAATGAGTATGAAGTGTCCTTCCTTATCCTTTTTAATTACTTTTGGTTAAAAGTTGATTTTATTTGATATTAGAATGGCTACTCCAGCTTGTTTCTTAGGACCATTTGCTTGGAAAATTGTTTTCCAGCCCTGTACTCTGAGGTAGTGTCTGGCTTTGACACCAGTACATTTCCTGTAAGCAGCAAAATGCTGGATCCTGTTTATATATCCAGTTTGTTTTTCTATGTCTTTTTATAGGGGGAATTGAGTGCATTGATAGATATTAAGAGATATTAAGGAATAGTGATTGTTGCTTCCTGTTATTTTTTTATGTCATTTATGTTTGTGTGGCAATCTTCTTTGGGGATGTTGAAAGAAAATTACTTTCTTGCTTTTTCTTGGGTATAGTTTCCTTCCTTGTGGTGACATTTTCCATCTATTATCCTCTGTAGGGCTGGATTTGTGGAATGATATTATGTAAATTGTTTTTGTCATGGAATACCTTGGTTTCTCCATCTATGATAATTGAGAGTTTTGCTGGATATAGTAGCCTGGGCTGGCATTTGTGTTCTCTTAGGGTCTGTACAATATCTGCCCAGGATCTTCTAGCTTTCAGAGTCTCTGGTGAGAAGTCTGGTGTAATTCTGATAGGTCTGCCTTTATAGGTTACTTGACCTTTATCCCTTACTGTTTTTTTTTTTTTAATATTCTTTGTTTCGTGCATTTTGTGTTTTTGATTATTATGTGATAGGAGGAATTTCTTTTCTGGCCCAGTCTATTTGGAGTTCTATAGGCTTCTTGTATGTTCATGGGCATCTTTTTCTTTAGGTTAGGGAAGTTTTCTTCTATAATTTTGTTGAAGATATTTACTGGCTCTTTAAATTGGGAATCTTCACTCTCTTCTGTAGCTAGTATCCTTAGGTTTGTTCTCATTATGTCCTGCATTTCCTAGATGTTTTGGGTTAGGAGCTTTTTGCATTTTGCATTTTGCATTTTCTTTGACTGTTGTGTTAATGTTTTGTATGTTATCTTCTGCACCTGCGAGTTTCTCTTCTATTTCTTGTATTCTGTTGGTGATGTTTCCACCTATGACTCCTAATCTCTTTCCTAGGTTTTCTATCTCCAGGTTTGTCTCCCTTTGTGATTTCTTTTTTGTTTCTATTTCTATTTTTAGGTCCTGGATGGTTTTGTTCAGTTCCTTCACCTGTTTGGTTGTGTTTTCCTGTAATTCTTTAAGGGATTTTTGTGTTTCCTCTTTAAGGTCTTTTACTTGTATTTCTTTAAGGGAGTTATTTAATGTCCTTTTTAAAGTTGTATATCATCATCGTGAGATGTGATCTTTTAAATCTGAGTCTTGCTTTTCTGATGTGTTATGTAACCAGGGCTCTCTGTGGTGGGTATGGAACACTGTGGCACAGGATCAGCTCCCATCACAGACCATAATCTTCATCTTAAACGATATTTACACTGTCTGACACAGCAAGCCCTAAAAAGCTTCATGGTCTAGGTCAATGTTTCTCACTCATAGGTTGTGAGCCCTTTGAGGGTCACATATTAGACATCCTACATATCAAATAGTTATAGCATGATTCATAGCAGCAGCAAAAATATAGTTATGAAGTAGCAAGAAAAAATAATTTTATGGTTGGAGGTCTCCACAACATGAGATACTGTATTAAAGTATCACAGCATTAAGAAGGTTGAGAATCACTGATCTCAGTCTTGAGATAGTATGCGGTAGTATCATGTAGTACCTGAAAGTCATGCGGTAGTATCAGACCTGAACGCTGATGCTTGCAAGGGTACCAGCTAATATGAAAAGCCCATTAGAAAAACATAGCTAAGTCCAGATACTTTGTGACCTCTGCAAACTGCCTGTGCTGTGAAGACTTCAGTGTGGGATGTTGAGGAACTAGACACATAAAAGTTTCTTTTCTTCACAAGTTTCTACTGTCCTGGTTTTTCTTTAACAATACGCCCAGTTTCTACCAGTGTTTTTACCATAAGACTAACATACTACTCCATAAAGAGCATAAGGATGTTGATTCTCTGCCCTAACACACCTAGGTATATTCCTTGTACATCTGTAGAACAAGCTAGACATGGTATGGGTCTAATACAAAAGCTACATAGAAAATGGCGGATGTATTTTGTGAGAGCTGATTCCATTAGTCCCAGACTTCATTGTCAGAGCTTTTGCATGTACAACCTAGACATCCAACTGTGTGTTGGATTAGTAGCAGCTATGCTGATTACAATTCACCCAATCCATCCTAATACCAATGCTTTATAGTATTGTTTCAATATGACCTAAGTGATTCACAGAGCTTAAGAACATAAGTGACGTGTCTGGATTTGAAAATAGCGATCGGACAGATCTCATGCACCATATGCAGTGCCAGCATGTGTGGCCATGAATGTACCTAGACATTTTTTTTATGATAGTCATTTACAATTCTTTTGGTATCATTTGAAAACTCATGTCTACTTTGAACACACACACACACACACACACACACACACACACAAGAACTTCACAAGAAGCTTCATGACAAGCTCAGAAATCTGTCTAAATGTCTTTCTGTTCTTAATCTTCAAACACGTTTTAAAGAACAGTGTATCACATGCAGCCAAATACATCCACAATGAACAAACGGGCATCAGATGGAGGGAGAGCATTGGTTTTCTCAGGGAGCTGTAAGAAAACAAAATGTACCATTCTGCTTTTTACCCAACGGCTGCGACCTAACTTATTTATGCACTGTACCCAGATAGCTATCTATCAGCATGCATGGAAATGGTTTGTAAATCTGAGTAATAAGTGGTTTTTATTTAAATGTAAAAATGATACCTTTGTCCTCACTCAGTTGACAGGAGCAGGCATCGTCTAAGGGGGAAAGAGCAGGAAGGACCTCAATGTGATTTCGCCACCTTGTGGCAGCTGATTAATTTTCAGCTTCGTTGGATCAAGGGCTTTCTTGCTGTTGATTGTGGGTGAAAACTCGTTCCTAAGGCAAGGCTTCTTCCCAAGTGAACTAAGCCCCACGAATGGGCTTCATTCCATTCCCGAGGATGTCTTCTGTTCACAGCTTTTGTACGGCACATTAAGGGAACCATAGCTGCTGGCCACTCTGTTTCTGTCCACTCCACTCACCCCTCCCCCCCGCCCCCAATCTTAATGGCCCAAAGCACAGTGTAAAGCATAGAAGCATGAAGAAGTGCTGTGCAGACTTCAGCCAGGAGAAAGCCAACGTCTATTTCAGGACACCACAGAGCTGTCACGCACTCAAATGTTACTTGCTGAGAAAATATGTTACTACAAGAAACAGCTCAAGCCCCGGGTCAGCATTTCTATTGGGACCTCCCATCTGCCACCTGGGCAGCCTGCTGGCTGCACCACTTTACCTTCGCTTGTCAAAGCTAGATGGCATTTCTCAAAAAGAATTAGACACACAGAGGTGGCATCTTCTGCAATTATGAATCTGCAGAGGCCTCCAAAGAAACCAAGTTTTGGGGGAAGAAAAAGCTTATAGAGAAAGACAAACTTCTATATTGGGTCTTTGGCAAATGTGATTGTCTCCAGAAACGTGAGAGAATTGGAGTTTAAATAGACAATAAGAAAAGAGGTAAAATGTAACACAGCCCTGAAAAGCTCCAATGTACCGTGCTAATACTAGGAATGGTTTTCAGGTATTTTAAAACACCTGGGATGAGTACTGTTAGTAATTTATTGAAATGAGGGAGATACAAGAGCCTCTAGACCCTCTTCTGCTTAGCAAGAACAGGATGTAGAAAGTGTAAAAATTTTCAGTTCAAAAAGGAATACATTAAAATGAAGAGTACAACTTTGGAACTCCAGAGCCTTACCCCTATGTAGCTTTTAATATAATCTGGGGCTCTTCCTCAGACTTTAGATGAAGGAGAGGAGCTCTAGGTAAAGGAAAGGGAGTAAGTGCTCTGAGGTCACCATTCTCCGACATCCAGAAGGAGAGGAGAATAAATAAAACTGACATCTAAAGGCAAATTCAAACCACATAAAGCCATAGGGCAAAGGGGTCAGGACCTAGATGGCTGGAATCAAATCAGCTCTGGAGACTGGGGCATTGCTGAAGAATTCTTCTCGGGAGAGAGAGAGAGCTCACAGAGTTGGTAAGAAGACTGTCATATTAGGGACCAGAGAAAATGGGCAGAAGATGGAATAGAAACCTACACATGAGAAGTGTTAAAATCAGTACTGTATTCTGAACTCCACACTGAGGATCGTGGGGCAAGGAGGCCTAAGGACACAAAAACTTATTATTCTGTAATAAAGGGCTTCTGGCTAGGCAGACTTAGAATAGATAAAAATGAACCAATAATTAGCAGGATTTTTAAATATCCTTGAAAAATATAGTGCAAAGATTTTTACCCCCTCAGGAGACCTGTAACTAAAAATGGACATAAAACTGGACTACAATTCTACGTTTCCAAGTGTCTGAATGGCAGTCTGAGTAATTTACAGGTCTCTGAGAAGAAGAAGAACTATCCCAATTTTCAGTCAATATTTATCTCTTAGGCTAATAAATCTTGCTCCTGACCCCAGCAGAAGTCAATAACTCCTGATTATTCTACGTAGGCACCTCCTGGGCTTTTTTGCTTGCCCAGATTGGGTCATGGAATAAGTCACTAGCTTCTCCAGAGTCTGTCTCCTAGGTCATGGGTGTCAAGTGAACAATTGCTCATACTACATAGGCGCGGGCAGGTTGCCAGTGATTGGTGGCCTGGCTAAAGGTTTCTTTGAATCCTGAGTTCCAATGGCTTTTTGACTTGAGACTTTGGAGGTGGTTTGCAGAGATGAAGGGGGACACAGGTGCTCGTGGACAAGGCAGCAGAAGAGCCGTGACTTAGGAAGAAGGGAAGAGGGTAAGAAAGAAGAAAGTACAAAGATGTGTGTGTGTGTGTGTGTGTGTGTGTGTGTGTATGTGTTGTGTGTGTAGGGGGAGGGGAAGGGAGAGGTAGAGGAGAGGAGAGGTAGAGAGAGAGCAAGTGGGGTATGGGGGAGGCATAGCTTAGATTCCTATCTACATAATCACACAAAAGGACTAGGTATAACCATCATCTTTGTACTTCAGATGGCATCTCTGTTAAGGAGCTCAAGTGCCAGCCTTTAAAAGATAAGAATAATGGAGAATACAGAGAGGGAAGCAATTCGTCATTTCAGTCATAACTTAACAGAAGCCAAAGAAGGCACGAGTCTCCATCAGTCCCTGGGAGGGCACTCAGTAGGAAAGGCACCTGCAGCCCAGCCTGCAGCCCTGGGCTTGAGCTAGAGCCCACAGAGTAGGAAATCAAGAACTCCCACAAGTTGTCGTCTGAACTCTAAATATACATTATGACACTAATATTCATATATATTATATATGCATATTATGTATACACATACACACACACACACACACACACACACACACACACACACACAATCAAATCAGTCAATCAAGGACTGACCTAGGCAAAGAGGAAAAAAAATTCCATAATTTAAAAACCTGTTTGGAAAAAATAATAAAAATAATAACTAAATGTCTTCCTAGCTACCTTAGAGGACAATTTTTCAGTGAGCCAGGGAACTGTGCTTTCCTTTCGTTGGTAGCTTTTCTCTCCTTTCAAGGGTTGCTTGGGGATGGGCATCTTTGCTTAGAGTTTATGAGGAAGGTTGGTGATCCTTAACTTCCCTCATCCTCTAAATACAAATTTTGTAACATAAATGCAAGGATGGGTTACTTGTCTCACAGACAAAAGACTCTGGATTCCATCCTAACACTGCATGAACCGGTGTGGTAATACAGGGCTGTAATTCCAGCACTCAAGAGGTACAGGCAGGAGGATCAGAGGTTCATGACCCCCTCTCTCTACACTGTGAGCTAAAGGTCAACCTGGGTTGTTTGAAAACTGTTCTCAAAAAATAAAAATCCTAGGATACTTCTGTATTGGTGGACATCTTTGGTGCTTTAATTCGACTTGTAGAACCAACCTGTCCAGGGTGGAGATGAAGCTAAGACCTGTGGAATCAGCGAGTCCTGTGGTTTTCCAGGACAAGCCTGGTCTTTGCCAGTGGAAATTAAGCAAAATTCTAGCTCATTGCTCTGTTGCAAAACCAATGCTCTTCAGAGGTTCTACACACCGACCCACTGTGATGCCCACAATGATGCTGATGTGAAGGTCCTAAAGAGGTGTGTGTGTGTGTGTGTGTGTGTGTGCGTGTGCGTGTGCGTGTGCGTGTGCGTGTGTGTGTGTGTGTGTGTGTGTGTTGCTGGGGGTTGCATCATCACTTCTTTCAATTCTACCAACTTGTATTTCAGGGGTAAGGTGTTAGCTAACTGGTAGAGAACAGGGCAGTGAGCTCCACTCCTGTCTTCAGCACAGACCAGGTGTCCCATGACTGCTTTGCCTAGAGATAGAACTCGGACATCTTCAACCTGTTCTTCCACGGTAAAGATGGCATTAAACAGTCATCGTTTCAATAGGTTGACAATGCTCTTTACCCTACTCCTGTGATGGAAGGCAGGAGTATGAATTTTGTGTTTTTCATAGCGCTCTGAGCAGACTTCACAAGAAAGCAGCCGAGTGAAGCCGGGCAAAGAACAGAGTATCTCTCACCAGCTTTGTACCATCTTCATAAAGCCCAGCTATATACATGTTACACTAAATGATCGCATTTTTTTTGTGACACTACAAAAGTAAAAGAGAGATTAAAAATGAAGGAAAAATAATTGTTCAAAAACTTGTTCAAATGTTGGATTCTAAAAATGCAGTGGTTGTCCTCTAACTCTTCTGTAGTTTAATCTCTTTGTATTTTGAACGACAAGACTGGCATTTCTTCTTCATATGATGTAGCTAGTACAAGTTTGCAGATATGCCTCATACTAGAGTTGGTACTAGCTGACTAGAAGAAATTTGCAACCGTTTTTTTTTGTTCCCACACTGTTGAGGCAAGCAGCATTAGCTGTTGGCTATGACTCATTCTGAATTTTCTTTCATATTCAAACAAACATATAAACAAACCATAATTCTGGACTTTTAAAAACAAAAGTTGAATCATAATAAGCACATGATTCTGTAATCATATTTTATGCTATTACAATTAAATTTGCATGTATAAATAAAAATGCGTAAGGATATATTTAAATAATTTGCTTTCAGCAGGAGTGTTTATTTGATTGTATGAGTGTACACAATTTTTATAATAGCTTTAAAACAACAAACATTTCTTATCTTCCAGTCTTTGAGTATGGGGAGTCTGGGACATGCTCAGTTGGTGGTTTGTAATCTAAATTATATATGACTTTGCTAAGTGAAGGTTAGGAAAATGTGAGTTTGAATAACTTTTAGGTCCAATGAAATATTTCAGTAGGTTAAGGTGCCTGCTGCCAAGCCTGAAAACCTGAGATAGTTGAGCCCACATGATGAAAGGAGAGACCCAACTCTCTCCTAACCTCTATGGTATATACCCTGACACTGAGATCCCACCTACATAATAATAAAATAAAATAAAATAAAATAAAATAAAATAAAATAAAATAAAATAAAATAAAAATAAAATAAAATAAAATAAAATAAAATAAAATAAAATAAAATAAAATAAAATAAAATAAAATAAAATAAAATAAAATAAAATAAAATAAATAGTAAAATATTTGGTGGCTCTGGATTAGGGTCTCATTAAGTGGATGTCAAGTCATTGCTTGGAGCTGCCCTTCTCAGACAGCTTAGCCCAGATCTAGGTTCTGCTTGGTAGCTGGCCATCTCAGAGGGCTGCCTATTAGTCAGAGATCTTGCTTCTTCTGAGTGTTAGTCAGAGGTCTCCACTTTGATAATCTGGACCTCACACAGCGCAGTTTAAATACCGTTATAGTGTAACTACTGGCCTAGCTCAGGGTGAAGCATCGTCTACAGACCAAAAAGAATCCATGTCTTTGCTCACCTAAGTTTGAAACATTCACATTTTCTATCACACACAAAAAAAGAGGATCAAAATGTTTCTTCTTCTTCATTTTTAACAACAGCAACACTAAACTAACATAGCTATACCAGGAGTCTTGGTGTTAATGATGATTTGACTGGGGGAATCTAATTGATGCTTGTACTAAAGTGATATACATTCAGTAGATAATTTTAATTTTAATCTTTTCTTCAAGCTAGTGATACTGTATTTGCTTCTCTCAAAAAGCTGCACCATACCACAGATTTAGTCAGTCATGTGACCACAAAGGTGGCCCACTCACTCTCCATAGCTCACTGTGCTGCTGAGTGGATAAAAGTTGCTTCAGGACAGACATTTCAGTTTTCAGGGTTCCGTATGGTGGGTTGATCAAGAGCCTAACACCAAATCCAAGAAATAGCTACCTACTCAAGAGTGTCTTTTTATTTACTTATTTCCGTTTAACATTTTTACTCATTCATTTTTTTCCCCTCAAAAGTCGAACTCCTCATTTAACACTCAATAAAACCCACACATTATTTTTCTCGTGGACTGTAGCAGTCCTCTGCAAAACAAAAAACAAACAAAAAGCAAACCCATAAACAAACAAAAACAAAAGTAACATAAGAGGCCTTTCTCCACAACTCAGAAAAATGGACATTATTATTATTATTATTATTATTATTATTATTAGATATTTTATTTATTTAAATTTCAAATGTTATCTCCTTTCCTGGTTTCCTCCCTGGAAAGCCCTTATCCCATCCTCCCTCTTCCTGCATCTATGACGCTGTTCCCCCACCCACTCTCACTTTTCCACCTGACCACCCACTCCCACCTCCCCCACCTTGGCATTGTCCTACACTGGGCATAGAACCTTCACAGAACCAAGGGGCTCTCCTCCCATTGATGTCCAACAAGGCCATCCTCTGCTACATACATGGCTGGAAGCAGGGGTCTCTCCGTGTGTACTCTTTGGTTGGTGGATTAGTTCCTGGGAGCTCTGGGGGCGAGTACTGGTGGGTTCATATTGTTGTTCTTCCTATGGGCTGCAAACCACTTCAGCTTGTTTGTACTTTCTCTAACTCCTCCATTGGAGACCCCATGTTCAGTCCAAAGGTTGGCTGTGAGCATTTGCCTCTGTATTGTAAGACTAGAGCAGGGCCTCTCAGGAGACAGCTTTATCAGTCTCCTGTCAGCAAGCACTTCTTGACATCCACAACAGTGTTTGAGTTTGGTGACTGTATACGGGATGGATCCCCAGGTGGGGAAGTCTCTGGATGGCCTTTCCTTCAGTCTTTGCTCCACACTTTGTCTCTGTATTTCCTCCCTTCTCAGAAGACCCTAATTACCCACACGTTGGTCTTCCTCCTTCTTGAGCTTCACATGTCCTGTGAATTATATTTTGGGTATTATGAGCTTTTAGGTTAATATCCACTTATCAATGAGTGCATACCATGTGTGACTGGGTTACCTCACTCAGGGTAATACTTTCTAGTTCCATCCATTTGCTTAAGAATTTTATGAATTCATTGTTTTTAACAGCTGAGTAGTACTCCACTGTGTAAATGTACCACATTTTCTGTACCCATTCCTCTGTTGAGGGACATCTGGGTTCTCTCCAGCTTCTGGCTATTATAAATAAGGCTGTTATGAACATAGTAGAGCTTTTTCCCCCCACAGTGTCTCTGGAGTTCTTTTGTTGTACCCGGATTAAAAACTCAGGCAGACTAAAAGAAGCTCTTCAGTTTCTGGTCTTGGCACCTTTGTATGTCTTGCCACCTTTGTATGTCTTGCCAGTTGACTGAACCAATAATCGTAGCCAGCCATTGAGAGCAGCAGCAGGTGGTGCCCTCTAATGTTCAAGATCTAGTGCAGGCTTTGGTTCCCAACAGCAGTCCTACCAGAACTACCCAACTCATGCAGATCAAGAAGGAATTCTTCCATTCTTGCTATGAGCAGAGATGCTCCACTGTGGTACCTATTATGGTTGTCACACTGGTAGCTGCAGTTGCATGAGGGCTGGTTGCCTGCAGCTGCTTGTCAATATAGTGATGATAGGAGTCCACCTTTGCCACTTGTCAAAGCCACTGTAGTTTCTGTGTCTCCCATGATTCCCAGCTTCTTCAGTTAAGCTTGCTACTGCTCCCCATAGCTCCCCTCTGTGCAACTGCTCTGCCAATATTCCGCCATCTATGCCCTTGGAATAACTGCTTTGAAATCTCTATGAATTCTACTTTCTTCACATGTCCAGCTCACACTGCTCTCAAGAAATGACTACCTAGGAGAAGCCTTGTATCGAGCCTAATACTGTAATGCTAGAAGAAAAATGTGCCTTCCAGGGACCTAAGGGAATGACTCAAACTACTTACTCAGCCAAAGTAGGAGTGTTTGCAGCAACCCCTAGCAAACCTCTCATCCAAATGAAGATTTGTATTGACAAAAGTCTTATTGTCACTTTTGTACCAACCATAGTAGTCCCTCTAGTAGGCTACTGGGAAACTACTACCTCACTGGCCTGGGGAAACATATCTATACAGCCATTTGGAGTTCACTGAAACTTATGAAACCAACAGGTCCAGTACTCGTGGTGCATGTTCAGAAAAGAGCAGCTATGAGTGTCCTGTAGTTTTCCCAAGGCATCCATGGAATGGCCCCAAAGGCTGTTATTGGCAGAACAGCAGTCTGGCAAGCGTGTCAAATAGCAATGCTTTTTGTCAAGACGGACTTGCTATCAAGGGTGACTCCAACGATTATAGAGTCAAATTGGCTATCCTTCAACATCTATTTACAACAGGAAGAAGAGTTTATCACTAATAGCAATGTTAATTTTAACATAAAAATGCTTACCCTCTGCCCATCACCCCAAAGCTAGGTAGGCCTCCCTCAGTGGCCTCAGTTGTTATATAATGCACAAAACTATCCAGATGTTTTGGAGGTATTTTTTATGTTTGTTTGTTTGTTTCTTTGTTTGTTTTTCTAACAAGGTGTACTCTGTAGCCCGGACTGGACTGGAACTCATTGGTAGTCCAGACTGGCCTCATAGTGTTTCCCTTCCTTCAGGTTCCTAAGGACTGAGATTATAGCCGCCATGTCCAACTAGATGGTTTCTGTGCATTTACAAACTCTCTAAATACATAAGATACATGTGCAACCAAAATAAAAATATGACTTTCCTTTACAAATGAAAGTCTAATTACACATAGTTGAAATCTGATTTTAAAATTTATTCATCAGTATAATATGTGATTTCCCTGATAATAATTAATAATGACAAAAATTGTAAATAAATGCTGTACCAGTTTATAGACTAAGAATCATTTATTGACTAATTTAGTGGTGAGATTGGGTTATAATGGTACATGCTCATTATCCCAGCACTTGTCAGGAGGATTGACAGATTGAAGCCAGCCTGGTCTACACAGTAAGTAAGTTCCAGGCCAAGCAAAGCTTAATAAGACTCTGTCTTTAAAAAATTCCCAGATCCTCTGCCATAGGGCTCCATACTCAAATAGTGCCAGGAGAGAACTAGCCTCCCAGGAGTGCAGACAAGCCTGTGAGTACAGGAAAGGCCACCATTTCTGCTCAGAGGAACCAAACCAGAACCATCAGTACACAGGAACCTAGGAGTGGTCTGGAACAGGAGCCTTCCAGTTTCTGGCTCTTCCACAGGGCTCCATACCCAAATAGCAGCAGAAGAGAGTTGGTTTCCCAGGAAAGCAGACACACCTGCAAGCACAGGAAAGACCACCACTTCTGTTCAAATTCCTGGGCCAAGAAAGACGCTCCTAGAACTATCAGGACACAGGATCTAAGGAACAGCTGGGGACAGGATCCTTCTTGTTTCTGTCTACACCCTAGAGCTGACCCTGTACCACAGCTCTTCATACCCAAATTTCTCCCAGAGAGAACTGGTCTCCCAGGAGTACTGGAACAGAGGCTTGCAGGTGGGACAAGTCAGAGTCAGAGACAGCAAAAGCAGATAACACCAGAGATAATGATATGGCAAAAGGCAAGAGCAAGAATATAAGCAACAGAAACCAAGGCTACTTGGCATCATCAGAACCCAGAATCTTCCTATCACCTCATGATAACTTCTCCAGAATTGACTATAAAGTTGGTCACAAATCACCAGATATAAGAAGTTTAAAATAATCCCATGCCTCCTAACAGATCACTACAGATTAAGGTTAGTCCTCAAAAGTAACAAATACAACATACACATGCAAGCTGAACTCAAAGAAGAAATAAAGAAGGAAATTAAACACATTTTACAATTTAATGAAAGTGAAGGTACAACATACCCAAACTTATGAGACACAAAGACAGCAGTGCTAAAAGGAAAACTCATAGCTCTAGTGCCTCCAAAAAGAAACTGGAAAAAGCATACACTAGCAGCTTGACAGCATACCTGAAAGCTCTAGAGCAAAGAGAAGCAAATACATCCAAGAAGAGTAGATGGCAGGAAATAATCAGAAGCAGGGCTGAAATCAACTAAGTAGAAACAAAGAACTAGACAAAGAATCAACAAAAGTCAGGAGCTGTATCTTTGAGAAAAACCAACAAGATTTCTCTTGTTGTCTTGTCAAACAAGACAAACCCTTAGTCAGACTGACCAGAGGGCACAGAGACAGTATCCAAATTAACAAGATAAGTAGTGAAAAACAACAGAAACTGAGGAAATTAAAAAAAAATCATAAGATCCTACTACAAAAGCCTATACTCAACACATTTGGAAAATCTGGATGAAAGGAACAATTTTCAAGACAGGTATATAATACCAAAATCAAGATCAGATAAATCTAAATAATCCCCAAACCCCTAAAGAAATAGAAGTAGTCATTAGAAGTCTCACAACCAAAAAAATCCCAGGACCATATAGGTTTAGTGCAGAATTCTATCAGACCTTCAAAGAAGACCTAATAATAATACTCTTCAAATGATTCCAAAAAATAGAAACTGAAGAAACTCTACCCAATTCATTCTATGAAGCCACAGTTATACTGATACCAAAACCTCACAGAGACCACAACAAAGAAAGAGAACTTCATACCAATTTCCCTTATAAATATCTATGCAAAAATACTCAAAAATTTCTTGCAAACCAAATGCAAGAAAGCATCAAAACAATCAAGTTGGCTTCATCCCAGAAATGGAGGGATGGTTCAATATATAGAAATTCATCAATGTTATTCACTACACAAACAAATTAAAAAAAAAAAAACACCATAGGATCATTTCATTAGATGCTGAAAAGCATTTGACAAAATTCATCATTCCTTCATGTTAAAAGTCTTGGAAAGATCAGGAATTCAAGGCCTATAGCAAAGCATAGTAAAAGCAATATATAGCAAACCATTAGCCAACATCAAACTAAATGGAGAGAAACTTGAAGCAATTCCGCTAAAATCAGGAACTAGATGAGGCTGTCCTCTCTCTCCCTGTCTATTCAATATAGTACTTGAAGTTCTAGCTAGAGCAATTACACAACAAAAGGAGGTCAAATATATACAAATTGAAAAGGAAGAAGTCAAAATATCAGTATTTGCAGATGATATGATCATATACTAAAGTGACTCCAAAAACTTCACCAGAGAACTCCAACAACTGATCAACAACTTCAGCAAAGTGGCTGGATATAAAATTAGCTCAAACAAATAAGTGGCCTTCCTCTACTCAAAGGATGTTTAGGCTGAGAAAGAAATTAGGGAAATAACACCCTTTACAATAGTCACAAATAACATAAACTACCTTGGTGTGACTCTAACTAAGCAAATGAAAGATCTGTATGACAAAAACTTCAAGTCTCTGAAGAAGGAAAGCAAAGAAGACCTCAGAAGATGAATAGATCTCCCATGGCCATGGATTGGCAGGATTTATCTAGTAAAAATGGCCATCTTGCCAAAAGCAATCTACAGATTCAATGAAATCCCTATAAAATTTCCAACTCAATTAATTCTTCATAGAGTTAGAAAGAGCAATTCTCAAATTCATTTTGAATAACAAAAAACCCAGGATAGTGAAAATTATTCTCAAGAATAAAAGAACTTCTGGGAGAATCAGCATCCCTGACCTCAAGCTGTATTACAGAGCAATTGTGTTAAAATCTGCATGGTATTGCTATAGCAATAGGCTGGTAGATCAATGGAATAGAATTGAAGACCCAGAAATGAACCCACACACCTATGATCACTTGATCTTTGACAAAGGAGCTAAACACATCCAATGGAAAAAAGACAGCATTTTCAACAAATGCTGGTTCACCTGGAAGTCAACATGTAGAAGAATGCAAATTGATCCATTCTTATCTCCCTGTAGTAAGCTCAAGTCCAAGTGGATCAAGGACCTCTACATAAAACCAGACACACTGAATCTAATAGAAGAGAAAGTGAGCAAAGTCTCGAACACATGGGTACAGGGGAAAAGTTCCTTAACAGAACACCAATAATGGCTTATGTACTTAAGATCAAGAATAGACAAATTGGACCTCATAAAATTGCAAAGCTTCTGTAAGGCAAATGGCATTATCAATAGGACTAAACTGAAACCAACAGACTGGGAGAAGATCTTTATCAATTTTACATCCAATAAAGGGCTTATATCCAATATATACAAAGACCTCGAGACATTTGACTCCAGAGAACCAAATAATCCTATTTAAAAAATGTGGAACAGAGCTAAACAGAGAATTCTCAACTGAGGAAACTCGGAGGGCAGAGAAGCACCTAATGAAATGTTCAACATCCTTAGTCATCAGGAAAATACAAATCAAAACAACTCTGAGATTCTACCTCACCCCAGTCAGAATGGCTACGATCAAAAATTCAGGTGACAACAGATGCTGGCAAGGATGTGGAGAAAGAGGGATATGCCTTCTGTAAGCTGATACAACCACTTTGGAAATCATTCTGGAAGTTCCTCAGAAAATCGGACCCAGCTCTACCACTACTGGGCATATACCCATAAGATTCTCCAAAATATATTGAGGACACATGCTCCATTATGTTCATAGTAGTCTTATTTATAATAGCCAGAAGCTGGAAAGAACCCAGGTGTCCTTCAACAGAGGATTAGATACAGAAAATGTAGTACATTTACACAATGGAGTACTATTCAGCTATTGAAAACAATGAATTCATGAACTTAGGCAAATGGATAAAACTGGAAAATTTCATCCTGAGTGTGGTAACCCAATCACTTAAGAACACACATGATATGCACTCAGTGGTAAGTGGATATTAGCCCAAAAGCTTGGAATATTCAAGATACAATTCATAGACCATGTGAAGCTCAAGAATAAGGAAGACCAAAGTGTGGGTGCTTTGGTGATTCTTAGGAAGGGGAGCAAAATACTTACAGGAGCAAATATGGAGATAAGGTGCAGAGCAGAGACTGAAGAAATGCCATCTAGAGATTGTCCCACCTGTGGATTCATTCCAGAGACAGTCACCAAACTCTGACACTATTGTGGATCCTAAGAAAGGCTTGCTGAAAGGAGCCTGATACAGCTGTCTTTTGAGAGGCCCTTACAAATACAGAGAGAGCCTTACAAATACAAAGTTGGATGCTTGCAGCCAACCATTGGACCTAGCATGGTATCCCCAATGGAGGAGTTAGAGAAAGGACTGAAGGAGCTGAAGGGGTTTGCAACTTCATAGGAAGAACAACAATATCAACCAACCAGACCCCCCAGAGCTCCCAGGAACTAAGCCACCAATCAAGGAGTACACATGGATCTGGCTGCATAAGTTGCAGAGGGTAGCCTTGTCAGGTATCAGTGGGAGGTCCTTGGTCCTATGAAGGTTTAATAGATGCCCCAGTGTAGGGGAATCGAGGGTGGGGAGGTGGGAATGGGTGGGTGGAGGAATACCCTCATAAAAGCAGGTAAGGGGATAATACTTGAGATGTAAATAAATAAATAAATACACAAATAAATACATAAATAAATCCCCATTATTGTTAAAAATGTAAATTGGCTTTAAATTTTCTATTATTATCTGTAATTTAATACCAAGCATTCTAAAATTATATCTTCAGAGAAAGATATGGTGATTCTTTTCTGTATGTTGTAATTCATAAAACTTTCAGACATGCTTACAATCTGTAATTCCTTTGAGGTAAGCCTATTAGTTATTACAAGAGTCCATTGCTTGAGGGACATATTCCTTCCCTTTTTATATCTCCTGTTATTTTGGCGTCTCTATTCAGAGATCAAAGTTATTCAATCTTCTCCCTCCCCCATACCAGGTGCGAACTTTCTAGAATGAACTTCCCTAAATTAGTAAGGCTCACAGGGCTCCTAAGCGCACCCCTCTGAAACTAGACTGCAAGAGAATGCTAAGGATTCAGTTTCTCCTCCTAATTGCAATGATTGATGTTTGTTTAGCTCATCCTCTGCTGCTAAGTAAGCCGCTGAGCTCTCTGCAGCTTTCTCCTCTTCAGTCCTCACAGCTGTGAGAATGAACTAAGAACAATTCTACTTCCTAGTGAAGGGAAAGGAAGCCTACAAGATTCCATTCTTGGTGGGCAGGGTAGTGCAGTGGTTTGGTCCTTACACTTTTTTGTTTGGGGAGGGGAGAAACTGCCGTTTTATTTTTATTTTTTAATTTATTATTTTTTTTTACTGAATATCGTCTTCATTTACATTGCCAATGGTAAAATCTATCCCGATATCCCCCCTCCCCTAACACCCCCAACCTCTTCCATTCCTCCTTCCCCCTGCCTCCACATATATGCCTCTCTACCCAACACACTCCCTCCCCCCACCTCGGTTTCCCTTTGTTCAGGCCTCTGTTGAGCCTTTACCTGACCAAGGACCATTCCTTCCACTGATGCCCAACAAGGCCTTCCTCTGCCACATTTTTGGCTGGAACCATGTGTGCCCCTTGGTTGATGGTTCAGTCCCTGGGAGTCTTGGGGCGTCTGGGTGGCCGAAGTTATTGTTCTTCCATTGGGGCTGTAAACCCCTTCAGCTCCACTGGACCATCCTCCAGCTCCTCCATTGGGGACCCCCATGCCCTGTCCAATAGTTGGTTGTTGGCATCTGCCTCTGTATTTGTAAGGCTTTGGCACAGCCCCTCTGGAGACAACCATGGCATGCTCCTTTCAGTATAACACTTCTTGTTGTCCATAATAGTGTCAGGGTTGGTTGACTGTTTATAGGATGAATCCCCAGGTAGAGGACTCTGTGGCCTTTACTCAGTCTCTGCTCTACACATGGTCTCCCTTATTGCTCCTGTGGCTATTTTGTTCCCTTTCTTAGAGGAACCAAGAAAGGCAGTCAGGATGGTTCATTCTAGATAGCAAGTCTCAGGCTAACTGGGACTACACAAGGAGACCTTATGCCAAAAGATGAGCATGGGGAGGGCGAATAAGAAGAGAAATTCTCAAATTATTCAGGTCTCTCAGCCAGAGTATGAAGCATCAGAGCCCGAAGCTGTGACCATACATGGTTCTGTCCCTCAGGTCCACTGCTTTCCACTTACTGGAGGTTGAGTGCCTGAGTGCATGGCTTTGCTGTGTAGATCTTTACCATCACAGCAATTCAGTGCTTCCTGGCCTGTTTTGCTTGATCAGGGTAGTTTCTATAAATCAGTATCTTCAAGGATACTGTGAGTATGAAAGTATCCTTCAAGAATTTGTGAGTGTGAAAGATTACACAGAGTGTTAGTTTATCAGAAAAAAAGTATTATTTAACTTAAATATTTGAAAACCTAGGTCTTTCCATAATCATGTATTTGTCAGGTTAGCAAATTTGGCAATTGCTTTCATGAGGCCTTTGATTAATATTTAATTCCATTTGCAAACTAAGTTAATTCAACCCCTTTAAACATTTTAAGCTAAATTTATAAGTTAAGTGTATTTGATCTCTTACTTAATGTAACTTAAATATACAATTTAAAGCAAATTTTATGGAATATTTTAAATAGTTCTACTGCCTCTAATAAATCAGAACTAGAAATATCATGATCCTTAAGATCTTTTAAATGTATTAATACCTTCTAATTGCTATGTGATCACATGCACTAAATAAAATTACAACTTTGATTTATAATCAACATTTACACATTTTAAAGTGAGTAGTAGGTTTTATCTATTTTCTAGAAAACTGAAATACCTTAAGCATGTTTCTTTACTAGAAGTATAGAAGTATACTAATATGGAGCTTGATTCTCTTAGGTATTTATGTATTTACTTCTAAACACCCAAAATAATAAAATATCAACTCAGGAGACAATTCCATCATCTGAAGCAGAATTCATCTGGGATTTTTTTTTTTTTTTTTGATTATCAAGAAGAGATATTGTCCAGGAGTAGTAGTTCATACATTTTATTTCACAACTGGAGAGGCTTTAAAAGTATTATTTAACTTAAATATTTGAAAACCTAGGGCCATCACAAATTCAAGACTATTCTGGGCTGTATTGCAAAATATGTCTTCTTTCCCATAAGGAAAAAGAATTTTAAAAAAAGAAGAAAGAAAAGAAACAACACGTAATATTCAAGAGGTATGTTCAGATGAGAAGAATATTCTCGCTTTCCTGACCCAGCAGGACATGTAAGGATCCATTCACAACCTAGGGAATATAATGTCACAAAAATGGAGATTAGTCTCATAATCCAAGTTGCCTAATTTTAGGCTTCTTAGGGAGGCTGGTACCCACTTACGGTGCTGCCTCATTTGAGTGGCTTTGCATGTCTTTTGAGTTTAGGTTGTTTGGATGTTTGGATATCTCTCCATCTAGGCTGTAGACTTTTCAACCTGGCAGAATTCTGAATTATTTAATATTTTTTCTTCTTGCCTCCAGGCTTAGTGTATTAAAATAAAGAGCCAATTTGATCTTTCATAGCATCTACTTATATTGGAGGAAGACTTAAAACTATTGAGCACACCCATTTACGGAAGTGAATGTTACGTGAAATAACTCACAAGGAAATGACTATCACAGGTCTGGAGATGCAGCTCAGTTGATAGTCTATGTGGGAAGCCCTGGGTTCAATTCCCAGCTCTGCAAAAATAGATACATACATCTTTGAACAGGTAAATAAAAGCTGTTACAGTGCCTACCGCATAGCACATGAAGACTAAATAGTATCATTCTGAGTAGTTTACAGGTACTAGTGCCATTGCCAAGAACTAGAACAAGATGTAGATATTGCAAGAGTATTAAATTTTGGCTAGTGGGCTCTAAGAAAATTTCCTCCTAAGGTGTGTTTATGTTTTATTTGTAAGAACAAACCACTGCTTGTGTGAAGAAGTGGGGTGTGTGTGTGTGCGTGCGTGTGTGTGTGTGTGTGTGTGTGTGTGTGTGGTGTGTATGAGTGTGGTGTTTTGGGGGGGAGGAGGTAGTATCAAACTTACAACTAGAGCAAATTGGCTGAGAGTTCAGGGAGATGAGCAGGGAGACCAGGTCATAAAATGTAAGTTTGCTCTTCCAATTAGGAAGACAGACAAGAATTAAGCAGCCAATTCCACACTGCTAATACATTTGGCGGGATCACCAGCTGTCAATTCACTGTGAGATAGTGATTATTAAGGCAATTAACTTTATTTTACTTTTTAGTAATAAAAATATTCATTATTATGTCCTTTAAAGAATGTAAATACATTGGCAGGGAGGGAGTTCCCACACTGGTTAACTCAACAAAATCAAGTGCTTGGGTGTTTTCTGGCCATTTTCTCTTTTGTTCTGACCTTTAACAATCAGGTTCATTCTCATTTTCTCAAGATGTTTGTGGAATCAATGAGAGACTCTGGCCAAAGAACTGCCTTGAATCATTATGACTCAAAAGGGACATAGAGACTATAGAAAACCATGAGGAGCAGCGCTGCCACTGCCCATGGGGCCAGAAATCCAATGGGAAGAGAGTCCTCCCTCTGAAACTAATGTTGGAGTACAGTTACCACTGTGATTTATGACAAAGATGAAAATTTAACCAGATTAGAGTTTTTCAAGGAGGGCCTTGAGGAGATGGTTGAGATTAGATAATGCAGTCAGGGTGGAGTCCTAGGCAAAAGAATGATGGCTTTTTAAGAAGTTGAGGGCTTATGGAGTGAAATCACTTGCTACCAAGGTTTGTGACCTGAATTCAGTTTTCTAGGCCCCACATAGTGGAAGTGGAGAACCAACTTGCAAATTGTCCTTTGGCCTCCACATTAGTGCACAAGTCTCCCTAAACAGACAAAAATAGCAAGAACTAGTCTCTCAACCTCAGGTCAGAGCTACAAGCAGAAGTCAACGTTTTTTTGTAACTCTTTATAATTTATTCTTTTAGCAACATAAATGAATTCAGATAACCAGTATTATTAGCACACTTACTATTAGCCCTAGGCATGCGATAAGAGACAGAATGGCTATAAAATGCAAAATAGGGAAGACATTCAGAGAAGCCAGAGTGAGAAAACCTTTGGCCTTTGATGTAGAGGGATGACCACCTAACATGATCATCAAGAGGGGAAAGCCTTTGGAATGTAAACAAAGAATATAGAACAAAAAAGAATGAAAGTAAAGGACCCGCTCTTCCTCTTCGTATCTCTTTTTCTATTCCAATTCTTTGCCATAGTTCCTAACCCTCTAAACCAACTGGGAAGCCAGATAGTGATGAAACTTTCTACCCTGTGTGCATAGAATGCAGAGTACAGAAAAGAGCAAAAGACAAGAATATATCTAGAGAGTCAAGGGAGCTTTAAAAAAAATCCCATACTCCTACTGAAAACATCGTATCCTTTCATAGCCACCTCTATTAATGGAAAAGCCTTTTGATTGTGTCTTTAAGATCATTCATATTTTAGACAGAGGAAATCCTTTCTCAGATGCTCCCAGAATATTCTCCTAGAATTCTGAGACATTTGATTGCTGGGATGGTAGCTCTCTTGTTCTGCTTCCTTCTTCCTATATATTTTTGTGTTTATGGGTCAAACTTGGAGGTTTTATTGCATGCATCTTTATGCATTTCTTTAATAGTCCCAACATCCTATTGCATGATTAGCTTGCTCTTTAGTTTAATGCACACACACACACACACACACACACACACACACACACGCATATATTTGTTCATAAAATTCCTTTTTCCTAAAGACCACTCATTCTAAAACTTAATTCAACTGAGCAACGCCCCTGGCTAACCAACCTTTTCACCAGAAACTCTGGAAACCCTGCGACTTAATTATCTCTGTGTCCTGTGCTATGATTTATTGTGAAGCACAGAAAGCCAGTCAAGGCAGCCTGAACGATGTGCTGTTGAGAACAGAGGAGCTGCTGGAGCTTTGTAGAATTAAGAGTTGTTCTGTGAATTTATATCGATAACCCAAATGGGGTTGTTTATGAGAAAGTTGTTCTCCAAGTTACTAAAGGCTTTAGGCTGGAACTTAGCTGCTGATGGCAGACTCACAAGTAGATGTAAATGTAATTCAACCATTAAAATCGAAACCCATAGATGCGGAGAAAGTCACAGTTAAAGGAGGAAATGGGTTGTATAGCGCTTTTTCCAGCCTGGAGGCACAATGGGGTGTATTAAGGAGTTGGAGACACCCCATAGTGTGAGGCATTCAAGGCATCTCTCATGTTTCATCCCTACTTGCAGATTTCTGAGCATTAACAGAATTGAATACTTGATGTAAAGTACCATCTTTGGACACATGGTTAGAAAAAGAAAGAAACATCTGTGTCTTCTTCCTCCCCAGCTGTTTTCTTCCTTCCCAGCGTTACCATGAGGCTGAGGATGGAGTTAGGAGGGTGAAACCATCATGCAGAAGAGAATTTGGGTCTAGTAATTTGAAGCATCGGTGTTCTGACTGAATACTCTAACACAGCATCAGGTACACACCATCCCTGTGTGCAGAACCCACTGCAGGTAAAGGCTCAGGACAAATGGAGACTTTATGTTGGCCAACACACCCTGTTCAGCTTGTATGAACCCAACTTTTCTCATCAACATGAGAGCTACTTGAGGCATTGGAAAAATTATTCCCCAATTGTACTTTCTCTACTAAGAAAAAAAATCTGTTTGGCTTTGTAGGGATAGGGGGTTAGAAGTAGACATTTTCTACAAAGACCTAGCAGTTCTTGGCATATATAAATATACATACACATACACATACTCATACACACACACATACACACACACATACACACATGCATGTGTATGTGTGCTTGGGTATGTGTAGTAGGTGCGTATGTATGCATGTTTGTATGTATGTTTATATACATGTATACAATGTATGGTTTTCTCAAATATACATTTTATTTTTATTGAATATAATTTTTAAATATGTATTTCAGAAATGCTATAATATTGACATGTAACTTACATTTTCAAGTAAATACAGTAGCTCATCTGAAGGGCAATGTCTTCTTTACAGTGGGTAGGTTGGAACAAAGACTTTCAAGGATGAGCATGCCTGTGGACTATCTTCTGGGGGAAAAATAGTTGAAATGCCCATCCTACAATTTTCCCCTTCCAAACAGTATTTTTTTACCATGCAAGCTAATGCATGCCACATTTCAATTGCAAAGCAATCAGGATCAAAGAGTCTAAGGAATAAGGAAAAGGATGGCTGACACCCTAAACCACTTACATTATTGCTATCATGTGAATCTTTTTTCTTTTTTATTAATTAATTAATTAATTTTTACATTCCATATTTTATTCCCCCCATCCACCCTCTGACTGCTCCACATTCTGTATCTCCTCCCCACATCTCTGTCTCCACGTAGATGTCCCCACCCCCAACCCCCTTGACCTCTAAATTCCCTGGGGTCTCCAGTCTCTTGAGGGTTGGGTGAATCATCTCTGAATGAATACAGCAGTCCTCTACTGTATGTATGTTGGGGGCCTCATATCAGCTGGTGTATGCTGCCTGTTTGGTGGTCCAGTGTTTGAGAGATCTTGGGTATCCCAATTAAATGAGCCCGCTGGCCCTCCTACAGGACTACCTTTAGCTTCTTTCAGTCTTCCCTAATTCAACAACAGGGGTCAGCTGCTTCTGTCCATTGGTTAGGTGCAAATATCTGCATGTGACCCTTTCAGCTGCTTTTTGGGTTTTCCAGAGTGCAGTGAATATCATATAAATAAGCCAACAAGCTTGTATTGGTCACCATTATGACGCAAACATGTGTCTATCTGCATTTAAGCTCTTATAAATGACTCCACCCCTATCATCTACACCAAAAGAAAAATGTTGATAATAATACATATATTGACTTCAGCTTTATGGTCAATAACAAGATTTATTGTCCCACTCTTCAGTCAATTTTAACCTCTTTGGGTCAACAAATCTTGATATTGATCTCAACAGAAGTCAATACCGACTTATTACTTACCTCCACATTTAGACACCTACCAACAATTCTTATGGGCATCCCTTGACAAGGAAAAGTGAGGACCAGCTGTCTGCTCTTGGTGTAAGATGCATTTCCATGACTTTCACATACCATGTCACTTTTAGAAGCTTACATTTAGATGAAGCTGTAAAACAAATAGATATAGACCAGTTCCAAACCTGAAATCTTAGGTTAGAAAGACATTTAGGATGCCCTTATCATTTCTTAAATATTAAAATGATCACCTTTTCTACTAATTGTGCATTGGTCATTCTCTACATTAAAGATAATTGGGCAATGTGATCTTTTCCGTTAAAGAAAGAACATAAGAACTGTTTTTTAACAGTGCAACTTTAACAGGATTTTAAAAGGTCAAACTTCTAGGATATCTCACCTGTTGCTAAAATTAAGAAAATTAGACTAGGCATATATTCTAGAACTGCCCAAAGGGCCGCCAACCTCAGACACCTAAATACAGAGCTGTCTGAAGTATGCAGCTTCCGCAGGAAGTAAAGAGACTTCAGGTTACAGGCTGAGTAGCTTTAGGGGAAAGATTTGTGTTTGTTTATTTGCTTTGAATTTGAAAAGCAATGAAGATCAAGGCAACATTCTGGTCTAGAGTTTGTAAAGAACACAAGACAAGTTTACCAAAGGCAGTTATTTAACCCTACTCCCAAAGTCATCCATCCCTCTTGCCAAAGCAGCCTGGTTCTCTAAGACCTCCAGAGGTAAGACAGCATCCTTAGCGTATGTGCCAGTCTCACCTGTTGAAATATTAAGCCAGAGCGGGGGAGTGGGGAATACCAATATCCACAAACCTACGGGCAGACAAACCTAACTATACTCTAGACTAAAAGAAATCAATTTTTCAAATTCAATGAAATCAACCTCTATTTCATACCTATGTCAAAGTGCTTCAGATGGAAATCCAAAGGATGCTCATCTTTTGTGTTGCTATTGAAACACTTTGCCATCTCTACACTGTTCTACAAACATCATAAAGTTCATATTTAAAAGTTATGTCTGATGGTAGTTGAAATGCCAATCAATAACAATACTGAGAAGCAGAGGAAAAGGAAGCTGACTGAGGCAGAGCAGAGAGTTTCCAGCCCCTTGCTTCCTGCCACTGGATTCTATTTTCCAAATAGTGCAACGATGACCAAGCTTGAAAAACCGAAAATTAGATATAAAGCAAAAATGAATATTTACACATATGGGCATGAGTCAAGGCTGGCTGGAGAGATAGCTCAACAGCTAAGAACACTTAACTGCTCTTTCAGAAGACCCAAGGTCAGGTCTCATCATGCATGTTAGAAGGCTCACCACTGCCTGTTAAGCCAGCTCCATGGACCCTGATGCCCCCTTTTGGACTCCACATGAATCTGTATTTATGTGGACACACCTCTCCTCATATAATACACATTGTTTAAAAAATCCTTATAAAGTAAACATGTATTAATCCCAAATATGCATCTAGACTAACTTGGAGGTTTTCTTTTTTGTTGTTATTTATTTTATGTAGTAAGCAATTCTGGGGCGGACAGGGTATCAGTTTATACTTGAGTTTGGCCAAGAAATAATGGTGTGACCCATAAATTGATTTTCTAAAAGATATAAAAGCATATTCTATCACTAGCCACTATCTGAGTGTCAATATTTTTCACAAGCTTTGTCTGAAAGAGCTAAAACAAAACAAAACAAAGCAAAGCAAAGCAAAGCAAAGCAAAGCATAGCATAGCATAGCATAGCATAGCATAGCATAGCATAACATAACATAACATAACATAACAACATAACATAACAAAACAAAACACATAACACAACACACACACACAAAAAAAAAAAAAAAAAAAAAAAAAAAAAAAAAAACCTCTGCCACTATGTCTCCTATTGTGCTTCCAAGGATAAATTTGAGAATTTTCCCTATGAATTTTGCCAAAATGTCTCACTCAAACATGAAGAGCAAAGTGGTTAGAATAAAAGATGCTATTGTTTTGCTCACTCTCAGCTGCTTTTGAAATGTAACCTCATCCGTTCCTCGGAGGTTTGTCAGGACTCTATGGCATCCTGTGCACTCAGACCCCATTCTTTCTTTCTTGTCTGCTCCCACCCAAAACAAACAAACAAACCAAAAATAACAAAACAACTACAATAAAATGCTGCCATTCTTCTATTACTGTAGCAAATACTCAAGTGAATAGACAAAGAAGGATAAGGTTGGACCAGTTGGTCCCAAGGTGGCTCATGGTGGGAGCAGAGGGTACAGAGTGATGGCTCCCTCTTCATGGCAGGGGTGTGAAAGAGGAGGAGAGGTTACAATCTTCCTGTCTCCTTCCACCATACGCTTCCAGGGTATGACCTTAAGACTTGAAGACTTCTCTTAAGTTCCCACCACCTACTAATAGGACCGAGCTGAGAACCAAGCTTTTGAAGCACGTTTCTGATCCTAAATACAGCATAGATCCTATTATCATTTAATTTTGCAAGGATAAATCTGAGAGGCCATGTGAACAGAGTATCCCAGGAACGAATAGTATTCTTTTTAAATGTTAATTTATGAAGGACTTGAGAAAGGTAAAGAAGAGAAATAATCTCACTAGTTCAGGACACTTAGATTTTGTTGAGTGGCTCCTAGGGAAGGAGGGATGAGTACTATAGGATTTTCAGGTGCATCCTGTTCTCTGCCCTCCAACATGGTAATAGTACTCTTCTCTCTCTGATGTGTCTACAGAAGGGCTATTTCTTCTGCTAATGCAAGTGCACGGGCTCCATCATTTTAGGGCAATGCCCTTGATGATCCCAAAGGTGAAGGTACAGTGACTATGACAGGAAATCTGAGCAGAAAAATGGGATTTTAAAGCCTGCAGAGGTTGATGTAATCTAGAAGCCTTTAGGTGCGCTGTGTACACGCATCTGTTTGTCTCCGTCTGTCTGTCTGTCTGTCTGTCTGTCTGTCTCTCTCTCTCTCTCTCTCTCTCTCTCTCTCTCTCTCTCACACACACACACACACACACACACACACACACACACACACACACATACTTCTGCACTCTTCTTTAGAACAGTCCTCCCTCTTCAAGGTCTACCTTATCATTATTTCCCTACATCTCACAGGAAAGAACAACGGTGAGCAGAGAGCAGAGGTTTGATCTCTAGGTATTCAAGATTTTCCTGGCCTCTAAAAATGCTCTTCCTCTGGCCTGACGTCTCACATCTATTTCACAAACACTTTGATACAAAACTAATTGCTAACTTTCCTGATTCTTGTCTGTTCTTGGACTCACTGTTTATTTAATACTCATGAGAACCTCTGTGATCTATTTTCAATGCTATCATAATGGAACTTCATCCTTGAGATAGCCTAGAACAAAATAAATACACATTGTCTAATCTGATGTCCACTTTTCTGGGGTTTTCTTCTCAGGGATGTTTCTAGGTATTGTTTTTTTTTTTTTTCCAATATGATTACAATGTATTTTATACAGAACTTATTATACACACAAGATGTCTGACCAACAAAGCAGGACAATGGGGAAGCAGATGATTTTCATTGTAGAAAGAACATTATTTAAAGGTACAGTGCTCACTAAGACACAGAAAGGGAGAAAGACATGGCTCAGCAGCACTGCGGTTAAAACACTTGGACTCCAGGACTGAAACCTGAGCTGGGAGGCCCCAGAGCCCACATGGAAGATACCAGGAGAGAGTAGCCAGCCTGCTTGGTATTCCAGCTTTGAAGTACTGAATCAGTGGATCCTCAGGGCAAGATGGAGCTCTGAGAGTCTGTCTTCAATGAGTAAGGAGGAAGAGAGATTGAGGATCACTCCCAACATCAACCGCCTTTTTGTGTAAATGAGAATATGCACATGCATACACACCACACACATATACCACACACACACATATACCACATACATATACAGTACACATATACCATATACATATTCACCATACACACAGATACTACATGTATTCGTGTCAATGGACATAAAAGAGAGATGAAAAAAATCATTTTTTTTGTTCTTTTTCAAAAGAACCTCTTCATAAATGCCAGGGTGCCGTGCAGACTCAAAGGCATCTCCTGTAGGAGGACCTAATTGAAGACTGCCCGAGGGACCAAGTATTGCTGACACAATGTCAATCAATCACCAATCGGGAACTGCTGTTTAGAAGAGATGCTTTCTTGGGACCAAGGGGGTGTGGGTGGAGGGGACTAACGGAGCCTGCAGCAGCATTCAGGTGAGCTGGTTGTGCCTTCTCTCACCTACTCCCAGAGTCTGGGTTATTGATTCTGTGCCACCTCATCTCCAACCTCCAAGGGCAGATAGGGTCAGCAGTCCAGGGTACAGGCAGGAATGTTTGTGTCAGTAGAGTTTGTAAACTATCACCAAATATACTGTAGTAATACTTACATAACTTCCACAGTCACAATGATTGACAACCAGTATGAACTTACTGGAAAAAACATGGCTACTCAGAATTCCATAAATGTAATTTTTAATGTGGAATGCCTTTATCTCAGGATGATTAGCACACTGAAAGAAAAATAAAGTGTGCAAGAAGTATGATATATATGCATATGTTTTAAAGCACTGAGAACTAACTAAAAAGTCTAAATGATGGGCCACAAGTTAAAGCTACTTTAATAATCAATAAAGCTGTGTGCTACAGACTGCCATTAGCTTATTTGGCCTCATTATTAAGACCTCATTCAACTTTAAATATACAAAGTGTGGCATTTTCAGCTTTATATAAATGTATTTGTAAGACAAGCTATTTGATAGGTAGACTTAGATTCCAGATGGAGAAGTGGCACTTTAATGTTGTCTAGTCCTACAGCCCAATGTGGCCAGTTGTCGTCACTTGCCACTTCCCGGCTTCTGGCAGACATCACCAGGACTCTTTTGCTTTGTTTTTCCTGTATCCAGTACTTAACAATTAGAGACCTCATTGGCAGGGCAGTTCAGGAAGCCAGGAACCACCTGACTTAGAATCACTTTTCCAAGCTGAACATCTAATCCATTTCACCTTATACAGAGGTTAAAAACACCTTGGCAGTTATTAATACAGGACAGAGCTTGGATGGGGAGTTTTTGATTTACAAATCCAGGGCTCCTTCTCTTCAGCAAGTTGTGGAAGCAAATAATTTCAAGCAGATACACTAAAATGGTATTTCTGTTTTGCATGACATTATTGACAAAGAATATTACATACTCATTATTCCCCCCAAAAATGTTAGAAGAGAAATAAAGGAGAAAGTACTCCTCTTATTCATCACAAGGAATTAGTGAATAAAGAGGAGCACAGAAGACTACATAGAGAAATGCTGGGTTTTTGCTTGTTTGTTTTTGTTTGTTTGTTTGTTTGCAATGCTCTAGCTAAATACTATATAGTCTAAGTTGTTCAAAAAGAATGATGTGGGAGAGACAGGGAGATAGGAAAGGAACTGAGAAAAGTCAAGGAGGGGAGAGAACAACAAAAGAGGAGAGTAGTGTAGACCCCCATCAGAGTTTGCCTCTTGAAGACTTGATATTGCTTGGTTTAAGGCTGGTTCAATTAGCGATCTTCCAGATCCATGTAATGACTAATTCATCTTCTTGTGAATGTAGGAGGAGACCAAAATCTAGAAGAGAGAAGAAACCCAGCACTCCTGTTAAGCACCATGAGATGGGAACTCTGTGGCCAGCCTGTGCCCAGTCCTGTGAACCCATTGTCCTGAGTCAGAGAAGTTCTTGGTGTCTGTGTCTGTCCTTAAGTAAGTAGAGAGCATATACATTCAGAAAAAGTGAGTTTAGCAATGTATGCTCTATAGTTTCAACTTGAGGGGATAACCTGGCAACAAACAACAGGGCGGGGTCAAGGCAGCGTTGGTGACTGAATGAGTGGGTTCTGATTCTCTCTGGCTTCCTACTGGTCCTGATTCTTCACCGATTTTGTGACAAACCCTTCACGCCCCGAGAGACTTTGCTGTTGGCTCCTCAGATCTCAGGATTTGATCCCTTTGTTAGGTGAGGTTCTGATAATACCCATTAAGTCTAAACTATAAATGACTAAGAGCATTTTACCTTCTGCCAACACAGTTGCAGTTTAGCAAGGACAGGGATTTAAGCCCAAGTTATTAGTATTTTGTCTTTGCTTTTGGCAACAAACGATTTGGGGAGACCTTCTATCACAGTAATCTTCCCATGGGGCAAGATAAATGCTGCACTTAAAGTCGTCAACCTTTAAGTCAAGAGCTATGATGGGCTTGGGAATTAAATGCCTACAATGATAGGTACAGATATGGATTTAGAAATTGATTTTTTTCTCTTTCAAAACAAATGTAGTTGTATTTGGCCTTGATGTTAGGAATTCTATAATTTAGTGTTCTGCTTATAATAACCCACCCTTCCCTCAATGAACCCCATCTCCAGAGATAAGATCTCTTTTCTGGAGCCCTTCTATCACATAACAGGATTTATTTTTAACTTTTCCTAAGCATCCGTCACCCCGTGTTTTCAGAATTTTGTTCTAGCGTAAAATGATGGTTGATATTCACAGGCAACAGAAATGCAACTCCCCTTCACCTCGATCACGACTGCTGTTTCTCGTGCCCCAAGAGCACTTTGCAAACTATAAAATCTTAAACAAATGTGCATACACATTATCGCTATGTTGAATTATCTGGGGCCAAGAGACCCCTAAGCTGGATAATCAAGTTTCACAGAAGTGGATGGTGGAATGTGAGTGGGGTGAGAGAATGTGACCGTGTCTTCAGAGACCGTGTTTGTGAATTTGGGTTATATGTTGTAAAATGCTAAAGCGATAACTAGGGAGTTGAAATGGGCCTAGAATAAAATAAGAGGAGGGACGGTGAAGGGGAAAAGGACAGTTTAAGTTTTGATTATTGCATGACCAAGAATTCTATTGGGATAAACAAGAGCAAAATTGTAAACTGTAGACAGACTAAAGAAGAAAAAAAAAAGCATATGGATTCTTGTGTTTTGCCCTTGGCAGAAAGATCATTGGAAGCAAAAAAATGAAAATAGCAAGGTAGAGCAAGAACTCTAGGAGAAAGGTGGGTTGGAAACTTAGGTGGGTCCCTGATATAAAAGGGGGGGTGGAGTGATTTCCTATATCTTGTGGAGATAGTCACCATGGAGCTGTTGTGGCCTGCCCCTGACCTCCGGGCACGTCAATGATGTAAGAATGAAGGGCTCTAGCTGAACTTCCTTCTGTTTTTCCCTCAACGGGGCTGGGGCTGGTGTTAACAGTGCAGTTCAGCTGACCTTCCCCATCCGAGAGTGGAGAAGCCAAGGGCTTGGGGAGTAAGCGTACTGAATGCATTCTTACGTGTGTATATGAATTCTTCCTTCAGAGGTGGGATTTGAAAGAAAGACGCAGAGCAGTATATAAATCCGAAAAAAAAATGTGCACAATAAGAAAATGAATCACCAAAATTGCAAGGAAAGATGTCTGCAGAAGAGATGCTGGAATCTATTTTTCCTCTGGACAGTAGACTGAGAAAAAAAAAATAGAATTCTAAGCCTAAGCCTCACAGAACCAGATTGTACAGGTGCTGGAAACATTACGCTCTGATACATTCTGCCAAGCAAGTGACGCGTCACTCTGTACGGAAGAAAATCACCTTCTTCCTCACACTCACTAGGAAGGAAAAGAGCGGGGAGGAAGAAAAATATCACACCTCTATTCAGAGCCCAAGTTGTCATCAGAAAGGAAAAGGTTGGAGTTCATTTCATCGTGTGCATTTCTATGGCTACGGAGATAATTGGGTTGATTCCATCTAGCCTTTGCTTCTGTTGAATTTTAATTGAAAAGCCTCCGAAGTGTTAGCAGCCCAGAGCTGGCTTGAGTCTTGAGGAGACTTCACTGAGACAGCACTGGCCCCAAATGACAAGCAGAAGTCAGAACAAGCAAAGCTCCTTGGACCAGGAGCCTGCTGGGCTATTGTCTGATCTACAGGAGGAGGAGGAAGTGTTATCCAGGGAATCTCCACCTGTATTTACTTTCCCCTGAGAAATGCAGGTTTTCGTTCTGACTATGTTTAGTTGATCACCTTTATCAAATTATTCCTGGCAGAATGAGTGTCTGACTTTGGGGACAGTTGACAGCCTCGAAATGTAAACAGAGTCAGGCTGACTAAATATGGAAATCTCAAGGGCAAATGGAATCAGAGGCAGCTGAGAGGAAAGGCAGTCGGAGCCTCTGGGTCGTGTTCACACGGGCATTTCATTAGCATCGTTTTCAGTTTTCATCATGGAGCTGGTTCCCTGTTAAAACTTTGCAGGTTCAGTTGGTCAAGTTTTATGATTGAATGCACACTCTAAGCATGCTCAAGGTGTGCTTAGGAGATTAACTTATAAGCTCTTCGAACGCCGAATCTCCAAGGTTTATTCTGCCTGCGTGTTGTTTGCATAATGTACTTTTGTACAGCCAGAGCACTACCTATAAAGGGATTATTTTCATATTCAAGACATTAAAAATCTAGCTCAATTCACAGATCCCATTCTGTTTCTGCCTGAGATAACAGGTGGAAAGTATCTCATTACAAGTGTCCATGAAGCAGACAGAAGAATGCGAATGTTTGGGGAGAGAATGTTACCCCTACTGAAATTAAATCCCCAATGGTTTTATTAAAGTCTGCAAATTGCATTATTTTCCCATCATATTTGAAATATTGCCCTCCCTTAATGCCTGCTCTAACCCATGCCGTAGCGGCCTCCCTGGAGTGTCTAGACATGGTGTCTTAGATTTATGTGTGTGATCTCAGTGTGTTACAACATCACTCCTGACTAATGCATTATTACAATACTTACAGATATTCCCAAGTGCCACCGTATTGATTAGAGAATCGCCAATCTGCATATGCCCACCATCTGTGCAGCTGAGAAGCAAAACAGGCAGGATGACATTTGCCTTATTCAAGGAAAGAGTCAGAAACCACTGATAGAACGAAGAGGGAGTTCTCATTTGTAAGGGAAAGGATTTGGCTTTTTTAGAACAGGAAAAAGAGAGAGAGAGAGGAGCACACGATATGAATTTTTATAGAACCTCACAGTATAAACCCGGTGCATTTCCAACCGGTCATCTTTCTCTCATTTCGGGTAGATGGAGACCCCAGGTCGCGGCATGCAAACAGCAACGCTTAACCATTTAGAGCCTGAAAATGATCCCACGTCAAGCCCACTGGTGCCATGAAATTGATAAATCTCAGCTCCACTGCCGCAGCCCTTTGGTTGAAAAGCCGCCTGTAGTGAGCGCTCGGTTGTGTCTCAGCGGAAAGGCCAAAAGCGCGCCTGCAAAAGATGAATGAGACACTCACCTCCTGGGCTGAAATGCTTTTTAAAGGACAGGAATCTGTTTATCTTTGATTGATTGTTCAGTCTGATACTTTCCTTTATAAAGTTTATTGACTACAAGCACATAAATCAAAGAAAAACAAATCACAGGTTCAATTCGGGGGGCATTGACATCCTGCTATCACTGCGGCAACGGTCACACAAGAGAAGGGCCAGGAAGCCGGATGCAACCAACTGGGGAGAAATTTCATGATGAAAATGGCCACTTGGAAAGCCCCCTTATTATTCTCCTAAATGCTCTTTCGATGGCAGATGTCTCCTTGCAGCACTCATGGTTTAGGCAACTGTGGGTATTTTAAAAACAGGAGGGGTGCAGGTCTCACAAGCCACTCGGCGCAAAGAAGGGACTCCAAGCCAGCCAGGTTTCTAATGCCCCTCATTATTGATCATTTTATTTCTCTCTGGCCTTGTTTACGCGAGCGTATTTACTCAACTGTCTGCCATCCTTAAGGGGCAATTTGCAAAACGTTGAAGCAAGCATGGTAATGCCCTTTGAATGAACTGAGAGACTCACAGCAAGAGGCTCCCATCAGCCCCCCCCACACACCTCAGCTCTGTCCTCACCCCCCCCCCGCCCCCAGCTCTGTCCTCAGATGATGTTAAGAAAATACTGCAGTTCGAGTGTGGCCTGGTGGAACCCTTTAGGATATACCCTAACTGTAGGACACTAGACTTGTACCAGAGACCGTAACAGTGACACGGCCTCAAATCAAGAGTCCGGGAACCGTCACAGCTACAGGAACTGTTGCGAGTGTGGGTACTTGCTTCTCTCCCAGGCTTGGCAAGGCGGGTAGGAAGCACTGGCCACAGTGAAGACTTCCATCGAAGCCTTTTCAGAACTTGTCCTTTGAAAATATCCTTGACGTGTTCTTAAAAATGAGAAAGAACTAGGTTCCTCATTATCTGTGTGTTCCTGAAAGTTTATTATTTTCAGTATCCTGCTTTTAAAATTGGCTAAGTGTTTCTTGTTTGGGGTTCTGTGTGGTTGATAATTTTTAGCGTTCCTTCACCTAGCTCTGAATGTATCTTCTGTTTCTCAAGTGAGATTTGAGAATAAGAACCAAAGACCCTGGCCATAAATTAATTCTTGGCCTGTGCCTCTTTATGACTGTGTCTACCTGCCACCTCTAATGGTAGGAATTGTGACAGGAACAACTGGGCTGAGCTTTGCCAAGTAGCATTGGCCTGACAGACACTGACCACAGACAATTGAGAGATGAAGTTTACTGTGGGAAAGAAGGCCAGAGCATCCCTGTGTGTGCCTGGCAGGAGCAATTCACAAAGCCTTCCCCAAGAGCAAATATCACTTTGCAGTGGTCACCACTGGCAGAGCCACTAATGAGCCCTAATTGGAGCCTCTGAGCCTGCCTGTGCACATTAGCATTTCTAAGTTATCCCAATTAAGGGACAAGATACAACGGGGTGGGCATTGTTTGGATACCAGTGGCCTGCTTGGGTGTGCTGTGAGAGTCAAGGCCAAAGGCTGAATGCCTCTAACCAGCCAATGTGTGACCTAACTGTTAATTGATGCACAACCTTGGGTGGCCTGCTGCTTCTTAATGATGTTCGAGACTGTTTGGGGTCCTAGAACAACAAGCTTGTTTTGGAACAAAGCCAACAATTTATCTTCATTTATTGGTGTTTTACCCTTTCAAGGGGGGGGGGAACCAGTAACAAAAGCAAAATTGCAGTTTGTGAATAGCAAACACTATCCAGTGTTACATAGTAAGCAAAAGAGACCCACATTGCATGCTGTGTAGGGTAATGTTACAGGAGGCACATTTACCATGGAGAGGTAAAGGGAAGACAGAGAAAAAGGCAAAGAAATGTTGATTAAGGGTTGTAGCATTTATCTAGAGCCCACAGCCTGCAGAAATAGCATCACTGCACATTTGCCACCGTCCACTCTTGCCCTTACACTTCCAGGATACCATTGAATGAATGTAACATTCAGGGGGGTTGTAGAGATTAAGAAAAGAGGGTTGTTCAGAAAAAGAGTTAAAGAGGGACCAACTGAAACTTTATATCATTCATTCATTCAGTCATGGGCATCTCATGTACTATACTTCTGGGTAGATAGAGTCATATGTCTTAGTTACGGTCATCATCCCTGTGATGAAACAACATGACCAACTCAACTTGTGAAGGAAAGGGTTTCTTTGGCTTATGATCCCACATTAGTATTTATCATTGTAGGAAGCCAGGACAGGAATTCAAACAAGGCAGGAACCTGGAGGCAGGAGCTAGTGCAGAGGTCATGGAGGGCTGCTGCTTATTGGCTTGCTCCTTATGGCTTGCTCAACCTGCTTTCTTTTCTTTTTTTAAATTAAATATATTCTTTATTTACATTTCAAATGTTGTCCTCTATCCTGGTTCCCCCCAACCCCCCCAAAAAACCACTAACCTATGCCGCTTCACCCTGCTCACCAACCCACCCACTCCCGCTTCCCTGTCCTGGTATTCCCCTATACTGGGGCATCAAGCCTCAGGACCAAGGGCCTCTCCTCCCTTTGATGTCCAACAAGGCCATCCTCTGATGCATATGCATCTGGAGCCATGGGTCCCTCCATGTGTACTCTTTGGTTCATGGTTTAGTCCCTGGGAGCTCTGGGGTCATTGGGTGGTTCATATTATTGTTCCTTCTATGGGGCTGCAAACCCCTTCAGCTCCTTGGGTCCTTTCTCTATCTCCTCCACTGGGGACCCTATGCTCAGTTCAGTGGTTGCCAGAGAGTGTCCTCTTCTGTATCTGTCATGCACTGGCAGAGCCTCCCAGATAACAGCTATATTCAACCTGCTTTCTTATAGAACTCAGGTCCACTTGCACAGGGATGGCACCACCACAATGCCGCCACATCAATCACTAATTAAGAAAATGCCCTACAGCTTGCCTACAGCCCCATCTTATGAAAAGCGTCACTTTCTCAACTGAGGCTCCCTCCATTCTAAAGACTTCAGCTTGTATCAAGCTGACATAAAATTAGCTAGTTGACTTCACAGAATTTAGACACAATCCAGAAAGGTGATTTGACGCAGACAGAGCAATAACGGCTGAGCTGTATCAAGCTTCCGAGTAAATACTATGTAAGGAGAGGATGCTGACTTAATCTAGGAGTCCAGAGAGTTTCTTGAAGTACAGTAGATCTTGTGAGACTGATGGCATCATCTATAGAAATATAGTTACTTATACCATCTCTTAGGAAAAATAATATTTAGATTGATCTTACAATAAAAAATAACAATATTTAACAGATGTTTCATAGTTGTTCTTTTAGCTCCAACGTTTTTGTTTGTTTTAAACATAATGACCACTTTTCAATGAGAAAAGATGTAAATTTTAGAAAAAGAAACAGAGAGAAGTCAGAAGACAGCAAAGACATGGAGAAGTGATGGGAGTGGGGGTGGGTGGGAGTTGTGAGGACAGAATTTACCAACAGTGAAGGCACCAGCGTGTCATAACAGAAGAAAAGGAAAATTTGTAATACAGAAAAGACACAGAAATAGATGAGAAGACATAAAGGTCCTCAAAAATAATGATGTTTGAGATACTGAGTATGGGTAGTGTCTCCTGGGCATTTCCTCCTCTATGTACACTGCTGGGGTCAGGCTTCCATGGCTCTTGCATTAAAGCCCTTAGACATAGTTATTACTTATATTATAATTCCCTCCTAAACTCCAAGGAGCTAGTTCTTCCATTGGGACAAAAAAATATAATTTTTTTCCTGAATTATTTCCAGTGAAAATAACCTAAGAGCCTGTGAATTGATGTGGATAATTTAGCAGGAAAAAAAAATACCTGTGTATTCACTGTTTGATATATTTATTTGAAAAATATTCATTATTTAACAAATATTTACTGTACTGGTCAAAACATTGCACAGGATGCCATTGAAGGGTAGTTACGGAAATCCACAAACACTCACTATCTACAATAACACTAATGGCACTTGGACTTGTAATTCCCTCCCCACCATTTTTGCTCCACCCACACAGCCTGTGGTGTTCTCCCTCAAGTCATTATTTACAGGCTTCCATATGTCCTTCCACAGACAGTTCCTGAAGAGCCATGTTCCTCGAGAACCTTTTCCAGGACCCTTCCTTTCCCCTCAAGCCCCTGGTAAGGCTATGTTGTTCCTCCCACCACAGGGGTTCTGTGCGCTTAGACATCTGGTGGCAAAATGGTTCCTATACAAGAAGAGGGAATTGTCTTCTCTATTCATTAAGCTTAAATAGACATTCGGCTGTGTGAAGTAGCCAGAACCCCACTTTAATTGTAAAGTATAGAGCATAACAAAGTCTTCTTTATCTTGTTTCTGGCTGTATTAGTCAGGGCTCTCTAGAAGAATAGAGCTGCATGTGTATATGTATAGATAGATAGATAGATAGATAGATAGGGACATGGACACGGACACAGACACGGATATGGATATGGATATGGATATGGATATTGATAGATATAGATATCAGCAAACACATGTGTATAGATAAATCCACGTGTACATATAGATATGTACACACATATGATTATGCATGTATATGTACGTACATATATGTATATATAAATATTAATCATATATAAAAATAAGGTTCAAGGATACAGTAATTGTTCAGTCCATGAAGCTGGATGTCTCAGTTGGTCTTTAATATGTGTAGTAATTCTGAAGGATTTGTCATTCTGAAGGATACTCTTCAAGGGTTCTAATGCCCTTGAAGGTGAAGGAATGAAGTTTCCAATAAGACCAAGGGCAAGCAGAGAGCAAAAGTTTCCTTCTTCCATGGATGCCACAAGAAGGTATGGCCCAGTTTAAAAGTGAATCTTTCCACCTCAAAAGATCCAGATTAAAAGTGAGTCCTCCCACTTGAAATGATTTAATTAAGAAAAATTCCACATGGTTGTATGGGTTTTAGTTAATTCTAGATTTAGTCTAGGTGACCACGCATAACTATCACACTGGCTATTTCCTTTTTGATTGCCTCTGAAGTGTGCCCTGCCCTAAACTACTATGCTGAACCTCCAACTCTCAATATCTCACAGTATCACTGAATTAGAGATAAAGTCTCTGAAGAGCTGATAAGTTAAAAGGAGGTCCAGAGACTGGATATTGATATGATCTGTCTCTTCTATCTTAGAAGAAGAGATTGAAACACCTGGAGAGATATCAGGAGGCCCACACACAGCGAAAAGTAGAGAAAGCAATGAGGAGACAGCATCAGCCTGCCAGCCATGAAGATAGACATCGAGGGAAACAAACCCTACTGGAAATCATATTAGCTCTTCAGCCTCTATAACTGAGAAAATATATTTCTGTTGTTTAAGACATCCAGCATGGGTATTTTGTCGTGGAAACTGGAAGAGCCCAATGTAATTACTCTTTCATAGCCAGGGAGTTACAAAGCTATGGGTATCCAATCTTCTGGGCTCTGGTCCCTGATTATAGACAGGACTTGGATGAATGCTGGCTACACTTTCTCACTCCACACGTCTTAGTGAATTTTTATATTTAGGGTACAGCTGTTATTCATTGCTCATAGTCTTCACTTAAAAATATTAAAATGTCAAATTGAAAAGTAAGACTCAGTTTATCTATAACATTTTCTTTCAGATTTGTTTTCAAGGGTGGTACATCCACCTCCCCCAAATTGTATATAAGTGGTCTGTGCTTGCAGGAAGGGTCAGGGCTCATGACTTTGATCTCTCAGTGTATTTTAACAAGGTCAGCATGTTTGTCTCATGTCTACCTACAAGTAAACTTCTCAAGAACTCAACAAGTATGATGCTTATGTAGTTTTAATTTTTTGGTAAATATTATTTATTAAATTGGAAGAAACATTCTAACTTGCAGTTAATTCTTTTTCACCACAAATAGATGTTCAGTACCATCAAATGTATTTTAAACATTTATTAAGATGGTCATAGCTTTTTATCTTTTCTTCTTTCCTTCCTGTTTGCTTTCTTCCTTCCTTCCTTTCTTTCTCCTTCCTTCCTTCCTTCCTTCCTTTCTTTTTTTCCTTCCTTCCTTCCTTCCTTTCTTTTTTCCTTCCTTCCTTCCTTCCTTCCTTCCTTCCTTTCTTTTTTTCCTTCCTTCTTTCTTTCCTTCTTTCCTTCTTTCTTTCTTTTTGAGGTACCACAGTAGGCAGGCCAAGAAATCACTGTGTAGCCTATGCTCAAATTCACAGTATTCCTCTGGTATAAGCCACCACGCCTGACTTGTCTGTGTCTTATTAAGATAAGTTATATTTATGGATTTTAATATTAAATCCAGACTCCTGTCATTGGTTGTGACATATGCTCCTTTTTATGTGCCCCTAGATTCCATTTGCTAATAATTTTCTTAAGAGTTCCTTGAAAGTATATTACTAGCTACTGGTCTGCCTTTTCTGTACTGTAAGTAGCATTGTCAAATTTTGGCATCTAGGTTTTCTGGGTCATAAAGCCATCTGAAAACATTTTCTGAGAAAAATCTGCATAAGATTGTGCTGTGCTGGTCTTCCAAAACGCTGTAGTCTGTCCCCTTTGGCAGGTATTGACAGTTGAACTCACCAGCTCATTGTAGTTACAATCTTCAGTGAAAGCACATTTGATATTCTCTCTCTCTCTCTCTCTCTCTCTCTCTCTCTCTCTTTCTCTCTTCCCCCTCTCTCTTCCTCTCTCTCTCTCTCTCTCTCTCTCTCTCTCTCTCTCTCTCTCTCTCTCTCTCTCAAGTTTTTCTCCCTCCAACCAGTAGAAATTTTGTGAATCAAAACCAAACTGGGCACAGGAAGGTTTTCTTAACAATCTACACTTTAGAAATATTTTAAAATTGTACATTTTCTCCCTACTTTTTTATGTTTATATTTATTCTAACTGTATAACTGGAATAGATAATTTCTTAGTCCTTCTTGGAATGGCATCTCATTTCTGAAATATAGAAATGTGTAATTTTTCAGCCCTTAATTATGCCCCGCTGCTCACTCCACCTGAGTCACATGATCTCAAGAATGCTCCACATGAGTACATGACCCACAGGTGAGTGCTCTCCAGATCTTTTCTCATTTTTATCTCTCAGTGATGTAAACTTTGACTAACCTATCTAAGACCAAAGCTCCACATAAGACCTCACTATGCCTGCAGCAGAATCCCCTTGCGTTTTTCTCACAATTAACCTGTGCTTTATTCTGTTGCTGTGGAAGAAGAAAAGGTCGTGGAGAAAAAGCAACTTGGGGAAGACAGGGCATTTTTGGCTTATACTACCAAGTTACAGTCCATCATTGACTGAAGTCAGGGCAAGAACCTGACTTCAAGGCCATAGTCATGCAGGGATGTTGCTTACTTGCTGCCTCTGTGCCACCCAGGCTCACGCTCATCTAGTTTTCCTATACAGCCCTAGATCACCAGCCTAGGGAAGGGTGCTATCCACAGTAGCCTGGGCCCTCCTACATCAATTAGCAGTCAAGACAATGCTACCTGGTCATTCCTTCAGACCAACTTAATAAAGACAATCACTTAAGACTGCATTCAGGTAATTCTAAGAGGTGTCAAGATATAGTTTATGCTAATTAGGAAGCCTTTTCTGTTGTTACTATTATTTAGTGTAAATGTAATTCCAGGGGCTTTTCAGTGTCTCCCCTGTGCTCCAAGTAGTGACAGGGAGTGACTTTTTTTCTCTCTCTCCCATTTCAAATTCCAAATAAATAACACAGAGACCCACTGTATTTACTAACACGCTGCAGACTCTATGCTGGGCAGATACTCATTTATTTTAATCCTCTATGTTGCTTGTTGCTTACTTTGCAGCCTTGTGGTCCTTTGCTCTGGCCCCATCTGTTCCATCCATCCTTGTGGCAACTCCCATTGCAAACAGCTCATGGCGAATCTTCCTTGTTCTTCTTCTCTACATTGTGGTCCTCCCCACTCCAACCTCCACTTGGTGCTCTCTCTTCTTCTCCCTCTCTTTTTCACTTGGGACCCCATGACAGGGATCAGACGTTCCACCCAATCTTCTGCCCAGCAATAAGCTGAATCATCTCTTTATTAAACAATCAGAGGTGATGGGAAAGAATTCTTACACCTCACTGAGACAGAAGATGCTCCAAATATCATGACAATGTCAGCATCCAGACTGCAACCAGGTCTTGGCACAGCAATCAGCATCTGAATACACAGTGCATAAAACTATCCCTCAACAATTCAGCCAAAATTCAGGAATCATTTGGATTTGCTGCTATTTTGTTTGTTGATGTGTTGGTTGTCTCTCTAATCCGAAGGAATGTGAACCTCCTAAAAGCAGCAGTTTTTGTTTTGTTGAGCAGAATTTCCTACACACCCAAAACACACTCAACATGTGTAACTGGTCATAAATGTTAGCTTACAGGATATTTAAAAGAATATTTTAATCTTGGTTTGGTTCTTTCTCCCAATGTTCTTAAGACTTTGGAATGAAAAAAATGTACCCATCCATTTTAAATGATCATACTCATTGAATTGTATAAAAATGATAGCACTCCTTACTCTATTTTATCTTTTGAAGACATTTAGTTCATTTGGAACTATGTGCCTTTGAATGTTAACATTAATTTTTGAACTATGAATTTAAGAATTGTGAAGAGTACATGTTGCAACATATTAAATGCTGTATTAATGCTTTAAATATACCGTGGTCAAAATCTTTGAAGAGATTTGGCTAATCTGATTTGTGAAAAATATCTATCATTTAACTTAAATGTCATATCCAGCCTTCCCTGCCAAAACAAACAGGCTGATTTTCTGTCAGAAATACATTATTTTGTTTCCAATTCAAATAGAGGTGCTTTGATACCCATCTCTATGACAACCATCTCACTTTGAGTTTCTGTTTCTAAGATAGAAATGAAAAAGGGTAGATTAAAACAAGACAAAGACATGGAATTTCATCTTGATTTGTCACAAGCTAAAGTTGAGCATTTGCCCCTACTGTGTTTCTTAAATAAGTTTGAAGCTGATTATGTCGAGACACTTTTACATGAGTTTAGCATGTTGGAAATCTATCCTTGATACACAGAGATTTTTAGAACCCCTTCTTCAGGAAAATAACTCGTGAAGCTGAAGAAAAGAGTAGGATGTCTATCTTGTAAGGACTAATTATTCCTGTAAACCCAGTGTAATCTCACTTATAGAAAAACATGCAGAAGAGAAAATTGCCTTACCATTATATTGAAAGGTTGAATTCTCAGGCTGATAATGTGGTGTCCTCAAATCTATTAAATATTAAGGAGCATTCCAGTATCTGTGACTCAATTTTCTACAAAATTAGAGCATGAGAATTGCCATTGTTCCAGTTTTTAAACCATTAAATTGTGTAGTACATGAGCCACTTTGCCATATTATAAATTATATCTGTATTCCCCTCATGAGTTGTGAGGTTGAGCTGCATTTCAGATCTCTTTCTGGCCACTGTGGTTATCTATTCCATAAACTGATGGCTTATATCCCTTACCATTTATAAGTTAAATTGTACTGCATGTTTTTCAATTATTGGTTTTATAATGTTTTATACTATCCTGACTGCTGATCTTTGTCTATTACATGCATTGCAAAAAGTCCTCCAAGACAACAGCTACCTTCTCCTTTTAATGAGGAAAACTTCATGTCAGAATAGTTTTAGACTTAAAAAGACTACAATTTCAACATTAGTTATTATTGTCTGAAAGTTTGATACCCACTGTTTTGGTTTCTTGTTTCTGTGATAAAGTATAATGACCGAAACAACTTAGGTGAGAAGAGATTTATTTTAGATCACAGCTCTTGGTACAGCACCCTCTATGGTATAGTACCCTCCATGATGGAGGAAGTCAAGATAGGAAGCTCTGTCAGTAGTTGATCATATCATGTCTACAACAGTCAAACAACAGAGAGCAATGAGTGTTTCCTAAGGCTCAGTTTGTTTTTCCATTTTGTATTAGTCCAGAGTGCCTGCCCATAGTCAGATATATCTGCCTACATCAAATAAATTCATCAAAATAATCTACAAGTATGCTTGAGTCCCATATCCAAGGTAATTTCACATTAACACTAATTGTAAAACTACATAGATAGATAGATAGATAGATAGATAGATAGATAGATAGATAGACACCCATGAGTAGAATCAGTGCCTTATAAAGTTCTAAACATGAAAGGAACTTCCTAGAAGTGGAAATTACTGGTTTCTCTAACAACTCAGTTATGTCATGTGATGGTTTTCTGGAAACTGTCTTATGAGAGGAAGTTTGGTTGAGAACTGACACATGGTGTTTTTTTTGGGAAACTCTTCTGAGAGCTCATGTGATGTTTTGCTGAAACAGACACTTGAAAGGGTGCATGGATTTTAGAAAGAATGTAAATATAATCTCACAGACATTGAAAGAATACTCTTTCATTGGTTTGCCTTGCAACTTTGCTGGTCTTTACTGATCTTCACTTGTTGTAACATTGTAGAGAGATATCTGCCAAAGAACTTGTAGTATTCTGGCTGCTTCTATGGACTTGTGACAATTCAGAGAAGCCTTGAGGTTTCTTCTGGATTGACAAGTTTCTACATATTTGTGTTTAATATTTGGACTTAACTGCTAATAGCCTGACTATAAAGATTGATATCACCCCAAAGAACTACTTAACAGGTCCACAATTCCCTTTTCCTATAAACCTCCTTTCCTTACCTCTGATAGGTGGACTAGAAGGAAGGTTGAAGCATTTCAGAACACTAATTAATGTAGGTTTTGAAAAAATCAAAGCCTATGCTTCCTGTGTTTTTACCTTGTGAGGACCCAGCAAGAAGATAGATGTGAGCTATCTCAGCTATCTGTGATAGCCAGCTGTGAGCCAGGAAATAGGTTCCCACCAGATATCAAATCTAGTAAAGACTGATCTTAACATTTCTGGCTTGTAGAATGTGAAAAACACATTTTTTTCCCTATTTAAAGCCATTAGTATTGTATTTTGTTACAGAATAACAAAGAGATTATGGTAATAGTACCGAAAATTGCTGAACACCAATATCTAATTCTTACAAATATTTCTTTGCACTTTAGTGTAGAAGTCACAAGCAATAAATATGTGCTGTAAATTGTGATCAAAATCTTCCTGACTACTGCTTCTTTTCGCTTGCAGAATCTCTCACTTAAGAAACTACAATGCTGTGGTTCTCATAGCTGTGATAACTCTCAAACTTTTTTTGGATGGTCTTAACAATGTCCAGGTGAATGGGTCAATGAATTTTAGGAATCCTATCTAAAATTTCCTTTTAAAACATTTTCTTCATTCCTTGGCAATTTTGTACATAACTATAATACATTAAAAGCAAATCATTACTCTGCTTTTCCCTTCATCTCCTCCAGTACTTCCCCATGGCCCTCCAAGCTTCATTTTTACTTTCTTATTTATTCCTTTATAGATAAGTGAATGGAATCAGTACTGTTCATATATGCATGAGTGTAGGGCTCCACCCACTAAAGCATGGACACACCACTTAAAAAATGGACACTCTGACCACCAGTTACCAGTAGCTCTTTAGCTTAGGGTGTAACTTTATGAGCTCATTTCCTCTATATTTTACAATATTGGCTGGATTTATTAATCACAACTTTTCTTACTTTTGGTAATTTTCTATTTCTGTAAAGTGAAATATGGTCATATTTACCCTCATTAACTTCTATGACTCTCCACATTTCCCTCTTAAATTGCTCCATTCCTAACTTTATATACATTTGTTTCTTGAAACCCACAAAGAATTAATGCTTTCCATGTATGTATGAGTAGGGCCATCCAATAAAGCACTGGAAATATAGCAGTGGACATACCCTCAAAATACAATGATTTTCAAGTGTCAATAGCTTATACTGAATGAAGAAAAATCTCAACATTCCTCCATTAGAAACCAGACAGTTTGATCACTTTGTTCATTGCTATTTAATACAATACTTGAAATCTTAGCTAAAGCAATATGACAAGAGAAGGGAATAAAAAGGGATAGAAACTGGAATGGAAATATAAGTGTATCTTTTTGAAGATGATATTTTTTATATAAATGACTCTGAAGACCTCAACCTAAAAACTAGAGCTGTCAAACATGTTCATCAAAGAATCAGGGCACAGAATTAAAACACAAAAGTAAATATCTTTTCCATATGCCAAATGGAAAACCCATCAAAAAAAGAAACCAAGACAATAATATCTTTCACAATAGCCACACAATATAAATAAATGTGTGGGAATAAATCTAACCAAGGAAATAAAAGATCTCAATAATGAAAATGTTAAGACACTGAAGGAAGAAATTAAGGAAGGCATTAGAAGATGGCTAGAACTTGTAAGTTTTGTGGTTATGTCAGCAAACACTGATGTACATGCTTGAGTGCAATGACCCTACAATGCCCAAAAGCTACAGTTTCTCAGCAGTCTTCCACAATATCTGGCTCTTACAATCTTTTTTTTTATTTATTTTTTATTGGATATATTCTTTATTTACATTTCATTTCCCCTTTCCTGCTTCCCGCCCCCCCAAAGGTAACATATGCCCTTTTCCTTCCCCCTGTTCCTCCATCCACCCCTTCCAACTTCCCTGTTCTGGTATTCTCCTACACTGATGCATTGAGCCTTTCGAGAACCAGGGTCCACTCCTTCCTTCTTGTCGGACATCATTTGGTATGTGGATTGTGTCATTGGTGTTCCAAGATTCTAGGCTAATATCCACTTATCAGTGAGGGCATACCATGGGTATTCTTTTGAGACTGGGTTACCTCACTTAGTTTGATGTTCTCCAGCTCCATCCATTTGTCTAAGAATTTCATGAATTCATTGTTTCTAATGGCTGACTAGTACTCCATTGTGTATATATACCACATTTTTTATATCCATTCCTCCGTTGAGGGACATCTGGGTTCTTTTCAGCTTCTGTCTATTATAAATAAGGCTGCTATGAACATAGTGGAGCATGTATCCTTATTACATGCTGGGGAATCTTCTGGGTATATGCCCAGGAGTGGTATGGCAGGATCCTCTGGAAGTATCATGTCTAGTTTTCTGAGGAACTGCCAGACTGATTTCCAGAGTGGTTGTACTAGTTTGCAATCCCACCAGCAGTGTATGAGTGTTCCTCTTTCTCCACATCCTCACCAACACCTGCTGTTTCCTGAGTTTTTAATCTTAGCCATTCTGACTGGTATGAGGTGAAATCTCAGGGTCCTTTTGATTTGCATTTCCCTAATGACTAATGATGTTGAACATTTCTTGAGGTGCTTCTCAACCATCCAAAGTTCTTCAGGTGAAAAGTCTTTGTTTAGCTCTGTACCCCATTTTTTGATAGGGTTATTTGGTTTTCTGGGGTCTAACTTCTTGAGTTCTTTGTATACATTGGATATTAGCCCTCTGTCAGATGTAGGGTTGGTGAAGATTTTTTCCAATTTGTTGGTTGCTGATTTGTCCTTTTGACAGTGTCTTTTCAGGAATAACAAAAAACCCAGGATAGCTAAAACTATTATCAACAGTAAAAGAACTTCTGGGGGAATCAGTATCCTGGACCTCAAGCAATACTACAGACCAGTAGTGTTAAAAACTGCATGGTATTGGTACAGCAACAGGGATGTGGATCAATGGAATAGGATTGAAGTCCCAGAATTAAACCCACACATTTAGAGCCAATTTATCTTTGACAAAGGAGCTGAAAACATCCAGTGGAAAAAAGATAGCCCTTTCAACAAATGGTGCTGACTCAACTGGAGGTCAGCAGAAGAATGAGAATTGATCCACTCTTATCTCCTTGTACTAAGCTCAACTCCAAGTGGATCAAGGACCTCCACATAAAACCAGACACACTGAAACTAATAGAAAAGAAACTGGGGAAGACCCTTGAGGACATTGGCTCAGGGGGAAAGTTCCTGAACAGAACACCAATAGCTTATGCTCTAAGATCAAGAATAAACAAATGGGACCTCATAAAATTACAAAGTTTATGTAAGGCAAAAGACACTGTCAAAAGGACAAATTGGCAATCTTACAATCTTTTAACACTGTTTTCCATGGCATTCCTAGAGGCATTTAGGAGATCGATTGGATATAGATGCCCCACTTAGGGATAAGCATTTCATAGTCACTTCATCTTCGCATTTTATCAGCTCCATGTGCTGCATAAAGAAATTTCTCTCATGATGAGTGAGAGTTTCACTAGTCCATGGGTATAAGAATAGTATTTAGAAGGTGGTTTGATACTATGTTTCTATAGAAAATTCAAAACAGTAAGGTCTATAATCTTTTGGCACTGTAAGGTCTATAACCTTTTGCCTCTATGGCTTCCTGGCCAAGTTTCTAAGATATGGATTAGATTTCCTCCTGGGAAGTGAGCTTTAAGTTCAATCAGTAAGAAGTTGGTGACCCACATAAAATTCATGAGATAGTGATCGTAATAATGGGCATATCTTATTAGAGTAGTCATTATTGTAGCTTGTAGAGTTCATATCTTGGTAAGGAGGTTGATGGCCTTTCCCCCTTAGAATCCCCAAAAGCATCTCTAAGCCATGTGGAAACTAATTCTCTATTGTCTTATATAGTGAAATTTGAGCTATGAATTTGGTAAGAAGGCATAGATAAAAATAACCATTCTCATCACGTTGTATGAAGGGCCTGTTTATATCAACACCACATTACTATAGAGGTAGGACTTGTCCTATTTACTTACTAGTTTTCTTCCCTATCCACCATATTCTCTGCAAAGAATTCACTATAGGCAGTCCAAACTCCAATCCTGTTGCAATTCCTCTGGAAGTCTTTACAAAAGGAAGTTTTGTATATCCCCTACATTTGTTTATATTCAGGCTCTGAATTATATCAATAAAAACTGCTCTATGTTGAATAACGATATTACCGTATTTATTTTGTTGTTCAGGTTATTGTAGTATTGCCAGTGATTATTTTTGGTAATTTACTTGCAGATGCTTTATTTTAAAAAAATTAACATGATAGTACTAATTACTATATCATGGTCTGCATTACTTTGTATAATTTTTTAAAAAACTCTGTACATATTTCTCCAAATTCATATATTAATAAAATGAAATAAAATAATTGATTTCTTCTTGAATGTGTGTGCATGTGTATATGTGTATGTGTGTGTATGCATGTGCATGTGCGTGAGTGTGTATGAGTGTGTGTGTGTGTGTGTGTGTGTGTGTGTGTGTTTATCATGAGAAAGAAATACATTCAAAGTTTACCTCTATTGCAAACAATTAGGGTCTGGTAAATTGGTACCACATAGCAAGATCCAATTTTAATTTTTGTGTGTCTGTGTAATTTATGTATAATTTATTTAATAGACTGTCCTTTAAAATTTAAAAATATTGCAATAGATATGTCTGCATGTGTATTCATGCGATGTAGAGGTATGGTGAACTTTTATTACTTTTTTTTTTATTTTCTCAAACTTTAATTAATTATTTTGACCTTTTCTCTTACCATAAGTTTTTCTCTTACCACAATCCCACAACATTCTTGTGGAATTCGTAAGGAAATAGTTGGAATCTTTAACTCCTTGCTATTCCTTACTTTTTTCTTCTTCCTGCTTTGCTCCCTCTGCACTAAATCTATTTTCGTATTGTCCATTGTCAGGTTTCATTTGATCTGTTTTATATTACTCAGTCTGAAAAAGACAGTAGGCATTCTTTTACCAGGCTTGTTGTTGCCTCTATCCTCTATCTCTCTTAGCCTGTTATAGCAGATCTTTAAGAAAATATAATTTTACGTTTTTGTGAATTTCACACATTTAGACAATTTATTTTCATTATATTCATCCATTTCACCCCCAAACTCCTCCTCTTTAGCTCCTTAGTGTTTGCATTTTCTCTAGAAAAACAGAATGGTACTGTCCACACAGGCCACAAACTCATTTTGTGTATTTCCCTCCTGTCTTACACTGGTTCCTTGGACTTTTAGAATGATCTCCATCTTGACATTTTGGTATGGGAGTCCTTTGCACTCCATCTAAACTTGGAATTTCAGTACCCTGGACCAAAAATGATCTCTCTATATAAATCTGCGAAATCACAGGCTCATATTCTTTTCTTTCTTTTTTTTTGGGGGGTGGGGGTTCAGTTTGTGATACCAATTTCCCATGACCTACAAAGCATGATTTCCCAAACCTTTTCACGTTCAAGTTTTTAGGAAGAAAGGATAGCTTTTAATATATTTCATCCTCATGACTTGAAATTGAATTACTTTTCAGAGATTGGTTTGATGTTGCTTTCATGGCCAGCTTAACATAGCTTTCTCACCTCAGGTATATTCTGGATGGTGACTCTAACCACCAGTATGAGTTTCAGATAGAAAGTCCAAGAATTTTGGTATCAAAATATGTATTTTTTTCTGGCTGCATTTGTGATTAAGTTTAATAAGTAAATAGTGTTTATTGGGGTATAACTTAGCTGATTAATATGCTGGTCTTAAGACTGAATATTTATTGTCCCATAGTAATATTTCCTTGATATTTTAACTTTTCATAGAAGATGAATATTAATTGTGATACTGATTCCCATTGATCTTTCATTAATGTCTTCCATAGTTCTGAAAACAAATGACACTAGGATACTGTAGCAGGTACTGGAGTTTAGTACTCAATGATACTTCAGTATTTAAGGAGATACTATCTTAACTATGCCTGAAAAATGTCTGAATTTGCTTTGCTTTGCTCAGTGCTCATTTAAAAAATATTCCAAAGCTTCAATCTTTCCCCAGTTTAAAACAACAACTACAACAACAAGGCAACTCTAATTAGTGTAACTATCCCAAGTAAACATACTTGGGGACAAAATAATCTATTTTAAACTGAAGACAATATCCTGCAGCATAATCTCATGCTAGTACAATTTTAAAGACTACTATCTTTCACAGGCAGGGTCTGTCTTAAAATTCTATTTATAAAGCAGTTCAGGACGCATTGTAAACATTAAGGACACTCTGCTATTTTCCTTGGCATTTGGAAACTACTGGTTTTGGAACCAATGGTTATTTTATTTTTTAGGGCTGGAGTTTATTTTAAGAAATGTACAAAATGTTGCTTTCAAAGGTCGTGAGCAGGTATAAATATAACCATTTTAGTACATACTTCATCATCCTCCTTCAAGGCCAAAAAGTAAAGCATATCTAAAATAGTGCAAATAGAGTCTCATTTCCTGGAGTGGAACAAAACATAAAATGTAGAAATGAAATTTATAGTCTTCGAACAAAAAAGTGGGAAAGGCTTCTTGCTGTTGGAGGATGAGACCAAGTAGAATGCTTTTTGAACTCAATTCAGTAATTTCACTTTCATTAAGCAGTCAAAGATCCCTCTGCATTAAGACTCTTGGATTTTTTGGGCAAAAGATTCTGGTGTATAAAGAACTCCATCAAGGCATCATCATGTTGTCACCATCACCATCATCATCACCACCACCACCACCACCACCACCATCTACATCACCACCATCATCAAAATCACCAACATGGTTAATCTGTCACACAGAAGAGAGAATTCAACAGTAACAAGAAGAAACCAAAGATGACTATGTAGAAAACTGCACTGAAAAGTAAGCCTCTCCCCCAAACTTTGAAATCATTTTCCATATTAAAATCATATTATGTTTCCCTTTTTGCCATAATAACTATTGAAGTTTCATCCCAAATGTTGGTTGTGTTTATCTGTAGCATATCCCATGATCCTTGACGCTGGCAGAGAGTAAGAGCAGCATTCCAAACAAATATAAATTTATGTCTGTGAATGCAGGAGAGCGCATTTGGGTGGAAGGTCCTTAATTCAGAGAAGCATAAAGAATTTGAAGATTGCTTCAAAGGGTATTCAGAAGCACACACTTGAAATCCATGATAATAAAATAGGTACTTTCTTAAGAGCCAAGTTTTCTGGGAAACTTTTCACTACTCTTTTTTTAAGAAAAAAAGGTATATTTTTAAACTTGATGGCAGGAAATGTGCAAACTAGAGATATGTTAGTTCTGTGGCCCCTCTGTATTTGGAGACTAAAGGTAGTACGGGCCGCTTTCATATTTGGTTGAAATGCCGGAGAAAGCGAACATTTTTTTAAGAGAGCCGCTTATCTCTGACTTCTTTCAACTACCTTGACTCTTCTGTAATAGTCTGGCTTTTAATCTCTTCCAGCTGACACTCACTACCTCAATCCTCTCTCGCCAGCCCCTGCTAATCCCCCCAGTCCTGGATGAGTCCACTGCTCACACATCAACTCTGTGTGAGGCCCCACTCACTGTGTAATTAAAATGATTGCCACTGTGATTGTGTTGTGCTCTTTGGAGGGTTAGGAGAAGCTGGTCGCCGGTGCTATTGTGTATCTAAGAGTTCTGAAATTGTACCACAGTCAGCCTCAAGCCAAGGTCAACTATTTTAAGAGATGTGGCTTGTTTTTCGTTTTTTTTGTTTGTTCGTTTACCTAAGGCAGAGCACATGTAACCAGTACCTAAAACAAAGAAAGTATAAAACTCTTTCTGTCCCATCTAACCAACTTTTTTTCCCTCAGTTAAGTCTGACAGTACATAGGCTTCTGAGATATCTCTCTTGGGGTCTTTTAATTTTCAGAAATCTTTCTATATTCTGTGCTCAGCAGATCCAAAAGAACTCAGAGTTCCAGATTTCTTGAACTTGGAAACTCATTTGCCGGCCCCAAAAAGACATACCAAACACCTATAGATGCAAAAAAAAAAATAGTTTATTCATCCAGACAGCTATTGAACATATACTTTCCAAGAGTAGATTATTAAAATTCTCTAGGATAGATTGGATTCTGCAATTTTTGTCATGAAATTTGACTGGGGACTTTGTATGTAGTCAGTGCAAAGAATCTCCTTAATTTAACTCTGCTAGAAAATTACTAGCAGAGTCTGGAAGGCAGCTTTTGTCCTTTTTACAGCAACAGCAATGGATCTTTTTTTGTAGCAGAAAGGGTTTAAATTAGGGGGAAAAAACCAAAAAACTAAACAAAGCACAACAAAACCCCTCTGATTAAGGAGTACAGTAATGAAATGAGCTTCCGAAGGCACTGGCCAAGCTTTTAACCAAATGATGTTTCTGTAGCTATCCAGAGTCCACTTCCTAGGACAGCTCACCAGAGTGGGAATGCTACAGGGCTGTCAGCTCTTTATGTTCTCCAGTAAGGACAGAAAAATGAAGATACACTTTGCATTCTGAAACTCCATACTGACACTCTGTTCTCGATCTGTGGTGATATCTGGGCTACAGTGATCCATCGCTTTTCTTATTATGCCACTGGGGACTGATAGTGACCAACATTTAAATAAACAAAGCCATAATTGTGAGTAGTATGATATAGCATGTAACATTTAATTTGGCCTCTTTAAAACAAACTGCAAAGCGAAGAGAAGGTCATATTCATGATCAACAGTTATTGAATGTTTCGAGTCTGCCTGCCATGCTGGAAGTAGGTGCTCTTGCTAGTTCTATTTTCATGGGAAAACTGAGGCATGGACTTTTGAATAGCCCACGTTTCACAGCTTGTGAGTGAAGCAGGTTGGACTTGAACTCATACAGCCTGGTTATAAGATTCATGTTCTTAGCTACCAGTTGGAACACAGTTCTTATAAATGTAATTGTATTAAAATTATATTGTATCACACCTCCTTATCTCTTTTGGTAAAAGACTGATATAGTTTTGGAACCAGTGGAAATATAATTTGGGAAATCAAGTAAAGCCACTCCCTTGAAGGCTACTTTTCCAATGTTGACATGTAAAGGCAGTGGTTTAACTTAGGTTCCTGTGGAAAGACAGAAAGGCAGAGGACAGTGAACCTTTTTGTAGCTTTAGATGAATTAAAAATGTTTTATTGTTATTATTTATTATTGCATGTGGGAAAGAAAGACAGGGGGAGAGGGACAGAGAGAGGAAAGAGAAAGGCAGAAAGAGACAGAAGAGAGAGGCAACAAGGTGTGTGTGTGTGTGTGTGTGTGTGTGTGTGTGTGTGTGTATACCATGGCATGTATGTGGGGATAGAGGAAACATTGTGAAGTGTACTCTTTCCACCCACTCTTTCACAGCCTCCAAAGATACAGCTCAGGTCATCATGCTTTTTCAGCTAGGATTTTCTCTTTCTCAGCCATTTTGTCAACCCTTTTAAGTGCATTTGAAACAGTATTTCTTAGAACCTTAACCTAACTATTTGAGGGACTATATTTTTCACTCTTAATTTGTTATTAACAAAATAAGTAAATGCCCCCAAGAAAAGATAACATTGTGAGTTTTGTTGTAGAATTTCTTGGCATGCCAATCCCAAAGGCAATTTGTTTAAGAGCTAGTAATTTATTTGCTTGGTTTATTCATTAAAATATAGGTAATATATATTATAAATGCCACATATTTGAATGTGGTTGTGAGGATGAGGGGATACTAGAATAAAAAAAATACAACACTTTCCAATAAGCATTTAATTTGACTTTGACAGGGATTAGTTATGTGAAGGAAATGGAAATTGATTATCAAATTCCCTGGGATTATGAACAATCTGAGAGAAAGACAATCCATTTCTACAGACCGGGAATAAAACCCCTTCTTCACAACAATCCTCCCCTTTAGTACCCTTTAATTTATCAGACTCTTTGCAGGGCCCAAGTTACCTGTCAGCTCCAGGAAGGATGACAGTAATGCTTTATAAAAGCTACTGGGATGTCTCACCACAGTGGGAAACCACTTTTGAGCTGACATCAACAAGCCTTGTTTGTGGGAGACCTTATAGAAATGACTGCTTATCCTACCAGAGAGGGCTGCCTACTGTGGTGATGGCCAGGACATGGAATGGACTGGGGACTTGAGGTCAGGCCTTGGGAGGGTAACTATGGAGTGTGTTCTTTTTGCTTTGGCCCCATGTAGAGAACAAGCAAACTCATTAGGCAAAGCCCTGGAAGGAGGGATGGTAGGTCAGACATAGCAGGTCATTATGGCTTTTTTCTATATTTTATTCTTTATGGACTATAAACTGTGCCGATGCAATGAAGGCCGAGGCCAGGGATTCCAATAGGCTGTTCAGTGCTGTTGCATGGAGGGCAAGTGGGACTGCTATGGATTCCATTAACTTAATGATTTCTGTTCCACCGTGTTGCCTCACTCCCTTCGAAGCTGAGGAAAAAAAAAAAAACCAAGTGAGTACCTATCATAAATACAGGCAGACACACAAGCACACAACAGCGTTTAAATAAGTGCAGAGCATCAGACCAGTAAAAAGGCTGATCTTACAATTTGGTGATAATATTAATTAAATAGGAAAAGTTGTTAAATTTTTATTTTTCAAAAAGAAAAAAAAAGAAAGAAAATGCTCAAATACCTTTCTTTGTGCTTGTTTATATCTGCATGAATATAAAATACCAGTGGTTATTCATCTTTAATACCTAGGGGATTTATAAGCATATTGCTTCAATAAAACTTGGTTCATCTGTACAGTACATGGCTCAGATATGCATATTTAATTACTCTGAAAGTAATTTACTGGTACAGATGGTGGTATTAGAGGGTCTTACTTCAATTTAAATTACTTTCCCTGGGAAAAAAAAGTATTCCTTGGCTATGATTGCTAAGTAAAAATTTAACTTTTCTAATACGTAGAATACAGCTACTTGTAGTCATCCCACTCAATAATGCCACATATTCAAAATAAACACTATTGTAAAATTCTGAAACTATTCACAGAGAGCAGAATCATAGCGAGATAATTCATGGCTTCTCCCATGCAAAGTTCAGGGTGTTTCAAACTCAGCCTGCCGACCATACAAAGAAATGAGCTTGGCGAAAAGCATAGGGGATCTCATTTGCAGCTGAAGGCGGCGAGAGACACCCTCAGTAGACCACTGGGACTTAGCTCACACATTCAGCAACCCTATCACGCCCACATCTCCCAACCTGGAAAGACCTGGAAAGAAACGAGCTGATTTCTGAGCCATCTGCCTGGGAAGACCTTAGAGAAGCCCTGGTCTGGGGGCTCTCTCCACAGGGTCTTCCATGAGGACATTGTCTTTCCCCTTCTAGAGAATGGGAGAGCCACCTCCTTCCCCTCTGTAGTTTGGCAGCTTCTAAAATGCAGCATCCATCCTTGTGGAAAACAGGCCCCCAAATAAACATCATCCTTTCCAAAGGCAAGCCAGTCACAAAGGAAGACGAATAGCTCATAGCATTTTGTATTGATTATCACAGAGTAGCTGGGTATTAAAAATGGGGAAAATATAAACGCTTTTGAAAAAGATATTGTTTTCTATTATGAGATTGTAAGAAAGTGCCTGCGCCTTTGCTCATTCTTCACTGTGAGTATTTCTTTATTAAAGCACTGTATCTCAGGCAGAGCTTGTGCTGTTCCCCACTCGGGTTGCTATGGTAAGTAGTCATGTTTTATTGAAAAGTAAATGGCCACCACCCACATGAATGGCTCCCCAATGCCTCTTAGCATAAGCTCCCTCCCCCTGCCCCTTACATTTTATGACTAACCTGATTTTTTTTAATAAACATTAATTTTACCCTTCGATTAAGGTGAAAATCTTCTTCTGTCTTCTTTCAAATCTGTCTTTTGAAACGGTTATGCTCATTAGGACCCCTGAACAGAGAGTCCAACTGGATGACAGATTAAGGCATTGCGAATGCATGTCTCATGGGAAACTTCAAGGTGTGTGGCAAATTTCTTACATTGTCTGCGTATTTTAGTTCATAATTTTATTCACTGAGACTGATTTCATACAATCACCTTTACTTTGTCAAGTCCCATCAGCCTTAATCTTTATGATCATACATCCATAAGTATATATAAAATAGGCATGTATAGCAATATTGCCGAGTGGGAGTGCTCCATTGCAGCATTCATTTTAAATAATAGAACTTGGAATCTGTAGAAGGTATGTTATTGGTGCATGTGTATTTGGAAAACTATTGTAAGATGTTTAGGGTATGAAGCTGTACTCCTAAAACAGGATTTTAAGCCATTTGCACTGCCTATGAATGTTTGTGTGTGTGTGTGTGTGTGTGTGTGTACATATGTTTTACGTAGGGTTTTACTGCTGTGAATAGACACCATGACCAAGGCAACTCTTATTAAAACAACATTTAATTGGGGCTGGCTGACAGGTTCAGAGGTTTCTATCCATTATCATTAAGGCAGGAGTATAGCATTGTCTAAGCAGACATGGTGCAGGAGGAGCTGAGAGTTCTTCATCTGAAGGCTGCTAGAAGACTGTCTCCCATGTCATTAGGAGGAGGGTCTCAGTGCCCATCCCTACAGTGACATACTTCCTCCAACAAGGCCACACCTATTCCAACAAGGCAACACCTCTTAATAGTGCCACTTCCTGGGCCAAGGATGTGTGTGTGTGTGTGTGTGTGTGTCTGTCTGTCTGTCCATTTGTCCATCCATCCATCCTAGCTTCCTATCATCTATCATTTGTCTAGCAGTCTATGTACTCTGTAATCTCCCGATCTGTCTTCTGTTACTTACTAATGTAATGTAATACTTGCCACATAACATCGGCCACTTAAAGGGAAGGGAGTCATCATGAGACCAGTTATTATTTTGAACCATCACTGGTGTGTGCATTTTCCTTTAAAATGCTTTACCAGAAACCTAGTATATGGAAACCAAAAAAAAAAAAAAAAAAAAAAAAAAAAAAAAAAAAACCAACCATAATTTTGGACTACAAATCTTGCACCTGATCAACAGCATTCAGTTTCTATGTCAGATTCAGTTAGAAATTTCTGACCCATGTCCTTTCTACTCCTTTCTGCCTTCAAATTACTAGGCTTGGCTGCTCACTGGGGCCATGTACCTGTGACTCGCGGAAACAGGTTTCCTATCATTTGGTGTTGGCTGAATTGTTATTTTCTCACCGAGCCTGAAAACGACTACCATTTCATGAAGGAGAAAAACACAGGGCTGACTGATAAGGAAAGATAACGGAGGGCACCAGAAGACCAGACTTTCTTAATTATGCCATTCAGAGACTTGCTCCAGTGGAACCGTCTCGGGTCCCACGCTGTGAAAACGCCCTGTCACATGGTGGCCGCTTCAGCTGCAGCAGTAGCAGGTGCAGGTGACAGAGTTGTACCTCAGATGCACACAAGAGGCAACTCTTTTTCATTTTTCATGAAGGAAGGTAAAAGAAAGTGTTGGGCCTAATGCGACTGAAATTTTTCATTTTATTCTTATTCTTTTTATTACACTTTTTTTTTCCTGTCGTAAGGCAACTCCCCTTTGCCCATAATTCATCTTATTGATTTTTATATTAAAGCAGTTGAAAGCAATGTGGTATCATTTTCGGGCATAATAGAGTCATGGAAGCATGACAGCCGACACCCCACTTGGGGAAATAACATGTAAACACTCTACAAATTAGCCTTTTCTAATGCAGTTAATAAACTAAAATAAACACTTGCAGATGGAGCAGAATTAAACAATACATTAAATCTCAGTGCGTGCGTTTGCTGTGGCCTTTTCTTCTTATTATAAATGACCATCACTAAAATGATTCTAAGTACTCCATTAAGAAAAACTTTCTTGCTAATAGGTAGAGAGTAATGAGGCAGTGGGAAGGATAGCCAGAGAGCTCGCTACCTCAACCACAGAAAATTATACTGTATGCGCAACTAAGTACTAGGTTCTGATAAAAACTAGTTAACCCTTAAAGGTGAGTGAAGCTTATGAGTCCGGGGGATACAGCAATGATCAACAGAGTTAGAGTAACAGGGGAGTGAAGTCCCTTGTCTTGTAGAGTAGACTGCTTGGGACCAACAAAGATAAAACCTACCCTCAGCTTTAGATGGAATGTTCTCGGGTTGGGGAGGGGCTTAGTGGGTAAGGTGCTTGCTGCATAAGTTTGAAGACCCGAGTTTGGGTCCCCAGAATCCACATCAAATTGAATCATAATAGTGTTTGTGCACGCATATGAGAGAATGTATGCACGCGAGTGCTTGCTTGCATGTGTGTGTGTGTGTGTGTGTGTGTGTGTACACAAACACAATCCACACACAGAAAAGGGGTACTTAAAATTATTGAAAGTACAACTATGGCAATAAATAGAAACAGAATAGATGAGCATTACCATTTCTTTCATGTCGGCCTCTTTATTAGCTTCCTCATGGATGCCAATGGACTTTGATTCTCACACATGCCCTATATGGATTTAATGCTTCTTGTTCCATTAGCCACATCTTTAACCCCCGCTTCCACCAAAGAAGCATGGAGGCAGTTTTGAATTTTGATAATAAAACTCTCCAGTACCCAATTCCTGACCCTCTGCTGATTTTCAGCTTCATCACCCTCACATTTGCTGACAGGTGGCAGTGGTTTGCCCTGAAATGCCATCAAGACAAAACAAATGAAAACAAATGCAATTCAAGATGCAACGTGATACGTGCCATTAGAGATATACAAACAGGATGCTATAGCGTTTCCAAGCTGTAAAATGTTGTTCTTAGGGACACTGGGGAAAATGACAATCAACAGACACATCAGAACAAGGAGCCCCAAACTGTGTTAACAAAAAGCTGCCCCTGGGAATTTAAGAGAAGCTTTCATAAACCTAATAGGATAATCTGACTCAGACCTCTTTTACTACTTGAGAAATTTTATACACACACACACACACACACACACACACACACGTATGTATATGCATACACACATACACACATACACACACACATATATATATACATATACACATACATACATACATATATAGTTTTGAGAAGCTAAATATGGTTTGTTTGGAAGAACTCATAAAAGAGGAAATGAACTTTATGCAGAGGCAAGCCAGTTGTTTTGACTTGCTTGCTTTCTTGCTTGCTGTGATGGTTTGTATATGATTGGCCCAGAAGTGAACCTATTAGGAGGTGTGGCCTTGTTGGAGTAGGTGTGTCACTGTGGGTGTGGGCTTAAGACCCTCCCCCTGGCTGCCTGGAAGTCAGTCTTCCACTAGCAACCTTCAGATGAAGATGTAGAACTCTCAGCTCCTCCTGTACCATGCCTTTCTGGATGCTGCCATGTTTCTGCCTTGATGACAATGGACTGAACCTCTGAGCCTGTAAGCCAGCCCCAATTAAATGTTGTCTTTTATAAAACTTGCACTGGTCATGGTGTCTGTTCACAGCAGTAAAACCCTAACTAAGACAGAAGTTGGTACCAGGGACTGGGGTATTGCTGTGATAGGCCTGACCATGCTTTTGTTTGGAAGAATGTGGATTTTGGGACTTTGGATTTGGAAAGCCATGGAATTCTTTAAGTGGGGCTTAATGGGCCAGACTAGTAGGAATATGAAAGACAGTGGTGCTGAGGATCATTTGAACTGTGTAGGCCTGACGGCCCAAGAGGTTTCAGTGGAGAAGAACTTTAATATGTGGTTGAGACTGTTTTTGTGATGTTTTGGTAAAGAACACGGCTGCTTTTTGCCATTGTCTGAAGAGACTACCTAGGACTAAGGTAAAGAGATTTATATTAATTGCATCTGCAAAGGAAGTCTCAAAAAACACCAACAAAGACTTTGTTCTCTAGTTAAGTCTGATGAAGAGAATTTTGAACAAACATAGCAAGATGAGAAAGGAAAAGTACAAAATATATAATTTGAGTATTAAAGAGACTCCAGGAAGTGAAATGGAGCTGAATTCAAGGATATTAAATTGAATTAAAGGAGTGATGACCTTGGGGGCAAGATTCCACCCAGCTAAATTTAGGTCCAGGCAAGGTAGTACAAGCCTTTAATACCAGTAAGCAAAGATAAGTAGATCTCGAGTTCAAGGCCAGCCTAGAACAGAGCAAATTCTAGGTGAAGAAAAACTTAAATCCAGGCTTGGTGGACTACACCTTTAATTCCAGTGTTTAGGAGACAGGCATGCAGGTCTCTTGAGTTCAAAGTCCATCTAAGGAACAAGATTCAGGACAGCCAACTTAGGCAGTGAAGGAGCTGGGAAAAAGGAAGCTAGTGATAATGTAATATAGAACAAGGGGGCCAATGTTCCAGTTCCTGCAAGCAGCAGAACTCAGCAGGTTCAGCCATGTGTCTCTGGCTTTATATTCGAGAGGAGAAGGAGACTACTGAAACAATTGATGCTGGTTAGCTGGAGCTAAGAAATTAGTGGTGATTAAGAAAAGACCAGCATCACTGAGGTGAAATATGGAGTGTTTTCTGAGAGCACAAAGAAGCTGTATTCCAGAGATAGCCAAGGTTGTACCTCATGCTGCAGCTATACTTGGTAATGTGTAAGAATCATCAAGGTGGTACTGGTTTTGAAGGCGTGAAGGCATCATGAAGAACAGCTGAGGCTTGGTACTGTGAGAGGCCATAGAAGGCCATTGGTGAAAGTGTACCCTCAGTTGTAATTGACAGCCCAGGACTGAAGGGGTCATGCAAAGGAGTTGAGGCTTGGTACAATGAATAGAGCCTATGAGAGGTTTCGGTGAAGCATAGTTGCAGTGGAAGACCCTAGTATATTGGAGATGCCAGTACCATGGGATGACCAACAAGAACAGCAGTGGCAGTGGAGTGGATCAATCTGAACTTAGAGTGCTACCGAGGGCAGAGCTGGAGAAGTGACACCAGCTCTTTGGAGATGTACAGAAGATCATGTGTGGATATGAGACATTGGAACAAGAAGCTGTGAAGCTGAACTTGACTTGGGGTACCCAAGATGTTAAAGATGCCAGAGCCACAGGATGCCCGCAAAGGAAAGCTGCTAACAGGGAGTAGAACAAACCCAGGAGAAAGAACCTTGTTGAAGTCAACAAAGATAATAAAGGAGTTGGATATCTGAAAACTGCTTTGCCATCAGACATGGAGATGCAGAGTTTGGACTTTGCTAGAAACCCAGCTGGTTTCCTGTCTTGCTTGGGGATTACAGTTAAGTGATCTGATCTCAAAAGAAACCTTGAACTTTGGACTTTTAACACTGTTGAGACTGCTATAGTCTACAGGGACTTTTGAAGTTGGACTAAATGTATTTGGCATTATGCTATGTTTAAGTATGGCCCCCATAGATTCATGTTTGAACAAGCCTATGGGGGCCAGGGAGTGGAATGTGATGGTTTGTATATGATTGGCCCAGAAGTGAACCTATTAGGAGGTGTGGCCTTGTTGGAGTAGGCGTGTCACTGTGGGTGTGGGCTTAAGACCCTCCCCCTGGCTGCCTGGAAGTCAGTCTTCCACTAGCAGCCTTCAGATGAAGATGTAGAACTCTCAGCTCCTCCTGCACCATGCCTCTCTGGATGCTGCCATGTTTCTGCCTTGATGACAATGTACTGAACCTCTGAGCCTGTAAGCCAGCCCCAATTAAATGTTGTCTTTTATAAAACTTGCATTGGTCATGGTGTCTGTTCACAGCAGTAAAACCCTAACTAAGACTTGCATATTAGATTCCTGATCAGATTGAAATGAACTGTTTTGGTATCTACAAGAGTCTGGAAAGTTTTTTCCTTGTATTTTTTACTTTCCTTCATCTGGCAAAAGCACAGTTCAAGTGAAGAAGATGCAGTGGCCTATTCTTCTGTATTTATGCACAGTCCTCAGGCTTTCCCATCATAGGCCTTCTCAGAAGCAAGTGAGTGTCTTCATTTTTGGGATGTCACAGAAGATTCAAGATGGAGAAAAAATCTTTAATATATCTCCATTTCTGTGAGTCTGAGATGAGACTGGAAGTGTACCAAGTGGGAAGGAGAGGATGTCTCAAGCTTGCTTGATTAGGAGAGAATTTATACCACAAATAAAACAAATTAGCATTAAGGTTTATATAGAAATGTCTGTGCAACAAGGAACATGAGGTCAAAGGGTAATGGAAAGCCAAAGCAGGATTGGTTGGTGCTGAGTGAGTAAGGGGGTGGCAGTTGAGGTAGAGATGGCTCTTTAAAAAATAGCCCCTTCTCTGTCTAAGAAATCCAAAGATAAAGTAGTACTAGGACCATGGAGTCCATGTTCTTCCAAAGTGTATGCAAGTAGGAATGGAAATGCTAGGTTCCTTTTAGAATATTTAGTTAGCCTATCACAGATCCAAGTCAGTTGTGGGAGTGAGTGAGACCGAATAAACAGAAGGATATACTCTGCAAAGCCTGATTGGATGGTTGATGGCTACTGTTGACACTCTCTGGTCCAATGTGCTCATTCATGTTGTAGACATCCTGCTAGACTGCTGAGATACAACAAAGGGAGAAATTTCCTCTGCACACATTATTAGTTGAGTTCTGCTTTGTCCTGTCCTGTTTTTGAGTATCAAGTCTGACTGGGTGTAATAAGATTCTCCATTTTGGAATCACACTATCTTGCCCAAGTATTGTTACATTACAAATGAGTAGTATGATTCACAATGAATCACAGAATGGTCCAGTCATCAATTAACTTGGAAGAAGTGAGTAGCATGGATTATTAATATCCATAGATTTTCCTTAAATAGTTTTTTTCATTCTCTCCCATCAAAATCGTCTCTGGAATTGAATAATTAATGACATGATTGCATTGAAGATTTATCTTCTGTATGATTCAAATAAATAATAAATATAAAACTGTGATATGGGAAAAAATCCAAATTAATGATGTCCCAGTTAGGTTTTGTCAACTTGACATAAGCCAGGGGCTCATCCAAGAAAAAGGAACATGAGTTGAGAGAATGCCTTCAATTAGATTGTACCATTGGCAAGTCTATGAGGTATTTTATTAATTAATGATTGATGTGGGAGGTCCCAGTCCACTGTGGATGATAATCACTCCTAGGCAGTCGATCCTGTATTATATAAGGAAAAATGCTAAGTAAGCCACGAGGAGCAAGCAGTGTTCTTCCACGGCCTCTGCTTCAGTTCCTGCCTCCAGGTTCCTGCCCTGACTTCATAGTGATCTGCAGCCTGTGACGTGAAATAATCTTTTTCTTCTTTAAGTTACTTTGGGTCATGGTCTTTATCAAAAACAAACTAGAACAAATTTCATGAACAATAAACAGGAAGCTGGGCAATACAACCTTGGTAAGTTTGTGGGATGGTGTTTCAAGTTCATATCAAAATTGGGTTCAGTGTTGGCAGTGAGACTTTGGTGGCCATGTCCTGTATGCTGTGTGACACTAGTCCCAGAAAGACATTAACTAGTATCTATACATCTCAGAAAAAATGGCAGGCCAAAGTAAGGGTATCATCAAAGTCCAACTCCCTGAACCAATGAGTTTATCAGAGACATTTGCAGGGAGAAGGTGAAGAATGCAGGAGTAATTTGGCTCAAAAGATCACCTTAGCATGAGTAATGACCCATCTAACCTAGAACCCTGGTGCTCACAGCATGATTTGCAGGCAACTGGACAGCCAGGTAGCTGAATCTCCTGTCATCAGCAGTCCTTATAATTTATACAACTTCCAAGATTGAAAGTCTTGTCTGTCTGATAAATTTCAGTGACTTCCTGAGACTTTTGACTTGTTACTCTTTCCTGAGCCCTCTTTTAGCACTTTCTCAAGCTTATAAAGCTGAAGCTCTATAAGTGAAAGGTTTCGACTCAGAGGGACTACTGTACCCCTATGCCCAACATCACTCTCAGGGTCAGCCAGGGCACTAGTCTGTTGACTTAAGGAATTCCCTGTGTATGTCAGGAACCAACTCCCTGTTAGGGGAGGGAGTCAGGGAGCTTTGATTTGTGGAATAACTGGTATCAGTTGTTAGAGATTCTAACCCGTCATGATTCATTCAGTATATAAGTGGGGCCAAAAAAAAAATCCACACCAAAACAACCACAACAGCAAAACCCCAAGGGTTTGGAGTAAGAATTAGCAAATGGAATTCAATAGAAGCTGTCACCAATAAAGGTAAAAGAAACACAGCTTAGAAAGCTACTTCTAGAATGAGAACGAGGGTGCATGTGAAAGTTTTTTTTTTTTCTTATTTTGTTCTCAAATACTCTGTCTTCAGCTCCATAAACATTTTAGGTTTGCTTATTTATTTGTTTGTTTATTTATCCATTTATTACTCATTTATTATTTATTTTAGTTTATGATCTCTATGGCAACTTCCCCCCTCCCCTCTTAGTCCCTCCCTCTGACTTCCCCTCCTACCACCTTTCTCAGAAATCCCATGAATATCAACCCTCCTTGGTATATCAAGTTACAGTTAGACTTCTTCTATGGAGCCTAGACAAGGCAGCCCATTTAGGAGAATGGGGTCCAAAGGCAGGGAACAAAGTCAGTTCAATCTAAGAGCTAGCCAGAATGCCAGAGGATGACACAGAAAAGCCCAGCATAGCCTGCATCTAAGACAGGTGTGGAACTGCTCAACAGGACAATGTTTTTCTTAAATGAGACTGACAAGGTCTGTTGGAGGAAATCCTGAACACAGACTAGATGACTTTGAGATGCTTCTGGAAACTTCTAGGTAGTAATGTAGACAATGTTTATGATATTTGAAGGCTTTGAAATTACAAGTCAAAAACATAGCATACAAACCAAATATATCGTTCATGTTAAAAGTAACTTATTTGTTATCAGCCAATCCAAGGCCTCCCAAGGCCAATAGATAAAAATTTCACTGCATTTTTTTTTGCATTGATAATATCTGGAGTTTATTTTTTTTAATTTTTATTTTCTATATTCTATGTTTACATTCCAAAGGCTTTCCCCTTTCCCAGTTTCCCCCTCCCTATGTCCCATAGTTCCTCTCCCCCCCAACTATTCCCCAATCATTCCCCCTCCCCCACAGTTTCTCTACAAAACTGGATCCAATCTTTCCAGGCCCAGGGTCCTCCCCTTTCTTCTTGGGAATCATTTGACTTGCTAATTGTGCCTTGAGTATTTAGGGCTTCTGGGCTCATTAATATCCACTTATCAGTGATTGCATTTCATGTGTATTCTTTTGTGATTGGGTTAACTCACTCAGGATGATATTTTCCAGGTCTAACCATTTACCTACAAATTGCATGAATTCATTATTTTTAATTGCTGAGTAGTATTCCATTGTATAAATATACCACATTTTCTGTATCCATTCCTCCTTTGAGGGATATTTGGGCTCCTTCCAATTTCTGGCTATTATAAACAAGGCTGCTATAAACATAGTGGAGCATGTGTCTTTATTGCATGCAGGGGAATCCTCTGGGTATATGCCCAGGAGTGGTATGCCAGGGTCCTCTGGAAGTGACATGCCCAATTTCCTGAGGAACCGCCAAACTGATTTCCAGAGCGGTTTTACCATTTTGCAATCCCACCAACAGTGGAGGAGTGTTCCTCTTTCTCCACATCCTTGCCAGCATTTGTTGTCTCTTGAGTTTTTAATCTTAGCCATTCTCACTGGTGTGAGGTGGAATCTCAGGGTTGTTTTGATTTGCATTTCTCTGATGACTAACGATGTTGAACATCTCTTAAGGTGTTTCTCAGCCATCCGAATTTCTTCTGGTGAAAATTCTTTGTTTAGCTCTGTACCCCATTTTTGATAGGGTTATTTGGTTCTTTGGGGTCTAACTTCTTGAGTTCTTTGTATATATTGGATATTAGCCCTCTGTTGGATGTGGGGTTGGTGAAGATCTTTTCCCACTTTGTTGGTTGTCGTTTTGAGTGCATTTTGTCAATCACTAAATAAGTGAGATGTATATTTTAGGGTTTTGTTGAAGGGGTGGAGAATCTGTATATAGCTATTACATAATGCTCAGCAGAGATCTGTAGAGCCTGTGTTTAATGAAAAACTTCAGCCCTGAAAACTCCCACTGCGTTTGGTTATGATAGACAAAGATGGATCCAGGATTCTTGATGCAATATCTGAAACATTTTCAAAGGCCATTGCGCAAAGAGGCCCACAGTTCAAGATGTGAAATGTAGACATAAATTTATAGGGGCTCCAATGCTTGGGAATTGTTTAAGAACTGCATAAAGGGCTTCTTTGAGGCAAGGGAAAACTAAAAAGTCAAAGGTTTGGGGTTTTTAATGTATCATTTGAAAGTCTACTGGGTAGGAGTCCCCTTCATTCTATAGAGAATAAAAGTGAAAACTGTATATTCCCAAGGGAGAGCAAAGGGTTGACACATGTATACAACCTGAAGCAAGGAAAAGCAATAACGGAAAAATAAGGCAATAATACAATGACACAACTGATTCTGGAGCAGTTACAATGGGATAGATAGCAAATGTGACACCAAGGGTGGAAGGCCAGAATGGACAGAGGCATGACTTATGGACAGTACACAGGATGTCTGAGCATAGATATCCTGGGATGATGGCACGCTGAAATATTAGCGGTTGTGGTCTCTCAGGTAGTTGATTTGATTTGGTGTGATTGCTTGTCATTTCTGAGATGCATACAGTTATTGTACATTTTTCTCATGCTTGTTATTGAAAAAGAAGACCAGTAATAAGAGGTATTCATGAAGAAGCAAGAGAAAGATGTACCATGGCTCTGGGTAAATTAGATAAGAATATTATTTGTTTAAAATGAAGTTAATTTGCTGGGTGATGGTAGTATATAACTATAACCCCAGTGCTTGAAAGGTGGAGGCAGGTGGATCTATCTCTTTAAGTTCATGGCTAACCTGGTCTACAGAGTGAATTGCAGGACATCCAAGCCTTCTCAGAAAAACCCTATTTTAACAATCCAAAGGCAAAGGAAAGGAGCCATTCAGATAGAATTTGCCAGGCATCTAAGAAATTATTTAGTAACCAGTCTCAGGGATACAGCACAGAGAATTTCATCATGTCTGGCCTTTTGACTCTGGGATGCTAAGATATGTTTTGGGATACAGTAAACAAATGCATGCTGGGATCACCAGGAAATTCAAGTCGAGAGATCTGGGATTCTTAATCTGCCAAGGCACTTCATAGTTGACCAGATAACAAACACATTATTATGACAAAGACATGAGTGGATGTCAAGGGATGTGCTCATCAAGGGGCTGCAACCTTGGTCCCAGTGGGATGAAAAGTCTGAGCATCAGTGGGGTTTATTATTCTCAAGTCTTCAATTTAAGCTTACATTAATGAATACACAATTCAGATGAGCCATTTCCATGCTGGAATCAACAATGTTATTTTTCTCAGTCTAAATTAAGTTGCTCTTTTTTATAAGGGTTCACAATGTGTAACACACATCAGGGAATTCTCATCCTGAGGCTGTCCCTCCTGTCAAACTTAACCAGAGCAATGCACACCATTCTCTAGCTTCTTCTTAGATATCTCATTACTTTGTCTCTTTTTTTCAGTACTTGATTCTGACAGAAATGCACAATACATATGTAAATCATAAAAACTACAAGGGCAATAAGTTCAAAATTACCTGTGATAGCACAGCTGCTAATATTTCACTGTGTCATCTTTCAGAATTTTGTTCACACAAGCAGCATGAAACTCAAATATGTCAGCTTAAACAAATATACATCAAGCAATGCAAAATGATATACTAGCATAAATATTCTTATTTACAGTATATTCTAAATACTTTCATATTGATTAAGTTTGCTTCAGATCATACTCATTAATTGTTGCATAAAATTTTAGTATACATATAAGTCACCACTTATTGTTTTTGGGGGGAGGAAAGGGTTTATTAAACTTATATTTCCAAACTGCTGTTCATCAGCAAAGGAAGTCAGACTGGAACTAAAGCAGGTCAGGATACAGGAACTGATGCAGAGGCCATGGAGGGATAGTTCTTACTGGTTTCCTTCCCCTGACTTGCTCAGCTTGCTCTCTTATAGAACCCAAGACTACCAGCCCAGAGACAGTACCACCCACAATTGAAAAAATGCCCCACAGCTTGATTTCATGGAGGTCTTTCCTCATTTAAAGCTCAATTCTCTGCAATAACTCCAGCTTGTGTCAAGTTGACACAAAACCAGCCAGTACAATTGACCCCTTGTCAACTTGACACACAAACACATCACTATTAAGCCTCAACCCTTACTCTCTTATTCATCTCCAAGATCTAAATAACTTTAAACGTCCCAGAGTCTGAAAATTCTTAAAATTTCAATCCCTTTAAAATATCCAATCTCTTTTAAAATTCAAAGTCTTTTTACTATTAGAAGTCTTTTAACTGTGGGCTGCACTAAAATACTTTTTTCTTTCAAGAGGAAAAAATATCAGGGAACAGTCACAATCAAAAGCAAATAAACGCCAATTGTCCAATGTCTGGAATCCACTCATGGTCTTCTGGATTCCTCCAAGGGCTTGGTTCACTTCTCCAGCTCTGCCCTTTGTAGCACACACCTTGTCTTCTAGGTTCCAGCTGCCTGTACTCCACTGCTGCTGCTGTTCTTGGTGGTCATCTCATGGTACTGGCATCTCCAAAACACTGCTATCTTCCAATGTATCTAGGCTTCACAGATACCCTCTTATAGGCTCTCTTCATGGTGGCAAGCCTCAACTCCTTTGCATGACTCCTTCAAGTCCTGGGCTATCAATTGCAACTGAGGTTGCAGCTTCACCAATGGCCTCTCACAGTTCTTAGCCTCAGCTGCTCTCCACGACCCCTTCACGCCTTCAAAACTAGTGCCACCTGGGAAGTAACCACTTACTGAATCAACCTGTTTTCTTCAGCCATTTAAGTTTTTATTTGCTTTTTTCATATTGAGATGTAGTGACATGTTGCACATAAATGTGTAATGCATCTGTTATCACTTTCTTGTGATAGCATTGCAGACTAAATGGTTCTAAATCTTTCAAAGGTTTTGAAGCAGGTTGTTAAGTTATGAGTCAGCCGAGCATGAAGGACTTTATTTTTTCCAGAATATATTCCAACATTAAAAACCACACTTGTTTATGCAAAGAAATAAATACATATGGAACAAAGCAAAGGCACTCTGAAATTGTAGCACAAAACCTAATGTCATCGTTATTTATGTCTTCATTACTACTAAAGGTGAACCGGCAAGACAGGAGTCCTGATTTGTGTAATGCAAATACCTATTTGAAAATCTGTGTTTTATTAAGTTGTAAGCATTGTACTTTAAACTGTAAGAATAGTAAGATGTTTTTTTCATATATGAATTCTTACTTAGAGTCACAAAAATGACACTGGTGGTATAGCCTAGTGTACTTCACACCCTGAGTTCAACTCCCAGTACTGCAAAGCAAAACAAAAATAAAACCACAAAAGTAGATGTCTCCCCATCATGGACATATTAGAATGGTATACATTTTTTTTACACCTGCTAGCCTGAGAAACATAGTGAGTACCTGAGTTATGTAGCAAGACTCTATGTCAAATTAATGGATAAATAAATTAATGAATTATTGAATACACAGAAATAGGAATGAGGTGGTTATAGAACATAAAGGAGCTATCTTGCTGTAATATGAGATAGTTTCCTATTTGGGTCATAGTGCTGCTACATGGCTCTATGCATACACGGATGTAGCATTTAACCATGTAACCGACATTGTATCAGCATGAAGGCATTGGGAAATGGCAGATATCCAAGCTCTATCATGCTAGCTGTGTTCCATCATGTGATTGTAAAGCTATATTGCAAAAGTGAACCAGGTGTGATGGCTTAAGAAGGTAATTCCAGCACTCAGGAGGCTGAGGCAGGAGAATTGCCACAAGTTTAGGGCCAGTTTGAGTTCCCTACACAGAGTGACACCATGTCAAAGCAAAAGTAAAAACAAACAAGCAATCATACACAAAAGAAATGCTCCCCCAAATTCCAAACGAACCAGCAACCTTAACATATGAATGAAATGATAGAAACCCGAGACAATGATTTGTAGATGAAGTTGGGAATGCTCATTAGCTTTCAAGTAAACTGAATTTAAATAACTTTAAAACTGTTTTTAAACCTGTAGATTAATATGTTGGCTTTTAAAAAATAAACAGAACTTAAATAAACATGAAATCTTGATTTAGAAATTCATTTAAAGGTGCCAGTGGCTTTGGTGTGAGTATTTGTGTTTAATTTGCATAATATGGTCAATTATATAATTTGCATTTTGTGTCATTTAATATGTGGATGACCTGAGGCCTGTATCTCTAAGCTTTCTGCATTTCTGGAATTATGTAGATGATGGTAATATCTGTCCTACTTCTCCACAATGTAAAACACTAAATAAAGGTCAACCTTGTTACCAATTAAAATATCTGCACCAAGGCTGTTCCATCACATGGTGGAGTGTGATCTGACTGTGATGTCTCTCTTAACTCTGATGACAACTTGAAGGTGGTCTAACTGCATTTCCCTTAGAAATCCAAGTGAATGCAGTCAAATTAAAGCCCTAAGCACACACTGAGACAGGGCACACATGCAAAGCATATTCTGTAACAAATGCTTAGGCATACCCACTTCTTCTGCCATGATAGTTGCTATTTCCCTCCCTTTGTGGCAATATTCTTTTCTTTTTGACACCCAAATTTTCAAGTTACTTTCATTTATTTGAAAACACTATTGAATCTACCTTTGAAAATAAAGCTAGTGTTGCTGAAAATGGGGTGCTTTTTAACTCTCAAATTTATATCTATCACTAAATTTGGGAAAATTTAGGAAATGCCCTTCTACTATATTTTTTAAATTCATTTTCTTTATTATCATCCTTTGGGACTCCAGTTACATGTTTTATCTTATGAAAATTCCTCACGTGTCTCCGAAGATCTTTTAATTGACTTTTAACCTCTGGGAACTCAATTTGGAAAACAAATAGTTTCCACTATTTCATTTCTAAGTTTCCTGGCTGATTTTATTCAGTTACCATCACTCTCCTCCCTCCACTGTTGTTAGCATGTATGAACTTCCGTTATGTTTTCCAGTTCCAGAATTTACATTTGATCTTTCCCCTTTTGCTTTCTCCAAATTAGCCCTGTGCAGTTGCTATAATATATGGAAGGTCATTGAACTTATCTGAGGCTCCATTTCCTTATAAGTGAAATAGAATTATCTCTATTAGGAGAGATAATTGTTAAGATTAAATGAATATACTAACTTCTACAGAGGGTTTTAAAACAATAGCAGCTATTATCATGGTGGATTATTTTAATTGCCTCCTAACTAGTCTCATTTGGCACCAAAACCAATTCTCCCCTTGATGCCAGAGTTAGCTTTATATGGCATAAATTAGTTTACTCCCACAGTTAAAAGATGTAATGATGTTTTAATACCAACGATAGAATATCTTAATTCCTTTATTTGACTTCTAATTCTTTGCATTATTTGGCTCCCTGCTCAAGCAGAAACATTTCCCACCATTTCTGTGTACACTAAATTCTGGCATGGCTCATTTTGTGAAAATTTTCTGGAGGAAAGGAGCAAACATGTATGAATCCTAGATGTATCACTGACCACAGAACAAAGCCACAACCCTGACTAAGTCTAGCTTGCTTATTTATTGATATTACATGCAGAAGAATGAGTGTGTGGTTAGATGAAAGAGCAAGTATGATTCAGAAGCAGCTGTGGAAATTTTATCCTAAGGCCACATCTCTGGTTCTTTCTGCATAATTTGCAACAGCTCCAGAAAGACAGTTTTCTTGGTTATCTGCTGTTCTCATAATCTTGGGGAGGGGCTGGGTGAATCTTGTAATTTTCTGTCTTTCTTCAGCCTTGTGAGTTTCCTAACCCTCTCCAACCTAATGTATCCTTGTTTCCTCTAGGAGGGAGTGTTTTCCAAATTGAGTTGCCAGAGATTAAAAGTCAATTAAACCAGACACACTGAAACTATTAGAAAAGAAACTTGGGAAGACCCTGGAGGACATGGGCACAGGGGGAAAGTTCCTGAACAGAACACCAATAGCTTACACACTAAGATCAAGAATTGACAAATGGGACCTCATAAAATTACAAAGTTTCTGCAAGGCAAAGGACACTGTCAGAAGGACAAAACAGCAACCAACAAAGTAGGAAAAGATCTTCACCAACCCCACATCCGACAGAGGGCTAATATCCAATATATACAAAGAATTCAAGAAGTTAGACCCCAAAGAACCAAATAACCCTATCAAAAAATGGGGTACAGAGCTAAACAAAGAATTTTCACCAGAAGAAATTCGGATGGCCGAGAAAAGCCTTAAGAGATGTTCAACATCATTAGTCATCAGGGAAATGCAAATCAAAACAACTCTGAGATTCCACCTCACACCAGTCAGAATGGCTAAGATTAAAAACTCAAGAGACAGCAAGTGATGGCAAGGATGTGGAGAAAGAGGAACACTCCTCCACTGTTGGTGGGATTGCAAAATGGTACAACCACCCTGGAAATCAGTTTGGCGTTTCCTCAGAAAATTGGGAATGTCACTTCCAGAGGACCCTGTCATACCACTCCTGGGCATATATCCAGAGGATTCCCCTGCATACAATAAAGACACATGCTCCACTATGTTTATAGCAGCCTTGTTTATAATAGCCAGAAATTGGAAGGAGCCCAAATATCCCTCAAAGGAGGAATGGATACAGAAAATGTGGTATATTTATACAATGGAATACTACTCAGCAATTAAAAATAATGAATTCATGCAATTTGTAGGTAAATGGTTAGACCTGGAAAATATCATCCTGAGTGAGCTAACCCAATCACAAAAGAATACACATGAAATGCAATCACTGATAAGTGGATATTAATGAGCCCAGAAGCACTAAATACTCAAGGCACAATTAGCAAGTCAAATGATTCCCAAGAAGAAGAAAGGAGAGGACCCTGGGCCTGTAATGATTGGATCCAGTTTTGTAGAGAAACCGTGGGGGGAGGGGGAATGATTGGGGAATAGTTGGGGGGGGAGAGGATTTATGGGACGTATGGTGGGGGGGGGAACTGGGAAAGGGGAAAGCCTTTGGAATGTAAACATAGAATATAGAAAATAAAAATTAAAAATAAAGTCAATTAAAAGATCTTCAGAGACATGTGAGGAATTTTCATAAGATAAAACATGTAAATGGAGTCCCAAAGGATGATAATAAAGAAAATGAATTTAAAAAATATAGTAGAAGGGCATTTCCTAAATTTTCCCAAATTTAGTGATAGATATTAATTTGAGAGTTAAAAAGCTCAAAGGATACCAGGCAGGATAAATAGAAAGGAAACCTCATATAGTTGCATTGTATCTATCAGTAACATATCTGAAAACATGATATAAAATGGAAAAACCCATTAAATTGGAGGGTGTGCTGGGAGGAAATATTACCCATGAATCATCGGCAATGGTACAGGGCGGCACATAGTGAGGTGACATTTGTTATAAGTAAAGAAGATGCTGGAAAAGAAACTCCTCCTCTTTAATTGTACATGATGGGAGATGGGACACATACAGGCTGAATGTGACACACGGCCATCTTACCAGGAAGTGTGACTGGGTTGGGGAGCAGTTGGTGGAGGTGTTGTCTGCCTGTGAATAATCAATCGTCAAAAAGAAAAGACAGAGAATTAATACTCAGTTTTTAGACATGATGCTTGAATGATTAATCCACAAGCCTCACTTTTTGAGAGCATGTATTTTCTATTAGTAAATAATTTTGAGCTGGCATTCTGGGCCCTATAACAAAATAAGATCTTATACCAAAAGAAACCCATCCTCCATCTTGGTATTTCTCAGGAAGAATTACTTACTTGTCTTCTACCACTGTACTCCTTTATTAATTCTTCTTGGCACTAATCACATTCTATTCTATTTTAGAAAGTCAAATTTTGATCTAATTGAAGGTCTAGTTGATCTAAAATTCTTAATATTCAAAGAACATGACTTGCACATAGTTCAAGTATGACAGAGGTTAAAGCAAGAGCTGAAGCAAGGGGTTTCAGGTATGTAGGACACACTCTTATGGGTGACGAGGGGGCATTTTCTCTACCAAAATAAGTTGTCTATCATTGGAGCATCTTACCATGCTTTACGGTGATTTGAGAACCAAAAGCAAAACAAAACCAAAAACCAAATAAACAAAGAAAAATACTGTAAACATTAAAGCCAACTCAAAGCAAGACATTGGGAAGACTTAGTGAATCATAAATCATACTTCAAAATTTGTTTTGATAAATAACCCTAATCTGAAATGTTTCCTAGAAAGTGCATAACTCTCTGACCTGCATAAAACGTACTCACATACTTCCTCTGGTGATCTCCATTGCTTGCTAGTGACTCCACTCTGAGTTCAGCATGTGGACCCTTGTCCTTGGCTTTGCCCCTCCATGTGCTCAGCTTCTATATGTCATTGTTATGATCTCCAGTGGCTAAAGCTGAGGGCTCACAGAAGCCATTGTAATCATCTTGACCATTTGAAAATTGTGCTTTGCTACTTATCAACAAAGAATATGGTATCATAAGAAATCATGGCATAGACCTTAACCTGTAGTATAGTTCTCTCAACCTGTACAACCTCTTTGGGGGATCCAATGACCTTTTCACAAGGATAATCTAAGACCATTGGAAAACATAAATATTTACATTATGATTTATAACAGTAGCAAAATTACAGTTATGAATTAGTAATGAAATAATTTTATGGTTGGGGGTCAGCACAGCTATACTAAAGTATTTAAGCATCAAGAAGGTTGAGAACCACTGGTTGAGAACTTACTGAATACCTTTTTGTGTTAAACTCTTTATGATGTCAGCAGTGGAAAGGGGAAATTAATGGATTCCTTGAGTCTACTTTGCTGTTCATGGAGAAACCATCACTAATTATCATAATGTCTTCTACTTTCCTCTTCTCTCTCATCACAGGGAGCATCTGGTAAATAAGACAGTGACATTGTTTGCTTTATGCTGAAGTGGGGACAACTCTACCTTTTTTATGTTCTGTGCTCTACTAGGCCAAAATAAAAGGCTAATGCTAATCGCAGATGTCTTTTCATTACACAAATCCAAACATGCCCACTTCTTGGCTATCAGGGAAATCTCTCATATCTATTAAGATTATGGACTCTTTCAAAGTTACGCGGAAATATACGGCACACAGCACAGATATTTACAGCAGGCTAAAATATTTGTTACAATGCTTGTTTCTAAATGATCTACCTTGTGGAAACTGGCTTAGCTGAAAACTAAGAAATAGGGTCAGGCTCCTTCTGTGAGATCTCCTTTGTAAAAATTACCCAAATGCAATAATGCCACGTTATTGACTTAAGCACACTTCCCAGTGACATGCCATAGCTGACCTGTAATTTTTATCCTCTATGATGCCAGCCCTAATAAAATGACACTTGTGAATGTAAATTAAGCTCACAAAGGGGACAGATTGCATGATTCTGCTTTCTCTCAGTTGCCTGTAGGCCATCACAGGTTCCATATGTGAAGTAATTATGTTCACTGAAGGAAAGAATAAATGCTGTCAAATTGTGTACTGAGAGAGAAAGCAGCTATTATATTTCAGCAGTCACTAGAGCATTGCCCCCAGACAGTAGCAAGATGTATAAGAAAATAAAAACGGTGCCAGCCATATATTACACATCTGCCTTTACATTTGTACCTCCCTTCAAATGTATATTATACAAAGGCAATAACTTTCTGATGAATGTTTCAGCTGTCTTCTTTGGCATGTTTTCTGTGGAGCCATTTTGGAATATATAGAGATATAGATGATATACATACATACATATATATATATATATATATATATATAGAGAGAGAGAGAGAGAGAGAGAGAGAAACAGAGAGAGATTAAAGAGATTAAAGAGATAGAGATGATAAAGTTAGAAATGGATATATATAGAACTAGAAGTAGAGATAGAGATAGAGACAGAGAAAAAGATAAATGGTACTTATAACAATATATAATTATATATCGTAACTATCTACATCTATCTATCTATCTATCTATCTATCTATCTATCTATCTATCATCTATCTATCTATCTATCCTTTTTCCCTCCCTGATATTTAGTCTTGTCTTCCTTCTTGAACTATTCCCCTTATGGAAGCCAAGCCCTATCACACCAACTTTCTTAATACCTGATGTGAATGGGTGGGGAACATTTCTCCACTTTAAAAAACTGCTTTGTCATTAAGAACATGTTTCTTCTTTTAGTGAATGTTCACACATGCTAATCATCATCAGCAACATGATATGTGCTGTACAGTATGTGTAATCCATTCCTTCTCACTCTTAAACTTAGTGTCTCAAGTAAAGAAGAAAATAATAAAGAACATTTTTAAAATTGCATTTTACCAGCCTAGAACTCATGGTACTTCTGGAGGACACTCTGTCCTTGCTTACTGAAAATAGTTTTCAGGCACCTGAAGTGTGCATTAGGGCATAGACAGTGAACGAGAGGAATGTTCTGTCTCTTTCTTGACTCTTATCCCTACCCACTGAGGAAGGAAGGTAACCTTGGAGATGGGGATTGATCTCTGGCCCTTCCCCTGAATGCCCCTTGAGGAACGTGTTGTACTGTAGTGATTGATTGACAAAATAAGCTCAAAAAAGGGCCCTGAAACCAAACTAAAATGCCTCACGCTCTAGTCTTCCTGGTTGAAAACAAAGCAAAACAGAAATCTAGCAAGCTCTTTAGAATTCTAAGTTGGATATTAAGATAAAAATAACAAAAAAATGGTCTGCATACACATCATGATGTTAAGTGAGAAGTGGGTACCATTGTTTTCCCTTTACAAAAGAATTCTCAATAAATTAAATGAGTGTTTTAGAGAAGATGTCAAAATGAACTGTGCAATCTCGAACTGGAATCAAAATAGATTTTGATGTAGAAACATCGTTTAAGAAAAACAGATTTGATTATTTTCAATTTTATTATATTAAACTGGTTCAAAGTGAATTATTGTTATATCCATAGTCTAATGAATTACACAGTCCTCACCGTAGAGGTTTCTATTTGCAATTAGACTTTAATTAAGACAGAGACCCACAACTGGCCAAGGTGCAGAGAATATGAGCTCATGATATGCTCAACTCTAAATGGAACATCTTGTGTGTGTGTGTGTGTGTGTGTGTGTGTGTGTGTGTGTGTGTGTGTGTGTTTGGTGTGTTGTGGGTTTGGGGGTGGAAACATCATAAAAGCCAGAAGCAGTGAATAAGAACACAAAGCCTCTGGACACAATATGTTACACAATTCATGGGTACAAATGTTTATGACAACTTGTATAAGCCCTTGTGCAAGCTCAAGCCAAATACCTGCATAAAAAGGGACGTGGAAACGATGTCCCACCTCTGGCTAAAATAAGCTATTGGTAATTGTTAGTTAATAGGGAAGGAAGGACACGATTTCTTTGAGTGTTGCCAATTGCACTTTGACCATGCTTTCTGGAGTGGAAAGCAGCAAAGCTCTGAATGTACCAACAGTACAGATTGGAAAAGGGAAAAGAAAGCATGAAATTGGGTAGATAGAGAAGGGTCTGGGAGGGTTTGGTGGAAGGGGTAAATACAGCCAAACTCATTGTCTGATATTCTCAACGAACTATAAAAATAGAGCTTACCACTTCTAATGTGAAGCCTTTCTTTTCCCAAGAATGGAATCTATTCCACCCAGTATCAATGGTCAGCAGTCCTGTATAAAAGTATAATTCAGAATGAGCACCAGAAACATCTATCTTATGATAACAATTTTTTTCAAGTTTTTCAGAGCTCGAGAAAAAAGGGGTGAGGAAGACACACACACATACATACCCCCTATACATAGACACACACACACACACACACACACACACACACACACACATACACACAGAGAGAGAGAGAGAGAGAGAGACAGACAGACAGACAGACAGACAGACAGACAGAGAGACAGAGAGACAGAGAGACAGAGAGATAGAGAGACAGAGAGACAGAGAGACAGAGACAGAGACAGAGACAGAGACAGAGATAGAGAGACAGAGTCAGACAGAGAGACAGGGATAGAGAGAGTCAAACATGGATAGAGACAGAGACAGACAGAAAGAGAGAGAAGAGAGACAGAGAAAGAGAGAGGGAGAGAGAGGGAGAAAGAGGGAAAGGGGAGAGAGAGGGAGAGAAAGAACTCGCGAGTTCTCTCTCCAAAGTTTCAAAGTCTGAAGATAGTAAGGACTCCTCCTCTTTCAATATATCCTCTCCACGGCTCTCACTTTGTTCAAAGTGTTTCTAAATTTATAATTTGGAAATGTAAATGTAAAATGTAAGTGTAAATGTAAAATTTCTAATTTTACAAGTATGTTTCTAAATCTTTCCAGATCTCAAGTACATTCAGGAAACTCAGGAAAGAAAAGGTTTAAGCACATTGTATTTTTTAAACCATACTGCATTAGTGTCCCCTAATTTAATAATATCACTTTATGCTTATCCTTCTTTGGTTATTATTAATAAATGATGAAGTCTTTGGGAGGAATTTAGAGAAACCTGAGCTATTGTGTAAACACCTAGTCATCTGCTTCCTGGGCTTTTTCAGCATCTAACTGGACAATGCTATCATGCTGGCATGTGTGAAGAAACAACGCCTGGGATGCCCTCTGCTTTCTGAATCCCAAAAGAAATCACCTAGGAAAATCTGTTCGGTTTGAGGACCAGACAGAATGTTAGAACAGAATGCATTTCTCAGGTCATCAAACACTGTATTTCACTTTCTTTGAACTCAAAGGGACTCCATGAGCCCTCTGCTACTTATGTACAGTGAGTTTCTAAATGTATCTCATATCAATTTGTCAGAACGAACTCAACAAAGGAAGGTGTGGTTATACCAGGTTTTATACATGTTATATGTGTATGTTAAATTCACATTGTTCCATATAACATAATTGCTTGCTTTTTAAAGTTTGAAAAAATTCATTGAACATATATACCTAATTTTCTTTATGTATTTATTTGTTACTAGATTAATTTTATTTAACTTTTATTTAACTATATTTGTTTTATATTTTTAGGATAGAGTCCTACTCTGTGACCTAGGCAGGCTTTTATCTCCCAATGCTTAGTTTTATTGATAGTTGGTGAGCTATTCATCAGTGTATTCATCCTTGAAGATTTGATATTATAAGTGATATGAATGTATAAAAATTTTATCTGCCAATTAAAGCAATGCAGAATAAAACAACAGTGGGACGCAGATTGACCTGTTCACATGAAGTAGGCTTCTGCCTCACGGCAATTTTCTGCTTTAATTAAGAAAGATGTCAGTGGGTAGAGCTGTCCTGAGGAAGAAAGGGTTTTTATTAGTTTTGTTGTTTCCTTGATTGGTTGGGTTTTCTTATGTTTGCTTGTCTGGTTTTTTTTTTTTTTTGTCATTGTTTATTCATTGTTTTTTTTTTTGTTGTTGTAGTTGTTTTCAAAATCTTTCCAGGGAGTTCACAGAACAAAGGAATGAGTTGGGAATGGTATCTCTTCTGAATGTCTGAGCTGCTTTGAATAGCTTCATTAAGAGACAAGTCATAGAACATGCAACTCACCCATGTAACATGAACTCAATGGGCTGAGGAGAGACCCACTGGCCAAACACTTGCCATGTAGAATATGATGCCCAGAACCTACATATGAATCTGGTTATTGTGACCCACACCCCATCCCAAGACTGGAGAGTTAGAGATAGGCAGACCCCAGGACTGTCTACCCAGCTAGGGAAGACTACATGGTAAAACTCTAGACTAATGGAGATTGTGTTTCAAAAGAAAAGGTTGATCATGGTTGATGGACAAAAAGGTAGGCTGAGTTGTGGCCTTCCTGTACTCCTGTGCCCCTAGGTGTGCACATAGATATAAACATAGAATGTCATTAGAAGAAGTGAGTGTATTTTGAGTTGTATAGCCACTACCACAATTTCAGAACATTTCATCATCCTAAAATGATGCTCTATCATCACTAGACTAATCTTTTTCTTGCCCAGTCCCTGGAAGCCATTAATCTACTCCTTATCTCAATGGATTTTGGCCTTCGAGTTCTGTCTATCTCACCATCAAAGGAGTCACATGTGACGTCATGTGAAAGAATTCCTACAATGTATTACTGTGGAGTAATGCAAGTTTAGAGGTCTTGCATGTTTCTCATTATAATAGTTCTTCACTTTCTTGTAAAATAACATTTCATTATAAAGATGTCACATTTTATTTATCCATTTTCAATTTATATGCATGTAGTTCTTATCATTTTCTAGCTATTTTGAATATTACTACTTTGAATATTCAAATGTCCAAAATATTACTATTTTGAAAAATACTACTAGAAATATTTGGGTATCACTTTTTACTTTAATGTCCACTTTCATTTCTTTTCAAATTGCTGAGTTACATGATTGCAGTGCCATTTGAAACAACTGATAAACCGTGTGTACTGGCTAGTTTTGTGTGTCAACTTGACACAGGCTGGAGTTATCATAGGAAAAGGAGCTTCAGTTAGGGAAGTGCCTCCATAAGATCCAGCTATGGGGCATCTTCTCAATTAGTAATCAAGTGGGGGAGGGCCCCTTGTGGGTGTTACCATCTCTGGGCTGGTATTCTTGGGTTCGATAAGAGAGCAGGCTGAGCAAGCCAGGGGAAGCAAGCCAGTAAGTAACATCCCTCCATGGCCTCTGCATCAGCTCCTGTTTCCTAACCTGCTTGAGTTCCAGTCCTGACTTCCTTTGGTAATGAACAGCTGTGTGGAAGTGTAAGCTGAATAAACCCTTTCCTCCCCAACTTGCTTCTTGGTCATGATGTTTGTGCAGGAATAGAAACCCTGACTAAGACACCGTGTCTATCATTACAAAACAAAAGCAAAATCAAACAAAACAAAACAAAACCAATGAGCCAAACAAACAAACAAAAATCCTCTGCCCATCCCTATTAGCGATGGCGAAGGTTTCCGAATGCACAGGGTCAAGCCAGCATTTCATTTTATTTTGATTAGAGAGTTTGAATGCCTGGGAAGTAATATGCCATTTTTCCATATGATGTGCATGTTCCCAACTACCAATTACACTAAGTATTTCCTCTTTCACATGTTTATTGGCCACTTATATAGAATCTTTATAAGTGTGTCTATTCAAATCTTAGTAATTTGGTTTTTTAATTTTTGTATTAGTATTTTTGATTTGTAAATAGAGTTCATATATCCTGGATAGTACTGTGTAACTACCTCTCCATGAATGATTTGAATTTCTCAAGTTAAAGCAGACATTAGCTGGCTACTTATTCTCACAAGTTCTGTACCATCATTACCACAGAATACCTTGATGGCACGGCAGATTGCGGGTGGAGGATTTTGTGGCTGTGTTGGTGTACAAGTTTCTCTTTAGGTAGTCTGAGGAGTACCTTCCTATACCAAAGAGACTAGAATGTAGGGGTGATGGCTCCATGCAGGCACCAACTTAACCTCTCTACTTTCAATTAGTTGTTTGACTGTTGTCTTCATAAATGGGGCCCCAACTTCAGGTTTTGGAAAGCAATCTTGTGTTCTAGAATCAGTTGGGGTTGTTTGGAGATCTCCATGGAACCCTTTCAATCAACAACTCATCCCAGTTCAACCCAGGACCACCCCTGCAAGTCTTTCCTGATGTACCAGTCTAGCTAGTACAAAGTTGAACAGTCGTCTGAGGGAGGAGTGAAACTGATGATAAGAAAGACAGAAAAAAGATGCAAGAGCCAGATAATGGGAGAGGCTGCTGCTCAGTACCCTGTCCTCCCCAACTGTATTTCTCATAACTTCCTTACGCTACAATGCTGTGGGAAGCAAAGCCACAAGCTAACAGAAACGATTTTGCTGAAATGTGCACATAAGACATTTGTTCTCACCACAAAACCCTCCCTATTCCTTCTACAAAGGTCAATAAAATCTTCATCTCTTTGCCTTGAGCCTCAAGGGTGCCTCCTCTTTATTGTTCCATGACTCAGCAGCCAGGAAATCTGCCAACAGACCCTGACCTGTCTTGACTCTGCCTGGCAGGCAGACTTTACTCTCTGTCTCTGTCTCTGTCTCTGTCTCTGTCTCTGTCTCTGTCTCTGTCTCTCTCTCTCTCTCTCTCTCTCTCTCTCTCTCTCTCTCTCTCTCTCTCTCTTTCCTCTGCTTCAGAGAACTGGCAAACAGCTCCAAACAGTCTGGCTACAAAAGATAGCCACTTCAGACTCTATATCCTCCAGTAAGAGGAGTCCACACTAGCAGTATCTTCATGGATTCTAGGAAGTTTCCACAGTATACTAGATTTTCAGACAGCTTGACAATCCTGGGATGATCTGGTGGAATAAGAGACTGGATAGTTCAGAGACCAAAAAGAACAGAACCAAATATGAGTGATCAAAATTAGAAATATCAATGAAATGATTCCTACTGATATTCTGCTATATCTATAGACAGATGCCATGCCCACATGTCGTTAGACTGCTGCTTCCCCCAGCAGCAGATTACCATCTGCAGGTGCAGAGACCCACAGCCAGACATTATGAGGAGAGAGAGAGAGTCTAAATCGGAGGTCGCCATCAAGCCCTAGCCTCAGAGCTTGGGAAACCCCATGGAAGAAGGGGAAAAAGATTATAGGACTCAGAGGAAATGGAGGACACCAGGAGAACATGCCCATCAAGTCAACTAAGCCGGGCTCACATGCACTCACAGAGTTGGTAAGAGAAAGCACGGGGCCTGCATGGCTCTGCACCAGGTCCTCTGCATATGCGCGTCATGGCTGTTAACTTGGTGATTTTGTGGCGCTCCTAAAAGTGGGATTGGAAATGTCTGTTGTCTGCTCTGGGGACACCTCCTCTTATTGGGTTGCCTTGTCCAGCCTTGCTATAGGGATTTTTGTCATGTCTTACTGTAGCTTATTTTGTCAGGTTTGGTTGTTGCCTTCTAGAGTCCTGTTGCTTGTTTTTGTTTGATAGTTTGCTTGCTTTCTGTTTTAAAGCGAAGCAGAATCAGAGTGGATCAGGGGAGAGGGGAACGGGTGTGTGGTGGGGTGGGGCTAGTAGAAATGGAGGGGAAACTGATTGAGACTTATTGTATGAGAGGAAAAGTCTATTTTCAATTAAAAATAATGAGGAAAAGAGACAAGTATTTCTCAAGGTTTTTTTTTTTTATTTTATTGATAACAGAAAAGTATTTTTGTCATTTTTGTTTCTGATGTATCTTAAAAGTCTTTGCTAAACTCAAGCTCACAACGATGTACTTGGAAAGTCTTTTAAGTGAAGATGGGATTTGCAACACCGATTTAGGCTTGTGACGCTGCTCTAGCTCAGGGTAGCAATGTGACCTTAAAATCATCACCAAACCTCCTGATGCATCAAAATGCATTTACCTTCATGGTTAGCATTCTCTTTCCCCAATATTTGCCCTGAGGCATGTGGATGTAATAGCCAAATTCACCTTGCCTGGCACCCTGATCTGATGATAGACACGAATCATGGCTCCACACTCTAAGTTTGCTACATAAGGTACTTACCAATTCGCTTAGCTAACCACAACCACATCATCATTCATCTGGTTCACTGAAAATCCTCCCCTTCCCAGGTAACCCAAAAGTGGTTTATACTGTACAACATTTGGATCTATTAAAGTGACACTTTTCATTTTGATAGTAGATGCTGGCTGATCAAAAGCTGCCTAAACTAAGTTTACCTTTCATATGTTCTGTAGAACATTAATTCTTCCATCCATCCTGTACAAATTGTCAGATGGTCCTCTGTGCGGTGTCAAGGCTGCATTAAAGGCATGATGAAAATCCTCTGATATAAGGCAGCTGAAGCCCCACCCCCACCCCTGTTCCAGAATACTAAGGAGTTAGAGAAAAGATAAAGTATTTTGCTCTACTATGCATATACTTCGGGGTGTGGCTGATGATTGTTATGGTTAGAAAACAGAAAGATATATAAATAACTTGGGTAGTGAGATAGGAACGAAGAACTGCTTGTTCAGTCTTTCACAGTTAATTCTATCTTCGCAGTGATAGTTAAGACTTCTACACACTTTGATTTTGTCTTTAAGTCGATGCCATCCATTTTATTCATGATTTCTTTGGGGCTTGGCCATGAACAGTAATTTCAGATAGCTATTAACCAAAGTAGCTGATCACCTTTTAAATGAGAACGGTGATTGATTCAGAATCAGGAGGAAAATATAAGTCTAATCGGAGAGCAAGTATTTGAAGAAATATTACAGGAAAAATATCTACTAAGTAAAAGTGGCTATCAAAAGAGGAATAAGAGTAGGAAGTGGTTGTATCTAAAGATGCCAGAAGACACAAGTCACCTAAACAGTAAGTTCCAGCCCCAAAGCCAGGGAACTCTGAGGCCACTGAAAAGAAACATCTTCTTTAGCCCTGGTGGACTTGACTTGTGAGTTCAGCAGTACTGAAACAAGAGCACATTTCATTTCCAATGCTTTAGAATCAACTCACATTCAGCTTATCTCAGGCAAAATTGTGAAAAGGAAGGAAAAAAATAAGAAATAGACTGCAGATAAATAAGTATTGCTCCTAATGAGGGATCCGTGACTATAAATGTCACTTAAGTCTTTGCTGTTGTAAGATCCGAAAGAAAAACTGGGGTACTTCTGTACCCCCATGCCTCAGAAACCGGCACCCCAAACACTCACGAGAGACAGACCTGATGCAATTTCGCAAGAGGGTTTTAATATCCAGAGCTCTGGGGGGTTGCAGTCTCCCCAGTAAGGTGAAGAAGTAAGCCCACCGAGGACTGGATTGTCTTGCCTTTTATAGACTTATAACAGAACCCTCCTACCACAAGCTTCTAAGCCAATCAGTTCAATCCATCCGAACTTGCACTCTCTGACAGCCTACCAGCCTCTCACAGAGGCCGGAAGAACTAGTTAAGTCATTTCCGCTTATGTGGCCTCCACGCACTGTCACGCCCACCCTCCCCCACTGGAGTTGGAGATCCAGGTGCCTCCCACGTGCCCAGGCACAGGGGATTCCTAGCTTATAACCTTATCCTTTCACTGTCTCAAATACTTTTCTCTTCCCTGCCCGTTTTCACCTAAGATAGCCAATGGCCTGAAGGAGTATCACTGTCTGGTGGGGTGGGTCCCTTAGGACACAGAGTCTCAGAGTCAGTATAGGGTCAGCCCTCCTGGGCTAGAGTTTTCTAATGTGAGTTCTGCTGATGTCTTATAAATAGTTCTTTTTTTTCTTAAACTAGGTAGCTGGGAAACTTGGTTATCTAATGGTAAACCTTTAATGATGGCGATGATGGTGATGGTGATGATGGCGATGGTCCTCATAGAGGGCCAATGGCTGAGGGAAGGACATAGATAGATGTCTGTCACATATCTTCTTCAACATGAACATTATTTTTTTTCATGACTTTGGTAAGAGGCTAATTTTGGATGATGTTTCAGGGTTTTGTAATGTTCCTTAGCCACATATTTGAGAAAATGAGTTCTATCCATCATTGGCGCCCTCAAATTAAGAAAGGTTTAGAGTTTGGAAATTTCAGAAGGAATTCCCCAAATTCCCATCCCCAACCTCATTTGTAATAATGGTATCAATTGCTCTCCCACATACGGTTCATAAGAAAACATCCTATCATTCAATTTTATGAGTTTTCTCTTGCTGGGTGAGAAATCAGCATAAACACAGTGGCACAAAGCATACTCATATATCAAATTATAGTCCCGGTAGGTCTCATGTCCAGGCATGATTTGACTAGCTCTCTGCTTCACAGACTTGCCAGCCCACAACACTGGTGTCATGGATGGCTGTGTTCCTACCAGAATCCTTAGTTTTCATCCATGTTTAGTTTGTTGCTGATGGAATTGATACTCTTGTGGCAATATAGCCCCATACAAGCTTACTTAAAAAAAATAGCTTAGGATATAGGTAGGCTGTGCATTTAAGGGAAACTAAGTTCCTCTTTTAGGGACTTTCACCTGAGTCATGGCTGCCTAGGATAACCTCCTGTTAGATTCATTCCAAATCAAATCCTTTGAGTCACCAACTCTCTAAAATTTCCCCTCACCTTTGCCATAAAATATTGGCTAGGAAGAAGTCCCAATTTTTTCTTACATCCAAGGTACACAATGTGTCTATTGGGGTCACTTTAGATATCTACTTCAATGTCCCAAAGCCAATTTCATATTTTAGTTTGTTTTCTTTCTTTTTCTTTACATTCCAGTTTGTGTGAGTGAATATCAATTATGGGCAACCCTTTAAAACCACATCCACCTGGGAGACAAAGCCTTTTATCGATTTGAACCATTTCTGGTTTAAGAAACTCTACTAAAACCTGATTTAATTTAAGAGCGGGAAACAGCAGGGCATATTCCTGTACTCAAGTGTCAAATTAGAAAGGAAAGACAAGGGGAAAATAGCGTAGTAGAAGTTTTTTATTTAACTTTTTATTGATTCTTTGAGAATTTCACATCATGCACCCCAATCCACTCATCTCCCTATCCCTTCATACACGCCCCCTGCCCTTGGCACCTCCCCCTCAAAAGAAAAAAAAATTCATGGGTTACAATATGTCTCACAGTATAACATTTGTCCATACCCCTTTGCTTGCAAATGTTCATTGAAATGAGTCACTGGTCTAGTCTGAGTCCTATGGCTTCTGCTACACTATCAATACTGGATGCTCACTGGGACTCCTCTAGGATATCCTGTTGTTCTCCTGTGTCATGGAGATCCTACAGCTTTAGATCTGTAAGAACAGTCTCTTCTTGTGCTCCAGCAGTTAATCAATGGGGTAGATATCGGGGTGGGCCAATTCAAAGCCCTGATTCTGGGCCTAGATGGTAGCTGAGTTGATCCTCCTGCAAGCTTTCCCTCACCCACACCTCTGGGGAAAGCTCTCCAGGTCTATATCAGCTATATCAGACAATGCTGCAGCCAGCAAGAAGCAGAACCAACTCTCCTGCTCCGCTGCCCTTTGGGCAGATTCACTGCACCCATACCAGAAGGACCAGCTCTTTTGTGCTATTCATCTCAAGTGCAGGGCCTGCTCTACCGAGTGTTGCTATCACGAACCTGGGGCGAGCTCTCCCACCTGGGCTGTCCAAGGTGGCAAGAGCAGGGAAGGGTATCTCTCATTTTCCCACTCTGCCCTATACTGCATGGCAAACAAGTTGCAGGGCCAGCTCTGCACAGTCTTCACACACTAACATGACCTCCGGCTGCAGACCAGACCAGACACATCAACCTGGCTTTTGATGGTAACAGACTTCCACTGCTACAGGGCCATGAACCCAGACATGGCCCTCCATGGCAGGATGAGCCAGAATTTCTCCATGGCCTTAGGGGGTCATCAGACTGTTCCTTACTCCCTTGAGAATCCAGTTCCTCCCTTACTTGTTGTGCATACATACCTGCTTTTTTTTTTGTCCTCCATCTCTCCACTTATTTGCTCATCTTTTTAAAAAAATATTTATTTATTCACCTTATATCTCAATAAGAGCCCCTGTTCTCCTCCAAGTACCCCCTCACACAGATCAATCTTCCCTCCATTTCATTCCCCTCTTCCTGACTCCTCTGAGAAAGGGGAGACACCCACTGAGCAACACCCCCAAACACTATTGCCAAACAAGGCAGCCCAGTAAAAGGAACAGGATCCACAGGTAGTCAGGCACCAGATTCAAGGACAAATTCTGCTCCAGTTGTTGGAACACCCAAATGAAGAAAGAACTGCCCATCTGCTATTTATGTGCATGCCAGGGGAGAGGTGATCCTTAGGTCTATCTCATGCTCACTCTTTGGCTGTGGTGGTTCAGTCTCTGGGAACTGCCATCAGTCCAGGTTATTTGACTCCTTTGGTCTTCTTGAACAGTCCCTGTCCTCTTCAAGTCCCTCAGTCCTTCCCCCAACTCCTCCACAAGAGTCCACACAGCTCCATCTATGTTTGAATGTAGTCCTCTGCATCTGTTTCATTGACTGATGGGTGGACACTCTCAGAAGACAGTTGTGCTTTTGCTCCTGTAGGCAAGCATAACAGAGTACCATCAATAGTGTCAGGGATTGGTTCTTGCCAATTGGAATGGGTCTTAATTTGGGCCCGTCATTGGTTGTCCATTCCCTCTGTCTCTGCTCTGTTTTTGTCCTTGTGTATTTGTAGGCAAGACACATTTTGGGTTGTAGGTGTTGTGGGTAGGTTGCTGCTCTTATGCCTCTACTAGAGTTCTGCCTGGCTACAGAAGTGGCCACTTCAGGATACACATTTCCCACTGCTAGGAATCTCACCTAGAGTAGCCCTCATAGGTTCCCTGGCCCCCATCTCTGGCACATACATCCTAGAGATGTCTCCCCACTGCCAGTTTCAGTTATTTCTCCCCTGAACTCTCTATAGCTGATCTCCTCTTTCCCACTCCCCTCTCCATCCCCTACGCCACCCAGTTCCTTCCCTCAGTTCACCTCCAGTACCTGTTTTATTTCCCCTTCTGAGAAAGATTCAACCATTCTCCCTTGGGCCCTCCTGGTTATTTGGCTTCCTTGGGTTTGTGGATTGTAGAGTGGTTATCTTGTACTTTATGGCTAATATCCACTTTTAAGTGGTGGGAATGCAAGCTTGCAGAGCCGCTCTGGAAATCAACTTGTCTGTTTCTCAAAAAAAAAAGGGGGGGGGAATAGTTCTATCTCAAGACTCAGATATACCACTCCTGGGCTTCTACCTAAAAGATGTTCCACCATCCCACAAGGACACTTGGTCAACTATGTTTTTAGCAGCTCTATTCATAATAGCCAGAAGCTGGAAACAACCTAGATGTCCCTCAATTGAAGAATGAATAAAAAATGTGCTTCATTTACAAAAGGGAATATTACTCATCTATTTAAAAAAAAGTATATCATGGATTTTGCAGGCAAATGGGTGGAACTAGAAAATATCATCCCGAGTGAGGAAACCCAGATCCAAAAGGACATGTACTAACTTATTAATGATATTACTTGCTCATCTTAGTGGCACCCATGGCCTCTGGGTGGCTGGGATCATCTCTGGAGTGATATGCTTTGTCCATGCCATGTGGCACTGAGTAAAGTTCATCTTGGGCATGATCTGGCTACCCTGGTCACATGGCACTAGACCGGGCATCATCTCAGGTTTGTTCCCACAGCAAAATTTTAACTTTCTTACTTGCCTTCTGATAACAATTGTGACCTCCAGCCTTCATTACATTTAGATTGTTATGGCCACTTGTGAAGTAAGAGGGTCACAGTGAAGATGACAGACATTTTAACAGGAAAATAAAGAGCTAAGATGCCCCGTCAAACAAATGATTCACTTCTAAATCATTAGTCTTTTAATCTGCTATTTGTTCTTAGTCTGCTAAAGAAAGCTTGTATCAGGGTAAGGATCCAAGCAAATTTTCACTAATTACCTGTATTTGTTTTATATTTAAGTGGTAGAAATAAGTGTAAAGTTTCCACCCCAAAAATCTACAATTATACTTTTATTTCAAAATACATCAAACCCATATATCCATAAAGCTACTTTGTATCCAATGAAGAATAATTAGGCATCAAGGTTGTGTGTGTGTGTGTGTGTGTGTGTGTGTGTGTGCCTGTGTATGTGTATATAATTGTGCCTATGTGCACATGTGCATGCTGATGCATGCACATATACATATGCACATAAATTATGTGAAAAGTGAGAGAAAAAGACACACTGGTGTTCCTTCAGTGTTACCTTCATTTTGAAAGTAAGAATTTTACTTAGTGGAATTTCTGTCAATGGCGACTTTGGTGTTCCTGTGCATACCAAAGTTTGACAAATGCAGCCCTTGGAATAAATATATAATGTGTATTTTTTATATTTTTCTGATTTTGTTTTTAAGGGAAAATTTAGACTTGGCTCTAGGAGAACACTTATTCAAAAGATAGAAATAATTAGTTTTGTCAAGTTCAAAACAATAAAAACAAAATGTAAATAAAATGTCTGCTGTAGAAGTCCATGTTGTAGATAAAGTATTAGGCTTTCATGTTTAAAAAGCTAGAGGCAAGTGTCCTATGGAATTCTCTGGGAAAATGGTTTTAGGTGAAAAGAAGAATAACAGAAAAATCAACACAGTAGTAAAAAATTGGAAGGGAGAAGATAAGCAGCCATTCTGTTGTCAAACTGTAGTCAAAGGCGCAGGTTCTCTTGCGAGAAGATAATATAGTGAGATTTCAACACGGGTAACTACAACTACCTCACTATATTAACTGACCTTTAAATATGATTGTCCTTCTCATTTGACCAAATGACATTTACCTCATAAAAGAAGCTATTCATTCACTTTAGAAAAACCAATATATGAAAATATGCTAAATTGACATTTAGAATTATCTCAAAACACCTTTATGATGACTTATGTTATTTCCATATGATTTGAATTTGAGATTCCAAAAATGTATTTTAAATCCATTTACAATATAGCCAGACATCAGCTGGCTAGTAGGAACAACTGATAATGATATTAGGATTTTTCTTAACAGTCAAATAATTGCCTTCTTTCCCCCTCATGCTGAAGGCAAGTTGAACTTGGTGCCCTTCTCAAGGCTTATGCTTGGGTCTTGGGAGGGGCTGGAGCAGGAGGCTGACATTTTAGATACCTCAGCATTGTTTTATAATAGGAGGAATTGCTTTTTATTTTTTTGGTTTGGTTTGGTTTATCTTGATAATTTGGGAGACAGTGGACGTGAAGTAGCAGAGAGGTCCCATAATGCAGACACTGGGTGACCCGTGATCCAAGAGGTCTTCTTCCTGCACATGAACACAACCTCCCTTCTGCTCTCCAGTTCCTGCAAAACATAAGAAGGCTCTGAATAGAATCATTCTAGCGAGCTTCATGTCATGGATACAGTTCTTAGTCAGACGTGGACATTTTGTGGCTCTAATGACATTGAACAGAACCCAGAATTTTTATACTTTATTGTCTCATAGAGCTAGAAAGTGAAATCTAAGCTTCAAACTCAAGTGTCTTTCAAATGGCAGTGGATTTCTGCACTCCATATAGTCTTGGAGAAATCTTTTACCAAACTCTCATATAATAGGAAGTAGTAACTGAATTACTTCTCACTTCCAAACACTTTGGAAATAGGATGTCAACAAATACTTGAGAGGAGGGAGAGGAGAATCCCAAGAATCAAAATACACGTGATATTTGAGTATATCAGCCCCTGCTTGCTTTAAGTGCTGGTGTGAAATCTGGGCTAAGTATGGCCATGAGAATTAGTGAACTATTTCAAAAACCTTTGCTAATCAGAAACGCTCTGAGGATATATGTTCTGTGCCCTATCTACATGCCCTGTGCATAGTCACATATAATATCTTTTGTATTTGTGTATAAGTGTACAAATACACATTTATGTATACATTGTGTCCTGAATATATGCATATGTCTGTAAATGAAATAAAGCCTGTTCTTCTCCACAAAAGCAATGCTTAATTTTAGGCACTTAATGAGCTTGGTTGGGTGATGCAAGCTTCAGATTTCTGTAGATTTGAGCGAGTGCTGTGGACTGACTCGAATCAGTTGGAAGCTCTGCTTTTTGCTTGTGCAAAGGAAGGAAGAGAAGCATATGGTAGCTTTTGCCTGAAGGTGATTCTCGGGTAGCTTTTCACTTATGTAAAAGTCTTCTCTGCCCTCAGGGTTTCCTACAGACAGGTTATGTACAGAGGCTTCCTTAAAGAGAAGGTTATTTTTGGATTTACAAACAATGACTCAAAAGAGTTGCTTTAGCCAAAACTTTATTTGCAAACAGAAAACTAGAAGTGTATTTAGCCTTATTCCCACTCCCTCTCATCACCTGTTTTATTATTTTTCCTTTTAAAAATAAATTTAATGAAGTTTCAAGAGTTTCAAGTCAGTGTTCTTTCATGCATAGTGATAGTACCCAGTTACTTTTTAGCTTACACGGTAGCATATTATTCAATTTATGATACATAAATTATGTCTCCTTGTCCTTTTGTTGTAAGTTATTTTTTGTGAGTTATTTAACATTCAATTGGTACAAATTGGACTCATGGAGTTTCCATGAAAAATAACCATGGCTTCTCCATGGGTATTGATATTAAATTTAGTAATATTAACAGCATAATAACAACAGGCATAATCAGCATTACTTTGGACAGAGCATTATCCAACAAGACACTGCCGGATTAAACCATTTCCATAGCACTAAATACCTGTCATTTTCCTTCCATCACTTTCCAGTGGGTGGTTGATTGGGATAAGTGGGGAGCTTAGTCTTTTATGGAAATGTCTGTGTGTGTTCAAGAAGTGCACCCTCCATGACTGCCTGAATCCATACTCATTTGTCTTTAATACTTTATATAATCCATCCTGCCTCCCGTGTCAGGGAGAGAGTGATGGGGAGAGACACTTAGGATTAGGATGTACTTTTAAAAGCTTTTGTCTCTGAAGAAGGATTTACTGTTTCAGATTTTCTCCTCCCTTGCTTTCCACTCTCAAAATCCAATAAGTGTTATAAAATGATTTATTGGACAATTGAAAATTGGAAGGAAATGTTTACGTGAGTGTTTCTCCCAAAACTTGGGTAGAGGGAGAGAGAGAGAAAAATAGCTTGAGGAGCATTGGGAGGAGGGACTTGGCTCTGAAAAATGTTTTCTAGAACTGGAAGGCATATACGAACTCTCAGTAGTTGACGCATCATGTATACATATCCAGAGGAAAAAGAATTGTTGCAAACTCTAGGACTCAGAAATGAACAATATTCACATAGCTGTGACGTCACAGATACTGGCTCACGAAGGCTCTAACAGCAGACAAAATCCAAAGGCTTTCTGATGAGGAAACGCTAGGGCTAGACTGTGAGAAATGACTGGAGTGGAATAGGAAAGTGGTGGGGGGGTGGGGGGGACGCATGTGAGAAGGCCAAGATGATTGCTTTTAAAATTTAGGATGAAGAGCTATCATTGTGTAATAAGAAATGGGGAATAAAAAGTGTGTTTTAAGTTGTAAGACTGACTAGTGCAGAAGCCAAAAATAATGTGTTGAGTATTGGGTGGGAATGGGGGAAAGGAAATTCTCATCCATCAGAGAGCTTGAGGGAAGAGATGGTGTTTAAAGCAGGTAAATAAAATAATGGTGGATTGAGTATTTTGTTAGAGGAGAAGGTGATAGATATAAAATTAAAGCCATAAAACCCTCTCTGGAGTTGAGAGGGGCTGAAAGTTTTGCGGAGAGCTAAGAATGGGTGATGCTGTTTTGTCTGTGGTTCTACCCTCTGTTGTCCAGTTGACACGCACCTTCAATTGTGGAATTGCCTCCACCAGGTTGCCCTTTGGATATTTGTTGGGAGCATTTTATTTCTTTCTTTTTTTAATTAGGTATTTTCTTTATTTACATTTCAAATTGTATCCCCTTTCGTGGTTTCCTCTACAAAAATACCCTATCGCATCCATGCCTCCCCCTCCTCACCAACCTACCTCACCTTCTCTACCCTGTCCTGCCCTGGCATTCCCCTGTATTGGGGCATCCAGCCTTGTCAGGACCAAGGGCTGCTCTTCCCTGTGATGAACAACAAGGCTATCCTCTGCTTGAGTTTCATTTGGTATGTGAATTGGAATCCTGGGTATTCCAAGCTTCTTTGGGGCTAATATTCACTTATCAGTGAGTGCATACCATGTGTGTTCTTTTGTGATTGGGTTGCCTCACTCAGGATGATGTTTTCTAGTTCCGTCCATTTGCCTAAGAATTTCATGAATTCATTGTTTTTAATAGCTGAGTAGTATTCCAGTGGGTAAATATACCACATTTTCCTAATTGCTAGTTGGTGGAGGGCCTGAGCTGTGTTAGAAGGGTAGCTGAGCAAGCCAGAAGAAGCTAGCCAGTAAGCAGCCTTCCGCCATGGTCTTGGCTTCAGTTCCGGTTGCCAGCTTTCTACCTTGGGTTCCTTGGCATCCCTCTGTGATGGACTTGCAACCTATAGCCAGATAAACCCTTTCCCTGACCAACTAATTTTGATAAATGTTTTATCACAGCAACCGAGAAGAAAACTAGGCCAGACTTGCACTCAGATTTAAGCTATATGTTTGTATGCATTTAATGAGCAAAGAACAAAATTTTATTTTAAAACAAGGATCATTTAGGAGAAAATGAAGGAGTGAGAGACAGGTGAGCCACCCTCCTGGGGTGCTCAGGTATCACTTGCAATGACCCTCCAGGCTCAGGTATCACTTGCAGTGACCCTCCAGGCTCAGGTATCACTTGCAGTGATCCTACAGGCTCAGGTATCACTTGCAGTGACCCTCCAGGATCAGGAATCACTTGCAGTGACCCTCCAGGCTTAACTTTCTAAGAGACCAGAGTCAGTTGTTTAAATGTGAAGGCACTCTCAGCAGCAGGAAAAAATTATGACTCACTTACATTTTAAATTTCCTTTTAATTAAATAATTATTCAATGGATTAATTGTGCACATGTGTATAAGTGTATGTGCATGCACCTGTGCTTTGGTGGGTGTGTAAAGGCCAGAGGACAACTTCTGGAGTAGGTATTCTCTCTCTCTTAGCAGTGTGAATCCCAGGATCCACCTCAGGTTGTCAGGCTGGAGGGAGGGTACTTTTGCCTGCTGAGCCCTCTCACCAGCCCCAGGAGCCTGCTTTCCACTTCTCTGGTCTCCTCTGATGGAATGAAAGTTTTTTTACTTCTTCAGCTCTGGAAGGCTATGTAACAGGTGCATAAAATTTGAGAATTTCAGACCCCAGCTTAAAATGTAACTCTCATTAGAGATTCCCAGAAAAAACACTTGCTTGGGTGTGGATATGCCTGTTAGAACAATAACAAATAACCTGCAGACAAAATTTGAGGGGAAATGTATCACTTTTAAATAAAATTATTCATGTTCTTTCATCCGTTGTTTTCTCTCTTTCACAGCTATAAATTTGGACTTCATTAATTGCAGTGAATAAACAGTCCAATACCTCAGGAACACTTAAGGTTTTTCTGTGGTAAATTTTGGCAAGCATGCTTACTCACTTACAAAGAGCAAAATATGTATGCCTTTTGTAGCACTGTATACACAGTGTCTGCAACTGGCCCTCTAAGGGCAGGAAAATCCATCACTGGCATAATTCACAGCTAGTATGGGTGGTGTTGGTGTGGTAACTCCCACCTAGGCACACCTCAGAAAAACTAAGAACTAAACTCAATATTGTGTTGTGAGAACAACCAAGACAATGCACATTTAAACACTTCCAACAGCGTCTGGTTTCTCCTTAATGCCTTTTGGTGGTGGTAGAAGCAGTGGCAGATCTTTTTTAAAAATATATGGTTTTCCTTCCCCCTCAATTCATAATGAGAATTGGAGACACATATTCTTCCTTGTGAACTATTCTGTAGAAACGAGGCTTTCAAATGGCTTTGTAGTTAAGGGATGCTTTTACCCAACAGCAGATGTCACGCCACAGTCTAGCCTCTTACTTGTCCTGTGTGGCTGAAGATTAAAACACATTCAAATGCCTTCTTGCTTTTAACTCTTCTTCTAGGTAACTGTGAGGAGACTGTAATGCTGGATCCCAACTAACTCATTATGAGCATGCCATGTACGAGAGCTGTACTGTCAAGCTAAATGTGCTGTTGAATTAGCAGAGCCAATTGCTGGGATCTGGGAGGTACTCAGTTGTTAGGTAGCTTCTCTTTATATCTGCCCCTGCAATCTGTGCGCTGATTACAGACAAATGTCCCTTTAATTTAAAACGACATTAGTTGTTATGCCCACCATTCCAGTATATCAAATGCATCCCATAATCCCAAGACCAAGAGCTGGTCTCAGAGACACACAACTGTGAAGCCACTTAGCAGGAAGAGTGTTGTGGTGAGTTCTTTTGAGAGATAAGCAGCAATCAGTCACATCTCTAAACGAAAACAGACAACTGTCCCTATATGTTTTCAGAACTATACTGCCTTTATTATCTCTTTCCCAGGCAATAATGTTGATCGAAATACTGATTGGCAGGGAAGCCATTTTGAATTTTACGGACATTTCAGAAATGTGGACATTACAAATGTCTCTACTTGAGGTCTGAACATTTGAGCCAATACCATATGTAATGTAGCAGTTTCCCCCAAGACAAAGGATTCTATCTTGAAGGGAAACTTCATTAAAAAGCAGAATGTTCTAAAGCAGTGTCTCCCAACTTTCCTAGTGTTGCAACTCGCAACCATAAAATTCTTCTCTTGCTACTTCATAACTGTAATTTTTATACTGTTATGTATCATAATGGAAAACATTGATACACAGGATACCTGATATGTGACCCCTGTGAATGCTTCCTTCTACCCCTAAAAAGGTCACTACCCATAGGTTGAAAACACCTTTTGTAAAGGGGGGGTCCAAAACATTTCATCATGAATGTAAACTTTTTAAAACTCAACAAGTAAACTCTGAGGCTTCAGAAAGCCCTAAAACCAACCTGATTTACTAGGTATCTCCCACCACCAAGCTTATATCCGTAGGCAAGTCTGCTGAGAGACACTGTCAACCAGCCAAACAGACACTCTCCAACCTGTCCCATTGCCTGAAAGTAGTGGAGTATGTATGGCTTTCCAGTGTTTGTGGGTGGCCACCCATGTTGGCGTGTGTGTGTGTGTGTGTGTGTGTGTGTGTGTGTGTGTGTGGTGATGTCCCTTTGTGTCTTTTATCCTCCTTACTCCTGTAAGCAACTCCAGTGAAACTCAGTAATTCACCAACTTGGGTAGATATTTGTTCATGTCTCCCCAGGTATAGTGCTCCATAACAGCTACATAGAATATTATGGACACTATAAGACAGTCCTCAGGAAAAATATTTAAAGACACTATGAATGAAAATCACTGTCTTCATGTACACATGAGAAATTAAAATACTAATAAGTACAAACCGATAATAAGCCAGTATCAAATTGTTTATTATCCAGATTAAACCCAGAGGATAATGGTAACAATTTCTTTCTGCATTGAGTTAATAATTAAAAGGATGGTGAAGAGATTCTAGCTATAGTTCACACTAAGGTGTCCATTGTGGCTGCTCCACTTTGAGCTTTGCTTCTTGAACCACTTATATTGACATTGGTTGTGGCAAAAAGACTTCTGTGAGAAATTGTATAATCTCATAGTCAAAAAAGTAAGCCTGCACTTCTCTGTCTATCTCTGTCTGTCTGTCTGTCTGTCTGTCTAAGAGTTTGTGTACATGACTACAGTGCTCATGAGCTGGAGTTATAGGCTGTTGTTAACCACCTGACAATTGCTGGAAAATGTATTCAGGTCTTGTACAAGAGCAGTACAGACTTGTGACTGCTGAGCCATCTCTCCATCATCTCCCCCTAAACCCCACAATTCTTTTACCATGAGAATAGAATGCAGTGGAATGACCAGGTACAAAATCACTTAACATAAATGGGTATTTTCTTTCCACAAAGTGAAGAAACAAAGGCCATAAATTTACTTTAAAACTATGTATAGGTGTAGCATATGTGTGGGGAGAGTGTATACATGCATTTGCATGTACATGTGGGTGAACATGCATGCGAGTTCAGTGTGTTAGGTCCCAAACTTCCCAATCCAGAAATGGTAGTGCCACTTGGACAATATCCTGAATGGCAGTCTGGGCTCAGCTCTGGCTGGACTCTGTGACACAGCAAATATAAGGATTGCTGTTGTTTAAGTTAGAGCTTAAGAAACTAGACTTTCTGTCTATCAGAAACAAATGGGGCATCTAGCTCTCTATTAGCACATACTTTAAAGAAAAAATCAAAGTCCCCATGCTAGCCCAGGCTGTTCTGGGTAGCAAAGCTCTCCCACCACTAATCTAACTTCCAGGCTCTTCCTACTTCAGCCAGTTGCCTTTGTAACTGGCAAGGCTTTCCCCACCTTTTGCTAACCTCTCTGCTTCCTGAGAGGTAGAAATAGCAGCTTCAAACTTCCCCCAAGTCAACCTTCTTTTTCCACCCATGGAGTGATCTAGTGTGGTGGCTTAACTGTGCCCTTGCTTACAATGCATACCTGTGTGCATGCGTATGAAGCTCTGTAGTCAACGTTAGGCACCTTCTTCAATTGCTTCCCAGATGTTCTTTTCAAGGTAGCAACTCTCTCTGAACTTAGAGCTTTCAACTTGGCTATATTAACTGGCCATCAAGCCCCGGAGACCAGAGCATCCTGTCTCTGCCTTCCCAGTTCAGGGGTTACAAGCCTGTGAGTGCTGGAGAAGCAAACACAACCCTTCACACCTGCCCATTCAGCCTTGCACTGACTGAGCTTACTCCTGACCCCCTATTCAAAACTGACTTCTAGAGTATATTTTTCTTTGTATTTGTCACTGAATTGTTGGCTTCTTGGATACTGAGAAGGGATGTGTATGAGATGAAATCTCAACGGCACAAATTCCTGCATCTTGAAGTGCAGACTTCTCTCGGGGCAGCTGACTTGCTCCAGGTCACACCGATGGCAGAACAAAAAAGAAATGTGAATTTTTCTTTCCTTGCCCTTTCCACTTTCTGTCAGTAAAATTAACATCTACCTCTCTTCTTTTAAACCACATTCTCTCCGTATGCACTGAACACTGTCTATTTGGCTGTCCCTATTTCCTTTTCTACTTCTTTTTTTATCATGATTTCCTCATTCTTCTCAACAACATTGTGACATTCTGTTTCTAAAAATGTTTTCTCTTCCCTTATTTCTTTTTACTACATCTAGGATGCTTTAAATTTGCAAAGAATGAAAAAAAATGGTGGAGAACAAAAAGTAGGTAAACTTTCCCAGGAGCATGGTAAAGATGAGTACCACCTCGTGTTACCCTTATTTGGAGAAGGAAGACATCACAGGAACAGGAATTGACTAAGAAAGGTCATGGGAAACAGGGTGCAGATTCAGCTCACAGGAACCAGGCTTCAGGGAGGATTAGAGGGAAAAAAGAGGGGCCTGACTCCTCCTTTCCCTTCTCTCTCCCAATGACTCCTTGCAAAAAGCCACCAGGATCTCCAAGTCTAATTTCAGCCCACAATGAAGCCTAAACAAATAAATACAACAAAGAGCATTCAGACAAACAAACAAAAACTCTGTATGGCTCCAAAATATTTATTTATGAGGCTGCCACATCAATCACACTAATTACCCTGTAATTGCCAAGAACTGAAATTAATGTGATTTTTGGGGAAATCCACAATCCATCTCAGGACTAATTTCTGTCCATGAATGTACTCAAAGAAGACTTTCAATTTAGAGAGCATATTTCATTCCTAGAGGACTTGGCAAATGACTCTGGAGGAGACGGAGTGTAAGGTGTAACAGGGTGCTTAAACGCTACACCTGCTAGGCAACTAAGTCAGTCTACTCTGGAATTATGAGGTAGGTACAGCTGGAATGGCTGCAAGCGAATCTGCTGCTGTGAATCATCAGACCTCACTGCTAACCCCATGAAAACCTTCGAGACGGCAGAAGAAAAAGTTGGACGATCTTATAATCTTCGTAATATTTCCTCCCAGCCATGCATGGCTGTGCAGTAAAAAATGAGTTGTTTTATATGTTTAGATAGCAGGTGTAAATGGGGGAAGCAGAGGCTTTTGCTCTTGATCTGTTTCAGCATACAGAATGCACAGTGCACAGAAACCTGTGGGAATGTGACACTCTTCACCTCTATGGCTGAGGACTTGCTAGAGATTTAAATTCCACCTTACTTTGATTGTGTGTCTGGGCTGTTTCTCATCTGGAGAGTCGCTCTGATGACATGGGAGCCTGAGTAGAGATGGAACTCTGGAGTGTGTTTCAGACACTTTAGGAGAGGCTGAAAACAAGAGACCATGTCTGAAACATTCAATTTGAGCCTGGAAAAGACTGTTTACACAGTCCACAGTCAAGGCAGCTGCTTCAGCCATTTAAATAGTATAATTACATATTTAGTTCTGCAGTGTAATAGTAGCAGTGAGTTTACTAGTGAATCTCAAATTGAATGTACCAACTCCTATATCAATATTACAGATAACCTATCAATAGCTACTGCCAATTATATCTGAACTGTAATTTGGTCTTTATTGGAGCTGCAGTCGTTGAAAAGAACACTTTGCTTCACAGTGCTGAACCTCCCTCCACCACCGCCCCCCAAAGATGAAAAAAAAATAGTTGTCAGCATAATGTCTTGACATTCATGATGCCAGCCTGTCTTTACTAGTGTCAGATGTGAAAATAAATAGATATTAAACTGTCAGTCAATGAAATTGCAAAGTCAAGAACAGCTCTAGCTGTGATCCTGTGTGTTCTGTTTGATGGACACAGGTGTTTAAGTGTTATGAATTCAACAGGGCCAGGGAACAAGAGAAACATTTTCTAACAGTTCTATTTGCTAAAACATCCAAGATGAACTTTGCCTTGTCTCCAGCCTTCACTAGAGCCTCCGAGGTTTGAGAGAGTGCCACACATTCTTGCATGGTCTCAGTTCTAAAATGTGAGAAGCTGGCCTAAATTTTCTTCAGGAGCATTCTGCAATCATCTGTGTATGTAAGGTCTCCAAGGTCAAGCAAAGGGTACCTAGCTGCCCTGGCCTTGAAAACATATCTGTGACAGACAACAAGCATGTGTTAGTGTATTTATTATTTATAAGATACTTAAAGTTTATCATCTGTCATTAATAGACATTAACCCTGTTAAAAATGAACAATCCTCTTCGATATGCTGAAACCAGCTCTTAGCTTCTGCTTGGAACAATTATGATACATTCACTTGTAGCACCTGTTATTAGTTATCCTTTTTAATTATTTCTGCTACCATTATTATGATTGGTTCTTAGATGTGAGAAGGCTTGCACTCCTGGTGATACAGACTTCTCAGTTCTCAATGAGTGTCAACAAACTGGCTTTTTAATAAGTCTCATTAAATTATCCTACAAAGAAAGGTTGCCTTTTAAAGACATCAGAAGCTATACCCCTAGACTTGGATAGTAAATACATTATGGAGAAAGCTAATTGATGATCCACTGAGAATCTTAAGCTACATTTCTGCCACTCCGTATGGTAGGCTTCTCAGATATGTAGGACTTGTAGCCAATGACTCGGATGTCATCTAGCTATTCTACATAACCCACCTGATGAAAGAAAAGTTTTGGAAGCTGATAACACATTATTTATGCTTAAATTAGATGTTGACAGTCCCAGGTAAGAGTTCCTTTGCCAATTCTACTACATCACAGCTCTGTTACAGCATTTACTTCTCTAAGGAAGGAAGAACACACGGTTGTATTAAAAATCATGGTGGTGACTTAGAAAATGGAATTAAACAAGAACACATCTTCTCAGATCAGACAAAAAATTGCTCTGGTTGACATATTCAAACAGATACTAAAGTTCAGGTGAATCTGAATTTGGGGATGGGTCATAGTTTGGTTACTTTTAATAGAAAACATGACAAATGATGATGATCTGCAGAACACTAGAAAAGTCTGGAGGTCCCAGTACTCCACAGGCAAACCTTACCATCCTGCTTATGAGAACCAGTCTTATCAAACTCTCCACTTTCTTCTAGGGTCTTTGCTGTTATGTCATCAATTCTCCACTGATGATTCTATGCAATAGTGCACATTACCATTTGCTTACTGCCACCTCTGTTGGTTGCAACAAATGGTGCCAATTTTTCACCAGTTCTTGCATCCTCTTGGGATTGACTCCAACCAATAGAGTAGAACTGTGGTAAAAACATGCCCATCCTTGGCCTATGGGAAATAATTCGCGAATTTTTCATTTACTTTTTGAATCTCCATAGGGATGTCATATGAGCTAATTAGAGATAGCACACTCATCACTATCAACCTGGCTGACAAACAGACAACCCCTCAGAAGGTGACTAGTAGAAGAAAGGCTGCCTAAATACAACTTAGTGCCAAAATCTCACCCATCTCTTTGTGGCCTAAATTACTAGCCCATATTACTGGATCCAAGTAAATGTTGAAAACACAGCAAACATTAACTGACACTTTCTTTTAAACTCAGTACAATGCAATTTTGGTCTTCATTAATCATGACCACTAACTAGTGCCTGCTCAGGCCAGTTTGAATGACCTCATTGTCATTCTTTGCCTGTGTCCCTTCTCTGAGGCTCTGCTGTGGATTTCCCTTCCCCTGCACACTGGCAGGATGACCTTCTTCCTGCTTCTCTCTTGACAGTTATAGATGCTACTTTTAGTTTTCCTTAAATGTTAGAGTTCCTTCGGGATCCAGCCTTGGTCGTTTTCTCTGCCTTTCTATGCTGCCCTGGGGTTATTTCATTTGTTTGAATGTCCTCAACTTGGACATGTACTGATGACATCTAAATATGCCTCAGGTACCTCTGTCAGACACATGGGATATCTTAATAATGGTACCTTTCAAATATCTGGGACTTTACAAACCATTGAATTTGATCACAGTTCATCTCCGCCCCCCCCCAGCCCCGTCCCAGCCCTCTTGTGACTCTCACTATAACAAAGAAACTCGGAGCTGTTCTCTGTCCCTTCTTCCTTTCAGTATCTCATCTGCCACCTTTGCTTAGTTTATGGCCACAAATCATCATCTCAGACCATTGCAAAAGACCACCAGTCCCTTTGTTACCAGCCTTTCCCTACAATGCCTAGTGATGCATTTCTCTAGAGAAGTACTATCAAACCATCATCTCCTCTAAGGTTGAAGTTACAGGTACAGTGTCAAGACTTGAATAGGTACCTAGAACAAGAACAATATGCTTGAACATCTTAGTTTCTTGAAGTAATAACTCTCTTGCCTTGGGGAATGTTGTGGCTTCGCTGAGCCTTGGGTTTGTGTAATGTAATCCTAAAACATTATGACTGCTGAAACACATACTTTATGCTGGATTCTTATCAAAGAAAATGACTATTTTATACCAATTTTACAGTCTAACATTATATTATTCCTCAAATACCTTTACTCGCCAAATGTTCTCATCAATAGTTTTCATGTTCTCTTGGACTTGAAATTCCAAAGGTATTGGTCACATGTATTCAGGATCATGTTCCTAACAGCTGCTTTTATCTTTATAAATTTTAAGATATTTTTAATATCTCAATTATAAAGCTGTGTGCTGTAATTTATGGTTTAATTGTTTGTTTTGTTGGATAGTTGGTTGGTAGCACTTAAATGTTGTCTATTTGATTAAATTTTCTATTTTTTTCCTTATGCCTTTCCTTGCATGGATAGACTGTTCACTGTTTCTAGAATAACTTTCATAAACTCTGGCCTAAACTCTGGCTTTTTCAACTTCTCCAGGCATTGCTCTTTTCTTTCCTATGACTTTCTAAAGCCTTACGTTCATGAAGAGCTGGCCGGTTATACAGTGGAAAGAACACAGTCCACCCTCACTTCTGACACCAAATCTCTGGACTGTCTCAAAGTCACATCTAGTTTCACTTGGCATCATAGCTATGGTTTGTTACAGCAAAAAGGATTCAGAGAAAAAGTAGCAAAAGAAACAAAGCACAGGGTACAGGCTAATGGAGTACCAAGTATAGTGACTTCGGTTACTTTCTTCATGGCATCCTGCTCTCTTCATGGGGTCTTTCCTGGGGTCTTTGTGTGACAATAGGCAAAGAAAGTCAGCAGCCCACAGAATGACCTTCAACTGCTGTTACAATTTTCAATGTGTGTGAATCATGGAACCATGATCATTCGATGTGTGCCTGCTAGATCTAAGGTTTTGGGTCATCTGGTATCCTCTTGACCAAAGTATCTTGCCCATTGCTGACCTTTCTGGCTTAGTCATTGTCCCCTCTAAAGGCTATCTGGCAGGGACTGACACTGTCTGAAGTCATGTGACCTCACACAAAAACAGTCTTATCAGGCATGACATTCCAATGAATTAGAGCTTATTTACTTGAACCCAAGGTTAAAAGTCACATGTTAGTCTATTTTTATTAACTCAAATTATTGATATGTGTGTATCTTTTCTTGTAGACCACATATTTTCAGAGGTTTAAGAACTAATACTTTGAAGTCAGAAAGATCTGTATTCAAATCCAGAACCTGCAGTGTGACCTTGGGCACCTTACAAAATATTAATTTTCTTATCTAAAAATAGATGAAATTATATTAATACTATTATAGGGTTAATCAAAAGAATTAATTAGATAATATATGTAGGATATTTATTACAACATCTCACTATAATAATCACTTAATAGTCAGCAACAAGTTATATGATTATTATCATTTTCCTTTAAGGTCTGGATGGATTGTAATCAAACACTAATCCTTTTATTACAAAATAGGAACAAAAATAAGTGGTTCTAAAAATATGTTATGAGGCTCAGGGACTATATGAAGTTTTGCTTTATATCTTATTTCAAACATCGTATTTATATTCAAACCATAAGCTACTAACCCTACAATTAGATTCTTGTTTATAAAGTAAGACCTATTTTTGGATAAATATTGACAACCTTGTATAAAAAAAAACTATGCTTCTTATGCATTGCCTTCACTGAAGAAAATTAATCTTAAAAGTTAAGTTGATGAATATACAAATGAAAGCTAACATTTCAGGATTTATAGCTGACTATGAAAACTGAATCCTAACTTTTGGATGAGCTTGCAAAAATATAAGCTTGAACTTCCAGACAAACTCAAAATCCTTCCTAGTATCTACATCAAGGGTGCATTGAAGAAGCAGCTTTGTTTCATAATAGGTTTTGTTTAAGACATTTAAGAACATAGGTTGATCTTTGAATTCTATCGAAGTTTTAAAACAAGTAGATATAAAACTCTGTCTTAGTACTAAGTCCCATGATTGCAGTACAAAATGAGAAATTAGCCATGTAAAAGAGCAATTCTTAGGGAAGCCAGGAGTCTCTCTCTCTCAGGACAAAGAATGAATGTGAACTTAAGCTCTAAAAGCAAGTGAGAGCCTGCCGAAGCTACATACACCAGGAGGGATTTACTGTTGTGTAATCCATAAAAAGCTGTGTCTGCCTGTGCAGAGACAGGAGGCCAGAGTATGGGCCACTTCAAGGAGGAGCATAGACAGTGGGACCAGCCTGAAACTCAAAGTATTGGAAGGTGCCTAGTGCAAAAAAAAAAAAAAAAAAAGTAAGGAAATGGATTAAAAAAAGAAGTTGGGCACTAGAACAGAGAGCATAAGAAGAGACTGAGAATTTGTCCATTTGGACCTGGGGTGTGGAAGGAAGAAAATCTTCGCTTATACATTTTTAACCTGTTTTATAATATAGAAGCTTCTCAACTCAAACAAAATCTAATTGTTTCCATTTCTTAACTATTATGACTACAAAAGCCAGGAACATTGCTGGGCTAGTATCTGTGGAGTTAGATATCCAAGTTTTAGGGTATCTGCCAAAGAAGGTTATAAGTGGCCATATAGATTTAAATTTAGCCTATTGATGATTTTATAACAGGGTGGCTGCAACAGGTTACAATTCTACCAGCAGTGAATGAAGACTCTCCTCTTTCCACATATTTGTCTTCCATTGTTTAGATGATCTTGGCTTTCCTGACTCTTGTGAGATGAAATCTCATGGTAGTTTTGAATTTACATTTTTTGCAATTGCTAAGGATGCTGAGTAGCCTCTATTGAGAAGTCTCTCTTTAGATTCATAGTCCATCTTTCAATGGGGTCATTTGTTTTCCTGACTATGTTTATGGACTTCTTTACATATTCAGGATATTAATCTTCTGTCACCTTTACAGTTGGTAAAGGTTCTCCCCTATTCTGTGGGTGTATAATTCATTTGATTGTTTCAAACTAATGAGTGGGTAATGAAAATGTAGCAATTATACACAACACAGTATTATTCACCTGTAAAGAATCTATGGTATTTTCAGGTAAACGAATAAATCCCGAAAACATTATATTGAGTGAGATAACCTATACCCTGAAAGACAAAGGCCACATGAAGAAGGAATAATGCCAAGAATGCTTGATAAAACATCAAGAAAACAAACTATTTTATATTTATATATTGTTCTACATAATATGTATACATATAGCTTAAGTGATCTTAGGCCACTTGGCCTGACCATTGCACAAGAGCCAGAGACTATCTAATTCCAGTACCAGGTGTGAGAAACCTCTCATTTAGTTATCGAGCAGGGTTATTCAAGTGACTCCCAAAACAGTATAGGCTATCGCTGTTGCCTTGTTTGCTTTTAAAAAAGTAAAAATCCGATATTGCCTGCAGCTTCCCGCCCAGCTGGCGGTGGGGAAGCCGGAGGGTCACCCAGCGTGCCAGGTGCTCAGAACCATCCGGCGGCGGTGGCAGAACCAGGTACCCGAGACAGCCCAAGCTTAAGACCTTCGGGGACTCAGGCCTGGAGTGGGAGTTGGGCACAGAATAGCGGGTGCACTCTGCACTCGCGCGGCGGACCCCGAGCTCCCTGCAGGCAGCTGCCATATTGCCTGCAGCTTCCCGCCCAGCTGGTGGTGGGGAAGCCGGAGGGTCACCCAGCGTGCCAGGTGCTCAGAACCATCCGGCGGCGGCGGCAGAACCAGGTACCCGAGACAGCCCGAGCTTAAGACCTTCGGGGACTCAGGCCTGGAGTGGGAATTGGGCACAGAATAGCGGGTGCACTCTGCACTCGCGCGCGGGGCGGACCCCGAGCTCCCTGCAGGCAGCTGCCATATTGCCTGCAGCTTCCCGTCCAGCTGGTGGTGAGGAAGCCAGAGTCAGCCAGTGTGCCAGGTACCCAGACCCAGCCGGAGGCCGAACCAGCCTCCCATCCAGCCAGTGGCAGGGAAGCTGGAAACCGGACCCAGCCAGCTTCCCAGCAGCTTGGGACCAGCAGGCGGAACCAGATAACTGAGATATCCCAACTTTAAGACCCCTGGGGAAACAGGATATCAGACAGCGAACCCTGAGCAGGAGCAGTGCAGAGCAGCCGCCCAACAGGCGGAACCAAATACCTGGGATATCCTGAGGTTAAGACCTCGGGGGACTCAGGCCACCTGTCAGCAATCTGTGAGCAAGACCCCCGCAGGACAGTGATTCAGGTATCCCAGTCACTGGGAAATAGCCTTACAACCCCACAGGAGGGTCAAGCACCAGCTAGTATCTACAGGACCAACTAACACCAGAGTTAACCAGATGGCAAAAGGCAAACGTAAGATCGCTACTAACAAAAATCAAGGCAATATGGCGGCATCCGAACCCAGTTCCCCAACAGCAATAAATATTGGATACCCCGAAACACCAGAAAAACAAGACTCAGATCTAAAATCACTGGTCAGGATGCTGATAGAGGAACACTTAGATAAATCTCTTAAAGTAATACATGAGAAAATAGATCAAAAGCTAGAAGCCATTGCAAGACAAACACAATTAAATCCCAGATATCTCAACACACCAGAAAAACAAGACTCAGATCTAAAATCACTGGTAAAGATGCAGATTGAGGATCACTTAGATAAATTTCTTAAAGTAATAGAGGAGAAAATAGATCAAAAACTAGAAGCCCATACAAGGCAGACACAAAAATCACTTAAAGAAATCCAGGAGAATATAGAGCAAAAAGTGAATCCCAATAAGGGGGAGAAACAAAAATCACCCAAAGAAATACAAGAGAACATGGGTCAACGAGTAGAAGTCATAAAGGAGGAAACACAAAAATCCCTTAAAGAATTACAGGAAAACACAAACAAGCAACTGAAAGATCTGAGCAAAACCATACAAAATCTAAAAACAGAAGTAGAAACAACTAAGCAATCGCAAAGGGAGACAATGTTGGAAATAGAAAACCTTGGGAAGAAATCAGGAGTCATAGATGCAAATATCAACAATAGAATACAAGAGATAGAAGACAGAATCTCAGATGCTGAAGATACCATAGGAACCATGGATTCAACAATTAAAGAAAATGCAAAATGCAAAAAGCTGGTAACCCAAAACATTCAGGAAATCCAGGACACAATGAGAAGACCAAACCTAAGGATTATAGGGATAGATGAGAATGAAGATCTACAACTTAAAGGGCCAGCAAATATCTTCTACAAAATTATGGAAGAAAATTTCCCCAACCTAAAGAGAGAGATGCCCATGAATATACAAGAAGCCTATAGAACCCCAAATAGACTGGACCAGAACAGAAATACTTCCCATCACATAATAGTCAAAACCCCAAATGTACTAAACAAAGAAAGAATATTAAAGGCAGTAAGAGAAAAAGGACAAGTAACATATAAAGGAAGACCTATCAGAATTACACCAGACTTCTCACCTGAGACCATGAAAGCTAGAAGATCCTGGGCAGACCTTATGCAGACCCTAAGAGAACACAAACTTCAGCCAAGACTACTATACCCAGCGAAACTCTCAATTGCCATAGATGGGGAAACCAAGATATTCCACGACAAAACCAAATTTGCAAGATACTTATCTACAAACCCAGCCCTACAAAGGATAATAGGGGAAAAATACCAACACAAGGGGGGAAACAACACCCCAGAAGAAACAAGATAGAAACCCCTTCTCATCCAACCCAAAAGAAGAGAACCACTCAAATACAAATAATAATAACAATTCCCAAAATGTCAGGAAGTAATAATTACTATTCCTTAATATCTCTTAATATCAATGGACTCAATTCCCCAATCAAAAGACACAGACTAACAGACTGGATACGGAAACAGGACCCTACATTTTGCTGCATACAGGAAACACATCTCAGTGTCAAAGACAAACACCACCTTAGAGTAAAAGGCTGGAAGACAGTTCTACAAGCAAATGGTCCCAGGAAACAAGCTGGAGTAGCCATTCTAATATCAGATAAAATCGACTTTCAACCTAAAGTCATCAAAAGAGACACAGAAGGTCACTTCCTGCTTGTCAAAGGGAAAATCCACCAAGAAGAATTCTCAATACTGAACATCTATGCACCAAATGCAAGGGCACCCTCATTCGTAAAAGAAACTTTACTAAAGCTTAAAGCACACATCGCGCCTAACACAATGATTGTAGGTGACTTCAACACTCCACTCTCCTCAATGGACCGATCAGGAAAGCAGAAACTAAACAGGGACACAGTGAAACTAATTGAAGCTTTGGACCAATTGGATTTAACAGATATATATAGAACATTCCATCCTAAAACAAAAGAGTATACCTTTTTCTCAGCACCGCACGGTACCTTCTCAAAAATTGATCATATAATTGGTCACAAGACAGACCTCAACAAATACAAGAAGACCGAACTAATCCCATGTCTCCTATCGGATCACTATGGAGTAAAAGTGGTCTTCAATAGCAAGAAGAACTACAGAAAGCCCACATACACATGGAAACTGAACAATACTCTACTCAATGACACCCTGGTCAAGGAAGAAATAAAGAAAGAAATCAAAGACTTTTTAGACTTCAATGAAAATGAAGGTACGACCTACCCAAATCTCTGGGATACAATGAAAGCAGTGCTAAGAGGAAAACTCATAGCCCTGAGTGCCTCCAAAAAGAAACTGGAAAGAGCATACACTAGCAACTTAACAGCACACCTGAAGGCGCTGGAACAAAAAGAAGCTAACTCACCCAGGAGGAGTAGAAGAGAGGAAATCATCAAACTAAGGGCTGAAATCAATCAAGCAGAAACAAAGAGAACCATACAAAGAATCAACAAAACCAAGAGCTGGTTCTTCGAGAAAATCAACAAGATAGATAAGCCCTTAGCTAGACTAACCAAAGGGCACAGAGATAGTATCCAAATTAACAAAATTAAAAATGAAAAGGGGGATATAACAACAGAAACAGAGGAAATTCAAAAGATCATCAGATCCTACTACAAAGGCCTATACTCAAAACAACTGGAGAATCTGGAGGAAATGGACAATTTCCTAGACAGATACCAAATACCAAAATTAAATCAGCATCAAGTAGACCAGCTAAACAGTCCCATAACCCTTAAAGAAATAGAAGGGGTTATAGAAAGCCTCCCAACCAAAAAAAGTACGGGACCAGATGGTTTTAGTGCAGAATTCTACCAGACCTTCAAAGAAGACTTAACACCAATACTCTTCAAACTATTCCACAAAATAGAGACAGAAGGGACACTGCCCAACTCATTCTTCGAAACCACAATTACGCTGATACCTAAACCACAAAAAGATCCAACAAAGAAAGAGAACTACAGGCCAATTTCTCTTATGAATATAGATGCAAAAATACTAAATAAAATTCTTGCCAACCGAATCCAAGAGCATATCAAAACGATCATTCACCATGATCAAGTAGGCTTCATTCCAGGAATGCAGGGATGGTTCAATATACGGAAATCCATCAATGTAATCCACTACATAAACAAACTAAAAGAAAAAAACCACATGGTCATCTCATTAGATGCTGAAAAAGCATTTGACAAAATTCAGCATCCTTTCATGCTAAAAGTCTTGGAAAGAGCAGGAATTCAAGGCCCATACCTAAACATAGTAAAAGCAATCTACAGCAAACCAGTAGCCAACATCAAAATAAATGGAGAGAAACTTGAAGCAATTCCACTAAAATCAGGGACTAGACAAGGCTGTCCTCTCTCTCCATATCTTTTCAATATAGTACTTGAAGTTCTAGCGAGAGCAATCAGACAACATAAGGAAGTCAAAGGGATACAAATTGGAAAGGAAGAAGTCAAAGTATCATTATTTGCAGATGATATGATAGTCTACTTAAGCGATCCAAAAAACTCCACCAGAGAACTTCTACAGCTGATAAACAACTTCAGCAACGTGGCTGGTTATAAAATTAACTCAAGCAAATCAGTAGCCTTCTTGTACTCAAAGGACAAGCAGGCTGAGAAAGAAGTTAGGGAAATAACACCCTTCACAATAGCCACAAACAACATAAAGTACCTTGGCGTAACTCTAACCAAACAAGTTAAAGATCTGTATGACAGGAACTTCAAGTCCCTGAAGAAAGAAATCGAAGAAGACCTCAGGAGATGGAAAAATATTTCTTGCTCCTGGATTGGCAGGATCAATATAGTAAAAATGGCCATCTTGCCAAAAGCAATCTACAGATTCAATGCAATCCCCATCAAAATCCCAAATCAATTCTTCATAGATCTAGAAAGAGCAATTCTCAAATTCATCTGGAGCAACAAAAAACCCAGGATAGCTAAAACTATTCTCAACAATAAAAGGACTTCTGGGGGAATCAATATCCCTGACCTCAAGCAGTACTACAGAGCAATTGTGTTAAAAACTGCATGGTATTGGTACAGCAACAGGCAGGTAGATCAATGGAATAGGATTGAAGACCCAGAAATTAACCCACAGACTTATGGTCACTTGATCTTTGATAAAGGAGCCACAACCATCCGGTGGAAAAAAGATAGCCTTTTCAACAAATGGTGCTGGTTCAACTGGAGGTCCACATGCTGAAGAATGCGAATTGACCCACTCTTATCTCCTTGTACTAAGATCAACTCCAAGTGGATCAAGGACCTCCACATAAAACCAGACACACTGAAACTATTAGAAAAGAAACTTGGGAAGACCCTGGAGGACTTGGGCACAGGGGAAAAGTTCCTGAACAGAACACCAATAGCTTATGCTCTAAGATCAAGAATCGACAAATGGGACCTCATAAAATTACAAAGTTTCTGCAAAGCAAAGGACACTGTCAGAAGGACAAAACGGCAACCAACAAAGTGGGAAAAAGATCTTCACCAACCCCACATCCGACAGAGGGCTAATATCCAATATATACAAAGAACTCAAGAAGTTAGACCCCAAAGAACCAAATAACCCTATCAAAAAATGGGGCACAGAGCTAAACAAAGAATTTTCACCAGAAGAAATTCGGATGGCCGAGAAACACCTTAAAAGATGTTCAACATCATTAGTCATCAGGGAAATGCAAATCAAAACAACCCTGAGATTCCACCTCACACCAGTCAGAATGGCTAAGATTAAAAACTCAAGAGACAACAAGTGCTGGCGAGGATGTGGAGAAAGAGGAACACTCCTCCACTGTTGGTGGGATTGCAAAATGGTAAAACCGCTCTGGAAATCAGTTTGGCGGTTCCTCAGAAAATTGGGCATGTTACTTCCAGAGGACCCTGGCATACCACTCCTGGGCATATACCCAGAGGATTCCCCTGCATGCAATAAGGACACATGCTCCACTATGTTTATAGCAGCCTTGTTTATAATAGCCAGAAATTGGAAGCAGCCCAAATATCCCTCAAAGGAGGAATGGATACAGAAAATGTGGTATATTTATACAATGGAATACTACACAGCAATTAAAAATAATGAATTCATGCAATTTGTAGGTAAATGGTTAGACCTGGAAAATATCATCCTGAGTGAATTAACCCAATCACAAAAGAATGCACCTGAAATGCAATCACTGATAAGTGGATATTAATGAGCCCAGAAGCCCTAAATACTCAAGACACAAATAGCAAGTCAAATGATTCCCAAGAAGAAGAAAGGAGAGGACCCTGGGCCTGTAAAGTTTGCTTCCAGTTTAGTAAAGAAACCGAGAGGGGAGGGGGAATTATTGGGGAACAGATGGGGGGGAGAGGAACTATGGGAACTATGGTGGGTGGGAACTGGGAAAGGGGAAAGCCTTTGGAATGTAAACATAGAATATAGAAAATAAAATTTAAAAAAAAAAAGAAGCTGAGTAGTATTCCATTGTGTAAATGAAAAAAAAAAAAAAAAGTAAAAATCCTCACTGCTAAAGGCACCACACACTTCTGGCATAGAACTTGGAAGATTCAAGTGGGATCCAATCAGAAACCCTCCTTCTTATGGTCTAGTTTTCATAGTACCAGAATGTACTACATAAGATGCCAAGGGAGAGAAACAATCAATAGTTCTATCCAGCTGTGATGTCAATGACCAGCATGACAAGATGTCTCCAGGGTACAATAGGGGTATTCACATATTGGCAGTCTAATGGAGCTTAAGGCTTACTCAGGAGGAGAGAGATTATGCCTGGGGCTTACCGAAGAAGCTTCTATATACAACAAATGGAGATAATTATAGAAAACCACTGCTGGTAATGCAGAGATCTACAAAATGTGGAGAACTTAGTTCCAACGGATACATCTACAACACAATCCTGCTCCCAAGGCTCAGGAAACATCATGAATAAGAGGTAGATAGATTGGAGAAGTCAGAGGACCAACATATAACAAAGACACATGCTCCACTGTGTTCATAGTGCCCTTATTTATAATATCCAGAATCTAGAAAGAACCCAGATGTCCTTCAACAGAGGAATGGATACAGAAAATGTGGTACATTTCCACAATGGAGTCCTATTCAGCTATTAAAAACAATGAATTCATGAAATTTTTAGGCAAATGGGTGGAAATAGAAAATATCATCCTGAGTGAAGTAACTCAATCACAAAAGTGGTATACCCTCACTGATAAGTAGATATTAGCCCAAAAGTTTAGAGTACCCAAGATACAATTCACAGACCACAGGAAGCTCAAGAAGGAAGACCAAAGTGTGGGTGCTTCAGTACTTATTATTTTTTATTTTCTATATTCTATTTACATTCCAAATGATTTCCCCTTTCCTGGTTCTCCCCTCCCCATAAGTCCCATAAGCCCTCTTCCCTCTGCCCATTCCCCAATCACCCCCCTCCGATGATTTCTCTGTCCTGGTAATCCCCTACAATGCTGCATCAAGACTAGGGCCCTCTCATTCCTTCTTCTTGGGAATGATTTGATATGTGAGTTGTGTCTTGGTTATTCAGAGCTTCTGAGGCTAATATCCACTTATCAATGACTGCATTCATGTGAATTCTTTTGTGATAGGGTTACCTTACTTAGGATGATATTTTCCAGTTCCAACCATTTGCCTAAAAATTTCATTAATTCATTGTTTTTAATTGCTGAGTAGTATTCCATTGTGTAAATATAGTACATGTTCTGTATCCATTCCTCCATTGAGGGACATCTGTTTTTTCCAGCTTCTGGCTATTATAAACAAGGCTGCTATGAACATAGTGGCGTATGTGTCCTTATTGCATGCCAGAGAATCCTCTGGGTATATGCCAAGGAGTGGTATAATAGGGTACTCCAGAAGTGCCATGCCCAGTTTTCTGAGGAAACGCCAGACTGATTTCTGGAGTGGTTGTACCAGCTTGCAATCCCACCAGCAGTGGAGGAGTGTTCTTTCTCCACATCCTGACCAACAACTGCTGTCTCTTGAGTTTTTAATCCTAGCCATTCTGACTGGTGTGAGGTGAAATCTCAGGGTTGTTTTGATTTGCATTTCCCTGATGATTAATGATGTTGAACATTTCTAAAGGTGCTTCGCAGCCATTCGAAATTCTTCAGGTGAAAATTCTTTGTTTAGCTCTGTACCCCATTTTTAATAGGGTTATTTGGCTCTCTGGAGTCTACCTTCTTAAGTTCCTTGTATATATTGGATATTAGCCCTCTGTCAGATATAGGGTTGGCGAAGATCTTTTCCCAATTTGTTGGTTGCTGTTTTATCCTTTTGACAGTGTACTTTGACTTACAGAAACTTTTTAATTTTTTTCTTTTTTTTCTTTTTTTCTTTTTTTAATTTTTATTTTCTATATTCTATGTTTACATTCCAAAGGCTTTCCCCTTTCCCAGTTCCCCCCCCACCATACGTCACATAGTTCCTCTCCCCCCAACTATTCCCCAATCATTCCCCCTCCCCCCACGGTTTCTTTACAAAACTGGATCCAATCTTTACAGGCCCAGGGTCCTCTCCTTTCTTCTTCTTGGGAATCATTTGACTTGCTAATTGTGCCTTGAGTATTTAGGGCTTCTGGGCTCATTAATATCCACTTATAAGTGATTGCATTTCATGTGTATTCTTTTGTGATTGGGTTAACTCACTCAGGATGATATTTTCCAGGTCTAACCATTTACCTACAAATTGCATGAATTCATTATTTTTAATTGCTGAGTAGTATTCCATTGTATAAATATACCACATTTTCTGTATCCATTCCTCCTTTGAGGGATATTTGGGCTCCTTCCAATACACCAGTCAGAATGGCTAAGATTAAAAACTCAAGAGACAACAAGTGCTGGCGAGGATGTGGAGAAAGAGGAACACTCCTCCACTGTTGGTGGGATTGCAAAATGGTAAAACCGCTCTGGAAATCAGTTTGGTGGTTCCTCAAAAAATTGGGCATGTCACTTCCAGAGGACCCTGGCATACCACTCCTGGGCATATACCCAGAGGATTCCCCTGCATACAATAAAGACACATGCTCCACTATGTTTATAGAAACTTTGTAATTTTATGAGGTCCCATTTGTCAGTTCTTGATCTTATAGCATAAGCTATTGGTGTTCTCTCCTGTTTCTTTTTGGAGCCACTCAGGGCTATGAGTTTTCCTCTTAGCACTGCTTTCATTGTGTTCCATAAATTTGGATATGTTGTGCCTTCATTTCCATTAAATTCTAAAAAGTCTTTTATTTCTTTATTTCTTCCTTGACAAAGTTATCATTGAGTATTGTTGAAATGGATGTGGGCTTTTTGTTGTTTTTGTTGCTATTGAAGACACTCTTGCTCCATAGTGATCTGATAGGAAGCATGGGATTAGTTCAATCTTTTTATACCTGTTGAGGTCTGTCTTGTCACCAATTATATGGTTGATTTTGCAGACCATGAGGTGTTGAGAAGAAGGTATATTCTTTTGCTGTAAGATGAAATATCATATATGTTAAATCCAATTGGTCCAAAGCAACAATTAGTTTCACTGTGTCCTTGTTTAGTTTCTGTTTTCCTGATCAGTCCATTGAAGACAGTGGAGTATTTAAGTCACCCAAAATTATTGTTTAGGTGCAATGTGTGCTTTGAGCTTTAGTAAGGTTTCTTTTGTGAATGAGGGTAGCCTTGTATTTGGAGCATTAGATGTTCAGAATTGAGAGTTCTTAGTGGATTTTTCTTTTGACCATTAAGAAGTGTCCTTCCGTGTCTCTTTTGATGACTTTTGGTTGAAAGTCAGTTTTATCTGATATTAGAATGGCTACTTCGGCTTGTTTCCTGAGACCATTTGCTTGTAAAATGTTTACCAGTCTTTTACTCTGAGGTAGTGTTTGCCTTTGACCCTGAGGTGTGCTTCCTGTATGCAGCAAAATGTAGGGTCCTGTTTCATATCCAGTCTGTTAGTCTATATCTTATCATTGGGGAATTGAGTCGATTGATGTTAAGAGATATTAAGGAATAGTGATTAATACTTCCTTTATTTTTGATGTCATTTTTATGTTTGAATGGTTATCTTCTTTGGGGTTTGATGAAAGAAGTTTACTATCTTGCTTTTTCCAGGGTGTAGTTTCCCTCCTTATATTGGCGTTTTCCTCCTATTATCTTTAGTAAGGATGGGTTTGTGGAAAGATATTGTGTAAATTTGGTTTTGTCATGGAATATCTTGGTTTCTCCGTCAATGGTGATTGAGAGTTTTTCTGGGTATAGTAGCATTTGTGTTCTCTTAGAGTCTGCATAAGATCTACCTAGAATCTTGTAGCTTTCATGGTCTCTGATGAGAAGTCTGGTGTAATTCTGATAGGTCTTCCTTTATATGTTACTTGGCCTTTTTCTCTTACTGCCTTTAATATTCTTTCTTTGTTTAGTACATTTTGGGTTTTGATTATTATGTGAGGGGAGGTATTTTTGTTCTGGTCCAGTTTGTTTGGAGTTCTGTAGGCTTCTTGTATATTCATGGGCATCTCTCTCTTTAGGTTAGGGAAGTTTTCTTCCATAATTTTGTTGAAGATATTGCTGGCCCTCATCTATACCTATAATCCTTGGGTTCGGTCTTCTCATTGTGTCCTGGATTTCCTGGATGTTTTGGGTTACAAGCTTTTTGCATTTTGCATTTTCTTTGACTGTTGAGTTAATGCTTTCTATGGTATCTTCAGCATCTGAGATTCTGTCTTCTATCTCTTATATTCTGTTGTTGATATTTGCATCTATGGACCCTGATTTCTTCCCAAGGTTTTCTATCTCCAAAGTTGTCTCCCTTTGTGATTTCTTAGTTGTTTCTACTTCTGTTTTTAGATCCTGGATGGCTTTGCTCAGTTCCTTCACTTGTTTGTTTGCGTTTTCCTGTAATTCTTTAAGAGATTTTTGTGTTTTCTCTTTCATGACTTCTGCCTGTTGACCCAAGTTCTCCTGTATTTCTTTAAGTGATTTTTGCATTTCCTCTTTATTGGCTCCTATCTGCTGACCCATATTCTACTGAATTTCTTTAAATAATTTTTTGTTTCCCTTGTAAGGGCTTCTACCTTTTGATTCATTTTCTCATATTTCTTTAAGAGATTTATTTATGTCCTTCTTGTGTTCCTCCAACAGCATCATGACCAGTGATTTTAAATACAAATCTTGTTTTTCTGGTGTGATGGGGTATCCAGGACTTGCTGTTGTTGGAGAATTGGGTTCAGATGCTGCCATATTGCCTTGATTTCAGTTAGTAACATTCCTATGTTTGCCTTTTGCCATCTGGTTATCTCTGGTGTTAGTTCGTCCTGTTGTCACTGTCTGGTGCTTGAACCTCCTGTAAGGCTATTTCTGCTCCTCTGGATAACTGGGTTTTCCCTGGCACAGGTTGCTGATTGGCTGCCCTATTCTTGGGTGATGTTGGAGCCCTTGTGTGCCTTGCCCCAAGCAATATTATACTTGGGGTTGTCTCTTTGTACCTGGTGTTGCCTGTCCTGTCTGTCTGGGAGTGAAGATGGTAGCGGGGAGTCCCTCCAAGTGCTGATTACTCTGCAGAGCAAAAGACCCATGACAGGGCTGGCCCACAGAAGACCCCCAGAGCTGCTCGGACTTTGGCGCATGCAGAAGCCTGGTGGTCTGTGTCTCAAGTGATGTTAAACTTGGCATATCTCTGTGTACTTGGTGCTGCCTGTCCTGTCTGTCTGGGCATGAAGATGGAGGTGCCTCAGTCCTTCTTAGAAGGGTTAACAAAATACTCAGGGGAGCAAATACGAAGACAGAGTGTGGAGAAAAGACTGAAGGAAAGGCCATCCAGAGACTGTCCATCCCAAGTACAGTCACCAAACACAGCACTATCATGGATGCCAATGCATGCTGATAGGAGCCTGATACAGCTGTCTCCTGAGAGGCTCTGACAGAGCCTGATATATCCAGAAGCAGATGCTCACAGCCAACAATTGAACTGATCATGGCCTCCCCAATGGACGAGTTAGAGAAAAGACTGAAGGAGCTGAAGGAGTTTGCAACCCCATAGGAAGAACAACAGTATCAACCAGCCAGAGTTCCCAGGGTCTAAACCACCAGTCAAGGAGTACACATGGAGGGACCCATGGATCCAACTGTGTATGTAGCAGAGGACAGCCTTGTCCGGCATCAATTGGAGAAGAGGCCCTTGGTCCCATGAATGCTCAATTCCTTAATTTAGGGGAATTGAGGGCAGGGAGGCAGGAGTACATGGGTGGGTGGATAGGGGCACACCCTTATAGAAGCAGGAGGAGGGGGGATATGATAGGGGCTTTCTGAGGGAGGAAATCAGGAAAGCAGATAACATTTGAAATGTAAATAAATAAAATATCCAGTAAAAAAAATTGTTTTGCCACACATGTCAACATTCAGTATTTTCCTCAGTACTGTGATTTTACAACCAGCAGAAAGAAACTTAAGGGGCTAAAGGTTTACTTCAGCTCACAGTCTGAGAATATAGTCCATCATGGTAGAAAAGGTACAAAAACAGAGTGTGACATAGCTGATCATATTGTGTCATAGTTACAACACACAGACAGATAAATGTCCGTTTTGTCTTTCATTCTTCTCAGGATACCAGTTCATTGGGTTCTGGGTACTGATATTCAGGGTAGATGTCTTAATCCTCAGTTCATTCAGAGAACACTCTACAAACACATTCCTGGGTGAATCTAAATCTCGTTAAGCTGATGACTATAATTAACCGTCACACTCACGGTCTGGATATTGATTTCTTTAGGACTATCACACAGTCTACCATAAGAGAAAGGAGAGGAGAATTTTCTGGAGTTAGTAAAACTATGGTGAACAACTTCCTATTAGAATTAAATAACATAACATATGAACAAATGAATAGATTATTATCAACCCATTGATGCAGCTTAGTACAAATGCAATAATTTAGAGCAAAGGCAACTAAAATAGTCAAAAGAAGATGGAACAATAACTTACTTCAATGTCATAAGGAAGATATTGTCAATAAAGTCTACCTAAGATGAGGTTTGGTAGTAAAACTGTTCATGACAGAGTGTTAGATATTATCTGATGTGCAGAGCCTCACAGAAGCCCATTGCTTGAGAGCCTGAGTCAACAGACTTGTGAATTTTAACCTAGACTGCATAAAGAAATGCTAACACAAAAGAAAAAAAGATAGAAAAAAAGCAAAGCAAAAACCAAACAGCTATCCACAAGAGAACACCAGAGAAACAACAATAATAATAAATAAACAGCCAAAAAACCAATAATTAGAATAGCTAAATCCTGGCAGAAAGATCTAAAAGAAACACTTTAGGAAGAAGAAGCAAATAAGCCATGGGATGCTAGAAACAGATACTAGCAAGCATGCACACACTAGTGAAACAGCACATCTCAACCATTATTGGTACCATATCACACAACTCCTTGTGTTAGAAATGTGCCACCAATATAAATATGAAGTGATAGCAATTTGTGTTAGTGCAAAAGTATCTTTGCATTGAGAGTAAATAGTAATGACCATTAAATAGAATAGCAATGTATGGAACTTCATTAGTATGGTTTGAATGAGAATTGTCTCACATAGGCTCATTTGTTAGAACAGTTGGTCTCCAGTTGGTTGTGTTGTTTGGGGGCAATTATAGAGCAATGACCCTTTAATACAGCTCTTCATGCTATGGTCATAGACACTTCCCAACAGCCATAAATTTATCTCATCACTACTTCATAACTGTAATCTATTATTATGAATCATCATACAAATATATGTGTTTTCTAATGCTCTTGGGTGACCATTGTGTCAGGGTCATTCAACCCCTAGCAGGTCACAATTCACAGGTTGAGAACCACAGGTTTTGGAACCTTGATAGAAAAGGTACATTTCTCTGTGTGAGCCTTCAAGTTCTACCAATTGGCCCCATTTCCAGTTCTCTCCTTGTCTGCTTCCAGTGTATATGTGAATGTGATCACTCTGCTTCCTGCGGGCTCATGCCTCTGTCTCCATGCCTACTCCACCATGATAGATGGTATCCCTTGCAGCATCATAAGCCAAAATAAATGTTATTCCTTCTTTTTTCTAATTTTTTTTTTGTTTTTTTCGAGACAGGGTTTCTCTGTGTAGCCCTAGCTGTCCTGGAACTCACTTTGTAGACCAGGCTGGCCTCGAACTCAGAAATTTGCCTGCCTCTGCCTCCCAAGTGCTGGGATTACAGGCATGCACCACTACCACCCGGATAATGCTATTCCTTCTTAATCTGCTTCTGTCTGGATATTTTATCACAAAACAGAAAACTAACATGTATGGTAAAATGGAAGTCTATCTACTGAACAGATACAAATAAAATGTCCAACTTGAATTAGTAAAGAATAGAAAGATAGTAAGTAGTTAGATTCCAGAGAAGACAGAAACAATGTCTCCAATCTCAAAAGACTTGGAAAGTAAGGAGTTAATATCATATAATAGAAATATATATAATTATATTGTAGTAAACAAACAAATGAAAATAATCTACATTGAAACATTAAAAAGAGAACAACTTCAAGTCAATTTAAAATTTACCTTTATGTTTCTTGTATAAAGCACATCTAAAACATAAACAAAAAATAAAAGATATAAACATGCAGAGTAAGATTGAATATAATGTCATAGTATTCCATTCATATTAGATGGAATAGAAAACAGTATTAAGGATTTTAAAGGATCTTAACAGTGGTAAAAAGGACAGTTTTATTTCAGGATATTTGATCACACTGTGAACACTGAGATTGTGTTTACTGGAAAAATCTACTTCTAGTTGTGTTGTGGCTCAGCCTTAGCACACACCTTTAATCCCTCTGGTTGGAATACAGACACACCCTTAGTGTACACTTTTAATCACAAGCAATGGAGATAAAGCTAGTCTGCAGAAGGGAACAGCAACGTTTCAAAGTGATGTCTAATTGAGTGGCAAAAAGTGATGAATCAGAAAAGGATTTCACAGAATAGGACGGGCCCAACTCTCATGAGATCAGAGAGAAAACAGAGGCTACTTAAAAAGGAGGAGGCAGTTTTAACTGGTCAGGTGTACAAAGACAGGTTGCAGAAAGAGAGCAAGCTAGAAACAGATGAAGACAGAACAAGCTAAAGAATGAGAAGCCAGAAGATTAGAACAGATTGCCAAAGTTAATATGAAGCCAAGCAGAGCAATTCAGTAAGAAACTCAGAGAAGCTAGATCGAATCATTCATCTTGAAGACAACTGAGAACAGCTGAGTTAAACCAACTGGCAGAGTTCAGAAAGAACTAGGAAAGGTAAGCTTATTCAGCAATAAGACTCGGAGGCTGAAAATATTTTAGGCCTAGATTAGACTGTATGGAGGCTAGAAGTTTCCAGAACTAGGCATAGGTTAGCAGACTGAGGCAGTAAGCCTTGGTGATGACTATTACACCAGGTGAATAAAAACTACACTTAAACAGTTTTCTACAGAAACAGAAGGATGAAGTTTCTAATGTTTCATAATATATCCTTAATCTATAATAGAAAACAAGTCAACAAAATTATAAAGAATTGATTAATTTTAAATAATATTGGTTGAATTTGATAGTATCCAATATTGGTAGATTACATGAAAAATGTATTAGTAACTCCATTTAATATCTGAATAGTTTCAATAGTAAATATATACATATAGATACATATATACATGTAGATTCAGATTATTATAAAGGACAAATAAAACATTTATGAAAATTTGTGTAACAAACTTCAAAGAAAAACTCACAGGTAGCAAAACCTTCAATACCACAGACCATATTCTCTAAAATACAATTGAATCATCATACTATTGCTCTAGTTCACAGCAAAACATCAGTGGGACAGTCTAAAGAACAACTCAAAAAAAGGAGGGGTTAAATAGTCCATCAGTCTAAGTGCAAAATGAATAAATAACTCTTTTCCATTTTCAAACTGGGCAAATATAAAAAATATTATATACAAAGACTATATAAAGCTACCATTAACATGTTAAGACAATTTTATTATATATATAGCAAATATATTATATATTAGTTACATATATAATAAAATTGACTTATGAACATATTAAAGATATAAATATAGCCAAAAATATTAAATAATTCTAAACATGAAAGTATAATCCATCCATAAATTCACATGTTGCTGATTTGGGCAATTTAAAAAGAAACTCTGTCAACATCCTACAATAAATATTCTAGAATTTACATAATATTTCCCAAACCATAGGAAGGCAGGAGAAATTCCCCAGCATTTAAAAATCTACCTGAGGAATACAAAATTCGACTCTTCCATTAATTTGGATGAATTAAAAAAATAATGATTTGGTGTTACAACATATATATTAATTTCTTATAATGAAATAGTTTACAAAACAAAAGAAAAAGGAATGTGAGATACATTATGGTTAAACTTTTATCAGCATGGAATAGATGATTCCTATACACATGAAGTGATGTAACCTAAAGTCAACCAGGATCATTCATGTATATACAATTTATTATATATATATATATATATATATATATATATATATATATATATAAGAATATATAGTATACTCATTGAGATAGTTTCTCATGTATCCCAGGCTAGCCTGCACCTCGCTATTGTAGCCAAAGATGACCTTGAACTTTACAACCCTCCACTCAGCTTGTTTATACCATGCTGGGAATTGACCTCAGGGCTTAGCACACACTAGACAAGAATTCTACCATCTGAGTTATATCCCCAGACCTGAAGCCTTTTATTTTAAAGGTGATAATCAAGGCAGTGATTTTTAGAAGCAGTGCTTGTAATCCACGGGCTTTCAGAGGACCTCACTAGCACATAGGAGTAAAGAATAAAATCTCATATTTCACAGACAAAATAATTACTTACACAGTAAACCACAGATAAGTTATAAACTGTTAGGATCACTAATATCAGAATGCAGTATTCTGGTCACAAATTCAATATTTAAAAGTAAATTAGAAGATGTAATGCTAACGCTTGTCATTTCAAAGGGACAAAGAAATTAAATTGATTATCGTAGCACATTTCAAAAAATGCTCAGCCTCTGTATAGAAAATAATAAGACTGTGTTCAAAGATAAATTGAAGACCCAGCAAGTAAAGTAATTAAATCTGTTCATGGGTAGAAAAGACTTGATGTTCTTAAAACATTTAGTTTCCCCAAATCAATTTGTTAAAAACCAATTTGATTTCTAATCTGAGATTTCTTACACAATTTGGCAAGTTAATACCAAAATTTGTATGAAAATCTAGAGGTTGATCTTACAAAAATTTGGGGGAATTGTAAGGTGAGAGGTTTTGCTTCCAGAGTTCCTCTAAAACTCTAAAGGCCAAACACTATGGTTGGTGTAAAAAGATATTTTGGGAAAACTACAGATGCCGTGAAAACAGACCTATGCGTCTTAGGAAGATGCCACTCTCTTTATAGTAACCCTCCATATCCCAGACACAATGCTGTTTAAAAGAAGAGAATAAACATACATGTTAAGAAATTCTGCAAACAGTCTTGCTGTAACTACATTTCACTTAACGTACTCAACGTCCCAATGGAATTTAATGTCTAACTGTGAAACAAAGGAACAAAAAAAAAAAAGCCAAAAGTATAGGAGACTTCACCAAGCTTCAGGCAACACACTGATGCATACACCAAAAGGGGGGAGAAAAAGATGCGTTGATGGCATCTCCATCAAAATTGTCTCTTAAAAATGAGTCCTGAACCGGAAGAGATTGCCGAGTACACAGCTTTCGCACTGTGGTTTGCATGTCCCGGTCCCCAATGCCGTGGTCAAGGTGGTAAGTGGATCACAAGGGTTACTCTGTGGATGGGATGGAGAAATGGGGACAGGTTACTAAGAATATGCTTCTCTCAAGTGGACTTTGCTCAGGTCCTGTCCTGTCCCTCTCTCTGCTTCCTGGCTCTCAGGAAGGTAGCATCTGTATTCAGCTATGCTTTCCGGTCATGACATTTCTGAGCCACTGCAGGAGTATGAGCAGTGAGACCTTTGGGCTACACAACAAAACTCTGACCAAATTACATCTTTCTTCGCTAAAGTTGTTTCCCTCTGGTATTTTGTCACAGTGGCAGAAAAGTAATTAGCACAAGTATTTGTCTGAGAATTTTCAAACCTTATATACATTGTTACTCTCTCTTTTATTTGAAGCTATCATATCAACAATGCAAACCTCTTAACAAATTATCAAGCCTTCTTTCATTTTTATTGAGAGGTATTTATTCAGCAGATTCTACGCCAAAGGCTTTGTGACACACAGTTGGCAATGACTAACAGACCTCATATCCACTGCCTTTTTGTTTTTGTGTTGGCAGTTAACGTCCCCGGGGACGTGCATAATGTTCCAGAAGCTTCCATTTCCTTTTGGAAAGGTTTCAGCAAAGTCGTTTGGATTCCAGATCTCTGAGTTGTTGGAGTTCAGTGGGAGGCTTAAGAACAGGATGGGAAGCTGTCTTGCTTGTATTTGATGGAAGTGTTACTTTCTATCAAATGCCTGGCAGTGTTAAATGCTCCCAAAACCCGAAAAAGAACAGCAGTATTGAAAGAGGGGAAAAAAAAAACCAAGGGGGGAACCAACTCCATTTGTTGTTATTCTGCCCATTTTGTGACTCATTTTCTTTCTCAGTAATAGTCTTAATTGAGAGCTTATTTCAGTGGGCAAATTCCCAGTTTGAGTCATCTTCCTTATTCTGGGGGAGTCAAAATTTTCCCATTCATGTTTAGACAAATACATCTAGCTTAAACAGTCAAGGGGTGGGCATAGGAACAAATGTAAACATGTTTGTATATATGTTCGTGACACTGTTTTTATTTACCACGCATATACATAAATAGTATCTGGGGGAACGCAATAGAGTCTGTTCCTACCTTCTTCATACCATAAGCTTTTCTACTGTAATCTCGTTTCCCCCAGTGGACCTGGTCTAATTTGTCTTTTCTTTATCTCAAAATTCCTAGGCTGTCAAGCCAAGTTACTCTTAAAAAGACTCTGGGAATTGCAGTCAAGTAAAAGATATATTAAAGTATCATTATTCAAACATAAAAATTTAATAAAAATGTTAACTAGGTTTCCCTAAGGTGGGGGTGTTTAGGGCTTGCTTTTTGTTGTTGTTGTTTTTAACACCGCAATTACATTGCTTCACACAGAGGTCGGGCTAAGCACAGAGCACTTGCTTTTTATAGAGATTCTGAGCGAAAGAAAGGGGGAAAAACATCTCCCAGCCATTGTATGCACAACTTTCTTTCTGTCTGTCGTAGTAGTTTTAAACTTTTAGTTTTTTACCAGCATCTAAGGGAAGTTCGGTCATGAATGATAGTGGTTTCTTTTTCTTTAATTTGTGACATCTAATCTTTACTTTCGGCTTTGTCAGTGACATCTCACTGTGTCTCATCACATGTGCCTGACATAATGCATCATGGCCAAAGCGATTCAATATTGTGTGTGTGTGTGTGTGTGTGTGTGTGTGTTTTCTAAAAAGAAAAAAAACGGATATTAAATGGTGGCAGAAGATCTGCCTGAAACGTGCCAATGTGGGCCCGAGGGATGTTGTTCTTCACTGGCACTGGCGGCCCAGGCTCTCAGAGTCTGGCTGAAAGAATTATTACTCTCCTTTATATATATAAACACCCTTATCCAAATAGCATCCTCTTAGGTCTAATATATGCATTTCTACCATATGAAAGCTACTTGCTTAAGCCGCTTTTCCCTCTATTTGTAGTCTGTTCAGACACACATTCCTCAGCAGGTGTCCAGCTCCATGATTCATTGCCTCGGATTTCCTACGGAGCTTACATGATGCTCTCTCAGCCCCATACGGGTTTGTATCCATTATAAGCAGAGATGGGTTCGGAGAGCCTGGGAGTCTGAGCATCTCGCTCAGCATCGCTTCCCGATACCTTGCTTTGCTCACAGTAAATGAACAGTGAGCGCTTTGCATGCTCGCCTCGTACGGCAAGCAGAAATTACAGGAGCTTGGTTGAGTTAAATAAGGGAAGATGCATTTAGAGAGAGTCCCCTTAAATGGGCGGGTCAATAACTAGTTTACAGAGACCAGGGCACCTGGCTAATGGGAGAAGAAAGAATTACACTTGTCACGGAGAAAGATAGATGCTGTCCTGGTTTAGTGCTAACTAATTACATTCATTACACTGAGAATAACTCTGCAAGTGGTCGGTTGCACTAGTTAATTCATTAGCAAAACTGAAACGGCACACCACAAGCCACAACTGGGGGGGGGGGCGCAAATCCAACCGATTCCAGTAGAAGACAGGTAAACAAGGATTTTCATACACAAGGCCAAGAAAATGACAGCACCATGCTACATATGTGTGTCATCTTATTTTTCTACAGGATTTCAACATGAAACAAGGAAATTGTGGCTGAGGTAGAGAAATAACAGTTGTGGGGACTGAATTATTTCAGGAGACATGGGATATGCAAGTTTCAGTGTTAATCATAGCAGTTGTCAGAAAACAAACTCCACAGAGGGATGTTTCACTCTCCTGGCTTTAGTAGGACCCTGAACCTAAGGTTACATAATTAAATATCATCTGTTTCATGTATTATATATGAGCCATGGAAGAATATGTAGGAATGGTAATATAATTTAGATCCATCCATCCAAGCCAACTGTGGCGTGGGTTTGCTTAATGAACAAACCACTTGTGGACTGGGTGATTCAACTGTAGTTGGTGCACGACTCTGGTGTAATTAGAATGTTCTCTATTCGTTCTCTTTATGAGTTCCTGTGCATTTGGTACCTGTCAGGGCTTGACAAAGGAAGCTGCAACTTCTGAGGAAGCAGGTCAGGGCTTGCTTGGCACGAGACTCCAAAATTCTTTTTCAAATGCGTGTTTGGTATTTTTACTGTTGTCTTTATTATCCCATATTTATGAACAACAACCTTTGGTTTTCTCTTTTTCTTTAAGGGAAGAGGAGATTCAGGCATGCAACTCTGGAAAAGGGATAAAGGATCAATGTGTTGAAACCAGTCTTTTGGTTTTTGGTTTTTGGTTTTTTTGTTTGTTTTTGTTTTTTGTTTTTTGTTTTTACCTCTTTCCTCATTGAGTAGCCTCATTGGCTAGAATCCCAAACAACATTTTCACTTCTCTTTTGAATTTTGGAGAAATCACTGATTTTACCCAAGACAGATTCTTTCCTACCCACAGGAATTTCTGTGGAAACTTCCTTGAATAGTCCAACTATTCCTAGATGAAACTAAGTTAAGTATTTACAGGAAAGTTTTAGACAAATCAAGTTAGATTCAAGCCGATTTTCACTGTCCTTTAGCCCAAACACCCCTTCATGAGTGAGTCTTGTTTCACATAAGAATTTTCCATTAGAATGGCATATGTGCTGCAACATGAAGAGATTATTATACAGACTATATGATGAATACTAGAGGGTATTTATCACTTTAATAGCATACTATAATCTTGTGTATGACATATTAAAAGATAAAAAGATATTTTATTTCCCCTACTAGATCACTCTCCATGGGTTCGCACTAGTCCCTGGCAACCATTGATATTTCCAGTGACTATATTTCTGGCCTTTCCACATGTCAGACAGTGGCAATCCTAGAGTAGATTTTTCATTTGGGCTTCCTTTACTTAGTAATATGGATTTGACTTTCCTCTGTGGCATTTAAAACCTTGGTAGCTAATTTCTTATCAATTCTAAATGTTATCCTAAGACCAAGAGATACCAGAGTTTATCTCTCCAACTCCTGATGGATATCTCTGAGCCCAACCCATTTGGCTGATGGTACATAACGTTACTGTGATTATCTATATATTCTATGAGCACATTCTTTTGTGTAGATATAAAATCATAATTCGTTAGAGTTGATACCAAAGAATGGGACTGACAGGGGATGTGGTCAGCATTTACTTGATTTTAAAAGCTTATAAAAACTACCTTCCAGAGAGGCTACCCCAGTTTGCACTCCCACTAACCGAAAGCAAAAGCTCATGGGACCCTCTTTGTCACCTTCCTTCAGTAGTGTCAGTGGTGTGAATTCCGCCATTCCAATGGGCATCTAATGGTATCTTGTCTGGTTTTGTGTTTACTGATGTCATGTGATACTATACATGTGTCTGGATGTTTGTTTGTCATTTGTATGTAGTCCTTGGTAACTTTTCCTGTAAGGTATTTGGCCCAGAGTTTGGCAATTCTAATTTTTATCTGTTGATTTAAATGCTCCTTGTATATAGGGAACAGCTATTGGATATTCTACATATACATTGTGTATGTCAGGACAAATTCAAAGAAAAGGAGTTATGACATAGCTGAGGAAAAGCTATAGTTCCTAAGAGCTTCACAAATGATTGCTCAGCTGCAAGTGTTTATGGAAACCCTTTTCTAAATGTTCTAATGAATATGAAGCATTAAGATTAAATTGACAAGACATACATACTTTATTTTTCCATGTTACAACATCAGAATCAAATAGCTGCAAATATATAGGTAAGCTTACTGTCTGTGATTTGGGCTGAGCATGTGTGTTTGCCTTTCTCCTTAAGTAACTTACAAATCAGCCTCTGCAGCTTCCAGAGGAATCCATGTGATCTGTTTGTTTAGAAGTTACGTCATAGGTTTTCTATTTATATTTGAAATTAAAGTACTGCTGAGTAGAGGCCCTGGACTTTGAAAAGAGGTTTTTAGTCTTTTGAGTTTTCAAAGATTTAGTTTCAATTTGAAGATTTTATTTTCAATTGGAAGATTTTATTTTCAGTTAAGTTTTGCAGTATGTGTAACTTGGGGTTTCTTAAGCCTCATCAAATGGCTATGTGTATAGCGAGTTTTCACTTTGAATATTGCATTGAGTATCCCACTTCGTATTCTAGGCAGGTAATGTGATGGCTATTGCATGTTCAGAAAGTACCTCCCTTTGGATAGAACATCCTATAATAGCAGAGAAAAAAGGGAGAGAGAGCACGTGGGACCGTGTGTTGGAAGAACACAGATTTTCTTCTAATTGTGATCTCTTTTGAAGCAATTATTCTCACCTAATTACCTCCAAAATGTAGATTAGATTCTGTGATCACTTTCTCTTGCACAGGAGTCAGCCTCCCGAGAGAACTTGGATACACAACAATCCATTCTCTTCTGCTCCTGGGAACCTTTTTCATGTATGTGGTGAGGATGGAAAAGGATGGGATAGTTGACTGAGTCACCTCTCAGACGCTGAAACCTCTCTCTGTTGGGGGATTCCACATCATCGTCCCACTGATGAGTTAAGTCAACCACCCTGGCTGGGAGACACTGAGGGGCTGACCTGTGCCAGCTGCTGACGTAAGAGGTGTAAGCCTCCCATCACCCTTTACACTCTGCACTGAGGCAAACATTGCCCGAATTCTGCCTGTTTTGTTTGTTGGTTCTTAGAATGAGAAGAACGTGGTGCCTAGCTGCCTCCAGTTCTTGAAAGGCAGTCTAGCTGAATATAGAAATTTTATGTTCCTCCAATTTTCCCACTTATTTAATTATTATTTAAATGCCTACGATGTCCCTGGTAATATCAAAGACTTTAGATGTGAATCAGTGAACAAAATCAATAAAAATTATGGGCTAGCTTAGTGGAGTGATAAAGGCAATAGAATGACTAATGGGGTATGCCAATAAAGACTAATATGATGGATAAAACAATTGCTCAGAAATAGAAAAGTCAGGGATAGTAAAGATTTTACTTTCACAAAGGTGAACAGAGCACACCTTGCAGAATATTTTTTTTCTTATGGTTGTTTTGATTTGACTTTCTAAATAAGTATTTTGTATTAGAAAATTTGGAGTCACCATGCAATCTGAACTTACTTGTTACTGCAACATGACCTATAGAATTCCGACTGGAAAAAGTACAATTACAGCATATTCCTAAAAGATAGCTTCTAAATTTTCAGGAAGGCAAACTTACAATTATAAATACTATCTACGAACTTAGGAAATTCTACCACTTCTATAATCATGTGTCTTTATGAGGTTGGAAAGGTTAAGATACAGATACTTGAGGAGAAGTTTCCGTGTTGGGAGATGTAGTAAGAATGAATGAGATACTTAACTACATAGGGTGAGCCCCAGAGAGAAGCATTCATGTGCTCACGCCCAAGCTTCTCTTTCAAATTATTGTCAAAAGGTAAAGAAGGTGAATAATAATTGAACAGCTTCTTCAAGGTTTAGATTCCAGAGACAGTCTTGAAGACACAGTAGAAAGCAGAAGGTGTCTTCTCGGGGCTAGTACCATGTTTCCAAGCCGTTGGAGAATGGATACCACGCCAGGCTTCACTGAAACGGGCAAGCAACGGGAGTGGACTAAGGAATGTTACTGACCACAGACACTGAAGACTTTTTTTTCTTTTTTCTTCTTCTTCTTCATCTTTTTTTGTTTTTGTTTTTGTTTTTGCTTTTTGAGACAGGGTTTCTCTGTGTAGCCCTGGCTGTCCTGGAACTCACTCTGTAGACCAAGCTGGCCTCAAACACAGAAATCCACCTGCCTCTGACTCCCAAGTGCTGGGATTAAAGGTCTGTGCCACCACTGCCCTGCTGAAGAGTTTTTTCTTAATGAGAATTATCTGACATATAATAGATTTTAATGTGGATTTTAGCAAGAGAGCTGAGAAAAGAGATGGAATCAGAAGTAAACAGGGTACGCCCCAGGGCGTGGGTATGGGCTCCTCAAAGAAACATCTCACAGCCAAAGGTTATGAGAGTCACTGGATAATACATTCACATTAGCAATATATTTTGTAATACAATAGTGAAATGCATTTAAATACAAACTTGACACAAATATGACTAGATTAGTGCTTCAAATACAAATAGTTATTTGATTACATTAAAATAACTTAAAAGGTAGATAATGCAATTGACTAAATATTTAGGAGAAAAATCTAACTTAAAAGCCAATAATAATAATAATAATAATAATAATAATAATAATAATAATAATAGAGGAAGAAAGAAAGAAAGCAGCTCTAAATAATTGTTCCCTCATAATAAAAAATATAAAGGTTCATATTTATTTCCAACAAGAATAAAGATAGAAATTCTGTATTCCTAGAAGAAAGTTAGCCCAAGTGTGGTGTAGATGAATCTTCAGTTAGATCTATTTCCAATTTTCTGAGGAACTCCAGATTGGTTTCCAGAGTGCTTGTACCAGCTTGCAATCCCACCAGCAATGGAGGAGTGTTCCTCTTTCTCCACATCCTCAACAACATGTGCTGTCACCTGAGTTTTTGAGCTTAGCCATTCTGATTGGTGTACGGTGGAATCTCAGGGTACATTTGATTTGCATTTCCCTGATCACTGAGAACTTAGAACATGTCTTTAAGTGCTTCTCAGGTATCCCAGACTTCTCTGTTGTGGATTTTCTGTTTAGCTTTATACCCCATTTTTTGATATGGTCGTTTGGTTTTTTTGGAGGTTAGCATTTTTATATATTAGCCCTCTATTGGATGTGGGGTTAGTGAAGAGTTTTCTTTCCAAATCTGTAGGTTTCTGATTTGTCGTATTGACTATGTATATCCTTTGCCTTACAGAATCTTTTCAGTTTCATGAGGCCCCACTTACCAATTCTTGATCTTAGAACCTGAGTCACTGGAGTTCTGTGTAGGAAATCCCTCCCCTCCCCCCTCTCACCGGCTCTTGTGCCAATGAGTCTGGGGAATACAAGGCTCTTTCCACTTTCTCTTCTATTAGATTCAGTGATCTAGTTTTATGTTGAGGCCCTGATATGCTTGGACTTGAGCTTTATGCAAGGTGACAAACATGGGTCTGTTTTCATTTTTCTACATACTGACTGCCAGTTAGACTAGCACCATTTATTGAAGATGCTTTCCTTTCTCCATTGTATACTCTTTGCTTCTTTGACAAGGATCAAGTGTCCATAAGTGTGTGGGTTAATTACTGGGTCTTCAATTCTATTCCACTGATCAACCTTTTTGTCTCTGTACCAATACCATTCCCTTATTATCATTATTGCTTGGTACAGCTTGAGGTCAGGGATAGTGATTCCCCTAGAAGTTCTTTTATTGTTAAGAATTGTTTTCCATATCCTGGGGTTTTTTTGTTGTTGTTGTTTGTTTTTGTTTTTTCATACAAAATTGAAAATTGCTCTTTCCATGTTCATAAAGAATTGTGTTGAAATTTTGGTGAAGACTATGTTGAGTCTATAGATTTCTTTTGGTAGGATACCATAGGGGCATGTGCTCCACTATATTCATAGTGGCCTTATCTGTGATAGCTAGAAGCTAGAAACAAGCTTGATGACCCACAACAGAAGAATGGATACAGACAATGTGGTTCATTTACACAATGGAATACTACACAGTTTTAATAACAAGGACATCATGAGTTTTGTAGGCAAATGGATGGAACTAGAAAATATCATCCTGGTATGATAAAAGACATGCCTGGTATGTACCCAATAATAAGTGGATATTAGCCATGCACCATGCAGGAGGGTGGACAGGAAGGGAGGTAATAACTGGACTGTAAAAAAAAATAAAAGTAATTTAAAGAAGGAGGAAGGAGAGGAATTTAGCCAATGCTTATGAAGATGATAACAATTTATTAAAAGTAAGTTCTACACTAAGCTAAACAAAGAGAAAATTTACACAAAGCCCCTGGAAATGCACAGAGATCCTCATTCTTCTTCAAGAGCAACACTGAAGCTGACACGGTTTCCCAGCTCTGCTTCCGGACCTCTCTTCATTTCTTTTTTTTTTCTTTCTTTCTTTCTTTTTTTTTTTTTTGCATTTTTTTATTGGCCGTATTCTATATTTACATTTTATTTCCCTTTTTCTGGTTCCCCGCCCCCCAAAGGTCCCACATGCCCTTTTCCCTCACCCTGTTCCCCCATCCACCCCTTCCCACTTCCCTGTTCTGGTATTTCCCTACACTGATGCTTTGAGCCTTTCCAGCACCAGTGTCCATTCCTTTCTTTTTGTCAGACATCATTTAGTATGTGGATTGTGTCTTTGGTGTCCCAAGATTCTAGGCTAAAATCCACTTATTAGTGAGTGCATACCATAGGTATTCTTTTGAGACTGAGTTACCTCACTTAGTATGATGTTCTCCAGCTCCATCCATTTGTCTAAGAATTTCATGAATTCATTGTTTCTAATGGCTGAATAGTACTCCATTGTGTATATATACCACATTTTTTTTGGTATCCATTCCTCCGTTGAGGGACATCTGGGTTCTTTCCAGCTTCTGGTTATTATAAATAAGGCTGCTATGAACATAGTGGAGCATGTATCCTTATTGCAAGCTGGGGAATCTTCTGGGTATATGCCCAGGAGAGATATGTCTGGGTTCTCCGGAAGTATCATGTCCAGTTTTCTGAGGAACCGCCAGACTGATTTCCAGAGTGGTTGTACCAGCTTGCAGTCCCACCAGCAGTGGAGGAGTGTTCCTCTTTCTCCACATCCTCACCAACACCTGATGTCTCCTGAGTTTTTAATCTTAGCCATTCTGACTGGTGTGAGGTGAAATCGCAGGGTTGTTTTGATTTGCATTTCTCTAATGACTAATGATGTTGAACATTTTTTAAGGTGTTTCTCAGCCATCTGAATTTCTTCAGGTGAAAAGACTTTGTTTAGCTCTGTACCCCATTTTTGGATGGGGTTATTTGGTTTTCTGCTGTCTAACTTCTTGAATTCTTTGTATACATTGGATATTAGCCCTCTGTCAGATGTAGGGTTGGTGAAGATCTTTTCCCAATTTGTTGGTTGCTGATTTGTCCTTTTGACAGTGTCTTTTGCCTTACAGAAACTTTGTAATTTTATGAGGTCCCATTTGTCTACTCTTGATCTTAGAGCATAAGCAATTGGTGTTCTGTTCAGGAACTTTCCCTCTGAGCCAATGTCCTCAAGGTCCTTCCCCAGTTTCTTTTCTATTAATTTTAGTGTGTCTGGTTTTATGTGGAGGTCCTTGATCCATTTGGAGTTGAGCTTAGTAAAAGGAGATAAGTGTGGATCAATTCTCATTCTTCTGCATGTTGACCTCCAGTTGAGCCAGCACTATCTGTTGAAAAGGCTATCTTTTTTCCACTGGATGTTTTCAGCTCCTTTGTCAAAGATCAATTGGCCATAGATGTGTGGGTTCACTTCTGGGTCTTCATTTCTATTCCACTGATCCACCTCCCTGTCACTGTATCAATACCATGCAGTTTTTAACACTACTGCTCTGCAGCCAGGCCGCCATCTTCCCTCTCTTCATTTCTAATTTCTCTCTATCAGAATGTGCATGGAAGCGGCTCCAGACCTTTGCATGACTTGCCATGTGGGAGTAATGGTGACCTGGCTTGTCTGGCCAAACAATGCTGCAAAATCAGTGCAACAGGTGCTTGGGAGAAGGGATCCAACCTTTGTACCTGCAAAGGAACCAAATGAACTTTGTCCTGGCACTCAAGAGGGAAAATGTTATTTGTTGTTGTGAAGTCCTTACACTGACACATATTTAAATATAGAATTGTTAGATTAGTTATTTTTATTTGTTTTTTCTTTTTCACTAATATTAAAGCTTAGTTAGGATAGAGACCTGTTCTTGTTCAGGACAACAATTGACTGGACAGGATAGAGCCTGGAACGCAATAGCATTTTGTGATCAAATTCATGAAATTATAATATCACACACACACACACACACACACACAAACACACACACAGGCACACATGATACAAATGGCACACACAGGTACACATACACACATATACACATACACACAAAGGCACACATACACATACACGGGCACATACACACAGACAAATACACACACATACATACACACATACAGACACACAGACATAAACACACACACACAGGCACACATGGTACACATGGCACACACAGGTACACACACATATACACATACACACAAAGGCACACACACATACACATACACAGGCACATACACACAAACACACACACACACACATACACACACACACACACACACACACACACACACACTGACAGGATGGTTAATCCAGTAATTATCTTTGAGCCATCTGGCTCAGAAATGCATGCTGTCAAGTCATTAGTGTTTAGTAGACCTAGCTTTATGCAAGCTAAGACTACTTCTCCATCTGTGTTACTCTACTATCCCTTTAAAGGTCTCTTTGTATCTACCCTTGCCTCCCCACAATTCATCTCATCCTTCAGCAAAATACTTTCAGAAATTCATCTTCCTTCCCTTCACTACCTCATCACCATTCTTATATCAAATCTAGATTTTTTTCCATTTTTGATTTGTATAACGTGTTCATGAAGGTATAGACACTCAAGTTTCATCAACTACCACCTGTTCAAGCAAGGAACGCTATTAGAATATGAAATATTTGAAACAAACCCCGAGTCCTAATCAAACACAACCAAGAGCAAATATCCAAAGCCAAGGATCTGGGGACAAGCAGACGTGGGCACTGAAGAGTGCCTGGAAGGGCTGGGGGTGGGGGTGGGGGTGGGGAGGGAGTGTGCCCTGCATATTGCCATTGCTCTGATAAAAGACCAAAACCAGCAAATGGATAGACGTGGCTTATTTCATTTTACAATTTTCAGGTCACAGTCCATCATTTAGGGATGTCAAGGCAGGAACCCAAGTCAAGAACTTGAAGCTAAAGCCATGGGGGAATGACAGTTGTTGGCTCTTTCTCTTGCTCACTCTTGCTCATACCTTTCTTATACAACCCAGGATAATCTGCCTGAGAAACTGCGCCCTCTACAGGAGGATAAGCCCTCCTACATCAACTGGTAATGAAGACAACCCTTCTCAAACATACCTGATCTAGGCAATTCCTCAACTGAGGCTTCTGCTTTCTGACTCCAACCAGAGTCAAGCTGACGATGAAGGCTAGCCAGAATGGGAGGCATTTCTGAAAAATATCTTGGGACGGCATCTATCATCCCTCACTGGCTCTTCTCATTCTGAAACAGTAGCGTGAGAAGAAGCAGGCAGGGTGAGTGTGAATTCCATTTGTTACCCACAGTTAGCTTACAACTCTGTTGTTGTATAACTCAATTCCCATCTAAATAGCTGAACTGTGTGATTTTTAAGGAATACATATGATAATGTAAAATACTTCACATAAGATCAGTTTAAGTAGCTGTCAGCAACTAATTGGACAGTAAGTATAAAAGGAACAGACACAGATAAAGGACCATAATGTTGTCAATAAAAGACTCCTAAACATTTCAGAGCATAGATCCAGCCCTAACACATGGTGCCCTCCAGTCAGATTTATAACACATGACTGATTTACAAGTGGATTCTAAATCCAACTATCAAGCAAAGAACATTATCAGTCTCATTTGTTTTGTTTTTATCCAAGATTTAGGGGGTTGCGACAGTCTGGCAGGCAGTGCTATGTTTTTCATGACAGGACATATTGCTTGGTACTTAAAGTTAGCCGCTCTGGCTCTTAATTTAACATCTATAAATTTAGATGGTGTCCTGGATGGCTCAAGCACAAATTCCAAGCTCTGACCTTATCTAGTGCATATTGTATGATATTAAGAAGTAACCTTCCATGAATGACACAATTAAAAAGTTAAGTGTAGTGGCTTGAAATATTCTGAGAATACTAAGGAAGTGGCCATGTCTTAACACAGCTAATGAGTTTTTGTTATTGTTGTTTTGTTTTATGCTTAATTTCATTGTACTGAAAAAGATATTTGGGCTTTGCTCTCAGACTACCTTTGCATTAATCTTAGACTCTTGTTATTAGAACAATTTTATGTCAGTCAGTTACCTTCTCTGAGCCTCAGGGGTTTTGTTTTTGAGGCAGCGTCTTTCTAGATAGCCTAGGCTGGCCTTGAACTCAAGATCATTTTGCTTCAGGCTCACATGTCCTGGGATTATAGATATACTTGACTTTGTGTTTCAGAATTTCAATCACAGTATGAAATCAATGACAACTGTGTCAATACAGCCTTAGGAAGTTGTGATGGTCAATTTCTATTGTCAGTATGCGTGCATTTAAAATGAACTAGGAACCGGTGAAGGAGGCTCACTTGATGATGTCTATCAGGGTGATTCCGGAGAGGATCAACTGGGGGAAATGCTCACCCTGAATAATAGTAGCACCATTCCACTCTCTGGGGGCCTAGATGAATTGAAAGGGGAGGAGAAAGATGGCAGAAGGGTGTACTATCTTCATTTGTCTCCCTCTTTACTGCCATGCTATGAACTATTAGACTCTGCTCTTCCTGCTGTGAGGACTGAACTCTCTGAAACTGTGAGCAAATGTTAAGGGTTTCTTTCCTTGGGCTGTTTCTGTCAGGTGTCACAGTGATGAGACATGTAGCTAATAATCCTAAATAAGGACAGGTGAGATAGCTCAGTAGGTAAAGGTACTTCCATCAAGGCTGACAGCCTGAGTTTAATCTTCAGGACCCACATGGTAGAAAGAGAACTACTGTCTAAACCTTCTAATCTCCACATATGTGTTACTACATGTGTGCATCCTCTCTCTCTCTCTCTCTCTCTCTCTCTCTCTGTCTCTCTCTCTCTCTCTCTCTCTCTCTCTCTCATCTCTCTCTCTCTCTCTCTCTGTCTCTCTCTCTCTCTGTCTCTCTCTCTCTCTCTCTCTCTCTCTCTCTCTCTCTCTCTCTCTCTCTCTGTCTGATACACAGTCGATCAATAAAATGTAATTATTTTATTTATAAAGAAGCTTAACATATAATATAGCTCTATATTTAAATCATCTTACTGAGAATGAATTTAGGACAATTCAGAAAACTAACATTAACTCTATAAATATTTACCTACTTGAAATCTGGACTTGTTATTTAAGCAGTGACTTCATGTTCTTCGTGCCTGACTTAGACAAGACCAACTACATTAATTTAGAATGAGACCTCACTTTCAGTTCCCATAATTCAAAACACAGTGAGAAACACAAGCAGGGTTTTGGTATCTATAAAATCTTCCTGGTGAAGTTCCTCCAGATGAAGATAGACAAACGTCTTAGGATAACCAACTTGGTTGTGGGAAACAGTTTATGATATGGAATACATGGCAGCATGAGTTTGAGGCATCTTGTGTGTGTGTGTGTGTGTGTGTGTGTGTGTGTGTGTGGCCATCTAGGAAATAACCTCCTAAATTTCCCAGCCTTCCTTAACAGCAGGGGGTAGTCAAGTGTCTAAGCACTTGAGCCTGTAGGGGACGCTGTACATTCAATCCATAACTATGACTTAATGGAAAGCATCCTGATTTGTTTTCTAAACCATGTTTCTTATGTCAAGCCCCCATGTGTTTGTCTTGACCTATTTCTTCTCCTAACAGTACCTGCTTCTCCTTAGTTTATCAGGGTGACTGGAGGTCACCTCCTTTTACAGGACCTTTTATTTTTTCCCCAAGATGAATCTGAGGCCCACATTGGTCCTTGTTTTCTCCCTTCACCTTACGCTGTAACACTTGACAGTCTTTCCAGAAACCGTTGGCATATTTGCCCACCTCCTTGATTATTATTGATATACACTGAGAGCAGGCCTGTCTTGTCACCACAGTACTTTCCTTGTCAGATAACTTTAGCCTCTTAGCAAGTATCTGCCTCTCTCAAACAAAAATGCAAAGGAGATGGTTTTCTTTTAAATATCGTCTTTCTTTCATGTGTGGCTGCATTGTTGTCTTTGTTTAATGAATCTTAAACTCACAGAACACAGTGACTAAGTACTGGTTCCTAAGTTATTGGCATTATGGATTCCTGCCAAATGCCAGTTAATCAAAGATTATGATACTGATATATGATTTGAATTTTACTGATAGTAAAGTTTTGATGTGGATGGATAATTGAATGGAAGCATAATAGATAAATAGATGATGGGTATATAAGATAAATACATACATGCACACATACATACAAACATACATATATATTAACAATTTAGGTAGAAAGATGATAAAGATAAATAGATTGATTGATTTGCATATACATGAGCTGACCAAAATGGAAAGATTATTATATATTCTTTCTCCTACGTGGCTTCATTCCCACTAAGAAACCTAGCAGATGAATTTCCAAGAATATGAAGCTTAATATAGCTGTTCAGAAAGGAATCACTGGCCTGTTTACTGCACTTATCGACAATTTGTGAAAGAAGAGACCAGAAATCAGTCTAATTACCAGAGTGCCAGTTGTGCTTGTTAACACCAGCTTTGTGACCAAATGTTATTCTACCGTTGTCACATCACACGAGGGTTTCATTACTAACATAATAGTGAACAAGATCACATGAAAAAGCTATTGATTGATCTGCCACACAAAGGAAGGACACACTTGTCTCTATTATAGCACGATTCATCTCTGACTATATAGCAGATGCAGCCCAGACATTCCTCTTGCTAGAGACGTGCAATTTCAACGCTGTTCTGATTCTTCTCTAAGTGTTTGCCAATTAGAGCCCCTATTCCATTTGCATATGTCATCAGTGGGCTGAAGAAACTAAGAAATTATCCTGTCCCAGCTCCTCCTGATCTTTAACCAAGGCTCCAATCGATTCTCTTGAATTGAATCCAGGAAAGGCCTGGGCTGTGCAGTGTTTATCAATTGTCATTTCTGGCGATAAAAACAAATGACTGCTTGAGTTAGTTGGTTCCCTGTATTTTTGTCTAAGACTCAGCAATAATTGCGCAGCCCAGAAGGGATCCTGGAGAGAAGGCCAGCCTGCTTTGCAGACTCAGCTCTAAATTGTCAGAAGTGGGTGTCAGAAGCACGCCCTGTGGTCCCAAATGAATGGAAGTTACCACCACTTTTCTCTTTTGCTCTTGTGATTTGGCTGCTTGTTTCCCTAAAGCTCAACAGACACTTTTCTCTCTTTCTTTCTTTCTTTTCTTTTTTCCTTACAAAGAAACTGTCATCTGTATTTTTAAATGGACTTAGTGGAAAGCATTACCGGAAGTGAGTTTGTTTATGGGGGCCGGGGCGGGGCAGGGCGGGGCGGGGCGGGGCGGGGCAGGGCATGAGAGCAAGCTCAATGCATCATGTCATCCGATGAAGAGCGATTTATCAGGCAGACAGTAGATCTCTCAACCCCACTCTTCTGTTTATACTTGTTGAATGGATACAGTTTAGTGAAGAACACGAAATACTTAAAAATTGTCTACCATTAATAGTTTAATTAAACTGACACATACTTCAAAAACAGAGCTACAGAAAACATTAATTTTGGGTTTAAAGGGCATGGCATTATTAAAGTGCAATTAAAAACAACATTCACTTACAGTTAACAGCTAAAACAATTTAATTATTTAACAGGATTGTCACTTGTGCCTAACTTCACCTCTTTGATGTGGAGATGTTCAGTGTCCCTGTTGATTGTTAACAGTTCGGTCCCTGGAATACCAAATGGAATGGTGTTCCCAGACTGACAGCATCTACATTCAGAGACCCTGCTACTCGCTTGCATTGCAAAGCACGAAAACTTAACCCACAGCCGTCCTAGGGCTCGCAACCACCTTCAAGAGGCTTGTGGCTATAGAGCACATGTGGGGGGAAGTTGAAGGTGCCCATTGTCTCTGCCCATACTCAGCATAACCCTTGAAGCCTTGGCCAGAGCAGTAAGGGAAGAGAAAGAAGTAAAAGGAACACCAATCAGAAAGAAAGTAGTCAAAGCAGGTTGATATTATACTTTTTAAAAAAATCCACAGAGACTCCATTAGAAGACTCTTCATTCTGATAAACACTTCAAAATATAACAAGACACAAACCAAAAATGCAAATAAATAAATAATAAATAAACAAACAAATAATAGTAGCTCTTCTCTTTACCAATAAAAACTTAATAATAAAGAAAAAGTAATAAAGAAAAAAAAAGGAAAGGGGTTAGGAATGAAGGGGTAAGGGGGTAGGTGGGGTGGGGGTGGGGGATGGGGGACACAATAGAGGGGAGGCTGGGAAGTTATAACTAAACTAAGGAGCTTGGAAGAAGCCATACGGACACCTATTCTTTCAGAAAATTCATAAAATATAAATATATACGTATTTAAAGAGTATAAACTGGGGCAGAAAGCCTCTCCCAGACACCATAGGCTATCAAACAAGAAGCTCAGGTGTGTGTTACCTCTTTTCAAAGCTGTTGTTCAGTGGGGTCCCATAGATCTTCCAAAAATTGCAGTCCACTGCTATTGTTCTTGGTGGCCCTCCAGAAATTAAGGCTGTAAGAAGACCCCATTGCTGAAGACACTGCCTACTTGAGGCATAGCCCATGGAAAATCAAGCTAGTGCCAGCCTGGAAGCTATGTACTAGTTAGCTTTGCTAATGCTATAAGGTGTAATGAAAACCATTGGGAAAGATAGTCAATTATTCAACTACAAACACTGCCATATACAATAATTACCTGTCTGGTAAGATATGGCCATTGGTACAGGAATGGGATGAATGTTGTGGAGGGTAGCCAATCATTTTTGAGTTGAAGACCCTGTCCTATGAGAAAACTCATGTCTGGTGCCATGAACTAGACCAAGGAGCTGTGGCTTGGGAGGACTTGGCCCTCAGGGGAACTTACTACTATCCTGCTAAATGGATATAGGACTAAACTGTTCAGAAACTAAGCAAAATAAGACAAAGTGGGATAGCCGTTGAGCAAAATGGACTCTGAGGTGTTGTGCTGCACACAGTGACACATGAGCAGCCACAAAGGGCAAAAGAGGGTGACTTCAGAGTTACCGACGACATCAGAAAGAATTCTCCAAAGGGCCAGGAGCTGAGCTGAGGTTAGATAGTGCTCAAAGTCTATGAACAGGAGCCCGCATAACAAAACAACACAGAAGCAACATGGAATCCAAGGCATCTTGCTGTCCTACATGAATGAAACACAGGAGACATAGACTAAAGCATGGAGACAAAAAATCAGCTTGAGGATGGAGGAGCGATAGGAGATAGCAGAGACTGAACCACAACCCCATACTAGAAAACTGGTTTCACACAAGACGATATCTGCCACAGTGCAATGACAGGCCTCCCAAGTCTATAAATGAAATATAACAAAACCTCACAACTGAATTCCATTGGCTATCTACTATTAGGCCAGGTTTTTTTTCCTAAAAGGTCTCTCTGCCCAATGGGCCTAGTAAAGCATGCTGAAGCATTGAAGTCGGCAGCACAGGGTAGAGCTTCCAGGATGTGTTGTCCTTTTTTTTTTTTTACTTTGTCTTCTTGAGGGTATGGTAACTATAAAAAGTACAGACACCATATCCTAGCAGAAGAGAACAGGTCAAACAGCTTCATTTCATTCACACAATCTTGCCAACCCATTCTGTGAAACAAACAATAATCTTTTAGTTAGTGGATCAATAAGAAATCAAGGAGCAATTAAGAAGAAATGAAAAAAAAAAGCCAAACCTTAAATAGTTACATTGACCTGACACTGAGTATTTTTTTTAACCCCTTCCAGAAATTTTGCAAAGTAGTGGAAGTCACTGTGTTCTTCTTGCCTTCTGCCTTGGTTCTGTAAGCAAAGTAAGAGAAGAATGAAGTAGTAAAACTATAAAACAGGCTGGACTTTACTCCCCAAACAGCCCAAACCATCACAGTTATACAGGAATAAACCAAAAACCATGGTATCTTCTCAGTGACGGAAGCAAACAGGGAGAAGGGTGGAACACAGGTTGTGGAGAGAGCTGATACTGTGTAGAACCCACGGAGAACAGGAATCAGCTTTCTAGCTACATTTGTAGTACTGAGAGAAAAATCAAAATAAAACTGACCTCATAGCCAGGCAGTGGTGGCACACGCCTTTAATCCCAGCACTTGGGAGGCAGAGGCAGGCAGATTTCTGAGTTCGAGGCCAGCCTGGTCTACAGAGTGAGTTCCAGGACAGCCAGGGCTGCACAGTGAAACCCTGTCTCGAAAAACCAAAACAACAACAACAACAACAACAACAACAACAAAACATAAAAACAAAATACAAAAAACCAAAAACCAAAAAACCCAAAACAAAAAACAAACAAAAAAAAAACAAAACAAAAAAAAACTGACCTCAATTCAAGGCGCTTCAGTCCCAAAATTTCTCCAAATAACTAACACACCTGTAATCTTCATCCATAAAAGCCAAGCAAATGTTGATTTTTTTCTTTTTTTCTTTTCTTTTCTTTTCTTTTCTTTTCTTTTCTTTTCTTTTCTTTTCTTTTCTTTTCTCTTCTTTTCTTTTCTTTTCTTTTCTTTCCTTTGCTTTACTTTGCTTTTCTATTCTTTTCCTTTCCCTTCCTTCCTTCCTTCCTTCCTTCCTTCCTTCTTTCCTTTCTTTTCTTCCTTATTATAAAAAGCAAAAGAATTCCCTGGGCTCCATGCACAGTGTTTTCTCCTCCTCAGAGAAAATAATTATAGCTGCAACCTGGAAAATAAAAATACATGTTTCAATCTTGATTTTCAACTGAGATATTGGTTAGCCACTGATAAATTTCATAACCTCACCGTTAGTAAGTAACCTCTGTTTACAAACTCAGATGTTTTTGCTTACTCAGGGAAAGAGTGGTGCAGGTGGCTGAGCACAGCTCTTAAATGCTTAGAGGAGAAACAAAGTAAAGATATAATGGTGTAGTTTTTATAGAAACCCCTCAATTTAAGACTGGAACTTTCTAATCCTGATCTTCTAAGAAATATTTCCTCAACAGAGGAATGGATGTGGAAAATGTGGTACATTTACACAATGGAGTACTACTCAGCTATTAAAAACAATGACTTTATGAAATTCACAGGCAAATGAATGGAACTTGAAAATATCATCCTGAGTGAGAAGGAACAAACATGGTATGTACTCACTGATAAGTGGATATCAGACCAAAAGCTCAGAATACCTAAGATCCAATTCACAGACCATATGAAGCCCAAGAAGAAGGAAGACCAAAATGTGGATGCTTCAGTGCTTCTTAGAAGCGTGAACAAAATACTCACAGGAGGAAATATGGAATGAAACTGTGGAGCAGAGACTGAAGGAAAGGCCATCCAGAGACTGCCCCACCTGAGGATCCATCCCATATACAGTTCCCAAACCTGGATGCTATTGTGGATGCTGGGAAGTGCTTGCTGGCAGGAGCCTATTACTGCTGTCTCCTGAAAGGCTCTGACAGAACCTGACAAATACAGAGGTGGATGCTTGCAGCCAACCACTGGACTGAGTGCAGAGATGGGACTGAAGGAACTGAGGGAATTTGCAGCCCCATGGAGGGAGCAACAGTGTCAACCGGCCAGACCCCCGGAGCTCCCAGGGACTGGACCACCAACCAAAGATACACGTGGAGGGACCCATGACTCAGGCACAGAAAGTGTCAGAGGATGGACTTGTTTAGCATCAATGGGAGGAGAGGCCCTTGAACCTAAGGGTGTTCCATGCTCCAGTGTAGGGGAATGTCTAGGAGGGAAGATGGGAGTGGTTGGGAGGAGCACCCACATAGAGTCAGGAGGAGGGGGATGGGATAGGGGGTCCCAAAGGAGAGACCTGGAAACGGGAAAACAGTTCAAATGCAAATAAAGAAAATATCCAATTTTAAAAAAGGTAAAAAGAAAAGAAATATTCCCTAAGCAAAATAATACCACCCTGGTAAGAGAGACCCCTTTTTCCTGGCAGAGAGAGCAGAAGTACAACAAGCACAAAGGCCAAACAAACATGTCAGGAAGGCAAGAAAGCTAAATCAAAGTTCCAAAGCGCAGAGTTCTTTTTCAATACTGAAACATAGATGAAGTTAGGAGTCCCAGATGCCTGGAGAAGGCGCTCATCCCTAGCTGGACCTGCTGTGGACCACAGCATCAGAGGGTGGATAAGCTTTTCCTGCTTTTGAGCCTCTGAAGGCACTGACTTCGGAAGCTGTGTGCTTGCGTGTGGACCCTTACGCTGCAAGCCGCCGCTGCCTTTTCTCTTGATTTGAAGGTGTTTTATGAGACAATATATGCCATCTTTTCTTTACATTTCACACTTAATCCTGCAAATAGAGAGGTATTATGTGGGAATCTGTGTGGGGTGCTTAAAGACGCTCACACCGTCAGTAATGCAATTAAAATTGGCATTTATGAAAGTATACTTTGATTCCCAATCCTGTTTTTACAAGTACAAAAATCACATTAGAAAACAATGTGATGCTAATTAAAGCTTTGTCACCCATAAGACCTTAGTGAATTGCATCTGTAATAGGCTCTGATGCAGAAGCAGTCTCTGCCATTGAAACCTCGGCAGAATGTGACTGCTTTTCTTGTTACTCTATTAAAATCAATGCTACTGCCATATATGTTACTCTCCAGTTTTTTTAATCTCCAAACTGAGCTTGAAATGTCATATCATCCGAAGTTAAATTCCAAAGCAGGAAAAAAAAAACCCATGCTTTGATTTACATATTTAAAAAGCAATCCAAAGGCCAGGGATGCTATCGATTTTCCTGCTATAGATTAAGAGGATTGATTGGTGCATCAGCATATACTACACACCACACTTGAATCTCACCTTGCAATAACAAAGGTGGTTAATTTATTCTTCAAATGGATTGGCCCTCACTGCAGGTTTATATAGAAGTTATCTGTGAGTTTATAAAGTCAAAATGAAGGAAATATTATGTTTGAACATAATGTGAGGAATATGCAGAAATCTGGTGGTCAGTTCTGACTTAATCACAGCATGTCAATTAGTGAAATCTATCTCCGAGGGACTCACACACATGGAGCTAGGCACAGCTCCCTTGATTCCAGAAGCCATCTCTACAGCTCTGGTTGTGGATGGAGCAGAAAGCCACATAGATTGGAATCTTAAAAACTGTCCCAAGCTTGCCTTGACCTTTACAAAAGGCCACAGATGTTACTTAGCAGCCACATTAGGGTAGAGGTCTGTGTGTGTGAGATTTAAATAGCATGGGGACATTGCCATTTTTATATGGGAAATGCCATCTCAGTAATGAGTAACAAAACTCACAGAATTTGTAATGACTTGCTCGCACAGCCATGCTTCAAAGACAAGCATTCATGGAGCCTGGGAGAAGCAAGGGGCATGGACCACTGAAATCATAGATGAAGTCGGTGAGAAGACTCTTTTGTAGCTATATTATACTGGAATTATGTTGTGATGTGATATCTACAACATATGTTATAGACAGGTAACTAAGCAACAAAAGCTTCTTCCCTATTGTCTAATACATATTCTTACACTTAGCTCCTACCTACCTACCTATCTGTAGGTTACCTACATGTTGATCTTGACAATTCAAATCAATGAATAACTGGAGATGCAGAAACCTCAAGGTTCTGAGATGATGTAACTACCTATAAAGAAAGAAATATTGGCAATGGGATGTCAGACAGGTGACCCTTAAATGTGCCCACGGTAAGAGAGGCACGTGAACATGGAAAAGGGCTCATCCGGAATCATGTCAGGAATTGTGCATAAGGGGAATAAAAAGAGGCGGAGATCTAATACCAGTGAATGAGCAATAATAGGCAAAAAAAGAGAGAAAACATCAAATGCACACACATATTTGGAAGGAAGACATGTTTTGTGGAGAGGTGAAGGGTAGTGTGGGAAACCAGGCTGGAGACAGGAGGCAAATGTGCTTATTTCCTCTGCAGGGGAGTGGCAGCCATCAGAAATACAGCCCAAAATCATAGTAACCCAGTAACTAAAGCAAACATGAGGATCAGGGACTCAGACAGAAAAGGGAAATCATGCAGCTAGTTTCTTCCCTTTCAAGCTCCATTGTGTTTCCCTTTGTATTCTGCTTTTCTTGTCCTTTTATTTCCCCCTGAGAGGAACAAACAAGCAAAAATAATTCACAATCATAGATTATCAGTACCCACAGTCCATCTGTTTGGTTTCAACACAGCAGAATGTGTGAGTGTTTGTATTTGGGGCGAGACCACGGGCACTATTGTGTACCAATGAAATGATCCGATGTCTAAAATCCAGATTCTGTTCAGTAAAAAAAGAAAAAAAAGAAAGAAAGAAAGAAAGAAAGAAAAAGAAAAGAAAAACAAATCCCACTTGTCTACGCTATAATCCTTCTTAAAAATGCTCAGAGGGATTCAATGTAAAGAATCCCCCTTCCTTTTATGTTTTAAAGAAGTCAATTGCCTCTGGGATGAATATTCACAATACATGCCCCCACAAAGGACAGCGAATGCATCCCAAAGTGAAACCCATAAACAGCCACTGGCTGGAGAAATTTGTGGAATTAGAAAAACCGGACTGGTTAAAATACATGACTGCATTCATTGTCACAAAATGATTGGATTCGTGTCTCATCAAATTTACATTGTGAAGACTGAATATAGTATGATTAGGCATTATTTTAACAACTACATTAAAATACAATTTAAAATAAAATGGTCCTTCATATCATACTAATATCAGTGTTTTAAATAACAAAGGACATTTTTTTAAAGGAAAGGATTAGCATTTTGTTTCAATCAGTACAAGCAATGAGATTCCAGTTGGGGTCTCAAAGATTCAGGATTTTATTAATATTCCAGAGATGCATTTGTGTTGCCTCTGGGTACACTGAAAAGCCACTTAAACCTCACTTAAAACAGCACTACAGGATCAAATTGATGTGCATCAACCATTTACAATAAAACTTGATTATTATAAAGGCATACATATTTGCATAATTACATGTTTGATTTTTTTTGATAATGCAGCACACAAGACAAAATGTTGCCTCATGGAGCAACACAGCATCAGAAAGCACCATCTGCTGTGGTATTTAATGCACTGCACACTGATCAGAAATGTGGAAGATGGATTTGAGTATTAAAAGGAAAGAACACTCCAGTAGTGTTTACTCGGGCTCTGGTCTGGCTGCCTGGATCACGTAGAAAGGAGAAATGAAATGCAGGCACAACAAGGTATGAAGAGGGAAGCCACACACATCTGTGCACACAGAGATAAGTGGTTTCACGGACAGGGGTAAGAGGTTTGGATATATGTTTATATGACATCACCCTTGCATTTAGCAATTCTGGATTGTATGTTTAGAAATGAAACACTTTAGAATAGTTGTTCATGAATAGAGCCATCCTTGAAGCGGCTGCCATTGTGTGTGTTTGGAAGGGAGAAGGAAAATGTCTTCATTTTTCATTGTGCACTAAAATGAGATGGGAATGAAGATTATCTTAATGGAAGGAGTCGGGATTTTTGCTTTTCATTGTTAATTTATTTAATTTGCTTAAGCAGCGTTCCTCCTTTCCTTATAATTACACAACTCATCACTGTAGCACGTAAAAACTTAACGATTAAAATATAAAAAGTGGAGAAAAGGGAATCTTAGAAAAGGGTTGCAAAGGCAAGAGAATGCACACATGCACATACATGCACATAAAACACAGACACACACCAATATTCACACACATGCATACACACATGAACACACAAATATCACACATCAAAATACCATAAAAACATACCACGCAAACATGCATATACACATACACATAGAGCACACACACACACACAGGCACACACATACACACATGTATACACACATTCACATGCACACCCTATATGCACACATAAATACATACACATTTACCATAGACCATACATGCCACACCTATAAATACACACATGCAAACACATGCACAAAAATCACACATACAGGCACACACATGTATATACCATACACATACATATATATGTATATACACATACACCACACATATACAGCACTCACTACATACACACATAAAATTCACACACCACACATAAATTATATATACTACATAAATACACACAGACATTATATGCATATACACAAATACATGCACACAAACTACACACATATATCACCCACATACATACACATAACATACACATATACACATATACCAACCACACACATACACATCTTCATATACAGGCATACTCCAATACCATAAACTAAAATTCCATACATTTACCCCACACATACACATTAGTTGCAATGCATGGACACAAGCACCAAGCATTCACATTCATGTATACACATAGGTGCACAGAAGAAACACCACATATCATAATACCCTATATATGTGCTATATACACACACAAAACTCATATGCAAACACATGCATACAAACCACACATGTATACACCACACACAGGTATATATACAAACACACATGCACGTGCACACACACACACACACACACACACACACACCAGCCCAGATGCCTACTACACAATTCTGTATGAACACTCCTGCACACATCACACACATTCACACACACATACACACACACACACACACACCATTATACACCATACATACACATCACACATGCATGCATATTCTACACACATGAGCACATATGTGCAAATGCATGTAATCACACCACTTCACATACATGTATGTGTGACATACAGAAGTGTAAATACATGCACACAAATCATACACACATACCACACACAGGCACAAATGTACAAATACACACATACTTATTAAAAGCTACTGGAAGCTGAGAAATAGAAGCTCATGGCAGTAATCCCAGCATCAGGAAGCTGACATAAGATCAACAAAAGTTTAAGACCAGAAGGGGCTACATAATAAACTGCAGAACAGCCTGGGACCTGGAAGGGAAATGTTTCAGAATATCAGAAGGGATCTGGAAGAGTGTATTTGTGTGAGAGTAGGCATATTCTGTGTGTGTGTGTGTGTGTGTGTGTGTGTGTGTGTGTGTCTGTCTGTCTGTCTGTGTCATTGTCTGTATGTCTTCTCTATTTGTGTTTTAGTGTGAGTGTATGTGTTTGTTCATCTGTGTATGTTTTTGTGTGTGCTTATGTGCACATATGTGTTTATTTTTCTGTGTTTGAATCTGTATGAAAGAGTGTGTGTCTATGTGTGGGTGTATCTGTGTTTCTGTGTGTGTATGTGAGACTATCTATCTATCTATCTATCTATCTCTCCCTCCCTCCCGCCCTCCCTCTGTGTGTGTACCTGTGTGTTACAAAAAGGATAAAAGCCTTTAGAAAATGTACCCTGGGATCACTAGAGAGAAGATTTTTTTAAAGCTGTAAATATTAGTATTAGATTCCCTTTTGGGGGGTTTTACTATTTATTTTGATTGATTCCTTTTTAAATGTTTAATGTTTCTTCTTTGATTATGGTAATAGATATATTTTAGAGTTAAAAAAATCACATCTTGTAGGAAAGGACAAAGAAGATAATAAAATTATCAAAAATGTTCAGAACCAAAGCTAGCTTTTAAATTCTTACAGAAAAGCTATAAAACATTATATACCAAATAAATAAAAAAACCCGCTGATTCTTTTAACGCCTTTCATTTTTAATGTTAAATTTTATGATAAAATAAATAGGAACGGGAGAGGGTTCACACTGCAGTGGGACGCACGCCATGCTCCTACTCTCAATGGCTCCCTCTCATTCGTCTTTTGGCCAATGATCTTCTTCAGGAAGCCGTGTTCCCATGGCCCAGGACAAAACTTGGAGGTCACAATGGGGCAGGTCATGAGGCTCCATCCGAAGACCCTCCACACATGTCTTGGGTATCCAGGTGGGTAGGACTGCTGCTGTTGAGTATACCTTCAGGTTTTCCAGAAGCCAAGGAACTGAGATCGCTCCTGATGTGGAAGGAGCTTGGGTGGTGTGGCCTAGAGTCTCAAGGTAAACCTAGAAGAGGGCTTCAGTGGGGTTTGATAATTGTGTATCTGAATCTTTTCATCCCATCAATATGAAGCTATATTTATGGAGAAAGAGGACTAAAGCACGGATTGCATAAGAGCAAACTAGCTAGATTTCCAGCACTCTGTTCCCTGGTGTACACACATTAACTTATGTCAGAGCTGCTGGTCCCAGTACCACAAACATTAGTGGTCAGTCTGATAGATGCAGTGGACATTTCTAGCGGGGTTGTCTGCATTTATTCTGAGTATTTCAAGTTTGCTCTGGTAAGGTAAACAAGGACAAGAGAATTACAGAAAATAACCACACAGTCTATTTTCACAGTGACTGGGATGCAGAAAGTAGCTGATAATTTTGTAATGGAACTGAGAGCAAAGGAGCCCACAGAGCCCTGAGAGAAAAATGATGAATGGGTGGGGAAAAGCTCAGCAACAGGTGCCTGGAGATTTCACGAATTCCCAGAAAATACACGGCAGGAAAAAGAACAACATCGAAGATGATCCAACCAACAAAACCACACCTTCCTGAGTAAGAACAGCTGGAAGATAGGCTGGGATAAAAATAGGACTTAACAGAAATGGAAACATGAAGAAAGATGCCCAGCAGAGCCAAAGATGCATCTTAGAATCCTGCACCACCACCAAATAAACAAGCGATTAAACAGGCAATGCTAAAAGACAAGGCCTCTGCCCGGTGAGACAGCAGCTGGTGAAGCAGGTTATGTGCTCCCGAAGTAAACTAGGTTGCAGAAGAAAAAACAGCACATTTAGAAGAAAAGAACCCTTGAGGATAATGAATGTGATGTCTTTGACCTTTTATCGCTTAAAAGATATGGGCACCCCACTCAGTGCTCTATGAGAGCCAGGGCATTACCAAGTACGGGGAAACTGAGGCTCACTCAGAATGGCTACTCAATCAATATGCATTCAATAGACATCAAGGAAAGAATGGGAAGATCACACCCTGGGCTCCGAATGAGAAATACGACTGAACAAGCGAGAAAGCTTTTCTTTATGCAAAGGCAATTCAACAACAACAACAAAAACAACAAAAACAAAAACAAAAAGCAAACCAACAAACAAAATCAAAACAGAAGTTATCAGCAAAGCAGATAATTATAGGTGAATATTAAAGCTGAAACAGTTCTATGTTGTTATATTTATTAAAGAAACATAGAATAAGGGAAACAGGTAAGATGAGAACAGAAATGAAGTAAAACATGGAAGAGAGAAAGCAGCCACTAGCACGCCATGATTGCTTGGCATCCCCCGAGAAGATCCCAATGCCTGTGGGTCTGTAAAGGGCACAGAGATGAACCACTCTGAAGAAGGTTTCAGGGAGTGTGTTTTATTGTATATGAACAAGTGCTTGTACAGTGGAAGCCTATGCACTACGCTTGGTTAGCACATTACCTCAGATTGGGCAGTGAATGCTCATACCACCAGCATTTCTATACTAAAGATGGACATAAAAGTCAAGCACAGATTCATCAGCCTACCAGCTACCTGCTATTCACGTTAGCAGAATTCTATACTCTCACTTCTGGGAATACTCAGGAGCACAGTATGTCATGCTTCTTATTTAGAAACACAGTGTGCCAGGTAGGCTGGCCACCAGGTCGTGCCTGCTTTTTTTTCCTACACTAGAAGAACTCAGAAAAGAAATAGAGGACAAAGATGAAGTGACTTCAGAGGTAAAGACCATCATTAGCATGTGGAAGAACGGACACCCTCATGCCACTAAAGAAAGAGACTACAGACTCGAAAGAGGAAAGAAATAAGATTTAAGAACAATCCCAGAGAAAAATGGAGATGCTAAAAACAGTCCAGTAAACTTCCCCTGAAAGAAAACCAAAGCCATAAAACTAAGAAAATGTGAATGTAATCTATTCAGTTATTTTATGTATATGTTTGCATGTGTGGGTTCATGTGTATGTGTGTGTGTGTGTGTGTGTGTGTGTGTGCAGCTTTGTACATGAATGTCCATATGCACACAGAGGCTAAAGATCAATTTCAAGCATTATTATTTATTCACTCCTTATTGAGATAGAGTCTTTTATTGGCCTGAAGTTTATCAAGTGGGCTAGGATGTCAGGTCAGAGGAGCTTCAAGGATCCATCCACCTATCTCTATTTACCCAGCGCTGGTGTTATAGTGCATACCAGCGCACCTAGATCTTTTTCCTCAGTGTAGCTTCCGGGGATGTAATTCATGCTTCCGTATGCTTCCAAGACAGGCCAGTCACTTATCTGGCTGAACAATCTCACCAGTTCGTAAATAGAGTTTATAGGGGTGAACCCTAAAACTAGAAATTCAGGGTATCAGCAATGCTCTTTACAGACATCACTGATTACATACGTAGGCACTCTGCATACACAAAATTACCATCAAAGCTAATTCTGCCAATAAGCAAAACAAAATAAAGAAATGTCCAATGTTAGAGATAACCATTGTCAAGGAAAGTATGTTTTTCTTGAGTTAACTAATAGAGTTCAGGTAATCACATGAGCATCGCTAGTGCTTCTTGGTTAAGTTGAAAAAGCTGAAGCTCCTGTCAAAAAATGTAAGGCAGAATAAGCCAATGGAATGCTGCCAAAAATATGGATAGTTCACAGAAAACCAAATATGTGAATTAGACACTGAACCACATTAATAATTAACATAACTCACATATTTTCTCAAATAATTAAAAATAGCATACTTTATCTGTTAAAATAGAAAGACTTCAAAACTATTCTAAAAAGTAAATGCAGAAGGGAGAAAAAAATGAAAACCTCATTCAATGCTGCCAATAGTCACAAAAATGTATATTTATACATTATGATTTGGCCTATTCTCTTCTCTTTTGGGAATTTACACCTTTATCATTCTTTGTTATTTATCAATTGCAAAAAAAATGGAAGCATCCAATTATATTATGGTGGTCAAAGGACCTTGAGGTAGCACACAAAAATAATATGCAGCCATGAGAGAAAGTGAGCTTGGTCTTTGTACACTAATAGAGAAGGCTATCCAGAATATAGTAAATGAAAGTTTTAGACTATACACCAATGCATATGTGTCATGTTTTCAGTCAGAAAGGAGGAAAATTAAAATGTATATCTTAAACTCTTGTCTAAATAGAATGAGAAGAATCTATAAAATTCTATTAGGACTGAGGGAGGGGGAAACTTGACATTGAAACACACTATCTCTTAACATTTAATAGTTTTTAATTCTAAACCTCATGAAACAAGAACAACCTTTCCAACACATGCTGTTTATTCAAAATAAGTATAGCACAAGAAAGGACTCTCTCTGCACTGCCAAAGATAACCAGGACATTTCTCCTGAGGATAAATTCTCAAACATCAAGCCAGATATGCCTGGTTCCAAGTCATTTCCTATTTTATTCTTCTGTCAGTTCTTATCCCAGCAAGGAAAGAGGCTGCAATGTCAAAGAAAGTGAGAGAATATACTGGTATATATTCAAGGAATGCTGCCTTTGAAGTCAAAATTTACTCTCAAACGACTCCTCTCTCTTTTTCTGATCTTTCATGTCACCCCAGGCAAGTTATGTTCAATCAATTAAAAAGCACTTATATGACTGCAAACATCATTAATTTATTCAAAAAATATTATTTAGTGAAGTGACAGCTACTCCAGTGAGCACTATGTGTCTTGATCAATTACACAGGGCCTTCTACATTCAGTTGAAAGATATCTCTTGAGTGGTAAGAAGAGAGTAAGGAAGGAAATATAATAATGATAAATTTATGAAAGATGTTTTGTGCAAAAGTGAAGAATGGATGTAATACCAAGTAAGATGTGGTCACAAACCATGTCTGAAGATGACTTATAAACCAAGACCTGATGGGCATATGAGTTCTTTATGAACGTATTAGAAAGATGGAGTTCTAAGACTGAGAGGAGAATCCAATCTGTCAAGTGAAAAGCGTAGGACCTCGAGAGATGGAGGCCAGAGTCCCGTGAGAGCTATGGGGAAGGGGTAAGTAGGGAGGTTGACCAGGAGAGACCAGCTATGTTGCAGGAACTTCACAAACAGGTCATGACTGGGCATATTGGGAATTTTTATGTCTCAGAAAAGACATTTTCTGTGGCTGTGCAGATAATTAGTCAGTGGTGGTTAATGGCCCCATTCTCTGTGAACTGGGATGGGCTTGAAAGTGAAAAAAAAAAACTTAAATTTGAAATAATGCTCTGGAGACAAGAACATATCCGTGAAGATAAAATAAAACCACATAAGCACCAACTCCACATCCGACAGAGGGCTAATATCCAATATATACAAAGAACTCAAGAAGTTAGACCGCAAAGAAACAAATAACCCTATCAAAAAATGGGGCACAGAGCTAAACAAAGAATTTTCACCAGAAGAAATTCGGATGGCCAAGAAACACCTTAAAAGATGTTCAACATCATTAGTCATCAGGGAAATGCAAATCAAAACAACCCTGAGAATACACCTCACACCAGTCAGAATGGCTAAGATTAAAAACTCAAGAGACAACAAGTGCTGGCGAGGATGTGGAGAAAGAGGAACACTCCGCCACTGTTGGTGGGATTGCAAAATGGTAAAACCGCTCTGGAAATCAGTTTGGCAGTTCCTCAGAAAATTGGGCATGTCACTTCCAGAGGACCCTGGCATACCACTCCTGGGCATATACCCAGAGGATTCCCCTGCATGCAATAAGGACACATGCTCCACTATGTTTATAGCAGCCTTGTTTATAATAGCCAGAAATTGGAAGGAGCCCAAATATCCCTCAAAGGAGGAATGGATACAGAAAATGTGGTATATTTATACAATGGAATACTACTCAGCAATTAAAAATAATGAATTCATGCAATTTGTAGGTAAATGGTTAGACCTGGAAAATATCATCCTGAGTGAATTAACCCAATCACAAAAGAATGCACATGAAATGCAATCACTGATAAGTGGATATTAATGAGCCCAGAAGCCCTAAATACTCAAGACACAAATAGCAAGTCAAATGATTCCCAAGAAGAAGAAAGGAGAGGACCCTGGGCCTGTAAAGATTGCATCCAGTTTAGTAAAGAAACCAAGGGGGGAGGGGGAATGATTGGGGAACAGTTGGGGGGGAGAGGAACTATGGGAACTATGGTGGGTGGGAACTGGGAAAGGGGAAAGCCTTTGGAATGTAAACATAGAATATAGAAAATAAAAATAAAAAATATTTAAATAATAAAATAAAAAAAACACATAAGCATACTTTAAAAGATAGAGATGAAAGGGAGGCTTTTTCACCGTCCCCAGCATCTCCTCAGCCTATCCTCAAGTCCTGTGTCCTCCTAGAAGTCAAGGAAAATGAAGGCACAACATTACTCACACTTATGGGACACAATGAGAGCAGTTCTAAGAAGAAAGTTCATAGCACTAAGTGCCTTCATAAAGCAATTAGATGGACATCTTACTACCAACTGTACAGCACAACTAAAAGTTCTAGAACAAAAAGAAGCAAATGCACCCAAGAGGAGTAGATAGCAGAAAATAGTCAAACTAAGGGCTGAAATCAATAAAATAAAAAAAAGGGAAAGCAATACAAAGAATCAAAGAAACAACAAAGTGGTTCTTTGAGAAAAATCAACAAGAAAGAAAAAAACTTTATATAAGCTAACTAAAAACAAAGAGAGAATATCCAAACTAACAAAGAAAAGAGGGACATGTCAACAAACATGGAGGAAATACAAAGAATCATTAAGTTATACTTCAAAAGCCTCTCTACTGCACAGAATTGCAAAATCTAAAAGAAAAAGACAATTTTCAAGCAGTCATTAAAAGTCTCCCAAACCAGGCCGGGCGGTGGTGGCGCACGCCTGTAATCCCAGCACTTGGGAGGCAGAGGCAGGCAGATTTCTGAGTTCAAGGCCAGCCTGGTCTACAGAGTGAGTTCCAGGACAACCGGAGCTACACAGAGAAACCCTGTCTCGAAAAACCAAAAAAAAAAAAAAAAAAAGTCTCCCAAACCAAAACAAAAATCAAAAACAAACAAAACAAAAACAACAACAGTTTCAAAAACAAAACTCATGCAGGAGCAGATCGTTTTAGGACAGAATTGTACCAGACTTTTAATTATCTAATACTAATACTCTTCAAATTAGTCCTCAATATAGGAACAAAAGGAACAGTGCCAAATTTATTTTATGAGACGAGTCACCTTGATATCTATACTATACAAAGAAAGAATGTCAGTCTAATTTCCCTCATGAGTATTGATTCAAAAATACCCCAAAGTGCTCACAGGCCAGATTCAAAAACATGTCTAAAAGATCACCCACTGTGATCAAGTAGGCTTCATCCCAGAGACGCAGGGATGCTTAAGCATATGGAAATAAATCAATGTAATCCACCATATAAACAAATTGAAAAAAAACACAATTATCTTATTAGATGCCAAAAAAGACTTTGAAAAACTCAGCACCCATTCAAAAACAAAACTCACGCAGGAGCAGATCGTTTTAGGACAGAATTGTACCAGACTTTTAATTATCTAATACTAATACTCTTCAAATTATCATCATAAAAGTCTTTGAGATATTAGGAATACAAGGGACATACATAAATCTAATAAAAACAATATGCAGTAAGCCAATAGCCAATATCAAATTAAATGGAGAGAAGTACAAAGCAATTCCATTAAAATCAAGAACAAGACAAGGCTACCCACTCTCTGCATATCTATTCAATATAGTACTTGAAGTTCTAGCTAAAGTATTAAGACAATTAAATGCTATCAAGGAGATACAAATTGGAAAAAAAAAGAAATCAAAGTATCCTTATTTGCAGGTGATGTGGTAGTATTCATAAGTGACTCTAAAAATTCTACCAGGGAGCTCCTAGAGCTGCTAAACACCCTAAGTGAAGTGACTGGATATGAGATTAACTTTAAAAAATTCAGTAGCCAGGGAAATAACAACCTTCAAAATAACCACAAATAATATAAAATGTCTTGGGGTAATTACAACCAAGAAAGTGTAAGACCTATATGACAAGAATTTCAAGTCTTTGAAGAAAGAAACTGAAGAATATATCAGAATATGGAAAAAATTCCCATGTTCACCTTAAGAGTTAATGTAGTAAAAATGACTATCTTAACAAAACCAATCTACAAATTAAGTTCAAGCCCCATCAATATTTCAGTACAATTCTATACAGACTCAACTTCTTATGGAAAAACCAAACCCCCAGGATAGTTATAACAATCCTGTATAATAAAAGAACTTCCAGACCTATCAACATCATTTCTACTACAGAACCAAGAAAACTATAGTAATAACACCACATAGCATTGATATAAAAACAAACAAGTTGATCAATGGAATTGAATCAAAGATTCAGGCATAAATCTGCACACCCATAGACACCTGTTGTTTTAGGAGAAGTCAGAAATATACAGTGGACAAAAGAAAGTATCTTCAACAAATGGTGATGGTCTAACTGGATATTGGCATGCAGAAGAATAAAAATAGATCCATATCTTCCATCCTACACAAAAGTTAAGTCTGCAACATAAATCCAGATATCCTGAGCCTGATTGAAGAGAAAATGAGGAAGAGCCTTGAATGCACAGGCAATATCTTCATGGACAGCACACTAATAGCACAGGCAATAAGATTAGCAATTAATAAATGGGACCTCATAAAGCTGAAAGCTTCTTCAAGGAAAAGGTACACCACTAATATGACTCTGAGATTCCATCTTATACCTGTCAGAATGGCTAAGATCAAAACCACAAGGAATAGCTTGTATTGCTGAAGATATATAGTGAGGGAAACATTCCTCCATTGCTTGAGGGAGTGCAAACTTGTATAGCGACTTTGGAAATCAATATGGCAGTTTTTCAGAAAATTGGGAATTGGTTACCTCAAGACCCAGATAGTCCACTCCTGGCCATATACCCAAATGATGTTCCATCCTACCAAAAGACACTTTCTCTACTTTGTCCATAGAGGCTTTATTCATAATAGCCAGAAACTGGAAGCCATCTACATGTCCCTTAGCTGAAGAATGGATAAATAAAATGTGGTACATTCACACAGTGAAGTGTATTCAGCTGTTAAAAATAATGACATCATGAAATCTTCAGGCAAATGGACAGAACTAGAAAAAAATCATTTTTACTAAGGTAACCCAGACCAGAAACACAAACATGGCATGTGCTCACTTATAAGTGATATTAACCATAAAGTAAAGGGTAATCATGGTACAATCCATAGACTCAGAGTCTAAGTAAGAAGGTGGTCTCAAGGGGAAGTACATAAATCTCGATGGCAAAGGGAAATAGAATAGTTATTGTGGGTGGATTGCAGATAAGTGGGGTAAAGAACAGGGGAACAACGGATGGGTACAGTACTGAGAGAGACAACTGAAATTGGGGGAGCAATTCAGAAGCAAGAGAGAAATGTAGTGTGATGGAAACTCCCAGTAATCTATTATGGTAAGCCAAGCTAAGCTTTATAGTATTCACAGATACAGAAACTGAATTGACTATCTTCTATAGTCAGTCTAGACTTCCAGTGGAGGGACTGGGACACCAACCCATCTACAAAACCTTCAATGTACAATTTGTCCTACCAGTATGATGTGCTGGGGTAATGTCATTAGGCAGAAACTACATGTTAAAGCCAAGCCAAACATTTGACAGTCAAGCCACCACACTTGGATCTATTTATATAGGAAACCATTATATGTATGTAGGAGAGTGTTCTACTGGTAATGAAAGGAGTCAGGAAATCAGAAGTGCAGCTAGAACCAAGACCCAAACTATGGAGTCATATGCCTGAAATGGTATCTAAACCACAAGGATAGATAGGCTTGAATGGGGGCATCTGATGCCTCAGAACAGAACATTAAGGGGACTGTGCCCTGAGAGATTTCATAGATCGAGGAAGTATAGACAGGTACATTTTGGATGAACAACTAAAGAAGCAATTTCAAGATCAGGGCAACAGTGAATTGTGCAAGCCAATAACAGACAGAGTTTTGAAAAAGGAGCAATGGGTCATTGACGGAAGATAGTAGAGGGAGTAACAAGCAGGTCACTAGTGAATAACTGGGTTATGAGGGTGAAGGTAGTCTGACATGAACTGCAAAGTGAACATTAATGGAAGGTGTAAAGCAGTGGCTATACTCAATTACTTGTGGAACTTTTTATAAAAGAGTAGAATGTGAGGGGATGGAAAAGAGGTGGGAATCAGTGCCTTCCTGCGCTAATGGTAGATTTGGATTTTTAGGGTGGGAGGAAGACTCCAGTCAATAAGACACTAGAGTAACACTGAAGTTCCTCCACAGAGATGAGAGGGAGGGGATTCAGATGAGAAGTGAAGAGAGCCCAGGGTTCGAGGAGACACCACTGGATGAGGCTTTTGGAGCATGCTGCAGGAAGCGCACTGTTGTTCTGTACTGGAGAGGTCAGCGGCAGATGAGGGCAGGAGTAGAGATGTTCATGAGAGCAGTGGGGTCTCAAGGAGGGGAGATGGGAAGACTGAAAGGGACAGAACGGCAGGCATTACTGACAAAGTAAAGTCAGTTGAGACAGGGGAATGACTCAGCATTAAGTACCTCAGCCGGGAATGTTTTAAAGACACTACTTAGAGAAGCCAGTGGATAAGCAAACCAGAGCATAAGGTGTAAGAGCTGAGATGGAGTTATTGTCGGAAATGATGACTACTTAGACTGTGTTCTGTAGGTGATACGGAGCCACTGAAGTTATGAACAGTTATAAGGAAGTTGATACACTACACATTAGCCATCCTTCTATTGCTATGTTAAATGGCTGAGATAAAAAACTCAGAAGAAGAATTGTTTTTGACTCATAAGTTCAAAGGTCCCAATCTGTGACTTGGTATTCTTCTTGCTTTTAAGCCTATGGGAGTTCCTATCATGAGGGGACTATGGGGTAAATAGAAACCATGCAATCTATAGCCAGGGATCTCAGAGAGAAAAAGAAAAGCCCACAGTCCCACCATCCAATGACCTAATGACCTCCCACCAGGCCCTGCTTCTTAAAGACTCTGTCACCTCTCAAGAGTACAACCCTTGGGATCAATCCCCAACACGTGGGCACTTAAGGAGTATATATCCAAAACAAACCAGTCTGTAATCCTTTGGCACTGTAGGAAATTGGTTCTAGGGCATTCTATGGACATCAAGATCTGAAACATTCATATTTTTTATGTAAGAATGAATAGAATGTGCACATGACATGCATCTCTTCCTATGAGCTTTATTTTAATTGTAAAAAAATTTTGTGCTGAGGTAGGAACTCAACACCTCACACAAGCTGGGCAAATACTCTCACTTAGATATGATCCCAACTCCTGTATTAAATCATCTGCAGATTATTATAGTACATAAATCAATACAAATGCTATGCAAATAGTTGTTACACTGTATTGTTTAAGGAACAAGGACTAGAAAATATTGTCAGTATATGTCTAATCTGAGATGCATAGAGCTGCACAGGTGACTCTTGTGTATAGAATTGCAGATATGCAATGGATTTGAATGATACAAGGATAATGATGAATCAAGAAATAATTGCTACTGCACTGTATGTGCCAAGGGAGATACAGGAGTGGTTTTTTTTTTTTAGATTTTTCTATTCATTCATTCATTTATTCATTTATTCATTCACTTTACATCCTTATCACAGACTCCCCTCTCATCCCAGATGTGCCCCATGGCTCCTCCTCCCCATTCCCCTTCACCTCTGAGAAGTGAGAGCCCCCACACATACTGGGAAGCAACCCACCCTGCCACCTCAAGTTACTGCAGAACTAGGTACACCCTCTCCCACTGAGGCCAGACAAGACATCCCAGCTAGGAGAACAGGATACACAGGCAGGCAACACAATCAAGGTAAGTACCTCCTCCAGTTATTGGGGACACACATGAAGACCAACCTGCATGTCTGCTTCTTATGTACAGGGTGCCTAGGTAGAGCCCATGTATGTTCTTTGGTTGGTGGTTTGGTTCCTACAAGGGTCCAGGTTAGTTGACTGTTGGTCTTCTTGTGGAGTCTCTACCCCTCAGGGTCCTTCAATCCTTCCCCCAACTCTTCCACAAGACTTCTCAAGGCCATCTAATGTTTGGCTGTGAGTCTCTGCCTGTTTTGCTCTACTGCTGGGTGGAGCCTCTCAGAGGACACTTATGCTAGGCTCCAGACAGGAGTATGTTCAATTGAGGCAGTAGCTCACGAATGGGAGAACACAGACTAGAAAGGTATCAAGGTTTATTTGACAGACTCTAGTTATCAAATGGTGATAATTACTTGCGGGAAGTAAATGTAGCCCTGGTGAGCAGCCACAATTAACAAACCACAGAGAGAAGCATTCAGAAAGACACTGAAGACTCAGGGGGAAGCATGTTTTATTCCAAGTAAAGAGACTTACAAGAGAAGGATCACAGGAAAGGAAAAAAAACTAGAGAGAACAGAACAGGAACAGAAAGCTATCAACTGCAGCTCATATTTGCAAAAATGAAAACAAATGACAAGAAGCCTTTTAAAAATATGCCATAAGAGAAGCTAAAGAATTGGAAATAATGGATTCTATAGAGTGCATAAGAAATGCTGCATTGGACCCTCCAGTTCAAATTCGGTCAACACCCAGTGTGTCCACAAAGCCTGCATTGTTTTATGTTAGTGAATATAATCCCACATGATAATTTTTCTCAGATTCACTCGCTGTCTTACTTCCCGAACTCTATTTCCCACAGAAGGTCAGAAGGTCCTCCAAGGTAATTTGTTTTTACCACAGGGATTTTGGGGAACATAACCTTTGAGGTTGAGAAGGAAATACTGGGTCTGAGAATAGATTCTGCAATCAGTTAGCTACCAAACCTCCCTAGGCTTTTGTCTCCTCATCTATAAAATGGAGTATTTGAATTAGATGACCTCCGGGGTCTCTTCCACGGTGAGATGTCTCTGAGTCTGTGAATTTAACCATTATCTCCAAAACGTCCTTGTGACTCTTGCAGTGCTCTCGGCAATAAAGCTGAAAGTATTTGGTCTGCAAACTACAGCCAGCAGGCCTGCCTTATTGTTTACTTAAAACAAGTGTCTTTTTCCCTTTCATAGCTTTATGAAAAGGGAGATGTAGTAGCAAACCCGAACCTTAGAGCTGTAGAGAAATAACAAGTGAGTTGCTCTGTACAAATGGTCATTGATATTTATTTGTTTGGGGTGTGTACATGTGAATATGCTAATGTGTATGCAGGAACACATAGAGCAGTGCATATACAACTATGTATAGCAGCCAGAAGACAATCTCAGGTGTCATTCCTCATATGCCACCCACCTTTGTTTGAGACAGTCTCATATTGTCCTGGAACTAAGCAAGTAGAATAGACTAGCTGGCTGTCAAGTCCTACCTATCTTCCTGTTTTCTATATATCCAGTGTTTAGATTACAACCACGAGGCCTATTCCTCTACAACCTGCTTGTTTTTATTGTGGGTCTTGGGTATTGAATTTATGTCCTCTGATTGTAAGGTAAGCACTGTACCTGCTGATCTACCTTTGCCAGACCTGATTAGGTATGTCTTGCATCAACGAATGCAGAATACATACTCACGGGTACCAGATATTACTAGGATCCTTTCAACAGCATATCTAAACATGTATCTTTGAAAACAGTTTCTCCAGAGGTGAACTCCTAATTTCAGTAGCCTGCGGGTGAGCTCTTATAGGAAGCAGGTAAAGTAATGCACAGGGAAGGGTCTAGAAATCGGTCAGTGTCACAGGAGAAAGTCAAAGATAGACCTGGAAGGAAATGCCAGCTCTGGCTGAAGTTCAGCAGCGCTGAGAGGGGAGTCCACGAATGCAGCGTGGAGGGGAGATATTCGACGTCATGCTGCTGGGGCAGATAGCATCATAGGCATAGGCCCTGACAATTTTGGAGCATGAGGGAAGTCTGCACTTTTGAGAGAAAGACAGTGGGAAATCCGTTTCCAGTGTTCTGAAATACCAATCACTTTAGCTCTGTTTAGGAGGTAGTATTTATCTTACACAGACCTCAGTAGATTTTTCCAAACATAAAATCTATCTCTGTAAGAGGATCAGTGGTAATCATAGGATATTTCCATCAATGACACAACAGATACGTTTAAATATCTAAAGATGTCAACATAGTATTATTATCATTGTTTATGCTTGGAATTCTGGCAGGCACTAAATACTTTAAGAATCTGAACTCTTCTCTACTGTACCCTCTACTTAGCTGCAGAAGCAGAATACTACAGATTCAATTTAAATCATGTAAACTTTCTGATGTCACCTCCATTTCTTCCTAAGGTAATTTACATCTTAAAATTTGGCATAAGGGTAGTGATGCATACTTTTATTTTATTACCATAGATGGTAATCCACATAACATGGCTTGTGCATAAGCCTTACGCAACATGGTCTTCTAGTATGCTCTGCAACTTGCCTTTTCCCCTTAGTTCCCCATTTTAAATACACCCAAGTTGCTCTAAGAAGCTGGAGGGTGGTCCTGTTGAGTCGTGCATGCAAGTATGTCGCACTGTAACATGTTCTTCCTTCCATACAGGCCTAGATTAATGAACTGCCATCCTAGAAAGCGGAAATTTCACGCCTAAACATTGCTGGATCCCAGACTGGCCTTCCCACGCTTATTTAGGAGATGGAAATTAAGCTGGAGATTCCGGGTCCCATCTACAGAGAAACATAAAGACTGCATAGAGAAAGGAGGCATGTTGACATGCTGATCCTTCCTTACATAGGTGGTAATTCAGGACACCTTGAAAATCATGAGTAAGTACTCTTAATCTTAATGTTATTCGTGCTATGAAAGAATGTTCCTCATTAAATTATATATATAAACATATACAGTGCATACATTCATATTTGTGTGTGTTTATGTGTGGGGGGGCAAAGTATACTAATTCAAAGGGGAGGAAAAGCTTAAGAAAGTTCTACTCTGAACTTTATTCACTCGAAATTATTGATGGGAACATCTCATATTAAGGTCAGTGACAGGGTTGTTCTCAGTGTTTTAATTTCATTTTCCAGTAGCATTGTTCATGGATGCTCTCAAACAGTGATTCACTTTTTTATTTGGGGGTGAAAAGCTTTGCAAACATACATACATACTTGTTTGTGAATGTGTGTGTCTATCTACATGTGAGTGGAAAAACAGACATGAAAAAATCAAGGCTATAGTCCCTTGGACACTAGTATAATGTGGATTCATGCTGTGCGGGATACCAGAGATGCTAATGGGGGCTTCACATGTGTCCTGTTCCAGAATATTTTAAATATTGACACAGTGTTTGGAAATAAGAAAAAAAACTCATACAATGAATATTTAAAAGTCTCTATCTGGTTTTTCTGTGACTAAAACTCCGAGTGATGTTGGTTTGTTTTAATTGTAGCTATCGCATGGGCAAGATAAAATGACATTCAAGATGCTTCTAATAGAGCAGTTTAAGTTCTTTTCCTGGGACTGCCACATCTATTTACAAAGAGCTGAGAAAAACCGAGGAAAGAATGTTCTGTGTCCAAGGTAGAAACCTTGGTCTGGAGGGAAGACTAGGATGGGGCTGATGAAGCACACCTTTGAGAAGCTCAGGTGAACTGTGACCCTACTGCCCTCTCCTGTCATCTTCTCAATCAGAAGTCACACTGCCAACGTCATATCCAAAACTTCTCATCACAATGGCCATAATTCTTTCTCCCCCAATCCTCCTGCACTTCACTTACTACACTACTGGTCTCAACGTTGAGACAAAATATCCAAATACCATCTATTATTTCTTATTGAAAATCCACTTACGTGGGAGATTCTGCTCCTCACTGGTGACTTTGAGACAAGGATACAGGAAAGGGGCAGACACATTTCCTCTAACTGATGCTGCACTGAGATGTCTATTGGCTGGGGATGCCATTCATGGAATGCTGGTTCCTCGTAGAGACATAATACTTGTCCCAACATGACCTCGTCTCAACATTCACATGAGTCCTGCTGTCTTTCTAGGACTCTGCCTCAGCCTCTTGCCTGAAAGTTGCCCTCTTTGACCTGGCATCAGAGATGTAGCCCAAGAGTGACTACTGGTTTTTAGGAACTTTATCCCTCTCTTTAGGCCTAGCATGAGGAAGGCAGGCATGCTTCCCCTATCTATTTTCTACCTGTTCAAATCTCTATATGATCTTCTCCTTCAAATAAACAAACAACTCTATATCACATAGTACCTCATCCATCTGAGGAATGTGTACCACTCTTCGCTAAAGGAGGCCAGTGTCTCACATTCCCTGAAAGTTCTCAACCTTCCTAATGTTGTGAATAAAGTTAACCATGTTGTGATGGCACTCAAACATAAAAACATTCACTCCACTCTTTCAGAAATGTAATTTTGCTATTGTTATGAATCCTAATGTAAATATCTACTTTCTGATGGTCTTAAGCAACCTTTGTGATTGCCAAAGAAGTAGCAACCCACAGGTTAAAAACTGCTATTTTAGTTTATTTTTAGTTTATATATTACATGTAATTTATAAATATATATTACATATGATATATACAATATATCATATCATATCATGATATATCATATAAATCATATACATTAGATATTAGAATATAGCATATATTATATATTATATACCAATATTATATTATATATTTATATATATTGACCTTTTCATTTGTTGAGTGGTCTGCATTCTGTTTTCTCATGCTTGCAAAGGACCCACAGAATGGCTAGGCAACTAGCCAAGATTTATACCCAGTTCCAGAACCCTCTTTACTCCAAGAGTGACCCAGAATCCTTTCCTGGCCAGTTCCTGAAGCTGTCACAGATTCAGTCTTTCTCAGGCCAAAAAGACAAGGATTTAATAGGAACATCTCCATCTGGCCATAGCTGCAGACCACTCTCAGGCTCAGTTCTTAAGGTGTAAAAGTCACCCAATGTGACTTTAAAAGGGTGTTGTCTCCTATCTGAAAGTTTGTTTCCTTTCCAAACATATCTGGTTGTTGGATTGATTTTTTGAATTTTTCCCCAGTTTATCTGTGTGGGGGATAATCTTCTGGAAGTTCCCTCTAGCCTCCATAAAGCAGACTCTCCCACCCTACTCTACATTCTTTTATTCATCCATCCTAGGATCATCTAATAGGGACTCTGATGAAGAAAGAAACAGATGGGGAACTCTTGATTTTCTTTGTCTTTCACATCAAATTCTTGACACTATACTTTTGCAGTCGGGAAGGAAGAAGGATGCCCAGGCTGGAGAACCAATGTCTCAGTAGCTCAATAGGATATTTGGTTTGATCAGAGAATGAAAGAAAGGGAAAGTACAGTGAGGGGAGAAGGAGGAGGCATGCCCCTGTCTCCACTCAGCTCTGCAGATCCTTGTAGATCTCTATACCAGTCTATTTCTCCTTTTAAGCTTCTTCCTGCTCCATGCTCACACAATATCAGAAATCTACCCCCACGTCCAAAATGATGTTTTCTCCAATAACTCGCCTTTGAAAATCCTGATCTTTCCAGAACTGTTTCCTCCTATGGAGTTTTATTGTTTTCCCCTCAAAATCGTTTCCTCAAAGGACTTTGAAGCAAGTACCTGACTCATCAGAAAATCTCTTGTTTGAACTCAGTGAATGGTTCAAAAGTGCTAATGCCAAATATCATCAAATCCCATTGGTTACCAAAGGAACTGGTTAATTGGCTTAGAAATGTAAGAATTAAGGCTGGAGAGATGACTCAGCAGGTAAGAGCACTGGCTGTTTTTGTAGAGAATGGGGGTTCAGTTCACATGGTGGTTCACAATCATCTGTAACTCCAGTTCTAACAGGGTTAATGGCCTGCTTCTAGCCTCCTTTGGCACCAAGCCCACATGTGGTGCATATGTATATGTATGTGTATGTGTATGTGTATATGTATACATATATATGTGTATGTGTGTGTATGAACATAAAATTAAGTTAAATTTAAAATAAATTACTATGAGAATGTAGGCCTTGATTATACATCGTTTTCCTTTACTTGTAGAAACCAAACATGGAAAAAAATGTTAATTGCTGTTATGACACATCTTTCTATTCCAGAAAATTACCTTAAAGCATATTGCTTAATGGAAAATTTGAAATTATTGTCATGTGTAAGGACATGAATAAAAATGATCCGTGTCTTAGAACTCACTGGTCATTGGCATCATTTTAATGTACCACAAGAACTTTCTCTAATAAAATGTTTTTAATACTATTATATTCTATGTCATTTGCTTTTTATCTCATGCCACACTTTAGGCAGACCTTAGCATGACATTCACTTTTCAGTTTAGCTTTCTACCTTATTCATGTACCAGGGCTATAAGTAGAACAGACATCTTTCTTCAACCTGTGTCTTGACTGAATTTCAGTACAAGAAAGACAAGATATTCATAGTTTTGGTCAGCTTAGTCTTAACTTAAGGAAGTGACTTTCTAACTTGTTACCAAATTGGGTGATTATAAACATTGAAAGAAACCCTTCAGCAGTTATTTAGGAGTCTTATTTACTGAGAATTATTGAGAGTTTTGCCAAAGGAAACTACATATTTTTAAAAGATTAAGTGCAAAATTAAGATTGGGGATTCTAAGTGCCTTAATTCTTTGTACAGGAGTCCCACTGAGCTGTAGAATTGGACAGGGGATGGTGAGTTGGGAGCACATGGTTATAGAGGCTCTGTTCTCAGTTCCTTCAATTTGATAAAAAAGATATTCATAGTAGTGTGAGGAAAAAGAAGCCTAGGGTTGTGTTCTAATTGACAACATTCATGTCTGAGCCTCAGACGGTTTATCAGCTCATGTGATGATAGCTACTATTAGTTAATAAATACAGTCCTAATGTAATGTTCTATGCAGATGTTCTGTTCTTCACAGCACAGAAAAATAAACCCCAGGGTGAAAGCTATGAGCTCCTCCAAATAGCTCCATCATTTACATTCACTCTTCAAATGTCACCTCAGATGATAATGACAATAATAACTAACATTTAGTAAGCACTCAGCCAATATCAGAAAGTATTCTAAGTAGTTTAGATAGATCAAGTATTAAACCCTCCCAACTGCCCTTTGAGATAGGCACTCCAATTAGCACACTTTACAGAAGACTGACATGCACAGAGGTAAGAAAATTGCTCAGGGTGGCACAGATGGCTCGGAGGACCCTGAATATGAATCTTGCTAGGCGAAGTTCAGAGTCCACACCAAGTGAGCTCATCATCCTTCTCCTTCAGTCACGTTGACTTGTCTTGCAGTTGTCCTAGTTTTGAGCGATGCACTAATTAAGTTTTCTCAAGTATCAAAACTATCTGCTAATTATAAATCATTGTACAACTCTAAAATAGCCTTGTTCGTGTTGGTTCATTCTGATCAGAGAATAGCCTTCTATGTTCATCAGCAGAGGAATGTGAGCCTCCAAAGAACTAAGGATCTTGTTATGCATTCGGTGCTAATAAGAACAACTCAAGGACAATGCAAGTTATTGTTGACAGAGTGTCAACCTCCCAGTTCAGTTATCTGGTCCACATGTAGGCATCAAAAGGCACATTTTAGCTCCTGGTTTGGTGGGGATTATTCTTCAAGTATGTAGATGATCCCATAAGAGACCAAAGCCAAAGATCTTTTATTGAAACCTCATTATAAACCTATCCATTGCAACCAAATTTTTAGGGCTGGAGAGATGAGATGGCTCAATGGTTAATAGCATGTATAGTTCCTCCAAAGGACTGGGGTTTGATTCTAGAGCATTCACATAATAACTCCAGTTCTCGAGCATCCATTGCGCTCTTCTGACCTACCAGTACTAAATGCATACTGCACACGTCCATGCAAGCAAATCCCCCACATGAAAATAAATAACAAAGTAAACAAATTGACACATCTACCACAGGTGACATTGGTCCTTCCTTCTGCTTTTAAATATTTTGATTTTGATGTGTGTGTGTGTGTGTGTGTGTGTGTGTGTGTACCCACCAGAATTCACCACTCAGACAGTCTATAGCCAATTGAAAGTCTTTATTCCATGTATCTAGGAACACACACACACACACACACACACACACACACACATTCTGGCATCTCATTTGGCACTGCAGGTGTAGATTTTGCACCAACAAGCAATTTAACAGAATCTAAGGTAAATCAGTTGTGGAATCTAGACTTTGGACTCCTAAGAATTGAATTGGACAATTTTTCATAGGATTCTCCATCAAGGAGATCAAATTCTAGTTAAACCTAAAATGGTCTTAGTAGGAATACAAAATGGAGGAAGGACCCTCTGTGCTGTGCGTGTGTGCACATGTGTGCACACTCGGGCACATGCCCCATTCATCTTGGAGCTATGTGGTTTTGAGCCACAAACTCCAGTCTCTCGAAACACAGCAAAAACTCTTTCCACCAAAGTTTCTCTATACCAGGTTAACCTCTGTCTCTGTAGCCCAAAATCATCTTGAATGCCTGATCTCCTTTGTGTGCAGTTACAGGCACACACTGCTAAATCTAGTGTATGCCGTGCTGGGGATTGTATTAGTGTGTTTTTCTGTGTTTTAGGTGTATTGATGGAAAGAGATAAGGCTCCTCAGAAAGTGTTAGTGATCTCACAGTTAAAACGTTGGCCCTGTTGAGAGAATTTTGCAGCATTATTATTATTATTATTATTATTATTATTATTAATCATTATTGCTAATAAACTGTGGTTCATTGATTGATTTAGGAAACTCCCAGGAGAAAACAAACCCAAATTTCCAAAATTGATATAAAGAAACTGCGCCTTTATGGGAGATTGGCTGGTTGAGTCCGCTGAAGCTCTAAACAGGAAGTTGCTGTCTCCAGCAAACATAACTGGCTCTCTCCCAGGCTCTTTGTGCGTGAGGTGGGCAGTTTCTCTCTCATACATCATGTTCGGCTGCATGGGAGATTCTGAGAAGACAGATGTCTTTAGAAAGTTAATGAACAAGAAACGTGCTTGGTGGGATGCTTTCTGAAGAGGAGATTGTTCTCACTGAGAAGCAGACTCCTGAGTCCAGGGCTGGCTCTGCTACAGCTTCGTACACATACGCCACCACTGATTTTGCTCTTCTTCACACGGCTGACAGGTTATGAGAGCAAAGCCATTTATCTTAAATTAATAAATCAGAAGGATGTTGCTTTTTAAAAAAAAATGGCTGCCTGTGATGCTTCACGTAGCAGTCCAGGGAAGTGAAAGAACACGGGGTTTTGTTTTGGCTTTTTTTTATTGTACTTGGAGCTAAGGAGGAAAATAATTTATATTAAAGGAGTTAATTAAGCAAGAAAGGGAATAGCTTTCCTTTACTGTCCTGTGGCATCTGGGGAACCTTTCAAAATAACAGGCTGCTATCTCACTCACAGCCAGTCACTTTACTGGCCCCAGTGATGTCACACTGAGAGAAGGAGAGCTTTGAGGCTGGAGAGAGAGTCCAGCAGATGAGAGTGCTTCCTGCTCTTTCAGAAGACCAGAACTCCGTTTCTATATGGGCATGGAGCAGCTCCCTACTGCCCCTAATACCAACACACAGGCACCTGTATGTGCATGTGTGTGCATACTTGCAAACATAAGTAGAGAAAGATTCATTTTTGAGTGTTAACAATGAAAAGCACTTGATTTTGATTGTCTAGGGACTAGCCAAAACTCTAACTATTAATATAGATAAAATGTAGGTAAAAGAGGAAACTTCCAAAAACAGAGGTTGAATTTATCATACATATGTATGTATATGTATATGTATATGTATATGTATATGTATATGTATATGTATATGTATATAATACATATATTATATATATGTGTATATAAAACATTGATATAATTACTTTTAAAAGAAGACTATGGTTTTTCAAGTTTACTGAACTTGTACAAAGAGAAAAATAACCCTTCTTAGAGTGAACATCTTCTCCATCCTTAAGTTTGCTGCCTCCTGGAAGAATTGTGTGTGCAAATAACACTTTCTACTTTCTTCACTGTGGCTCACTCCACAATTATTTTTAACTAAGCCTAGCATGGGGAGACTGCATCCTCTCCCAGGAAAAGGAGACGAGCTGTGAAAACACAGCCATGGTAAATCGGAGGGCACCGGGATGAGCAGCCCCCATCACACAGTCTAGCTAGGGTCTTTCAACAGACCCCAGTGCCTCTCAGCCTCACTCTCGTCACAGGACAGCTGACTGTGGAGTGGACAGAAGGAGACGAATGAAATACCATGCTCAAGCCATTGAGAGATATTTCTGAACCTGGCTTCCTTTAGGAAGATAACAGAGTACAGCTGGGCTGTCTACCACTTCCAGTTCAACAACTAATTGCAATACATGGCAACAATACTGTACACGCAGGACAGAGGGAGTATGGCCTGCCTCGCTGTCACAGAGAAATAGAGTAGGTCTATAGACACTGTATAGTTGGATGCTAAGAAAATAGTCTGGGACTGTGAGACTGAATGAAACATGTAGTTTTCTCCAATTATCTTGTCTTTTCCTTTTAAGGGAAATGAGTATTTTTTTTTTCTGACTTCAGAGCTGCCTGTGTTCAAGGACTGGCTTTGAACCCTTAAGAGAGTAAGAAGAGCAGGTCTAGGCAGACTGAGGTCAATGTGGATTTAGAGGGCGGGAAATTATTTTCAGTACCATCACAATGTGATAGAGTGTGTCAAAAAGTCATCACTTGAGCAACAAGATTTGCCCAGCAGGGCGTGCTGATTTGGAATGTCTGTCTTCTCTTCCTGCCCTCTCCCTCTTTCCTTCTTCTTTTTAAAAATCTTCCTTATCTTCTTCCCTTTCCTCTTTTACTATCTCTACTGTGTATGTGTGTGTGTGTGTGTGTGTGTGTGTGTATGTATGTACGTGCATTATGTATACATGTATGTAGTGAGTGAGGGTGCACATGCTCTTGTGTATATGTGTCGCAGCCATAATAGGACATTGAGCATACAGCTCTATAACTTTATTCATGGGAGACAACATCTCTCAGTAAAGCTGAAGCTCATTCTTTTTCAGCAAGGCTGGCCAGTGAGCTCTGGCAATGGGACTCTGCCTGTATCTGTTCCCCTCAGTGCTTAAGTAATGGGTGCCTGTATCCATGCACCCCCCAAATCATGTAGGTACTAGGGATCTGAAATCAGATCCTCATGCTTGCATAGCAAGTACTGTTCACAATCACTTTGCCAACTCTCATTTCCCTCTACCGTTAAATTCTAATCTCTGAGACCAGAATAATGCAGGAGGTTTCTGGGAGCCTTACTTTTGAGACGTTACCACTGACATGAAACCAGTGGTTGCATTGGTAGAAAACCTTACAACTCTTTAGCATTTGGAAAAACAAAGTGGAAAGCTGTCAGGGGTAAAGGGCAGGCCGAAGGATTTCAGTGCTACCACAGTATCCTATGCCAGGCGTGTCTCAAGGCATCCTGTTCAGTGTTGGGTGTGCTTGTAATTCCAGGACCCAGAAAGGACACAGAGACAAGAACACCAGGAGTTTGAGGGGAGCATGGGGTACATAGTACCAGTGTCTGTGCCCAACTCTAGAAGGAAAATATGGAAGAGAGAAGAAGGAAAAGAAGGGAGAGTAAAGAGGAGAAGAGATGAGAAGGGAAGAAGGAAGAACTAATACTTCATGTATACATGCCTACACACACACACACACACACACACACACACACACACACACACATACATACATATATATGCATATATATATATATATATATATATACAGAGAGAGAAAGAGAGAGAGAGAGAGAGAGAGAGAGAGAGAGAGAGAGAGAGAGAGAGAGAGAGAAGAGGAGAGAGAGAGGGAGGAGAAACATTGTTTGGAGCCCAAGTCTGTGTTCTAAGTTCTAAATCCTTGTTTATAACACCTTTCTCACTGTCTTGCTGGTATTTAAGAAATCCCAGCTGTCTTGGTGAAGGATCATGAAGCCTTTATGTCTTTCTTTTCCCAGATGTGAGATGACAACACAGAGATTTCCACTAAAAGAACTTGCTGACAGTTCTCCAAAGGCAAAGCTACAACTTGCCAAACCTCTAATTCCTCTCTGAAGCTAGCTAGCTCCCTTTCCATCATTACATGCCCTTCCTCAAGCTGCCATTATACCACATCCTTCAAGAGCCCCATAGCTCATCCCCTTAGAAGAATGCTCTGACCTTCATAGAATAGACTCTGTCACCCTAGCAGAGCCGGCTGAACTTCTGGGCTTGGCGCTATTACCCCACAGGGTAATTTTAAGTTTTCTTCTCCGAGCCCTGCCATTAAACTGTGACCTCATACTTTCCGGACAGAGCCTGGGTCTTGTTTATCTCCTCTCTTAAGCCATAGGCCATATACTCTGGGAGTTTCTTCAAGATATGTAATAATAGCTGACATTTAGTGATCTTTCATCATGTCCCAAACACTATTTTGTGTACTTTTTGTGATCTAATTTTATAATCCCCACGTTGCCTATCAGGGCTTTCATTAAGCCCAGTTTGCAGGTCAGGACCCTGAAGTACAGAGACTAAATTATTCAAATTCATAAGATAACTAAGGATGGTGGTTGGAATTCAACTGTGCATTCTGAGCCCAGGGCTCAAAATCCTAACCCCTGAAGTAGACTAGGATGGCTTTCATAGGGGTTCAAAAAGGTTTGCTGAAGGAATAGAAGAAAAATAGAATAAGCCTTTAAGAAATCGAGTTGGCAAGAAGTCAGATGAAGACAGTGGGAATCTGAGGCTTTTTCCTTTAGGTATGAGTCATGGTGTGTTGATTCTGACAGCTAGCTTGTCTCAGAATGTGAACATGAAATGTTGCCTTCTCAGCTTCCTACAGCAACCCATACATGAGAATGCATCAAGTGGAGTTTAGATTATGTACCTGGTCCTCAGTCTCTTTTCCTTTTACTTAGCAAGCTTTGGGATTCATGCTTTACTTAGCCAATAGGGCTATTGTTGAAAGACAGAGGTCAGCTTTTGTTGTTGTTGTTGTTGTTGTTGTTGTTGTTTTTCTTGATTCCCAAAGATACTAGCTTATGAATTAACCTGCTCAGAACTCACCCATCCCTTTTATGTGTGTCAATATCAAGGCCTCATTCTCCAAATCTCTCCTAAGTCTCTTTCTAACAGTACTTGGCTTGTTGTAGAATCCAATGTCCAGGGACATGGTTAGTTTTGTGCGTCATCACAGCCATCAACAGTAGAGTTAAAAGAAGAAAAAATGGTAATACTGGCATCTATTCTTGAGCTTTTTCCTGTCCTCCTTTTGTGTGTGTGTATACAGTCTGGCAGTGTACTCGAGTTAGCAGAATTCTCCTGTCCTCCGGAGCTTTAATGCAGGAGGTAAGGAGGTCTTTGATCAACATACTTAGGAATATTATCAAGCTTGCTAGAGGGATCTAAAATAATGTTTCCTTGCACCAGTTTATGATATGCACATATATATTATAGGCAGCTTCCACATATGAAAGAGAACATACTTTCTGTATTCTTTCTGAGTTTGAGACCGTACGTAAATAGGTTTAAGTGTGGGCGTAATCGACAGTTTAGAAAGGAGTGACCCAGACAGGTAATGTTGGCCTAAGGACACATGGGTCATGAAAGAGAATATGAAACATGTTTTTGTTGTTGCTTTTGTTGTTACTGTTTTATGTGTTGTTCTTTTAAAATCTAATTCCAATTCCATCATAGTTTTTTTTCTCATCCACTCACTCCCCTTTGGTAGATAAGTGAATTAAACTTTCTGTGTGTTGAAATACTAGAAACAATTTTTTGTCTCCAAAAGAATTAACTGTATTATTCCTTTCAGACATGACTGAAAGTTGGGATTTCTTCTTAATTCCATGGACCATTAGTCCAAAGGTGCTGGACACTGAATAATCACTTTGAAAAGAGATTTTGAAGTCAAAAATATTTTATTAATTATTTGTGACTTTCTTACATGCATACAGTATGTATTACGGTCATAATTACTTGTCACTTCCTGCCCTAACTCCTCTCAGACTCACTCCTGCCTCCCTACCCTTTCTTAGCTTCATGCCCTGTGTTTTTAGAACCTACTGAGTCAGCTTTGTGCATACAACTGATCACAGTGAAATATGCTTGATTCCGACAATCACATCTAATAACGCCAATAACCTTTGCATATCTAGTGAAAAGAAACTCAGACACATATTTCCCACATTTTCTAGAAGAACCTTCATGCCTCACACAAAGAGCACAACCTTTTTATAGAGAATAAAACTTTTAATAATCTTTCCTTTCTGACTAAGAGTGCACTCTTCATCACTGCAGGCTTTGCCTGGTTGATTGGGTCAACTGTCAGCTCCTTATCACCCCATCCAGGTCAGCATCTTAAGCGGGATGGTACTGGCTCTCGAGATCAAGGGCCACATTTTTGACAAACACTGGATTGGGACACTCAGTTTGACAAAATTAAGTAGCATATTACTTTAGACTCTTAACAACAAGCGTTTTTCCTTCTCCTTGTTCCCAGTTGCCTGTTGCTTTAAGGACACAATGTGGAAGCATTTCCTCATGTCGGAGGTGCTATTTTCCTTGATGATCTGTGATGATCTTGATTAGTTTTCCTTTACTGCTGAAATGGCCACCTGTTCTCCAAAATTTTGAGATAGCAAAAATGGACATTTCCTTTTAACTCATTCTCAAAAGTAACAAAGGATTATAAACAGAAGTTTCACTTGACATTTTTGCCACGTATGATCAGACAGATAAATAGTATGAAATGCTGAGGTTTAATTTTGATTACTATAAGTATTCTTCAAAACAGGTTTAAGACTATCAAAACTGATTTATTTTATTCTCCGTCATTCTGTCCTTTAATTATATAAATTTTATAAATTGCAAGTTGCTTCAAAAGTACATTCCCCTCCTAAATTTATACAATATTTTATTAGTATTCATAAGAACAATCAATTTCTCTGCTCAATGCTTAGACAATGGAGATGATAGTTTCTCTGCCCTCACAATCACTATTAATTGTAGCAGCACATTACTTTGACAATAACACATATTTCAACATCATTTTTAAAGAATATCATAAACTTCAGATCAAAATAAAACTGAAGTCCACATTCCTCGACCTCTACCGGCATTCACGACACAAATCATGTCAATATTGAGATTTTAACAAAAATCTATGCCAATGGAGAAATCTGTTTAGTATAGGGCTTCAGATTTATTTGATTTCAATTCATTCAAAGCCAATTAGTTCATATGAAAGGAACAATAAACATCAATGTTCCCAAAGGAAAGAGAATTACATGGAGTCAAACTGTGAGAGCGTAAGAGCTTCCAAGAGAGAAGAAAGGACACGGGGAGCTGCCTCCTGCTCTTTAGTCTGCGTGCTTCTCTCTCTGTGTCTTTTCAAAAGAAGTGGAAAGGGCCAAAAGCTCTGGATAAAATTATGTTTGTTTCAGAGGCAGGAGGCTTTCAAGCACTTAAAATTCACTTCTTGTGCCTTCCTGAAGGACCGTGCTTCCTGACAATCTTCTATTTGGAGTACCAAACACTAAACCAAAAACAATTTGCTTCAAACTTTAGCTTAAAAAAATATCAGTCGACTTGAGCTTGAGTGATAATTCTTCTCCCTTTAGGGAAGATTTCCTGGTTCCTCAAGCACACAAATAGTTTTTGTTGGTGGTGGTTTTTTTTTTTTTTTTTTTTTTTTTTTTTTGTGAACAGGCAGTAGAGGGTTAACCCATAATTATACCAACCCATGCTGACCTGCAATTTGGCCATCTTCTCTGCACTGACTTCCTGCCTCCTCCAATTACCCAGCCTCCTGCATGCCACCTGGTAGTCAAGGTCCTGTCTCCACAGTGCAGGATGCTGGTGTGACGGCCCCAAAATACACCTGTTGCCTGCAGATTCCTGCAGGTTAATTTCCTCTGCCAGAAAAATTGCTCTAAATTGCATTGACTTTCAATGGGTTCCCACTGGCAAACACCTGGAGGCAATCGCCCACAGATGACTGCCCAGAGACCCAGGTGTGTTTCTGGAGGCTGCCTTGCCCCAGTTCATCCTGATGGGATGTCTTGGTGTTCAGAGCGCCAAACAACTACCCCAGGTTAATGAGTCGCAAAGAAGACATTAACATTCAAAAGGGTTCACAAAGGAAAAGGAAGCCTTGAAGGTCTCTATTGCCAGGGGGAGGAAAGTTTCTCCGGAGAGAGAAAGGTAGGAAAGAGAGTTCCTTTCAGCAAGCATTCTTCTCTGAGAGGCCCCTCCCTGGAAAGGGAGACAGTTCTTTCTGCAGCAGCTCTTCACATAGGAACTGCCATTCAGATGGTGACTGCCTTTTCTGATGACAACCACTTGCTAAGGAGTTGTGTGTACCTCTACACACTTCAAGTTGTTTTCTTTCTTGTTTGTTTACTTTCTTGCAAGCAATTTCTTATTGCTGGTTTTATGAAGACCAATCTTAATATGGACAGCAGAGTTTCCGAATGCATAAGAGCATCACCAAACCCTATTGAAACACACACACTTCCACTGTGTCACGAAAACATGCAGCTCTTCTATTTGTGAGAAATTCCTCCTGTGTTAGACACGGAGAAATGAGAAGGGAAATAAGACAGAATGGGACACAAGAGATTGGTCAGCCTGGTATAGATACTTCATGTGAAGGCATGAAGTCATTTGGGTTTTAGTTCAAAAGTTGTTTTGTTTTGTTTTTTATTTGTGTGTGTGTGTGGGGGTGTATTTGTGTGCGTTCTTGTGGATGTGTGCAGGTGTCCATGTGGAAAACCCAACTCATCCTCCACACTGCCAGCCTGCCTTAGTGGTGTGATCTGTCAGCTGTGATGTATAAGCATGTGTGATGCCCTGAGGTCAAGGTGGGCTGCCTTCCTCTCTTCACCTTACCAACTAGTATGACTTATTTTCGTGTGTGCATATATAATGTGCATATGCAAATGCCATGGCTTGTGTCAGACAGAGAAAACCTTTGGGGAACTGGTTCTTTCTTTCCATAAGGGGCTTTCTACATTGAACTCAGGCTGCAAGCACTTTCATGAGTCATTAAAGGAATTGTGATAGAACTTGGTGACACCCACACAAAATAAGTCAGCTAATATAGTTAAAGTAGAAGTGTGTGTGTGTGTGTTTGGGAGGTGGGGGAGTTGTTATTCAATGTGGCCACCTTGCAAAAAGAGATAGGGCTCTGAAATGGGATCAAAGTTTAAATGGAGGACCAAGGGATGTGCATGTTCACATAAGGTATGGTCCCCAATTTCAATATCTGATCTTCAGTCTCATCCTGGAAGGTAGTCAGACAAGCCGTTAGAACTACATGAGATCTCTTTCTATGACATGGGCTGCCCCCTCTGTCTAGTGCCATTTTCTTCTCCAAGCATTAGATTCCTGGGAACTTCCCATTTCTTTGTGTCTAAGTTTTTTTCAATAGTGTGATAGGTATACTGAGAGACATGGGGCCTATTTAGAATTCCTTCATTTCTGCCTCGCCTGTTATAGAATTTCTACATTACTTTTTGAGGAAAAGTTTCTCACTGAACCTGGAGCTTGCCAATTTAAGCTAGGCTGTCTGTCTAGTGAACTCTGGTATCTTCCCTCCTTCACCCCTTACCCCAGTGCTAGGATTACACCCTTGCCTAGTTTGTGTGCAAGGGGTGGGTAGATGCTGGAGATCAGAACTCAGGGCCTCACATTTATGTGCCCAGCAACTTTACTAACTAAACCACCCCATATCTCAATTTCTTCTAACAAGAGTGAAACCTGGATAAACAACCTACTAATCAACAACAGCACCATTGATAATATATAACGTTATTGATTTGGTATGTGACCAGTGTTATGAAATACAATGCGGTAAGGGATTACCTGGTAGGCCTGCCTGTTCCAAGGTACTGCCCTGAAATATCAGGTCATGTAATAGATCTGGTATAAAGTGGATTAATTTGGGAGAAGGGAGGGGAGCGAGGGCCTGGAGAAGGGGTAGAGGCAGACAGATAGGAGCAGAGTCATGAGGGCAGAAAAGCAGGGACAGAGAAGAACAGAAAGGAGGAGAGAGAGACGAATGGGAATACATAGGAACCAAGAGAGAACTGGGGTGGTGAGAGAGCATTTTATATGCCACTCACATGTGGCTAGGGTAGGTGATGGAAGGAGGTGATGGAGGGAGGTGAGAACATAAGCCATGACTAGGTCCCTGTGAGGAGCTTAATGGAATCATTTATAAGCTAACAACCAGCATTATTTAAAATGTTCGACTCAAAATTGCTCCCGTCCAAAAGAAATGCGAGAACAAAAATGGAGTGGAGACTGAAGTAATGGCAGAGCAGTGACCAGCCCAACTTGAGATCCATGCCATGAGTTGGCACCAGACGCTGACGCTATTACTGATGCTATGTTATACTTGCAGACAGGAGCCTAGCCTCACTGTCCTCTAACAGACTCTACCAATAACTAACTGAAACAGATGCAGATACCCGCAGCCAAGCACTGGGCTGAGGCTGGGGATCCCAGTGAAAGATGGATCTCCCTGAAGGATTAAAGAAACTGAAAGGGGTGACAACCCCCATAGGGAGGCCAAAGGAGCCAACGAACCTGGACGGACACCTGGGAGATCCCAGATATTGAGCCAACAACACACATGACTTGGTCAGAGGCCCCCCTGCACATATGGGTCAGAGGAGTTCCTTGTTTGGACTCAGTGGTAGAGGATGTGTCTAATCTTATAGAGACTTGATGCCCCAGGGATAGGGAATACCAGCTGGAGCACCCTTTCAGAGGCAAAAGGGAGGAAAGATGGAGGGAAAAATCACTGCTATGGGAGCAGGGGTAACATTTGCAATGTAAATAAATAAAATAATAACTTGAAAAAAAGAGATCTTTGTGGATTATTTCCTCTATATAAGAGGCTATATCACCAGCATCAGTGGGAATTTGATGCCAATGTAGAATCTGTGAGCAGAGGGACAGAAAGCTTTTGACCTAAGACTGATGAGCCACTCTGACTACATGCTTTCTGGAAAGAAGGTAAAAGAAAATCCAACTCATCCTCCACACTGCCAGCCTGCCTCAGTTATGTGATCTGTTAGCTGTGACTTTTTGCTACTCCTAATGGGCCCTATATGGTTTTCCTTTTTGATTAGGTATGATGTGTTTGGATTTCTCAATTCATAAACCTTTTCTGTGACCTCAGTGCTACAGAAGAAAGATTCTGCATGCTGGAGAGTAGATACGGATCACCCTACTAATTCAGTCACAGGTCTGGTGAATGGCACACAGCAGAGTAGTTCAAAGAAGAGAGAAAGCCTAGTCCACCCTTCATGATCGAGCTGACTGCAGGTGCTGTGTAGTCTTGCTTGCCTATTAAGAGCCTAGCCTTGTCTCTATTTTACAGGGAATCTATTAGTAGAGCTTTGTAACCAGTTTCATTAAAGTCAGTGGTTGACTTCCCCCAAAGGAACAGTGACATCCAATCACAGCTCCTCATTTTTGAAAGGATTGGGGAAAGAAAAAGAAACTAAGAGTTTTGAAGATGTGCTCACCAGGTCTATGTACTTACCTTGGGCATTCTAGTCCTCTCTAAGCCTGATAACTCGATTGCATTCACTGGACCAGGAAACACAATGAAGGAGCAAAACACCATAAGTAGTGTCTTAGGCCGTTTCTGTCACAAAATACAGCATAGGGTGGCTTATGCAAACCAGAATCTGTTTCTCACAGCTCTGGAAACCAAGAAACCAAGATGAAGGTGACAGCAGATATGGAATTTGATGAGATTCCTCCCATTGCCACTTTAATAAATGATGTTTTCTCTCTATAGTGTCCTCATGTGATGGGACAGGTCCCTTAGTTCATTATGATAAGGACTTCAGTCTCTCAATGAAGGCATAGCTGTGATGATCTATCCAGTCTCTAGGAAGTCCTACCTTTAACAACATCACATGCAGATGGGGTTTAATTCAGATGTGAATTTGGGGGAGTGGGAACACAGATATTTAGATCAGCAAAATGAAGAAGTGATGACTTGGTTCTGGGATTCTTGTGTGTCTAGCAGTAATCTCCGGAAGCAGCAGTTAGTCCTGACCATTGAGAATAAAGCAGGAAGCACAATTCCCACCCCTTATCACATGACATACATAATAGGTTTTATTCAATAACTTGTTTGTTCTTAGAACCCTCCCCCAATGTAAAAATGACTACTGAACTTTGATATTGAGAAAATAACATTGTTTAATTATTTATTTACTGTATAATGTGTGTTTGTATTCTATGACAGATTCTGTGCCTGGTACTCTGGTAGAAATGGAGAAAAGGCTAGATCCAGTCTATACTTCAGGAAATGTATTATTATGATAGACAAGTGACTGAATGAAATAATCCTCTGCACCAGCTTGTTATATCACTATGGCTGATAAAAATACAATCTCCATTATTTCTGAAATCCAATTCACTTATAGGGAAAAACACTTTTGCAAAATTGTGTTTTTATATGTTTCTATTAAAGTATCTTTAAAATGTTATTTCCCTGTTTGTTGAGAACCTAATTCTGAAAATATTATAGGAAATTAAGCAAAATATAAAGGAGCTAGTTACTTCTAGGAGTGCAGGAGAACTTCTGGTACTGTGGATGGATCCGGTGAGAACTGTCAGTATAGGAAACTCTATTTATACAGAAACTTACAAATCCAACATTAACTGTAAACATCTTAATTCCACACCAAAACAGGAGGAAGTTTACACAATAACAAATTAAAAAAAAATCAACATTGTAGGATGTAGTCTTTGGAGGAGCAGAGGAAAAGATTGAGTTTCAGGAGAAAGATGTGCTTTATCTTAAGTCCTCCTGTTCTGAAGATGTCTCATTATTATTGACAAGTCTATATGCTCTCTTTTGGGGGTGACCCATGTTTCCATCTGATCTTTTTTCATGTTCTATTTTTAAACACTTTATTATTGCTTTGAAAGTAAATTATGTGCATGTACACATACATGCCATGACACACATATGGAGGTCACAGGACAGCTCCTAGGAGTTGAGTTTCTCCTCCCACCATGGGTTCTGGGAGTTGAGCTTAGGTTTTCATGCTTGCTGGGCAAGCCTTTGTATCTGCTAAGCCATCTTTCCACCTCTCATATCTGTTCCTTTTTATTTTTATTTTTATTTTTTTGGTTTTTTGAGACAGGGTTTCTCTATGTAGCCCTGGCTGTCCTGGAACTCACTCTGTAGACCAAGCTGGCCTCAAACTCAGAAATCTGCCTGCCTCTACCTCCCAAGTGCTGGGATTACAGGCATGTGTCAAAAGACTGATTGATTGATTGATTGATTGATTGATTGATTTAATGTATGTGAGTACACTATAGCTGTTTTCAGACACACCAGAAGAGGGCGTCATATCTCATTACAGATGGTTGTGAGCCACCATGTGGTTGCTGGGATTTGAACTCAGGACCTCAGGAAGAGCATCCAGTGCTCTTAGCCACTGAGCCATCTCTCCAGCCCTCTTATATCTGTTCCTTAAGACTTTAATATTGTCGAAAAGACAGAAATGGGACAGTTAGAAAAAGCATGTTTTTATCATGTATTTTGAATAACAAAGAGTTCTATTATGAACCCATTAAATGTAAAAGTACACATCTGTAAGATAGTATGAAAGATTAAGTTGCCTAAGACAAAGACCTAAGGCAAGAGATGGCCTTAGAATCTAGTTACTATTATTTTCAGTTCCCAGGTTGAGGAGGATGATCCATGGCAGAGCTCTTAATTTCAATACACGTTTTACTATTCAGTCACAGACATTATTTATACTCAATATTATACATTGACAAATTAATAAAAATTGTTATCCACAAACTTACATAGAAAAGAAAGGAAACTATCATGTGGAAGAGATTTCTGGCTTGGGACTTCAAAGCAATGTTCTCCATCAACATTAAGCTTTAAGAAAGAACTTGAGAGTTAGACTCCACATGTTTGCCTTCCCAAGAATCATCTCCTATCATCTACCCTATTTACCCCTGGGCTACCCCAGGCTGTGCTCAGGGATCACAGGTTCTTGATCCTGCTAGACTTTCAGCATTGCCCCCATTCCAAGTGTTACTATACCCTGACCAGACCATGTGTAAGAGCAAATCAGCTATGTCTGTAGACATTCTGTGCTAATATACTGCAAAGTATTCACTGTAGGCAGCAATTTAATTGAGCCAGAAACTTTATTAATAGAAGATCTTAGACTTCATAATATATAAAGATCAAGACTTGTGTGTCTCATGGTTCTGTAGATATTCAAGAGGAGGAGTCATGTGACTTCTCAGGTCATAAGATGGCAAGAGGCATGGTAAGACAGCAGAGGTGTGCCCACTCAGCTTTCTTTCCTCCATTTTTCAGTACTATAGCCTCATCATAAGAGAAGCAGCATTCTGACCTCTACTATCTTCAATTGCTTCTGAACACCTCCCCTCTTAATAACATCTATGCATGAATTTAGGGATTAGGTTTTTAACACATAAGCTTTTGTCAGGCACATTAGAGCCATAGTAAGCAATAAAACCCCCTTGGATGCTTCTGTCTTTGCTACAATGAATTTATAGGGCTTGAATGAGCAAAAATAATCACCAAAATGGAATTGTTGAGATGTAAATTCAATTTCTAAACACTTTACCATGCCTTTTGTCTCAGGCATTTTCTCTTTATGCTTGGAATACAATAAGATAATTTCTGTGGTTCCATCTCTGGGTATGAATTTATATACATACATACATACATACGCGTGTGCGTGTGTGTGTGTGTGTGTGTGTGTGTGTGTGTATTCTGTCTCCTATTATTAACAATATTTAAAACTCACAGAAAATTGTGAAAATCTCTATGCTAGAATATGTAAAAAAAATAGTAGCTATATATAACATTAGGAAACTTTAGGGACAGCAAAATGCCTCTTTCTGTAAGCTCTCATGATTTGAGTTCAATGGCTGGGACCCACATGGTGGTCGGAGAGAACCAAGTTCTTCAAGTTATACTCTTACCTCCATGTACATGCCTTGAAACATACACATGTACACACACACACACACACACACACACACACACACTATAAATGTATAAACCACATAAACCCAGGTTTAGATTTTTACTGAGATGGGTTCAGAGTGGGTAGTAGATACAAAAGAAGGAGAATCAAGGATACGTGCTTCTTACCCGCTCACATTTTCATTGGCTATCTTATCAATATCTTACATTCTCTCCTGGAAGCCTAAATTACTCTGTTCATTTTCAAATCATAAAACTGAGGCTCAAAAGGTTTATTAGATTTGCTCGCAGCAGCCTATAATCTTTGCAGGGATCAAGACTTCAAACAGGGTGTCTGGCCCCACACTCACTTCTCAGTCTTTTACATCACATTTCATATTTCAACATTGATGGATTTAGAAGCAGCCAACCCTAGAAAACATGGCCTTTCCATTTCTCCCTGTGTCATCAGAAGCCATTCCATGAAACTCTCCAAAACTTGGTTTTCTTGTGCATAAAATAGAAATAGCATAACTTCATATGGGCCTAAGAAAGGAAAATAAAGAATATAAAAAAATTTCAGAAAGCTACACAAATGTTAGATACTGTAATGGATATTGGATGTGGTCCAATAATTTCAACCATCTGTTTTTCAATCTCTTCTACACACACACACACACACACACACACACACACAGAGAGAGAGAGAGAGAGAGAGAGAGAGAGAGAGAGAGAGAGAAAAGTTAAATTTCTGGGTAGGAAAGGTGCATTAACAAGGCCATTTATAGTCATGGTTACTAGATATGTAGCTAATTTTCTAAGAACTCAACCATTTACATAAATTGAAACTATGTTATGAAAAGCACAAAGCAAATGATCCTCTCTGTATCCAGTCTAAGATTTGGTGAAAAGTTGTTTCCATTTGAGTATCTGAAACCAAAATAATGTGGACACATTGGAAATAGCCAGCAAGATGTTCAATAAGAACAATGAAGATCTGAGCTGATTGAATTGGGGGTAAGGGGAGCTACACAGAGAAACCAAGCCTTGAAAAACCAAAGAAACGAGAGAGAGAGAGAGAGAGAGAGAGAGAGAGAGAGAGAGAGGGAGGGAGGGAGGGAGGGAGGGAGGGAGGGAGGGAGGGAGGGAGGGAGGGAGGGAGGGAGGGAGGGAGAGGGAGAGGGGAGAGGGGAGAGAGGGGGAGAGAGGAAGGAAGGAAGGAAGGAAGGAAGGAAGGAAGGAAGGAAGGAAGGAAGGAAAGAAGGAAGGTCAGGGAAGCAAAACTATTGTATCTGATACTGATAGTTAAGGCTGAAAATTCCAAGGTAGAACAATTTTTTTGCCAGCTACCAAGTGATAAGCCTATGACTGGCATGGTGAATTTGAGAAACCAATAGATAGAAAGAGATAGAGAGGCATGCAAATGGGAAAGATTGAGACTAAAAGCCATAATGTGAAATTCCTACCTATGAAGCCTCTTAATCTCTGAAAGTATTTCTCATGGCAGCCTTGAGGATATATCATACCTTCTTTATACTGAGGGAGAAAATGAGCTTAGTAGTTTATTATAAGAAAAAGAAGAGGCCACATAGGGAGATAAGGAATGCTTGGATCCTAATGTTCTCTGTCCTTAATGATAGTATAAAGTTTTTTATTGTGTTGTATTAAAGAATGGCATCCTATATTTCATAACTCTATCGTTTTTATCTACAGAGTCCCCATCTAATGACTCTCTTGATGGTGAGACAAACAAAGATTCTATGTAACCAAATGTTTCCATAATTTCTGAACACAAGCATGGCTATGTCACACTATTGAAGCTATTATGAATAAGATTAAGTTTCGTTATGTTAAAAAGGAGTTTTAGGCATTCAGTATTCCATACTAGGAATAGCAAAATAATGTTAAAGACGTATATTATCGCACTATTGTGTGAAATTTTAAAATACTTACTTGTGTTCCAACTTTTATAGTTTTGCTTAAAAGAAGCAAATTTCTTGTGAGTCCATGTAATTCAAAACAGTCTCCAATGTATTATTTTATTAACAATTTAAAATAAGTTAGCAATATATAGGCATTCTCCTCAGACAACCACAAATGAGAAAATTAATGTTTCCCCTAAAAACCAGGTTTTAGAATCATCATAGGGTTAGCTGAAAACAAAGATCCATGGAGCATCTAAAGAATGACAGTTGATTCCTACTGTCAACTCATAGGCCTGGGTCTGGAATTTCATTTCAGTGTCTTATGAATGAACATAGTCAATCCTGAATTCTTTTAGTTCCAGAACCGTCAGTGAAATATTTTGCAGTTAATGATAAATCCAGCAAATTACTGATGGTGTGAAGGGACTGTTGGATCAGCATCTAGTGGTAACTCCTTTTTAAACATGTTTGATGTTCATAACTAAAGGAAATATGGACACTCATCAATAGAGGGGAACACACGCCCAAGCCCACTAGTTAGTTATTTTATCCCTAAACCTTAAAAGACAGAAAGACACACAAAAGACATTTTGACCCTCTCTCTACCCACAACTCAAACACACACACACACACACACACACACACACACACACACACATCTCAGTGCTTCATCTTCCTCCATCCTTGGGCTTCTATTTCTGTTAAGATTTATTCAATTTTTTTTTGAAATTGTGAACATACACATAAGCACAAAAATACCCATACATATGATACATGAATATATTATAGATAATATATATGTTATATATATAAATATGGAGGTACACCTTTAATCCCAGTACTCAGGAAGGCAAAAGCAAAAAAAGCTAACAAATGAACAAAAATCAACCAAACTAAAGACAACTATGAGTTCAAAGCCATCCAGTTTATGTAGTAAGCTCAAGGATCACCAGGGCTCCATGATAAGACCTTGCCTTAAACAAAATGTATTGATCTATTTCATAGATTGCTAGAACAATCAAGAAATGTAATTCAGTTGCTCACCCCATATTATATAGGATAAAATGGAACACTGAAAAAAAACACTTAAAACTAAGTGTTTATAGGTATGGTATTGGAATATATTGACCATTCTTAGGAAGAAATGATTAAGTTTATGGATAGCCAGTAGAAAAGTAAATTTAGACTGTGTGTAGTTCTGTACTAGTATATATTTGTATGTTTTATACATATATATTCATGTTTTCACATATATGTTTATGTTCATTCATACTCACGTGTCTCATTATAGACAGGAGTTGATTCCAGAATGATCATATTTTTATGTAAAATGAAGTGCTATTAGCATAGAACCTGTGAAATCCTCCTGGATACTTGAAACCATCGTCGGTTACTTGTAGTGCCCGATACAATGCAAATATTATGCAACCATATTTCTCAGGGAATGATGACAAGAAAACAGTCAATAAATGTTGAATACAGACGTAGCCTTTATAGCCAGACTTATAAAATATATAAATGGGAAAGACTGGAGGAACAGTGGCTGAGGAAAGGAACCTGCCACCAGACTTGAGGATCTAAGTTCAGTCCCTCGGACCAACGCGATAGAAGACGACTACCAATTCCTGTAAAGTGTCCTCTGACCTCCATGTGGGTTCTGAGGAACTCGCACGTGTGCTCACAGACAAATAAATAAGAGTGATGCAAAATTTTCAAAAGAATATTCAGATAGGTACAAATATAGCATGGGCCGAGAGAAGAGGATCCGGGAATTTACTGCAAGGTACAACTGTGTGCTGCACTAGACTCCATTGCCAAGGTCCAGTGTTCAGTTAAGTGTGTGACAACACCTAGTTTTTTTCTTTGGAATTTTCTGGAATATAATCTGTTTTCTTTTTAACAAATCTGTTCAACATGGGGAAAGTTGAGTCTCTGACCTTATACTTTGACCGTTGCGTGGGCAGGAATACAGTAAATTTAGAAAGGGGAGCCAGGTCACCAGGAGCTGGGATGGGTAGAAATGGCTGCCAGCATTCCAGCAGCCAGCCTGCAGTATTTCATATTGCTAAACTGGGATTCTTTCTTTCCAGACTCCTCATGTATCTGTTAAGTTCTACACAGCATAAAATTGTCTGTGAGTAGTTTTGCTTTTTTTTTTTTTAAACAAACTAATTATTTGAAGGCTGTTCTAACCTAGGGATGATACTTGTTTACTGTTACTTTGTTGTTGAATTATAATTGTGATTATGTTTTGCATTAAAAAGGCAAGGAAACGAAATGCCATGTCCAGTTTATTATAGAATAGTGGCAGCTCTGACAGAAGGAGGTAATTATAGATTGCCAGGAAGAAAAGATTTGAAGAACAAGGTAAACTAATATCTTCCCCCAAGATGTCAAGAAAATGATGGTAAGCTCTAGACTGATTGTTGATCACAGTTTATTTGAGACCTAGAGGCTAATGCTCTCCTGTTTGTCTTTTGAGTTCTATCTAAAACCGATACAGAGAGATCCAAACTAGCTCATCTGGGTTTAGTGAGGTCTATTAAGTGTTTATTTTCATAAATGTTCTTCATGGTAGGAAATGAATAAATTCAGACTGAATATTGCAGCTCTAGATTTGATACAGTGACTGTGGCTCACTGGTATTTAAAATACTAAGTTGATATTCTACTAGGGCCTTGGAGCATAAAGTACTAGAATGTTGTCTTTTAATATATGAGCCATGGCAACCACAGATTCCTGGGCAAACATGATAAACAAGTATTGTCCGGGGTTCCTGGCATGCATGCTGGCCTTGTGATGACCACTGCTGTGTTTCTTGTGATGTCAAAGGTCTTGTCAGGAATATGTAAGGTTGAAATGTATGCCAAAGAGAAGCCTGGTTCTTTGTTCCTCCATTGCTGCTTAGGAAGGCTGTTCCCCTCTTTCCTGAATTCTTGGGTTATGTAGTTCTTCTCATCAAAAGTCCACTTAGGCTTTGCACTGGAATCACATTTAGGTTCAGACCAGGTTGCTAGATGCCAAACCAAATACCTTTGGGAACACTAAGGTTTTCCTTCAGTGCATAATGTTCTTTTAATGTATAGTTTCTCTGAGAAAGGTTCATTGTGCACAGCTCACTGGAGTCCTTGCTGTCTGGTGTTATTGACCTCTCCTGGGACTAGGGAGTATATGCTGAGCTCCTGGCACTGAACTTCTATGGCAGGAGAATGTTTTGTTTCTGGGATCAAGGAGTTCCAGAGCTGAGAAGTGCAGGGGCCCAGGAGCATGTCCTACAAAGGCTGAGGCTCCTAGCTCTCCTGCTGACTGCTCCTGTCTCTCCAGCCTTAAAGGAACACAGAAGCAAACCCAACACATTTTATTGAGTGGAATTTACACCAAGCTCCTGAGAATTGGGCAAGAGAGTAAATAACATTTTCCTCATTTATTATGTTGCTCCCTCTTTATGAACTACCTCATCGGATGTGAGGCCAGTGTGCAGCCGAGCTCTGAGTAAATAATATCATTAATTCAAATAGAATAAAGTGTGAAACATGACCCAGTCCAAGCTATTATATATATATTTTACAAAATTAGAATGATCTCATGTGAAAGTGACAGCAATGTGCTATAATTTAGAAATATATGAATCTTCCAGGGTTCCCAAGATAACATTTTTATGTGCTGATGAAATCTAGATAATATATCTTCTTTAAAAAAAATAACCCTACTGCCCATAAAATACCTTTATTACAGTTTACCGAGTTTACAGAAATGGGGAGTAATGTCTGGAGTGCCTATTAAAGTGTGGGTCATTGTTTGATAGTGAAGATTGAGCATATTATTAAAAATTGTGCTTCCACAGAGCAGGAACAATGCCAGCTTTGCCCAGATCTGCACTGAAAATAAAACATTTACATTGTGAAGATTATCTATCAAATCAAATTTGTTTTTGTTGAAAATGAGTATTATTTATTATTTCTTTTTACTCTTGTTTCATTTCTCTTCTCTGAACATCTTTTTGGGAGACTGTGGGTCTGTTAGCCTTTTTGTATAGGTAACACCCAAGGAAACCCAGGAGGAGTGGCACAACCATGCCTGCCAGTGGCAAAATGCCCTTCAGCAGTTCTTGGCTATAGTTGGCTCTGATCAGTGAAATCACCCGCACAGCATATGGTGCCACTGTAACTTGTGGGAAAGATGATGAGTGTCCTCATTCTCCACAGACCAAGTGAGAAGTGTCTGCCATTTCTTATGCATGTCTGCAAGGCTTTGCTCCAGACTGGCAATTCCCTGCCTTTGGCCATGATTTAAAAGAGGGGATCCATGGTCAGACAGGGGTCAAGAATGCATTTTATCGTTGTTTAATGTTTTAGTAACTGTGTAGCTTCTCTTCAATAATGTGGCATATAAGTGAAAACTTAATCACTATAAAACAGAAAGCAGTTTAAAGTCTCTTTTTTTTTGTATGCTGAGTACTTTGGTTCAAGGCCTTAGAATCTGGAAATTTTTCTGTAAAGAAAATACTGGTAGAGCATGTTTGACAGAGAGATGAAACACAGCACAGCCTTGGTATGGCTATTTTAGGTTTGCTGTACACTGATCTGGGTTCCTCCCAATCATCAATGTTGTGTGTGTGCAGTTTGGAAAGCTGGTGAAAGCTCATTGGTGCTAGAAGGACTTTGGTCCATAATGCCTATTTTAGACTCTGCTAATTTGTGAAGTTCTAGAGACATAATACGTTTATGGATACAATTCATATTTAGAAATTTAAGTGGGAAGTAATTGCCTATAAAGGAATTTGAATCCAGCATTATGGCTTCTCTGACAAGGGATCACAAAAGATCTTCTAGATCTGTATGCTCTGGCTGGAATGACATACCTTTAGTCCTTCTGGTTGGAATGCAATCACACCTTCAATTACAGTATGATTTGGCTGGAATATAGAAATACCCTTAGTACACACTTTTAATCCCAATCGATGTAGGTAATGTTAGTTTGTAGATGGCAGCAGCCATGTTTGTAAGGGATATCTAATTAAGGGCTAAACAGATGAATGAATCAGAGAAATTTTTGACAGAATTAGTCAGAGATAGGATATACCCAAATCTCAGGAAAAAGAGGCTATTTAAGAACAGCAGAGAGTAAGTCAGGGGTGGAGGGCAGTTCAGTTCGGTGCACTCAGTTGAGTTCAGTGCAGTGGACTTGAGTCATTTGAGTTCAGTTCAGTCAGTGCAGTGGAGTTAAATTCCTTTTTGGGCTATTGCAGTTCCATGTAGGTCAGAGGAAGCAGTTTTACTGGGACAGTTTCATAGAGACAGGTTGCAGGTAAAGACAGAATGAGCAAGAGGATGAGAAGGAGCCAGAAGATTAGAAGAGATTGCCAGAGTTAGTTTGAAGTCAAGCAGGGAAATTCAGTCAGAAACCGAAAGAAGCCAGTTTGGATCAGTCAGCTTGGAAAGGTGTTTGGTCTAGAACAACTGAATGGAACCAGCTAGCCACAGTTCAGAAAGAATGAGAAATATTGAGCTATTCAGCTGTAAGCTTCTGAGAGGACAATTATATCAGGTGAATAAGTTACATGCCCAATTGCCTCCACGTTCCTCCTTGCTTAAAGAAACTACTGAAATCTGCCATTTTTAGGGTTGATCAGGCATTCCACTACGTGCTAATTTCGGAATTCACTCTCCTGATTGGTTTTGTTTTGTTCTCTTTTTAAAAGACAATGGAGGGTTATCAGAATTACTTTTATGACTTCTGAAAAGTGATGGCTTTCCATTTATGTGTTCTGGGAATGAGATTTAAGCTTAGTTTAGTTTTTAAAAAAGCTACCATGGGGGGCTGGAGAGCTGGCTCAGTGGTTAGAGCACTGACTGCTCTCTTCTGAAGGTCCTGAGTTCAAATCCCAGCAACCACATGGTGGTTCACAACCATCTATAATGAGATCTGATGGCCTCTTCTGGAGTATCTGAAGACAGCTGCAGTGTACTTATATATAATAATAAATAAATCTTTAGAAAAAAAGCTACCATGGGGCTGAGGAAATAGCTCATGCTTTGCGAACGTGATAATCTGAGCTCAGATGCTTACAACTACTATGAAAACCAGGCATGGCAGCCTAGTCTACAGACCTGGGAAAGCAAAGCCAGGAAGACCCCTGGGGTTGGAGAGACAGCCGGTCTAAAGGAATTGGTGAGCTCCAAGTTCATTGAAAAGCTACTTCTAAAAACATTGGTGGAGAGGGACTGAGGAAGACACCTACCACTGACTGCTGGCTTCCACATACAAAGATACACCTGTGAACATATACACACATGAGCACATACACATATACATATGAGCACATACAAGGGCATGCACACACACATACACACACATGCACATGTGCACACACATGAAAATAGATATCTTACTCTGTTTGTCAGGTTAAAATACATAACTGGGAGCCAAAAGTTCCAAATTATCCTCCTATTGTTCCTGAAGTAGCTCAAGACATTGGCTTGACTTAGAATCCAATAGGAGAAGACTTAGAACCCTTAGGAGAGACAGAGAAACCACTGACTTTGAACCTATTACCTACGGCTCTCCTGTGGGACTTTAATTACTTCTCTGAATTAGGTTTCTGAGTTCCCACTGGGACACAACAAAGGTATATGTACTGGACAGTACCAATCAGGGTAACTTTTCTGTCCATTCTAAGACAACGTCAGAGAGGATGATCTACCAGAGTAGGGAATCCATTCTCAGACATTTCCCTGCGTGAGTCCATTAACTTTTGTAGAATCCCATTGTAATTCAGAACATATCTAAACTGTAAGTGTTCCAGTGTCTTATGAGACTTCAAAGAATGCACAACTTCCAATAACTGTTTTTGGCTCAAAATATGGTACTATTTTGGGCCTCTCTACTCTAAAGTGTATATGAAACAAGATAAATAGCACTTGTAAAAAGCATTATTTTGGAAAAAAATGGAAACTTTTCTCATGAAAGACAAGGAAAATATCTAATTTAATTTATATTGAATATGAGGTAAATAAATACTTATTTCAAGGTTAAAATTGTAGGGGATGTTTGGAGATTTAAAACTACATTTTTATTATCTAGATTCATGTTTTAGTTGAGACTAGCTTCTCTAAGGCACATTAGTAGGTAGTGGGAAAGACATTTGGATTAATGGTAGCTCATAGCTGCTTTCTAAGAGAAACCTGAAGGGATCTACAGTGTCTTAGAAAAGGGGTAAAAAATTTTTATCCATCTGAACCAAATGATCGATATATCAATATATCTTAAAAATATATAGGCAAGCCTCTGATTCCAGAAACTTGTCATTTTTGGTGTTTTGCCAAATGTTTATTCTCTCTAGCCAACTTATCATTGTTTTGCAAAGTGGGAACTCTCTCCCCTCCCTAGCCCCTTTTAAGCTAGCAGTTCAAATGGCACAAATTTGCTGAGGCCCATCTGTCAACCTGCAAGTTTCATGGAGAATAATAATAGACATCTCTCCCAGTGGTGGGTGCAGGATCCTTCTTTTTACTCAATCTACAGCAAACAGATTGGAGGATTGAAGGCCCCCGAGGAAAGCACTGCAACCAGCCCTTTCAAAATCCTACAGAGTGTTCTCTGTCCATCTCTTTAAAACAAAACCAAGCACAGAGCACCAGAGCAGTGGGAAATCATATCTTTGGCTTATTACTGCAACAGGCATTTCTAAGAAAATCCCGATAAATGAAGACACCCAGCTCCAATCTGGCCTCTTCCTTTATCTGTAAAAGTTGATGACAGGCTCTCTGGTATAACACATTGCACAGATCTAGCACATGCTGTCATCAACCTGTCCTACGGAGAGCAACACTGGGGTTCCTCACTCAGACATCAGTGCCATCAAAGTTCTTATAAACACTATTATAAGCAATAACATAGAAACGTACCTGGAAAGTGAAAGGGGATTGTAATAAGGAAGCGGGTTACTATTCTGTAGCGAGCTCCATTTTGTTGATGTTGTTGTTGTTGTTTGTTTGTTTGTTTTTGTTTGTTTCTATCTCAATCATTGTCTATTTCCTCAATTCCAAAAATCGTAGTAGGCTTTCCATAACATTAAAAACAATCACCTTGTAAAATAAGAGATTGTACTGGATTCATCTGGACTGTAAATTATTCTATGACTTTACAAATATTTATTTAAACCAAGTATATTCTTTCTCCAAATATATTAATTGAACGTTTTAGGTTTGCCTATGATGCCAGTATCTAGGCTAGTCCCCAGAAAGGAGTATTTATACAAAACATTTTTGTTACTGCATAGAATCTAGAGATGATACGCCATCAAGAAGTGGAACACCATCTCCAGCATCCCATTACACTATGATTCTATAGGAGGGAAATTAAGCACCACTGTGTTTTTTGCATCTCCATGGCTGGTTTCAAACATCATAACCTAACACCAAAGATCCAAGATAGGACAGAAGAAGGGTTTTAAGCTCCTGGTTCCACAATAGTCTTTAATCATATGGGAAAACTAATGTTAAAGGTGTCCTTCTAAGATTGAGTAACAGGTGTGCCACACATTCTGCTAACACTAGGATTTCATAAATTAAAAGAACCTGCATTTTTCATTTATGTCAGCAAATGCTTGCTTAGTGTAAAATCAGATGCTAAATCGTTAATATTAAGGATGTTTTCTCAAACAAAAGATAAGCCTCATTCATTTCAATGGTTTTTAAAAAAAGGATTAAATAAGTGATCCAGTATATTGTTAAAGACTTGTACTTTTTTTCTTATGAAATCTGAACAGATTACCTTAAATTCATCATTGAAGTTCTTCTGACCACAGGAAGTTCACCTGAGACAACAATACATCTCCCCATTTGGCAAGCCTCCAAGCTTGTCCCACAGGAATCTTTCAAAGGTTATATTTTTAAGAAACACAACAAATAAAGGCAGTTACTATGCTACATGTTTATCTCTAAGTTGCTGGTATCCCCTAGAAAAAGTTCCTTTATTAGGCTCTTTATACAATTCTTTGTCAATAAATGATTCTATAGTTACTACTGATAACTTTCCCTCTGTTTCTTTTTCTTGTGCTTAGTGTAATAATGGATGTTACTCCAAAGTTTTTATATACTAATGATCATATGTGTGTGTGTGCATATGTGTGTACGTGTGTGTGTGTGTATGTGTGTGTGTATGTGTGCGCGCACATGGGAAAGCACATGGAAGTCAAGAGGACAACCTCAGGAACGTTTTTTGCTTTCTACTTAATGTGAGATCTGAGATCTTGTTCATTGCTGTCTATGCTGGGCCAGCAGACTAGTAAACTTCTGGGAATTCTCTGGTCTCTGCCTCCCATCTTCCCACAGCACTGCTAAGATTACTACATTATCAGGCTTTACATGGGCTCTGGGAATCCGAACACAAGTCGTCCCATTTGTATGGCAGGCACTTGACCCACTGAGCCACTTTTCCCCAGAAAACTAAAACTAATGTAATAGGCTAAATGTGAGTGTATAAAGGATATGCAGAAATTCTGAATTTAAAGCATTGTATCAGAAGTGAAAGATTTGCAACAATAGATCCTTAACTAAAAACTTATTGAGACCAGCTTCTTTGTCACTGAAATCTGAAAAGGAAGGCACATCTTCAGTTATTTTGGCATAAGTTGGTATATTGATGTCAAAAAAAAAATGGAACTGACTTCAAAATTCTTCTGAGCTGTATTCTACAATCAGAAGGCAATGGAATTATTTCTTGAAACTTCACAGGAAATGTGTGACCAGAATATTAGCTCAAGAGCACTGTGTGTGTGTGTGTGTGTGTGTGTGTGTGTGTGTGTGTCCTCAAAATTCCCATAAACTCTAGTTGAAGACGTTTGGTGAAAACTTTTAGAAACTCAAGAGTAAAAAGTATCTAAGACTATACAAGACACTGAATAGCAACCTTGATTGTAAACAGTTGAAGAGAACCAGGATTACTTCCTGAGCAGCATGGATACAACATGATAGTGGTAGGACACTTAACAATAAAACTATAAGGTGTTTATTTAATAATATATTAAGTATTATAATATATAACAAATAAAATTTTGAGAAATGCATATAGAAGCTTGGAACAAGATAAAATGTAGGCCTCTTCATCTCCTTTAGCAGAGACCACTGGAGACTGTCTCCACCCCAAGGTTAAAAACATAGGTAAAGATTGACAATAAACAAATGCTTCAAAAGATCAATATCATTGTTTATTAGAGAGATGAAAGTTATAATTGAGACCCTATCTCACTCCAGGCAGAAATTACTTGAATTTTCCAACAGCTTATTAAAAACCCTGCATCCAGTAAGATATGTAGTGATAATATATTAAGAGTGAGATCCCTTAAGAGCCATAAACATATTATCAAGAAATTAAGTAACAAAAGAAGCACTGCCCTGACACCGTGGGTCACTTTTCTGAAATGTTTTGCAGGATGTAAGGTAAAGAGGCTTTTGGATAAATTCATGACAAGGAATTCACAAAATTTTGTGTTTTTATAGAAGTTACTTATTTCTTATTTGTTTGCTGTCATCATAAAAATATAATTATTTTCAATATATTGATCATGTACAGAATCTAATTCAATTCTCCTTATTTATAGATTTCAGAATTTTTTTAATATGCGACTGCATCATTTGTGTCTTGTATTCCTTTTTCTTAAATTCCAACATTGTGTAGAACTTCTGTTGACATTGTGTAGAACTTCTGGCTAGCAGTGGAAATGATGAAAACATTTGTTACCTATATGACTTTTAAGGGAGCTCCTTCCCAATACATTATCCCTACCTATATTATTGGATGCAAGGTTTTCAGTAAGGTGAAAATTTCAAATTGACTAATTCGGCTTCATTTCCACAGATGGTGAAAATTACTTTTTCCTGAAGTAATCAAAGATAATTCTCTATTTTATTTGACTTTTAGTAAATCATTTTTTAACCAATATCTTCACATGTTTAACTGACTTTGCATTTATAGAAATACAAAATTTAATTGCTCAGGTTGATTTCTGCATTTCATGCTCTGAAATTCTCTACCTTACTCAGAATTTTTGTGTGATCATAAAGGAGATTTTTCAGTGGCTTTCTTCTTCTGTAATGTTTTTGTTGGGCCCCAGCATCAGATTTATTCTGGACTCCATTACTGGAAAGAAAAAGTGTGAGACTGACTGTTTTGAAAATATGCAAAGGTGTAGTGGATCTCACAATTCAGTGAAGATGGTAGTACACCATTCCTGCCCCGCCTCTAAACACAGTTTACGATTCTGTGTTCTTGATGTTGCTGTAGAATGCATCTCTTGTGGCTTTCATACAGGTTCCTCTCCTTTCCATCTTCACAGCATGGTATCTTCTACAGGTGTTGTGACTGTGCCAGGTAGAGAGAAGTCCTTTGACATTCCTCTAGTTGTATCATCTGAAATATTTCTCCTCCATACAGTCAGAGGCACATCAGGCAGTGTTTGGATTTTTGCTTCAATCCGGAAACAAAATATAGAAAATTGAAGAGAGAGAAAGGAAGGAAGGAAAGATTTTACCATTGGCAATGTAAATGAAGACGATATTCAATAAAAATGAGAAGAAGAAAAAAAAGAAAGGAAGGAAGAAGGGAAGGAACCAGGGGACCCAGGAATGGGAAGAGAAGAATAAGAAGGGGAAGAAGAGCAGGAAGAAGAAAAGACAAAGACAAAGATGAAGACAAATGTGAAGAAGAGAAAAACCAAAGGTGCTTGTCCATATTTTTCCTTCCAAATGTGTTTTCTAATAGTCCCATATTCCATTTTGTTTTGCTGTCTTTATCTTCTTCTGAAACTTATTTTATCTGGTATGAATTTGCAGGTGAGAAACACTTTCAATTTTATTTTATTTGCAAATGTCTTGATTTTTGTTTTATGTAAAAAGATTAAATTTAATGAATGGAAGATTATTTTAGACTATTTTTGTTTTTTTTCTTTTTGTTGTTATTTTTGTTTGTTTCTTTGTGGTTTTTTGTTTGTTTGTAGCACTTTAATGGTCTGGTGTCCCTTCCTCTGTCTTCGATGCTTGCTGAACAGAATCTACCCTTACTTAAATTATGCTTCCTCTTTGGGTAGAGTATCATTTCTTTGGAATATATATATATATATATATATATATATATATATATATATATATCAAGCTACTATCTTGTTATTTAAATACAGTGTGCCTTGATACAATATGGCTTATCCTATATGGATTGTCTCAACAAGCTGATCCTATAGGTCTGGGTTTCAGATAAAATATATAAAGTTTTCAAGCAAGGAAATGACCAGTTCCCTCATCTTCTTTCTCCTCTTCTCCAGGACTCCTAGATACAGCACTTTGATATTTCATTACAGCCTCTCAAGCCTTAAAAATGGTTTTCAACTATTTTTTCTGAGTTTTCTGTTTTTTCATTGGGAAATTTCTACAACTTTACATTTCATTCTTTTTATTATTATTTCTTTTTCTTTAAAGTATTTGTAAGAAGATTGAGGATAAACTTCCATGCTACCAGAAGGAGCCTTGCAAACTTTGAAAAGAAGAAAGCAACCAACTTTCTTGCCCAAAGATGCCTATGAACTGTAATAACCTGAATGGTGTGATAGTCCTCAGAGTACAGTAACAGCATGTATATAGTAGGAGTGACCCACAGCTCCCACAGCTCGACTCACCCAACAAGAGAGAAATCATGACAAGTCATGGAAACCTAGTCAACTACTCAGGGTTAGTGAAGTTATAAGTCTTGGATGAGAACCCACATCTGCCTACTTCACTAAGCCCATGTAATCCCTAATTATATTTTAAATATTTGTCTTTATACCCACAGGTAACCACAAACTCTTGCGATAATATATATAATATATCATCACTAAGTCAGCTCACATCAAGAAAATTTCTCAGTGCAAAGATGGAGACCGTTACAGAAGAACAATGCCCAATCAAAAGGCAGAGCTGTGGAGACCAGTCCCAACTGATACATCTACAACACAGTTCTTAAACCTGAAGTACAGGGATTTTAGGAGAGCACAGATGTAAAAATTGTAAGAGATGGTGAAATGGAGTTTTCTGTGAGATTGTGCCTCCTAGGAACATCAAGAGCTACACAATAAAGTTTCACCAACATTACTGCCTAAGCATGATCTGAACAAGGACAACAACAGTAGGCAGGCAAAAGTGAGTGGACCAGTAAGCTCACAAGGCTTCAACTCTATGTAAAGAGCTATAGAAAATGAAGCAAAACTAATAGCCAAAAAACAAAAAAATCTTCCCTAGGAAAGAACATAATAACATACCTATTGGTTATTCAATACCAAATTGTGCATGTGTATAGACAGACAGACAGACAGACAGACAGACAGACAGACAGACACACACACACACACACACACACACACACCACACACACACACACACACTCACACTCACGGGTATTTTATCAGAAACCCAGAACTATAGGTTCAGGGTGTTGAGACAAGACACACTATACTTAAATATCAAGAGAGTAACTTGAATATAGCCAGAGAAATGATATTCTATCCTTGGGGAAGCAAAATTTAAGAATTTAAGTAAACGGTAGATTCTGCTCAGCAATCATTGAAGAAAGAGGAAATGGCACAGGTGTAAGAACTGTGTTGTAGATGTGTTAGTTAGGACTTGACTTCACAGCCATGCATTTTGATTGGGCATTACTTTTCTGTAATGGTCTCCATCTTTTCACAGAGACATTTTCTTGACATGGGCTTCATTGGTGACGATGACTACCTCTGGGGAGAAACGGATTAGGGAATAAAAAGATACAATATATATACACACAAAATCTAGCAATAATTTTAAAATATGAAGCCATAAATTTCAGAGAGCAAGGGTGGTATATGGGAAGGTTTTGAGAGATGAAAGGGAAGGGGAGTGATGTAATTATATTATAATTTTAAAAATGTCTTTGTAAGATAACTGATGTTTTCATTACTTGTTTACACAGATGGTTTTCCATCAAGTTTGGGGTCCTGTTGGATTGATATCATGAATGCTTTTGTATATGTTTGAGTGTATGTGTGTGTATGTGCAAGCATGTTTATCTTATGAGTATGAGTTTGCACATGTTGTGCAACATATAAGGAAGCCAGAGAATATCTTCGGGTATCAGTCCTCACACTAGGACAGTTCTCTTTATTATTTGGTGCTGCATATCCCAGGCTAGCTGGCTTGAGAGCTTTGAGGGAACTCTGGGATTACAGACAGGGTTGCTCCGCATACCTCTCACATTGACTCTAGAGATCTGAACTCGGGTCCTCATACTTGTAGAACAAGGGCTTTAACCATAATCCTTCTCCTTGGCCATGAGTTCTTTTTAATAACCCATCTTTTTCTAATCCCATGTTTTATATCACAAGAGTTTGTGGTATTTAAATTTTCTCTTTTATTTGACTTCTTTCTGCAGCATTCCAGAAGAGCAGTAGGTTGGGAGTCAGGGAGAAGACTCCAGCCTATCTCTCTAGAGTGGTCCTGGAAATTCAGGTTCCCTGCTGATCACTGACAATCTCAGAGGTGGGGACAAAGCATTTATGTTAATTCTGAAAGTCAGTTAGCCTAAGTCACCAGATGGATGCCCTGTTTTCTGTGTTTCAGGGCAGGGTAAGGTGATTGCTGTGTTTTGAGAGGCACCACTCTCCTTATTCTATGGTAGAAAGAAGAAACTTAGCTAGATTCAGCACTGCTTGTCTATACTCGCTGTATCTCCAGGCTAGATAGTGGCTTCTGAAAATCTAAGTTCAGGATAAAGAAACAAAATCAAAGCAAGTATATTTTCTACTGTAATAGATTTCAGGCCCTGTGGTCTGAAAGCCAGTCTAACCTTTTTCTTCATGCTTCGAAGTTATCTTATGTATGTAAGTTATATGTGTGTCTATTTACATAATATCTAAAAATCTTAGTTGTTTTGAGTCATAACATCGAGTCCTTTTAGTGAGTGAGTACACTGAGTCCACTTTTCAAAAAGTTTGGCCATTCAATTCATTTTTTAATTTCAGGCTTTCTATTTTCTTCTTTCAAATGCCCACTTTGTTTCCCTTTTTATCTGCCATTTTAAGCTCTCCATTTTTAAATCTAATTTTAAAAGTGCATTCTCTAATATGCCTGAAAGCAGCTTTAATGTCTTTTCTAATCTGAGACATGAATCTATTTCTGTGACTGCTTTTCTTTTAATTGGTATAAACTTCTAGGAATATCTTAGTTACAGCCTACAATACTAAAGAAAATGATAATACTGAAGTAGCATTGTTTTTTATGTGAGATCTAAGGAAACGATGGAGGAAAATGGCCTCCACATCCCAAACAAGAGTTGAACATTGTTGAGAAGGCACTGAAGTTGAGGTTGTTTTCAGCTCAGATATCCAGACTAACTCTAGGTATGGCAATATCTTCTCTATCGCAAGGCCAGAGAGAATACATAGAACTCGTTTTGCTTTATAACCCAGACTCTGCTTCCATGCCGCTCCAAGTCAAACACCTAACCCACATCCCATGGAAAAGAACAAGCAAACAGAATTAGTTCCGTGGTTCAAATATAACAGTCAAGCAGCAACCAAGGGCACTAAACCTCTTGCCTTTCCTTTCTCTGGGAAGTTGTCTCTGCCTTTGGCTGCCCTGGGTTTCAGTGTGTATACACCAAGACATGGCAGCCCAGGCAAAAATAAAAGTAGAAAACAAGCCCCCTTTAAGCATCTCCTATCTTGGATACCATTTCAGTGCACCAATAGCATTAGAGGATGGATGATTTAAATGTTCTATTCTAGCCACAGGAACCTAGAAATTAATGATTTGTTGTTTTTTATTGTGGTTATAAAATACCATGATCAAAAGCAACTTAGAGAATGAAGAGTTTCTTCTGGCTTAGGGAGAGAGAGAGACACACAGAGAGAGACACAGAGACAGACACAGAGAGACAGAGACAGACAGACAGAGACAGAGACAGACCGAGAGAGAGACAGAGAGATGGAGAGAGACAGAGTCCATAATGATGAGAGAGAAGTAGCAGTCCACTAGTACTCAAACAGGAGGCTGAGAGATGAGAGTTGCAATTTTTACCCATATTCATGAATAAGACAGAAAACTGGATGTAGGGTGAAGCTATAGCCCCTCAAAACCTGACTCGATGGTGCAGGTCTACCAGAAATGCCATACCTCCCAAAGATTCAGAATGTTCCCAAAAGAGCCACTCATGGGAATCAAATGTCCAAATACCTGAGGCTAATGGGAATTTTCTCATAAAATCACCAGCAAATAAAATTGAAAATGTCTCTATTGCTGAGGTACTTTTTTTTTTAATTTGGGAGATAGGGTTTTATGCAAGGTCTCACTATTTAGCCCAAAATTGCTTGCAATTCATTATATGGTCCAGGCCTCCCACAAAATTCTGGTGATACTCCTGCTTCAAGCCCCCTGGAGTTGAGATTTCAGGCATGTGCCACCATAACTAGCTTCCTAGCATTATGTTCTAAGAACTCATTGATGTCTTAAATGACTTCTTTACAGATAATTTCTAGAAGTGAAAAAACAAACAAACAAAACAAAACACCAAAATCAGACAACCAGTAAACTGTATTGGCATTCTTTTTTGTTCCCCCTTTTGTATGCTATCTCAAACTCTGTTTTTGTTTTTTTTTTGATAGCCAAGACTATCTGTTTTTATTTGCTAGTGACCCTTGTAGTTTTCTCCCCCAAAACAAAACCAGGGTCTTCATACAATAATACCTGTATGAAAAATGTTTTCTTTGGAAACAAGTGCATTTCCTATCTCAAACTATTACAAAATAAAGTGGTAGAAAATTTAGAAATATATGCAGAGTCTCCTGTAATAGCAGAAATGCTTTAACGGACACGGGTTAGCATTTTGGATATCTGGAGAATGTTTATCTTCCATGGAGTATCTAGATAGAAACCATTTCTTGTCCTCAAAATATTCAGTGGGGTTTCTTTTTTCAATTTTTTTATTGGATATATTCTATATTTACATTTCATTTCCCTTTTCCTGGGGAACAGGGGGAGGGCTAAGGGCATGTGGGACCTTTGGGGGAAAGGGAATCAAACTCTGTTTTTATCCATTTTAAAAAAGCATTAGTTCTCTAATATGTATGGCAGCTATTTTAATATCTTTACTAATTCTAAAATGATATTTCCTTCTAAACAGACAAGATATAAAATACCTTGAATTAAACTTTTCTTCCCAAGATTTATCAGAATACACATTTTCCCACTTAGAACATAAATCTCTACAGTTAAATCCAAGGGCTTTTCAATCTTGACAATATCCTTTAAAATGGTTTGAATGCATCAACCACTTTCCTCTAATGTGCCTGGTCCAGCCTGATTTCTTGTGCAGCTATTCAGTCATAGCCTGGGAATTTCAGTGCTCCTCTGAAATTCTTGTTTGTGTGACCTTGAGTCCACAAGGTTGTCTACCTTCAGTCTTATAGTTTGCCTTGGTTGCTGTTTAGTATTTCTATACTATTCTTTGATAGATTTCCCTTTGTGTAACTCTCTATAAATATCTATTCACACTTTCAAACTTAAGTATGATTTTTTAATCTTTGTCTTATTTTTATTATCTTTTGGTATGTTATAAATCTTGTTATTTTATTGAAGCATATCATTAAAATCTCTCTGGGAATATTAATCAAAGTGTTTTCTATTCAAATAAATGTGTGTTTATACACACACATATGTCCATATTTATGTGTGTTGAGGATTTTTATTAATGTCCAGAAAGGATTCAGACAGCTTTCAGAAGAACTAATGTCCTCAATAGCAGCTTCTGTAGGTGAAAAGATGGTCATTATGGACTATGCTGGTTATTTTTAGGTTTTATGTCAACTTGATGCAACTTAGAGTCATTTAGGAAGAGGGAGCATCAATTGAGAAATGTTCCTTAGCAGATTGGTCTGTAGGCATGTCTGTGGTTCATTTCTTAACTGATATAATGTGGGAAAGCCCAGTTCACTGTGCGTAGTGTCAGGATAGGAATAGGATCATCATGGTGTTTTAATAAATCAGACTGTGAAGCCCTTAGGGAACGAGCCAGTATTCCTCCATGGCTCCTGCATTAGCTCCTGTCTCTAGGTTCCTGCATGACTTCTCTGGCTCAACAAGCTATAAGATGAACAAAATCCCTTTCTCCCCAAGGGTTCTGTTCATGGTGTTTTATCACAGAAATAGAGGTCCTAACTAAGGAAAGGACAATGTAAATAAAGCTGATGGGTGGAAGAGGTCAGAGGAAAAAGCAATTTTTTTCACATTGTTACCATATTAGAGACAAAAACAATAGCCATTGCTAGAGCCATTCTGGAATAGACTAGTGGGAGAAGATACAAAAGCTAATATGCTCTACTTTTAAGATTCTTACTTGTTGGAAAAGCTATATCCAAACTTGATGGCCAAATAGGACTAACTCTTAGAGATGAGGAATTGATACGTTGCATCAGTTGACTGAAGCTTTTAATTCTCTTTCTGTCAATGCTTTCAATAAAGTTTTGCTTTGACCTTATAGCACAGTCAATGCTTGCTCAGTCTGCTGCTTTCTCCATCTGCTGTATTAGTTTTGTGTTTCAAATTTGTTTTGTTTTGTTTTGTTTTGTTTTTAAAATCCACAATACAAAAACTCTCCATTCACTGTGAACAACGAAGGACCAGCATCATAGTTACCTTTCTAACTTCTGTGGCAAAATTCCCGACAAAAGTGTCATAAGGAAGGATTTGTTTTAGCTCTGAGTTTGAGGTTTCGATCCATTATGGTTTGTATGCCCAGCTGGGAGAGTGTGAGGCAGGTGGTTACATCACATCCAGACTCTGGAAGCAGAGGTGGTTGAAGGCTAGTACTCTGTTCACCCCCTCCCTTTTAAGCTGTTGGGAGCCCTACATTCCATCAAGATTAACCATCACAGTGACATAGGAAAATGATGTCATCAAAAGCTATAATTTGAAGATCAATTATGAAGTAGATAGACTGTTTTAAGTAGACAGGTTTACAGACCACAGCGGTGTACTGGGTTTGGAAAGGGCCTCAGTATTGGGTGGTTCTTCAGTGGCCAGACTGTTCTGCTTGATTCTCTACTCCTTGACATACAAGGACAGATCATTTGCTCAAGATAGGCTATTTGCATCATCTCCATGGTGTCCTTAAAACACAAAGGCAGAGAAATAAGATTCTGAAAATTCCTGCAATCGAAACATGGTGACTTAGCAAGCATCTGCTTGAATCCCAGCAAGGCAGAGGAACTGGAAATGGGTAACATTTGTGACATGACACTGTCGAGACTAGTTAAATATTAAATGTCTTTAAATTGCTAATTTCTGAAAAAAAATCAAAGTTCTACTATTGAGAATGAGAACTTCTGAACCTCTTTATGCTCTCCAATTGATTGGAATATATACATATTTGCACATATATATATATATGTGCAAATATATATATATATATACATACACACACATACAACACAAACACAGACACACACACAAACACATATACATGCACATATGTGAGGGAGATGGGGAGAAGGGGGAGACTTTAAATCACATGTAAGGAGATCTAGGACACATCTTTTTCAGATTTTAGGTTTAGTTTGTGTGAAATTCTTACTCCTTCTGTCCCTTCCTCTCTCCCCCTCTCCCTCCAGCCTACTGTATAGTTCCATACACATCCCTCAGGTTAGGTTACCGTGTTCACTCAGATCCCCCCTCTTTCTGATATAGTAATCCCACTTGCAATGGGTTCTCTGAGTATAAGATTATCATTACAAAAAAAATGGAAAGGGGGTGTTTTCAGAACACATTTATTAATCTTATAAAATTAAGATTAAGAAACATGGGTTTCTTTCATGTGTTCAGTATCCTACCTACATGTGATACCCAAGTTTAAGCCATTGTAAATTAGCAATGCTAATTATACAAATTGTAACGTCAAAAGCTACAAAGCCAGGTGTCTTCTTGTGTCACTCTGTTTACTACTGTCTCAAGAGAGATGTCTGTGTACCCGTGTACACACACCTCTGTTCATTGAGCATAGAAATGATATTATAAGGATATTGTCATTCAAGTATGTAATGTGCTTTAACCATGTCCCTCCATATCTTCCAATATCTTTCTTTCCCCTCCCTATCCTGTTTGTCACCAGAAAGCTTATTTGTTTTTCTATATAGAATAAATAAGTACCATATATAAAATCTAAGGCCTGCACATATGACATTCGTCTTTATGAATCTGATTCAATTCACTTAGTATGAAGGTCTTTGGCTGCATCCATTTTTCTATAATGAGGTAATTTTATTCTTTTTCATGGCTGGATGAATTACATTGTATTATGCATTAAGGTGGACTGTCCCTGGGTCTTTACACAAAGGACTTACCACATACCACAGAGCTACTTTCACATCAGTGGTTTTAACAGAGTTATGAGAAACACCCTGGAGAAGTCCTCACATGATTTGGTAGAGCGGTAGTCAAACCACTCAAATAATGTTACACGAGCCTGAGGTTTGTAGTAGCATTCCAAGGGATGGAGCTGCTTTAATATGTACAAAGCTTCCTGATTTTTTTTGAAAAAAATATTTTAATAAATGTATTTTTTTCTCTGTTTTAATACGTAAGCAATTTACTCTATCCTCATTCCATCCTAGTACTTAGCCACAACCACAAAACCTATAATAAAAGTTGACTCTTTTGTCTCAAGGATAGATGTGATTTGGGCACCTAGAGAGGGAGAGAAGTGTGGAAGGTAATCAATAGCCCCATTTGGCATCTAATCCTAGCTAAGTGACTAGAAGCAGGTCCTCAACTGGGGAAAACGTAATCTATAGAGAACTGTTTGCCTTCTCCTGAAACCGAGGTGTCTCCTTTAATTTTCAGTAATTCTATTTACAAGCGTTGAATGTCACCGATTCTCTCATCCCATCCAACCGTGATTCTGTGGATTCATAGCCAAGCTAGCTCTAAATACTTGTTGCCTCCTCCTTTCTTTCTAGGCCACATCTTCCCCCCCTCCTAATCATGCAAAGAGTCCCTGATTTATTGCAGGAGATAAGTTAGGTAACTGCAATAACTTCAGGGCCTGTAGTGCCTGCAGAGCATAGCCTTGTTAATCAGTCAAAATGATTTCATGTGTTTTCTTAGAAGCATCAGAAAGGGCAAAGGATTTATGGGTGATATCATTTTATGTGCCACAGTGGTGTACAATATTGCCATCATGTGTTAAGACCGGCAGTGGTCTGCATTGATTTTAATCATCATCATACCCGCCTTGATCTCCCCTGTGCACCCCACCCCATAAAAAGATAAGAGAAATCTGAAGCCATTTTATATATCGACTTAAAATACCTTTAGTCATGGTAAGTTTTCTCATGTTTTCATAGCCAGCCGAGATAAAGTACCCATTCTCACAGATCATATGTCTTTCTCAGTAAAATTCCAACAAAAAGCACAGAAGGCTACAGAAATAACATTGCAGTGGTAGAGGGGCTCTTATAAATAGCCGCCGCTGAGAAGGCCTATTTGCTTCCTTCTCTGCAGAATTATTTTGTTTGTGTAATTTTGTTTGAGAGAAAGTTCACGTTTTATATGGTGATTCATTCACATATCAGAAATTCAATAAAAAAAAATCCCATAGCCAGGAAGATATAAGGATAGCAAAGGATGAGGGAGGGATCAGCCTAAATGGAAACATGTCAGAGAAGGTCAGACGCCCCTCCATCACCGTCTGCGCAAGCCAGACTCACTTCTCCATCAAAGCCACTTTAGGAAAGGAGAAAGCCTCATCCTTGTCTGCAATATGAAAAGGAGATAGTCACTGATTCACTCATTCTTCTGATAAATCATTCATTTATTCCTTCACATTTTCATCATTGTTTACAGAATCACATATGTAGGGCAAGCTCAAAGCTACATACAGTAAAAGGCTTTGATTTAAATATTTTTTAGTGCACCGATGGTGATGATAAGAGCAATGGTGTTAGTAATATATGCAAAGTACTTGCATCCAAGAAGTAGCAGCACTCAGCTGGGTCGGATCAGACGTCACAGAAAAACATTCTGAGGACATTGTTTACTTAGTCTACTTAGTACTTAGTCCCTCGAAAGCACAGCACAGGGAGCAGAGTGCAGCTGTGGCCAGCTCGGGGGTGGGGTGTGTGGGGGCGGTGGGGAGGTGGGGGAGGGATGTCTCAGTTTCCCAACGTTCCCATCATCCCTCTCCTCCCTCCCTCCTTTGCCAAATGAGCCACGTTCTTTGACACTTGACCCTTCTGACCAATCCTGAATCGCCATGCCTTCACCCAAGAAGAGGCACATGACTCTGCTTCAGAAAACCAAAGGCCCTGCTTCTCACTCATACCTTTTTATTAGAGGCCCCTTCTCCCCACCCCTGAATTCCTGAGTTCTGTTCCTAGGATCTGATATAGTACAGTCATCTGATTCCATGTCCTCCATTCCAGTTGGCTGGTATGGTTGTGAGGGTTATAAAGTATAAATCTGGAATTTTCAATAATTAAGTTCCATGCCTAATACAGATGCTCATTCCAGAACAAAAAAAAATGCTGGGAAGGAGAGGAGTGAAGTGGGTGGGGTAGGGGCAGTCAAAGCACTTATGAGACGAGTCTATTGCATCTACTAAATGTCTACTCTATTCCTTTTCCACTACTGGTTTAATGAACTAAGTTAATGGCACCTCCAAGAGTCCCAGAAACATATTCTGCAAGTGCTTTTTGAAAAACAACGACTGCTGTTAAATTAATGGATAAACAGATAAAACAATCAAGAAAGAATGAGACCAAAAGAAGAAACCAAGATGGCATGTCGGACCTGTTACTATGTTACTGCCATCTACAACATCTGTTCTCACCCTCTATTTTTTTTTATCATGTATATATGTATTTCAAGGTCTAGAAGGTCCATGTATCATTTTCTAAATGTGTGTGGGGGGGGTGAATGCATTTTGTGCCTATGTGGCTGCCTATGCCTGTAGAGCAGTGGTTTTCAACTTGTGAGTTGAAACCCCTTTGGCAAACCTTTATCTCTGAATTATTTACATTGCTTTTTCTAACGGTAGCAACATAGTGATGAAATGGTCACAGCATAAAGAAGGTTGAAAACCACTGATGTAGAGGCCAGAAGTTGATGCTGGGGGTCTTTCTAACTTGCATTGAAATGGGGTCTCCAACTTGAACCTAGGGATTGCTGACTTGGATAGGCTGGCTGGCCAGGGAGTCCCTGAGATCAACCTGTCTTTTCCTTCTGTTCATTATCCTCTTCCTCCTTTCTTTCTCCTCTGCTTCCTTCTCTTCTTCCTTCTCCTCTCCCTCCTCTTTTGTGTCTTCTAACTCTTCAATCCCTGCTTCTTCTTCATTTTCACCCTTCACGAAATCTGAAGGATTAAGAATTCTAAGTTCTTAGGTATAGATCAGAAAATCTATCCAAACAGATACTTACATATGCCTAAGAATTTCTTGGCCTTGAGACCAGCAATACCATTAACAATTGTATGTACAACTAAATAAACACCACACACCATACTCTACTATCACAGATGTCTTCCATCTGGAGGCCCTCTACAGGGTGTTTGTACCGATTACCTCTTTGGGAATTGCTATAAATTGTTACCCCTGAAAACACATATTTTATTAAATAATCTAGGAGGTGGCAACAATTCTAACTCATCTTATGGCCATGGTGAACTGAACAAAGTTTAAAGCACACAGACTAGAAAAAACAAACAAAAAAGCAATAAATACTATTTATTCTCAGAAAACTAGTGTTGCCCGCATTGAGCTATGATATTTATGGTATAAAGTAAAGCCCTGGGAACCATTCCTGTAATTCTATTCAGTATTTTTTTTAATTTTTTTTCTATATTCTTTGTTTACATTCCAAAGGCTTTCCCCTTTCCCAGTTACCCCCCACCATATGTCCCATAATTCCTCTCCCCCCCCATGCTATTCCCCACTCTTCCCCCCCCCACGATTTCTCTATTCTGGGTCTACAATACTGGATCCAATCTTTACAGGCCCAGGGTCCTCTCCTTTTTTTCTTCTTGAGAGTCATTTGACTTGCTAATTGTGCCTTGAGTATTTAGGGCTTCTGGGCTCATTAATATCCACTTATCAGTGATTGCATTTCGTGTGTATTCTTTTGTGATTGGGTTAGCTCACTTAGGATGATAGTTTCCAGATCTAACCATTTACCTACAAATTGCATGAATTCATTATTTTTAATTGCTGAGTAGTACTCCATTGTATAAATATACCACATTTTCTGTATCCATTCCTCCTTTGAGGGATATCTGGGCTCCTTCCAATTTCTGGCTATTATAAACAAGGCTGCTATAAACATAGAGGAGCATGTGTCTTTGTTGTATGCAGAGGAATCCTCTGGGTATATGCCCAGGAGTGGTATGCCAGGGTCCTCTGGGAGTGGCATGCCCAATTTTCTGAGGAACCGCCACACTGATTTCCAGAGTGGTTTTACCATATTGCAATCCCACCAACAGTGGAGGAGTGTTCCTTAGGAATGGGAGCTAAGTGGAGCAGGCTTCTTCTCAAAAAATATCTGTCAATGTCAGGGACATATTTTTAGTCATAAGTGAGGAGGTATCAATATTTTATTTTATTTTTTATTTTATTCATTCCAGTTTCAATATTTTTAAAGTAAGTGCAAATGAGCAAATCTTTAAGATTTTGGGACTGAGTTGAATGGCATAATTGGGTGCCACTTGCTGCCCATTTGATAAATGGCAATCTCTTGTTTCATTTGGGGAAATGCAAACTGATGTAAGCACAAGCAGACCCACTGCAGCTAGGACCAAGCGGCAGATAAAGGCAGAAGAAGCCTAAACACTAAATTTAGATGAAAACATGCATGCATGTCAGTGGGTCTATGAGGAGATCTCAGTGGCTAAAAGATCATGTCTGACAACCAAAGCAGGCTTCTATGCAGAAATGGGGCACAGGGGCAAGAGAGTTTCTGGAAGCTACAGCACGGCCCACTGACATGGATACTCTAGTAGGGAAAAAGAGACGTTGTCTCAAACAAAGTGGAAGTGAGGACCCACACCTAACACCTAATGTTAATTAGCCACTGAGGCTCTAGTGACTAATCCTTACCATCAACTTGGCACACCTGTGAGGGGACAAGTGTGAAGAGCTGAAGATTTGCCTCCATCAGTTTGGCCTGTGGTTATTTCTGTGAAACATTTTCTTTTTTTTTCTATATTCTTTGTTTACATTCCAAAGGCTTTCCCCTTTCCAGTTCACCCCCCTCACCATATGTCCCATAAGTCCTCTTCCCCCCCCCCCATTTCCCAACCACCCCGCTCCCCAACATTTCTCTCTTCTGGTACTCTCCTACAAAACTGGATTTAGTCTTTTCAGGACCAGGGTCCTCTCCATCCTTTTTCTTGGGAATCTTTTGCTTAGCGAATTGTGTCTTGAGTATTCAGAGCTTCTGGGCTCATTAATATCCACTGATCAGTGATTGCAATTCATGTGTATTCTTCTGTGATTGGGTTGACTCACTTAGGATGATATTTTCCAGATCCAACCATTTGCCTACAAATTGCATGAATTCATTATTTTTATTTAATTTTTATTTTCTATATTCTATGTTTACATTCCAAAGGCTTTCCCCTTTCCCAGTTCCCCCCACCATACGTCCCATAATTCCTCTCCCCCCCAACTATTCCCCAATCATCCCCCACCCACGATTTCTCTGTTCTGGGTCTACAATACTGGATCCAATCTTTACAGGCCCAGGGTCCTCTCCTTTCTTCTTCTTGGGAATCATTTGACTTGCTAATTGTGCCTTGAGCATTTAGGGCTTCTGGGCTCATTAATATCCACTTATCAGTGATTGCATTTCATGTGTATTCTTTTGTGATTGGGTTAACTCACTTAGGATGATATTTTCCAGACCTAACCATTTACCTACAAATTGCATGAGTTCATTATTTTTAATTGCTGAGTAGTACTCCATTGTATAAATATACCACATTTTCTGTATCCATTCCTCTTTTGAGGGATATCTGGGCTCCTTCCAATTTCTGGCTATTATAAACAAGGCTGCTATAAACATAGTGGAGCATGTGTCTTTATTGTACGCAGGGGAATCCTCTGGGTATATGCCCAGGAGTGGTATGCCAGGGTCCTCTGGAAGTGACATGCCCAATTTTCTGAGGAACCGCCAAACTGATTTCCAGAGCGGTTTTACCATTTTGCAATCCCACCAACAGTGGAGGAGTGTTCCTCTTTCTCCACATCCTCGACAGCACTTGTTGTCTCTTAAGTTTTTAATCTTAGCCATTCTGACTGGTGTGAGGTGGAATCTCAGGGTTGTTTTGATTTGCATTTCCCTGATGACTAATGATGTTGAACATCTCTTAAGGTGTTTCTTGGCCACCCGAATTTCTTCTGGTGAAAATTCTTTGTTTAGCTCTGTACCCCATTTTTTGATAGGGTTATTTGGTTCTTTGGGGTCTAACTTCTTGAGTTCTTTGTATATATTGGATATTAGCCCTCTGTCAGATGTGGGGTTGGTGAAGATCTTTTCCCACTTTGTTGGTTGCCGTTTTGTCCTTCTGACAGTGTCCTTTGCCTTACAGAAACTTTGTAATTTTATGAGGTCCCATTTGTCAATTCTTGATCTTAGAGCATAAGCTATTGGTGTTCTGTTCAGGAACTTTCCCCCTGTGCCCATGTCCTCCAGGGTCTTCCCAAGTTTCTTTTCTAATAGTTTCAGTGTGTCTGGTTTTATGTGGAGGTCCTTGATCCACTTGGAGTTGATCTTAGTACAAGGAGATAAGAGTGGGTCAATTCGCATTCTTCTGCATGTTGACCTCCAGTTGAACCAGCACCATTTGTTGAAAAGGCTATCTTTTTTTCCACTGGATGGTTGTAGCTCTTTTATTAAAGATCAAGTGACCATAACTCTGTGGTTCGATTTCTGGATCTTCAATTCTATTCCATTGATCTACTTGCCTGTCGCTGTACCAATACCATGCAGTTTTAAACACAAGTGCTCTGTAGTACTGCTTGAAGTCAGGGATATTGATTCCCCCAAAAGTCCTTTTATTGTTGAGAATAGTTTTAGCTATCCTGGTTTTTTTGTTACTCCAGGTGAATTTGAGAATTGCTCTTTCTAGATCTATGAAGAATTGATTTGGGATCTTGATGGGGATTGCATTGAATCTGTAGATTACTTTTGGCAAGATGGCCATTTTTACTATATTGATCCTGCCAATCCAAGAGCATGGAATATTTTTCCATCTCCTGAGGTCTTCTTTTTCTTTCTTCCTTCAAGGACTTGAAGTTCCTGTCATACAGATCTTTCACTTGTTTGGTTAAAGTCACGCCAAGATACTTTGTTTGTGGCTATTGTGAAGGGTGTTATTTCCCTAACTTCTTTCTCAGCCTGCTGGTCCTTTGAGTACAGGAAGGCTACTGACTTGCTTGTGCTGATTTTATAACCAGCCACTTTGCTGAAGTTGTTTATCAGCTGTAGGAGTTTTCTGGTGGAGTTTTTGGGTCACTTACATATACTATCATATCATCTGCAAAAAGTGATAGTTTGACTTCTTCCTTTCCAATTTGTATCCCTTTGACTTCCTTATGTTGTCTAATTGCTCTCGCTAGAACTTCAAGTACTATATTAAAAAGATATGGAGAGAGAGGGCAACCTTGTCTAGTCCCTGATTTTAGTGGGATTGCTTCAAGTTTCTCTCCATTTATTTTGATGTTGGCTACTGGTTTCCTGTATATTGCTTTAACTGTGTTTAGGTATGGGCCTTGAATTCCTGTTCTTTCTAGGACTTTTAACATGAAAGGATGCTGAATTTTATCAAATGCTTTTTCTGCATCTAATGAGATGACCATGTGGTTTTTTCTTTGAGTTTGTTTATGTAGTGGATTACATTGATGGATTTCTGTATATTGAACCATCCCTGCATCCCTAAGATCAAGAATTGACAAATGGGACCTCTTAAAATTACATAGTTTCTGTAAGGCAAAAGACACTGTCAGAAGGACAAAACAGCAACCAACAAATTGGGAAAAGATCTTCACCAACCCTACATCTGACAGAGGGCTAATATCCAATATATACAAAGAACTCAAGAAGTTAGACCCCAAAGAACCAAATAACCCTATTAAAAATGGGGTACAGAGCTAAACCAGGAATTTTCACCAGAAGGAATTTGGATGGCTGAGAAGCACCTTAAGAGATGTTCAACATCACTAGTCATCAGGGAAATGCAAATCAAAACAACCCTGAGATTCTACCTCACACCAGTCAGAATGGCTAAGATTAAAAACTCAAGAGACAACAGGTGCTGGTGAGGATGTGGAGAAAGAGGATCACTCCTTCATTGTTGGTGGGATTGCAAGATGGTACAACTGCTCTGGAAATCAGTATGGCGGTTCCTCCGAAAATTGGGCATGACACTTCCAGAAGACCCTGTCATACCACTCCTGGGCATATCCCAGAGGATTCCCGTGCATGCAATAAAGACACATATTCCACTATGTTCATAGCAGCCTTATTTATAATAGCCAGAAGCTGGAAAGAACCCAGATGTCCCTCAACGGAGGAATGGATACAGAATATGTGGTATATTTATACAATGGAATACTACTCAGCAATTAAAAATAATGAATTCTTCTCAGACTTATGGTCACTTGATCTTTGATAAAGGAGCCACAACCATCCAGTGGAAAAAAAGATAGCCTTTTCAACAAATGGTGCTGGTTCAACTGGAGGTCAACATGCAGAAGAATGCGAATTGACCCACTCTTATCTCCTCGTACTAAGATCAACTCCAAGTGGATCAAGGACCTCCACATAAAACAAGACACACTGAAACTATTAGAAAAGTTCCTGTAAGACATTTTATTAAGTGGCTAATTGATATAGGAGGCCCAGATCTCCAGGGGAATGTAAGAATGATCTCCATATGAAAGGGAAGCTAAGGGGAATAAGCCGATATGCAAATCCCTGCCTGGGCTTTCCTCAGCTATGGACTGTACATAGCCTGTAAGCTAAATAGACCCTTTCCTTCCCAAGCTGGGTTTTGTCATGGTGTCTTATTATAGCAACAGGAGGTGAACTAGAACATCATATGACTTTTACATGTGTCCCTGAATATGCACAAACACACCACACACACACTACATACACACAGGTACAGAAGCTATAAACATCCACATTCACAAACAACCCCACATCACACACGTCAGAAGTAAAATTGAAAATACTTTTTGTGAATGACTGAATCACATTGCTTTGTGTGTGTGCAGTGCATGCAGATGGCTCAGGGGAGAGGGCTAAGCAAACCACCAATTTTTGTGTATATGCATAGCAGCTCAGCCATAATAGCCAGAGGCTCGGAACTCCAGGGCTTTGACATGACTCCATGAGATCCCTTTACTTCCCAAAGTCTATCAAGCTTATGGAGCCTCCATCAGAATAATGAGGATAAAAGAGTGGTAGAAATGAGAATTGTCTTTCCTTTAACATCTACAGGGTACTTCTTACTGGAAAGTGATCTTTAATGTTTCAATCGCAGGGTCATTCATAGTGAAATTTTTTTCAAGCAGCTAGAGAAGAGTTAATACTCATGTAGCATAATATACATACATAATACAGACATACACACACACACACACACACACACACACATATATATATAAAAGAATGACATAAAATATTTTTAGATGGCTTCAACCAAAAATTTTAATTCAAAAAATTAAGCAAATTGAAAAATTGACTACATTTTAATCAAGTAGAAATTGTTAACTGATTACAGAGAGTGGTCTGAAATGAGTGAACCTAAGAAGCAACCTGTTTCTTTCTTAGATGAGAGGGGTATGACCTCATCACTCCAAGCTTATTCTCTGCATAATAGCTTACAGAAAAGAAGGAACCAAACAGAATCATTCCCATGGTTGTCTTGCTGTCAGGTGAGAGTTAATACTCATGTAGCATAAAATACATACATACATACATACATACATACATACATACACACGCATATACACATACATATGTATATACATATACACATATACACACATATACATACATATATGCATATACACACATATATACAGATATATATACAGGCATATACACAAATATACACACATATACACATATGAACACACAAACATATATGCATATACACATACACAAAGTGTGTATGTGTGTGTGTATCTTCATTTAAGAATAAAAAATAACACATGAAATTGAATCCAAATGAAAGACTAGGGGTTTTTGATTTAACAGGACATCATTTGCAGTTTGTAATGTGCCATAATTATAGATGAGACATTTATTCTTTCCACATGGCACTGCTACAAAAGGCCTACTATGAGCTATATGCCCCCCCCCAAAAAAAACAGCTGTCATTAAGAGACTGCATTTGTCACAAGTCTATAGATAATATAAAACAGTAAGATGAACGTCTGTGTGTAGCTCATATGAAGTTTCAAGCAGACTTTTAGAGAGCATACCGCCTCAGAGTGGAAGGTGTCAGGGAAGGTTTGGTGGGGAGGATAGTATAAAAGGATTCTTCAAGTTGGAAGAATCTGAGCTGAGATGTCCGAGAGAACCTTTTGTAGAAATTGATCATTAATGCCAGGAGAGTAGAAGGCAGGAAGCCGGAGTGTATATAAACCAAGTGCCTGCAGCCAATTCAGCTGCAAGTTAAATAAATAAATAAATAAAAAGGAGGAATTCACAGGGAATGTGTCTGGAAGAAGTAAGTCAAAGGGGCTTGAGCCTGAAACAAATATTCAGCAGCCTATCAGGTTTGGGTTCTTTTGTTTGTTTAAATTTTTGAGAGCATTTAATGATGGTAAAAACACTGGGTTCTCTGTGGTATTTTCATCTATTCCTATGACACATATTGATTTTTTAACCCCTGCCATTGATTTCTGTCTCTTTCCCTCTCTTGCCCTTCACTTCCCCAAAAGTCTTTCTTCTATTTTCATATCTTTTTTTTCTTTTTTTAATGTAGTGCCTTCCTGGAAGATACAACAAGCCATGTTTGTTGGAGTCAGCTTTATTATAGTTAAAACCATGATCTCTTTTGACCTAAAACTGACAAGATCATTTTACTTCATAGCTGAGTAATATTCCACTGTGTACTCCGGCCACATTTTCTTTCATCCACTCCGTGGTGCCTGCTCTGATTCCATAGCTTGTCTATTTTTCAGTAGCGCCATGGAATCAAGAGCACGCAGGATCTCTATGATGAGCTCTGAAGTTTATCCTCAGGAATTCTGACTCCACATGGGGATTCTGGCTTTAGGGTTTGCTTGTTATTTTAACAACAAGTATTTCTTTGTACTTCTAACTTCTCTCATTCTCTCTGTGTAGCCTAGGGTTGCCCTGAAATATGAGTAATTCTCCTGTCTCAGCCAGTCTAGTAATGAGTCCATAGGTATGTGCCTTCATGTCCAGGGTACTTTCATATGTCTCATCAATCTTCATCCTAAATGCCATAACACTCACTACTAGGCTTCCCTTCCCCTCCAAGTTTGTTGCCCTCCATTTTTGCAAATTGCCCTTCTTACTTTGGTGATGTGAAATCTCAATGCAGTTTTGGTTTGCATTCTTCTAATGGCATATAGATATGAACATCATTTCATGTATTTATTGACCATTTCCGCTTTTATGAGAACTACCTTGGTTCATTTGTCCACTTGTTGATTGCATTGTTTTTTGTTTTGATGTGTGGCCTATTGAGTTTTTAAAAAGTTGTAGAGAGCCTTATTGAGGTGCCATGCCAGCTGGCAGGAACTTGACATTGACCAAGGTGAAGTTCCTCTCCCAGCCACTGAGAGGGAACTCCTGTGTTAGCCATAATCCCCTCCACCTAGGGTGGAGCACTCAGACCAAGGTGAAGTTCGTTGTTCCTCCAGATCTACAAATTCCTGAAATAAGCAGATGACCCACCCAGCCACCTGAGCAGTGGAGCCAACGCCCAGTGACCAGCCAGACCAGCTCCCCGGAACACACCCAGGAATTTGGGGGAAGGATCTTTCCTGAAACCTTAAAATTCTGAGTCCTCCATTCAACCCTGAGACTTTGAGCAGCAGGTGTTGTCTTAGTCTCTATCTCTTTTTGCCACCTTTCCATACATCCCCAGCTTCCTTCCAGGTAACCCGTTCGATGTAACTGTGGGCAGTTACAAAAAGTATTATATTAATCCCATGTCAGATAAAACGTGGGCAGAATTTTTTCTATTATTTTATCCAGGGTCTCTTTACTCTGGTAACTGCTTCCATTGTTAAGCAGATTGACAATTAAATGCTATCCTATTTGCCAACGCTTGCTGTTTTTGTACAAGCTATTGGAGCCCTCTTAACAAGTCCATTGTCTGTGTCTGTGTCCTGAAGATTTTTTTCCTCTAGTAGTTTTAAACATCAGAATTTTATTGAGAAATTTGGTATTGAAAGGATGAGGGCTACAGGCTGGGAAGGTCCCTAGCATCCTTTCCCTACCTTGCCTCCTGCGGAGAAGCTGAGGCAAGGGTGGACGCAGCTGGGTCAGCAAGGTCACTGCAGCGGATGTGCTGGCCCCATAACGGGAATTACGTATGTGACGCTGTGTGTAACCCTGGCGTGACCCTGTGCGTAGTGGCCACGTAAGTGAAAATGACTTAACTAGTTTATCCGGCCTCTATAGGAAACTTGGCTTGGAAGCTATGGAGTGGCTTGTGTAGGCGGGTTTTGCTGTAAATCTATAAAAGCAGTCCTGTTTCTGCACCTGGTGTTCACTGTCATCTACCCCGAGTGGGAAATGGCCGTGACCCCAGAGCTCTGGAATAAAAGTCCTCCTGCTATTTGCATCAAGACTGTTTCTCGTGAGTTATTGAGGTGATGGCTTCCAGGGCGTGGGGTGCTGGGGTGCCCCCATTTTTCTTTCGGGTCTTACAGTACACCATCATCGATTTTTGCCTAGAGTGGGAAATGGGACCTGTGTAAGTCCTCTACTTGCAGATATTCAGTTTTCTCATCAACACCAGTTAAATGAGTTGTCTTTCTTCTAACCCACTTGGCTATATAGGATTATTCTTGTGTTCTGTATTTTACATGTTTCTATTCATGTCAATACCATACTGCTTCTATTACCACTGTTCTATAGAATAACTCGGAATCAGGCATTGTAATATCTTCAGCATAGTTAGAAGGGAATGAAGAATTCAGAACCTTTGAAGGTATTAAGTAGCCTTTATTTTACATATTTTCATATGTTCTGCTTCTCTATTGTGGTTTGTCCATCTGTTGGGCTAGATATTTCTTCTAGTGAGCAGCATACCCCAGAGGAATCAACTCTGAGTGATGCTGAGAGAGAAAACAGCCACCATACAGTACCCACTCCCAAACAAACCAGTATAGAGATACAAGTAAAAAATTAAAGAGGTACTGCACCATCCATAACTATAGAAGTGAGATAATATTAAAAATAATTTTAAGAGGATGAAATAAAATGGAATCAGGGAAGGAAAAAGAGAGAAAATACAAAATTAAGAGGAAGAAATAGAAGACATGGGGGGAAGAGAATGAGAAAAATAGAAAGAGCAAGAGATAAAATATGTATTTACAATATATTATTCCCACCACCAACACCTCCCAGATCCACCTCCCTTCCCTTCCCATCCAAATTTATGACTTTTTTCCATAAACATAGAGTTCAGCCTGTGGCACTGGTATCCTTTTTGATATGTGGTCTTCCACTAGGGCATGGTCAAACTACTGAAGGTCATACCCTAAAAGAAACCAACTCTTCCTTTCTCCTTGCCAAGAGATCCTCATTAAGGGGTGAGACTTCTTACTGGCCTCCCATCTCCATCCAGGAATGCTGTCCAACTTAGCTTGCAAAGGGTCTTACACATTTTGTGTGCACCATTGTGAGTTCATGTGTAACTTCCCTGTTGAGCCCAGGAAAAACAAGGTTTCCATATAGTCATTGGAGTGGCTCTTAAATTTTTTCTGCCTCCTCTTCTGCAGTAATCCTGGTGTTTTGAGTGGAAGGATTGCACTTCATTTAAGATTGAGCATTCCTGAGAGTAGCTGACTGAGACAGATGCAAACAGCCACTGCCAAACATTGGATGGAGGTCTGCAACTCATAAGAAAGAGTTAGGGAAAGACTGAAGGCCTGAAGTGAATGGCAACCCCACAGAGAGACCTAGAGTGTCAACCAACCGGAACCTGAACCAGAGACTGAGCTACTAACCAAAGAGCAGACATGAGCTAGTCCAAGCCCCCCACTCCCCCTAACCCCCATCCCCCAACCCCAACCCCCCCACCCCTGCACATATGCAGCAGAGGGGCACTTGTTTGTCCTTGGTGAGAGAGGATGTGCCTAATCCTGCATAGACTTGATGCACCAGGGTTGGGAGATACCCAGTAGGGTACCTTCAGAGGTAAAGGTAAGCAGAGAGGGGAGGAGGAACTCTGTAAGGGGAGACCAGGAGGGAGGGAGGGCAGCATTTGAGATGTAAATGAATTCATTCATTCATTCATTCATTCATTCATTCAAAATGACTGAACATGCCACAGTCTCTTTTTCTGGGTCTCTGAGTTACTCAGAAATCATGAAAGGAAGCTTCTCCAAAGAAGCTTGAGAGACACAGTCATTTGGGGGGGCATAATGGCAACTCATTAGGAGTCTGTTTTCATTTTTAGCAGAATAAACCCACTTTTCTTTCTATGCATTTTGCAGAACATTCTTCAGTGACAGGACATAAGAAAAGCCTGTGTGTGGTGGCTGAAGTCTGTAATCATAGCACTCAAGAAGCTGAAGCAGGAGGATTACCACAATGTCAAGGTGGCAAGACTGGACTACATAATACTTTCTAGATCCTGTCTCAAAAAACAAACAATGACAAAACAGACAGAAAGAAATTAAAGGCAGAAATATATCAATTGCTATCTGATAAATCTTATAAAAACAATAATCTAGACAGTAGAAGTGGAATTATTGAGAGGGGATCCTTCAAAACGGGGAGCCAAAAAGAGACATTGTCCAGAGAAGTGAAGAACAGACCTTTAATAAAAGAGAAGATCTTCCTTCAATAGCCTGGCTTAGCTTTACACAAACATAAAACACATGTTTCATTTGACCTAAGTCTTTGGACTGATGTCTTTTAAACTAGCTGTTTTAGAAATTTAATAAATGTTTACTTATTTGATAGATTATATATATAATATATAACACATAATATATAATATATAATACATGATACATGATATGTGATATACATGATAGCTTACATAGTATAGCTTGGCTGTGTTTCATATGAGATTTTGGTTGTTTCTTATTTTTTCCCCAAGAACAGCTGGACTGTTTCATTCATATGCATATGTAAATGTTGACTCAATAAATCAGCCAAGACAGTTGTGGAAGAATTCCAGTGTTTGTTGAGACACTCATGTTCTGGAGGGGTGGTCGGTGAGAAAGCTCTTGCTTGCACTTAGGAGGCCCTGGGTTCTAAGCTTAGAACTATTAAAAAAATCTTTACTTTCATTGCAGTTCAAAAGCAATTCCCTCTATGATGTCAGATTTTCCAAAACACAAAAGAACTCATGGAATATATATATATATTCCATATATATAATATTAAATATACTATTAAAAAGTATAGTTTGTGAATAATTTAAATAACTAGGAAAAGTACTACCAAATGTCAATGCCTATTTCAAAATTGAAAGAATTAAAATTATTTCAGTGCCAGGGTTAAAAAAATATGTAATTTTACACTGTTCTTGATTTTAACCTCAAAAATCTCTGCCTTGTCTCTTTTATCAATGAGACATGTAATGTTCTCTATACATATAAAAATATTTTCCTTACTGACCACTAAAGTTTCCTCCTCTGTGTTTAGTCTCTCAAAGTTTATAATTCTGGACTTCCACAATCCCGAGGTCCAGGAGAGTGGTTTAGCCCTGATTGGAGAAGGGAGAGTATTTAAACTTCTCAGCAACTGTGCTGGTGACTCTTCATCATCATATTCATTAGATTGGAATTTAAGAGACAGGCCTCTGGGAGACCTAGAAGCGGAGCTCGCTAAAGGGATAATCCAGAAGACACCCCACCCCTCCAGAGTAAGAGTTCCTTTCCAGCTATCACAGCAGACACAACGTCTGGGCTGGTTCTAACTGTCAGCCCACTTGCTGCCCACTGGTGAGTGTCCCAATCTCTGCCACTCTTCACGGGCATCGGAACCCAGCTTCTTCAGTCTTTTAAAACAAGCTGAAGACCAGCATGTCTCCAGAAATCTTCTGGGCATTTTGTTAGACTGCTGTGCTATCCAGCTCTCAGTTTCCCTAGCATACCAATAGCCGTTGGACTACTTAAGGTGTGTCATAACCTATAATAAACAATCATTCTAAAGAACCACAGCTATTTGCCATAAGCATCCTTTGTAGATACAAAAACAAAGCTTCGAAGCTCAGTTCACTTACTTACCTGAGGTTGTAAATCTAGCAGGTTTAAGTCTTGGGGATAGGCCAGTGTGACAGTAAAGCCCGTACTTGCTTTCTGTCATGGCACATATTCATGACATTGTAAGGCACACAAAGGACTCAGGCTGCCCAGTAACTCTGTCCACTAAGTGTGTGACTCACAAAGGCTTACTCTTCAACGGATCCCAGTCCAAATGCTGGGGAGATAAAAGATTTGAATTTCTCTGCAAACTCACTCTGGAAATACCCAAACTTGCAACTAGCCAGTTAATAGTCAAAAAAACCAAGCAAATCTAAATGCTCAGCTCATCTTCACATAGACACTTTCAAGCTTCATAGAACCTGCATCTGTAAGATCACGAAACCACGAAACACATCCGTATTCTCCACCCTCTGACTATAGAATCAGGGGGGCATTCATTCATCTATCACATCTTGTCAATCTGATCAGAAACTGTTCCAAAATAGCTACTCTTGAGGATGGAGGGAAAATACCAGTCTAATACAGTACCAGGCTTGCTCAGCTCATCTTGGAGCCATGACCATCCATGCTGCTGACAGTGACGGATCCCCTGCCTTTGGGTTCCTTCCTACACACCTTACTTTTTATTTTCAAAGGAATAGGTTAGTAAGTGAATCATCACATTGAGTACAGGTTGCTCTCTACAAGATGCCTTATTGACATTTTAATTTTCCTTTTGCTTTTCTTGAGTTCTATAGTAACCATATGAATAAAACAGGGGCAGAATTAAGAGCTTTCTTTGTAGTAAATCCATCTCTGCTTTGCTCCCTTTCAAGAGCACAGGAGGAGCTGCTAGACAAGTTTGTTTAATCACCTGGAATACTTCACGTTGACTCGAGGAAGAAGCGCTGTGCCTGAAAAGCCGGGATAAACTGTGTGTAACTTTTTTTTCCTTCTCACAAAATCTGGCTCAATAAAAACCATCTTTACTGCCTGAGGCTAATGTGTAAGTTAGCGAGAGATTACGGTCTCATTTTTTATGGCGTTTTATGTAGTATTTGACAATCCATAGGGACCTTGCCTGGTAGTCCTTTACAAATATAAAATGTAATTTGAAATTTCACTTCATCATGGTAATAGGCTGTATAAGCTTTTCTTCCAAAACCTACAGTCCATCCTGTCACCGTAGGGAACTTCAAGCAACCTGACTTAATCACATCATGGTGACTCCCGTGCGGTTGTGCCTAATCTTTTGAAAATATATAAATCCTAATTGCTTTTAGGCACTTTTCTACTAAATGAGATTGATATTTTTATGTGCATATTTAGGCCAAGAGTGCATATAGACACATGCAAACACATACCGAGAGAGAGAGAGAGAGAGAGAGAGAGAGAGAGAGAGAGAGAGAGAGAGAGAGAGAGGAGAGAGAGAGGAGGAGGAGGACGAGGAGGAGGACGAGGAGGACGAGGAGGACGAGGAGGAGGAGGAGGCATAAGATTCTGGGCTCTCCTTGCCTCTCTCCCCTACACTCTCCATTGACATCTTCAGAAGTGTCTTCAAGATAGAAGCTGGTTTCATTCAAGCAGCGCATATGCCTAATTTTTAATGAGGAAAATAAAATACAGACAATCATTTATAAGTACAACACTATGTGCTGTGTAAAGCATAGCTACTAGAGCCATAACCATTTCAAGCAGTAGGTAAGGCCTTTGATCAACTAGCAGACGAATAAAATTCTCTCTCTCTCTGTATTTGCATGTCTGTGTGCATGTTGTAGACATGTGTGTGTGTGTGTGTGTGTGTGTGTGTGTGTGTGTGTGGTGTGTCCAGGTATGCATGCATTTATGTATCTGTGTGCTTGTGCCCGTGGAGGGTAGAGAATGCTCTCGGGTGCCGTTCTTCAGCTGCTGCCCATCTTTGGGCTTTGAGACAAGGCCTCACACTGTCGGGATTTCATAGGCTGGACTGCCAGCCCTCATGGCTGCACTTGTCCTTGCCTCCCTTCGGTCGAATTTTCAAGTGTACACTGGCATGACTCACTGTCCTTTGTTCCCTAACGTGTGTTCCGGGACTGGATCTCAGATCCTTGTCTTCTCAAAGCAAACACTTCACTGACTATGTTATGTCCTAAGCTTAATAGAGCTGATTTATATAATGCTGTGAATATGAGGAAAAAGAAAGTCATGATACTGACTCACTGGTTTTCTCGTGTGTACAATCCTTAGCCAAATTGATATTAAACCTTCTAGCATCTCTCAGAATAGCTCACTGCCATTAATATTGCTAAAGGAACCCTACACCTCCTACAAAGATGGATATTGTCCCCTCTTGGAGTTTCCTTTTCTTTTCTTTTCTTTTTTTTTCATTTATTAACATACCACGGTTAATCAGAACATGGTCATTGCTATTAGGAGCAAATACTAGGGAGTTTATTGTCTTGTGCTGGAGTTCTGTGCTGGGCTTTGCCAGGGTACTTTCCCAGGAGCTCGGGATCAGGAAGAATATGCCCCTGAGTAATGTCCACTGCTCTTAGCCAATGGTCCAGTATTATGGTTGCCCCCGGCTAAATTTTTTGAGGGACCTATGAACATCATGACCTCATCCTAGTGCTCAGACAAGACATCCCAGAGAAGGGCCACATTACTTAATATCGAAAACTGACATTACCAATTCAGCAACTGATCATCATAAGGACTCTCTGGACCATCTATATTCAGAATACTATTTTATCAGATGTAAGCAACACATGAGAACCCATCTCAGCGAGTCAATCCATTCCTACCAATGCCCTCACATTTTTCTAAAAGTATCCCGAAGTTCCAAGAACAGAATCCTAACACACACTCAATTAGCTGATGGATGCAACTCTATGGGTTTTTTTTTTCCTGTAATTTGCTTCTTTAAATGTGAATGTGTTATAACTTGCAGCTGAATACTTCCATAAAGATAATTACATATGGCAAGACAGAAAAACTTTTTGAAAAAAAATTCCCTTGAATATGTGCCTGAATTCATTTACAACTGTTGCTGCTCTAAACACTTCAGGCAGAATAAGTGGATGGTACTAAACAGCTTAGCTGCAATTATTATGGAATGTCTGAGGTATAATTTCCCCTGCGGTTTTGTTAGGCGTACAAAATTCATAATTCTGATTTGTGGCAGGTACTTATTACCCATCACAGGTGGGGATATGCAAATATTATTCTAGTAGGGGTGAACAGCCTTTATTTCAGTATTCAGCTATTAACGAGATTTGTGAGTCTGGTACTCTGGGGCCATTTAATTAATTAGATGGTACAGATAAAATAGAAATTGTTTAGTAGGCTACACAATTCCTGAGCTTGGAGGTGTAAAAATGAAGCTAAATGAACTTAGTGACAATTGATTTGTTTGTGCATATATATATATATATATATATATGTATGTATATATATATATATATATATATATATATATATATATATAAAATTCTAGCAAATGTAAATCCTTCTTATTTTACTGTCTGAGTTCTACTCATAATCCTTGGATTTTCTGAGTTTTGTTAAAATAGAAATTATATAGTTGATTATTTGGTTAAATAACTTTGTCACTCAATCGTCGTGTTCATTGCATAAACAAGTCTTACAAATGAAAAGAATATGGTTGGAACAGGTCTCTCAAAAGACTGCACATTATTAAGTGGGAAGATTTTGTTCATTTATAATATTCTGTAGGTGGAAATAACATCTGTGATAAACCTTGGGCAAACACACAGTATTTAATGAGAGTTTTATCAGGGTCAGTCAAAAACTACAGCAACCCACACAACTCATGTAACTGTAGAAAATGGTTCCTATGAATTTTGATACCTTAGGACAGTTTGAAATTTGCAGTTATGTAATCAGTGGAAAGTAAGTTTAAATTTACCTTGTTTTCAAATGCGTGGCCCAGAATGCTCAGCAAAAAGATTTAGGACTTTCCATCAGTGTGGTTGGAAATCTCCCCCACCTCCCCACCCCCCACCCCAGCCCCGTGGTTGATTAGTAATGTCTGTCATGTTGCATAATCACAGAGTGGCGTTGTTTGTGGTAGACATTTGCCATCATTCATTTATAGGCTTGGCAAGTAGCATCAACATCTTTAACCATATTGTGGATCTCTTTAATTGGCAGCCAAGAACTAAACTGTACTTATTTATTTTCATTCAAAAGACACTGGATTGAAGTCATTAAGCTCCTCATAAGTCTTCTATGAAAACCTTCTAAGAAAATGTCTAGAAGTGTTTACTTCAGTTTTAGACTGAGATTAGAAAACAATCACACAACTAACTGGCTGGAATATTTTTCAGAGTTGTGTTTACCTTGAATTTTACTTTGAAGTAAAATACTACTTCCTTCCTCCTGACCTTCAAGCATTCCCCTAAAATTGAAGGTTTGACTAACCATAATACCTCCTTTTCACTGTGAGCATCATTTTCGATCTTCTACCAAGGCCCCTGTATTCCCTGTCCCTTTTTATTTCTTAATGAAAAAGCAAGCATATTTCTTTCAGCACCTTGGCTAAATAAAAGAAGGGCTACAGAAGAAAATACAAGAACCTGAGACCAATTTCGCAAAGGGACTTAATAACAACATTTGACATAATTGCAGAAGCAGGAGTGCACACATCATGTTGACATCCTGAACGCACAGCACAGGGTTCGGCGTGGAGGCTGGAGAGCACCGTGTTCCAGGTCAGCATTCAGGGAAGTTGTTCAGACATCTTCTTTTTATCTCCATAAAAAGCTAGGAAGGCACAAACCTTATCAATTTAAAAGAAGATGAATAAGGCACTGTGGCCATGTGTTCTATATCTCCAAGGGAACCAATTAAATGAGGAGTGATAATTATTCATATTGAAAACATGTTATAGGAGCCAAGCTGAAGTTAAGCTATTAGAAAACATAATATTAGCAGTGAAATATGCTGAGTTAACAAAGGAGTCATATAGTGAAAGGACAGGTCAAGACAAAACTACTAAAATATTTAAAGGGTTTCGAAGATACTAAAGAAACGCTCTCTGGATAGTGGTTCTTCGTATGTGCAATTCTTTTTAATTTAAAAAGGTTAGGAATTAAAATGAATGGACATAATAAACCGGGATTTGAATTCTAAAAATATCTTGAGATCTATTATTCATGCTAATATGATAAATGTGTTACAGTTACCATCGAGAAGATATAGATTTAAGAAATGCACAAGATATTAAGATTAAACCAATATTTATATTGGTTTAATGGGAAAACTTCAAAGATGTGATACTCTGAGCTTCTCTGGGCTTCTCCAAAGTTCCAGGCTTTAGTAGTATAAGAATTCAATAGCTCTGCCATTGGGCCATTTGGAGACAAAGAGAGCTCCACTTTCCCTTTGGAGAGCATGGAAGGGTCACACCAAAAGCATTTGATTCATGGCTGGGAGATGCAGAGCAGCCTTCTCTTCATTCAGAACTTTTGGGTGGAAATCAGGACCTGAACTTTCCTTTACTGCGTTTGACAATGAGCAGAATTGGCTAATGACTGTATGACTTGATGCAATTTACAAAATCCATCGACTTGTACATCAAAGGGGATGAATTTTTAATGCATGCAAACTAAGAAAAAGAAAGCAGCAGCCAGGATTGGAAGGGCAAACGGATTAAACTTTCAATGCACTGCGGCGGATCTGCTCTGAAGAAGTGGGGATAAAGACATCTACCCTGACTAACCTTGTAAAAAAGTGTGCTGCACACTGCAAAGCTAGCCTTTATAGTTCAGTTAAAAGGTAAAGAAATCACAGGACTAAAGACAAAAGGGAGCTGTATATACAGCCTATACTGTACTATGTACTTTTTTCTTTCCTGTGAAGGCACAAATTAGCCCTTTTGAGATGGGTATCTGACACCTGGTTTGAGATTGAAGTCACTACACTGACTAGAATTTGGTAAATAAGTTAAAGGGAACTGGGAGGTGCCAGGTATCTCATTGTTGGAAGAAGCTCACAGAAGTTACATCTGAGCTTGCAGGGAGAGTTAGAATAAACCCCTGGGACCTAGGACAGGACTAGAGTTAGAGTTACATTAGCAATTGGACCCTTTCCAATGCAGTGGGTCGGGCATTTATTTCAATTTGTTGAGTTTCTAGTACTCCATGATACATTTCATTGCCTTACTAGTATTTTTGCAATGTTCAAACCAAACTACGCATAGCTGTCTTTTCAAATATTTGACATTCTCCACCTGGTGAAATCCTCTGAAACCCTTTCTGGTTCTGGAAATCACACACTGTATGTTATTCTCATCTCCAGACAGCACACCGAGCGATAGGACGTGTTTCTTCCATTACTCGTTTGTCTGCTCTTCTCCCTAGCTTTACCTCCTTCTCCACATTAGCTCCTTGACCTCTGCTCTTAGCTTCTTTTCAGAATCCAGGTAGCTGTGAGATCAGCTGGCACATCTTGCCTGAGTCTGACTTAGCTTGCTGTGCAATAAACTCCAGTTATTTGGTGTTGCTAGTGTCAGTGGGATTTCCTGAATGACACCATTCTCTCTTCGGGTAGTTTTCCACAGGCTCTATATTTTCAACCTATTTATCAACTGGTTTGTACATATAGGTTATTTCCAATTCTTAGTTAATTATTGTGCTGCAATAAATAGGAGGTCTGGGGGATTTGTTGTTTGGTTGGTTGGTTTGGTTTGGGATTTTGTTTTCCTTAGACACCCAGTATCGTATCATAGTGTGATTTTTAATTTTTTGGTTTCCATCATGGTTGCACTAACATACATTTCCACCAATGAAGTATAGTAGCCCTTTCTCTCCATTGTCCCAATCACTAATTATCTTTTGTTTGTTTGTTGATAAAAGTCCCTTCTAACTACAATGAGGTGATATTTCTTTTCAGTGGATCTTTCTTAATGTTGATATGTCTAGATTGTCTGTGCGTGTGTACATGTATTTGTCTACATGGGTGAATGCATGTGTAAGATCCAGACATCATGAGGTGTCTTCTTTGATCACTCTGGAGGCAAGCTCTATCACTTGATGCTAGAACTCACTGATTAGACAGAATAGCTCTACCTTTTAGGAGCGCAGGTTACAGGCAGGCTGCCTATCTGCCTGGCATGGGTTTGGGAGATCCAAACTTAAGTCCTTTCACTAGTACAGCAAACAGTCATTTTAATTCTGGACATGTCTCCCAGTCTCTCATTATATTTTTTGGCTTACATTTCTCTGATGACTATGGTAAACATTTGTTCATGTATTGTTTGTACACTTTATTTTGTCTATTTTTTCTTTGTGTCCCTTTACCTCTATGTTCTTATTTTAAAATACATCCCTGGTCACCACATATCTTGAAATATTTTCCTAGGGTTTCTTTTAGTAGTTCCATGATCTTACATATATGTTTGAGTCTTACATGTAAGACTAAGAGTATTTTGAAAAGCCATGTGGATCATAATCTTTAACATTAAACTTTTTAAATTCATTTTATTTGACTTTTGAAACTGAGAAGAGGACTAAGCCTGGTTATAGTTTACCAGTTGTCTCAGTGCTATATATTGAAGAGATTCTAGTTTTTTTCAGTGCATGTTCTCAGCATGATGGTTGAAGAGTTACCTGTTGGTGGGTAGGCATGCTTGAATGTCATTTTTATGTCCCATTGTTCTGTGTATTCTATGTGTCCATGTGTCTGTTTTTTAGATCAAATACACACTATTTTAATGTTTTGAATGCTTTAGCTTTGCAATATATTTTGAAGTTAACTAGTCTACTACTGAGAGCTTTGTTCATTTTTGCTAATTATGGCTCTGGCTATTAACATTTTGTGCAATTCTACCTAGATTTTAAGGTTCTTTATTATATATATACATATATATATATATACATATACATATAGTATGCACATTTTTTCAGTATTGATTCTTCTCTATGAAGGTGAGATGTTTTCTAGGTTTGGTGGTGTTACTGTTGTGTATTCTTTTAAATTTCCTTCAACCTTTTATAGCTTCCATTATAGGGAGCTTTCACTTTCCAGTTAAATTCATTTCTGACCTTCTTTTAAGATACTATAAATGAGATTCTTGCCTTAATTTATTCCTTGGTCAATTCATAATTAACAGATACTATTGATTTCGTTGCCAATTTAAAAATATTTAGCATTTACTCAGCTGTGTATACATTCCTGTGTGTGAGAGCGTGCACATGCCACAGTAGGTGAAAGACAGCTTGCAGCTAATTGAGTCTCTGCTTCCACCATGGTGGTTATGCAGACGGAAGTCAAGTTGGCAGGCTGGGCGGCAAGCATCCCTGCCTGCAGAGATGGTACACCAAGCCCCCTAGCAGCTGCTTTTATATCCTGGATGGTTACAGAATGTTTATTTGTGTAAAGAGCATTTTGTCCATTCTTGGCACTTTCTTTGGTTACTATACTTGCCTGATTGTCCTGGTGAGGGATTCCAGCACTTTGTTGTATGGAGTGGTAGAAATAAACATTCTGGTCTCAGAGAGAATGATGCCTGCTATGAGCTTACACGTGACTTTATTTTCAGGTACATTCCTTTGAGGTGAGGCTTGTCTTCTTCATAATTTCAGAGAATGGGGGCTATGGGATGTTATTAAATACTTTTCTGTATTGAGATAATCATATCCTGTCATACGCCCTTCTGCTAATGTGTTTATCACATTTATTGATTTGCATATGGTAAAACATTCTTTCTCTTCCATAATCAAATTCCACTTTATTTGAGGAGCAGCCTTTTGAAGTGCTGCTAGATGTTCTTTGATGTTTGCCAGTACAAGGTTTTATGCTTCTAATCATGAGCAGCGTTGATCTGTAATTTCTATTTTTATTGTGTCCCTTGTCTGTCTGGTTTTTCGTATCAGGTATCAAGGTACTAGTGACGTTGAAGAATGAGTTGAGAAGAATTCACTTCTCAACTATCTTGGAGGAATAGTTTTTAAAAATTGTTGTATTTCTTGGGGTCATTTTTGTATTTTTACTTCATTTTTTACATAGAAATCTGCAGTGACACTGTCTGTTTCGGATTTTATTTGGTGAGAAGGCTTCTATTACTGGTTCCATCTCTTTAGTGTCTCTTTTCTACCTTGTATAATAAAGTATCTGACTAGAGCAATTCAAAAAATAGGAGGTTCATTTTGGCTCACAAATTGAAGGAATACAGTCCACTACATCCAGGAAGGTACAGTGCCAAGACCATGAGAGTAGCTAGTCACGTTTTTGTCAATAATAAGGAAACAAAAAGATGAATGCTTGTTCCTATGTCTTTGCTCTCTTTTTTTTAGTCCAGGAGCCCAGTCCATAGGCTGGGGTCATCCACATTGAGGATGGTTCAGTCCTTCTCAGATAAACTTGTCTGCAAATGCTCTTACACACCCATCTCAGGGCCATGTCTCAGGTGCCTCTAAGTGCAGTCAAATTTGCAACTGAAATGAACCACCATCATCCCCTTGTTTAGTTTTGATATGTTAAGGTTGCCAATTTCTACATTCAGTCTATCACACTGAACATTTCAAGGATTTCTTCTAGCCCATCAACATTTTGACATAAATTTGCTGACGTTAGTTATCGATGAGCTTTTGACTGTTAATGCATTTTCATTGATCTCTGATTTTTGAGTCTGCTTCCGATTTTAAAACTTCCAGCTTATATTTTATTGATTTTAATTTCTTAAGAAGTCAAGTCTTGTTTCTATGTGTTTTGTAATGTTTCAATTTCTCTTTAATTAATTTTTGCTCTTAATTTTATTTTTAATATCTGTTATCCTGTTTTCCATCTTCTGTTGTTTGCATAATAACACAGTGATGTAACAAGTTTAAAATTATATTTTCTTCTTTACACTAAAGATAAAAATAAAAATATTTCATATGTCATACTTGGCAGCATCAGAACATTCCAAGTTTGTCTCTATATTTATGTTACTATTAAATCTTATTATTTCTGACATTTTCTTTTTTATCATCAATGTCTCTTGACTTAAACAAGTTCAATTTTTGCATTTTTATAACATATGTCTTGTGATGATGAGTTCTCCCAGCTTTTCCTTTTGTGTGAATGTTTTTGTCTCCCCTTTAATTTAAAACTTTTTTCTCTAAAAGCTTAAAAGCTTATTGTAGTCTTATACTTTACGTGTATGGGTATTTTGCCTACTTGTAAGTCTGTTCATCTCATGGGTGCCTTGTGCCTAAGGAAACAAGAAAAGGATGTCAGATTCCCAGGAACTAGGGTTGCAAACAGTACTGAGTCACCATGTCCATTGCTGGAAATTGAACCGTGTTCCTTTATCAAAGCAGCCAGCACTCAGAACAGATGAGCCATCTCTCCAGGCCCTTTTCTGTGGTTCTGAGGATAACATTTTGGAAATAGTCATCTATTTTCATTGTCATCTTTTCTTTTCCTTTAGCATTGTAAGTATCTTGTCTCACTCTGCCTTAGCCTGTAACGTTTTTGTTGGAAAGTCTACCATGAGCAGATTAAAAACCTTTTATGTGTTGTTTATGTCCCCTAATGATGTATGGGTTCTTTTTGTCTTTTACTCTTTGATTATAGTATCTGGGAATAGTCTTTGTATTGTTTAATCTGAAAAGTAACTTAATCCTCCTTGTACCTGTTTACTTTCTCTACCACTGAGAAATTTTATGTTATTACCTTTTAAAAATAAAACATCTACTCCTTTGGTATTCTCAAGTTCCATTTGAGCCCCTGTTCCCCATATATTTTCTGTTTTAATGCTTTCCCAAAGAACCTATAAACATTTTCATTTCTGTTTGTTACTTCTCCTCTTTTAGACTCCAACTTTGCATCTTCAAATATCTTTGAAGCTCATGAAGTCTTATGGTTCTGTGATCAAATCTGGTATTACTGGTGCCTACTGTGTTTATTTCCCATTTATTATGCTATTAAGCCCAAAGATTTGGCTTGTTTTTTATTTTTAATTTATTATAATGTCTCTGTTTTTCTCTGATGAAATACCAATGTGTATTGAGGTAAGTTAATAAAACTCAGTCAGTTTTTCCTAAAATTGATATTTTAAATTCTCTTTCACAGAAAACATACATACCAGTTACTATATTGGTCATTTTTCTATACTTCTTTATTAAATGTGTTCATAGTTCACTGAAAGGTTTTAAAAATGTGTGTGTGTGTGTGTGTGTGTGTGTGTGTGTGTGGTTTGTTCTTTTCTTTCATGGGGGTCCTGGTAATCAAATTCAGGTTGCCAAAATTCGTTTGCCAAGGTTTGTAAAAAGTGTCTTTTTCTGCAGAACCTTCAGTTTTGACAGCCCCTCCCTTCAAGTGTGTGGTGGTTGTAGATACACATCAGTTTCTCCCTGCTCAAAGCTTTATTTATGCCAGATACCATATCTGACTGTGTTTGCACTTGTCTTTCCAGAAATTCTAAGCAAGCTACTTGCAGCTAATAGTTGGTACTTAATCTATGCTTACCACAAACTCACACTTTATATACTATTACTGATATACCTGTAAAGGCCTCCAAAGGCTTGTTTGAATTCCCAAGGGGAAAAAAAAGCTTCAGTATATCCCTAACAAACTCTCATAAGATGGTAGATACCTCATCCATAATCAGAGGCTATACTATTCCAGGAAACTTTCTTCTTTATGGATGGGCTGGTTCTAAGCAGGTATGGCTCTATACTTCATATAGTCTTCTTTCTCTATATTATGATGTCTTCTCACAGACAATAATAGCCTGGTGGTAGAAAAGCTATGAGATTTATATAACAGAGACCACAAATACTGCAACATGCTGTTGTATCTGAAGCTCACACCACACTCTGACCTTTGTAGCAGAACAGTAGGACCAAAACATGTGCTCCTATACCCTGCATGCTCCTGTGACATATCCATGGCCACCACCACTGCAAACAACCACAGGTCATTCCCACTGGAATAAAAACCTGTCTTCTTGGGACTCTGGATCCCTGCCTGGCATCACGATGAGTTTGGAAGCTTCATGTAAAGGCATTGCTCTAAGGACAGAGGATATTGGTATCTTCTTTGAGAATTTATCACCCTGTCATGGATTTTCAAGGTAAAGTCTATGTGTATTTCACTGAACTATTCTAAAACAAATAGATTCCTTCTTTGTGCTGTCCTGTCCCATGGTGATGAATAGCTGTTGGATGCAGTCCCTTAGATGCTGAGTCAGTAGGGGTCCAGAGGATTGGTACTGGTCTATATATAAAGTCATGGGACTCTGTTTACTACTGGATTCCAGCATGGTGAGTTCAATATTTAAGACCAAGTCTTAATTTCCTCTTTGATTGTGAAGCAAATGATATCACTCGTCATCCTGTATTTATTTATTTTTTTTTAGTTAGTTGAAAGAAGAAGAATAAGGGTAACTTCTTTTATCCTTGCCTTCAAAGTAGAATTCTTTATTATAGTGACAATATAAAGTGCTGTTGTTTCATTCTTTCTTTCCTTATCTCCCACAAAAGTAGTTTCTGTCATAAGTTGATGCTTCAGTAGAGAGAGGATCACAGGAGGGCCTTACTCTGGTCATCTTTCTGTAATGCCCCTTTGCTTGTCTGGCCCGTGGATGTGTTTTTGTTTCATACAAAGAAAGCTAGTTAGAAGATAGTAATAACATAGGAATGGGAGTGGAGAGAAAGGAGGGACTTCAGAAAGTAGGACAAAAAAGGAAGAAATGTGGAATAGTCCACAAATTGTAAAGGGATGATGAAACCTATTCTCAACCACTTATCGTCACTAACAAAGTCTTATGGCAAGGAAATCAGAGTGTGTGCAGGCTCTCTTTGTAGGAGGCCCAGAAAGCAGGAAGCAGGAATCAAAGTTGAATCACGTCTCTTGCCCCACTTAGCCTCGCACTTTAGACGCTGTAGACACAGCTCCAGCAACTGAAATAATCCCCTCTAACTCTTCCCCAGTTCGCTCCGGGACTTTCATCCAAGCTTTAGACCAATTGGGTCCTTTTGTGTTTTGGATCAACCTACTGCCATCTGGATAGGGATTGTCTGAGCCACAATTAGTAATTCTCTGGTATGAAACCAAGTCTCCCAAATAAAAGAACGCAGCCTTCAGTCTGTTAGAGCAGATCTTCCTTTAAAACAGCCAGCAGCCCTACCTTCCAGGTCTATCAAAACTAGAACCAGTGAAGAAGAAGAAGAAGAAATAAAAATAAGGAAAAGAAAAAAAAAGAAAAGGAAAAAGAAGAAACATTAAAAATACCTAGCACTCGAGGTTCCATATCCATATTCAAACATGAAAAAATCCATGCCTTCGACATACACTTCCTTGGCATGATAACTTGGATTACTGCTTTTCTGATGTTTGTTCAGTCTTCCAGAATGACAACTATGAGAAAGCCTTGGTAAATGAGTTTATTTTGGAGATTTGTTAAGAGTCTGTTCACTTCTGGAACAGTGTACACAGGGGGAAAAAAAATCTAAAATCATTAACACTTATTCCAAAAATAAGCAACTCAGCCTGACACCCTTTTGCAAAGCTCCTGAAGAGACAGCAAGTGGGGACGTTCGCCTTTTCATTATGCTCTGAGGACAGGAGATGTGGAATCTGTCCCCAGAGCACAGGGTGACACTTGCCTTCCGGCTTGCCAGCGAAGCTATGTTACCGGATTTTGGGGAAAGTCCTCTGTTGAAGTTCAGGCTCTAAGTGTGTCAAGGCTGTGCCGCGGTCTACTGAGTTTTACAGGTCTAAATTAGTTCAACAAGTCAGCAAAAGCAGAGTGACAGTGTGATATAGGATCTTGGGGATGCTATGAAAGGCACTTGAATAGTGATGACCTCCTTACCCTAAGGAGGCAACAAGAAAACAGTTGGGTACCACTCTTGTTGGCTGCCTGTATCTCCCCAGAGTCTTCCTTCAATCCATTATTTTCACTCTCCTAGTCTCCTATATAACCAACAAGGAAAAAAATATCTTTTCATATGAATCCTATCACTTCTATATGTGTTAAAATAGATTCATCAATTTCTGATTATATATGCAAATTTTCAGATAATTTACTTAAAATGTGGCATTTAATTTTTAGACTGGTTTTAGCTCTGCAGCGAGACTGGGTACCTGCCAGTGGCCCAAAAAAAAAAAACCAGAGCCTCCCTCATTGTCAGAGTGGCATATGTTACAGTCAGTACAACTACATCCACACAATGTCTTCACCCAACGTTCATGTTACACACTGGGGTTGATGATGGGTGTTGTCCATTCTACAGATGTGCATGGATATTAGTGGGCTGTCCTCGTTCTCACAGAGGTAGACAGAAACACTGACACTCTCCTACAGACACTCTGTCTGTTTATCCTTCTCCCCACCCACCCCCCAAGCTTCCAGGCTTCACCTCTGTTTTATTGTATCCTTGATTTTGCCTTTCCCAGAATGTCATTTGGGACGTGACCCCTCCCAGCCTTCCGGGATTGGTTCTTCTTGCTTTAAGACTTGCATTTCATGTTCCGCCACCACGCTTCTTCCTGTCTCAACACCTCACTTGTTTTTAGTTCTGAACGACATTTCCCTGCCTGGATGAACTATTTATGTATCCACGGAAGCCTGGTGGAGTTACTTGCAAGATTTTTCAACTATGAATAAAGATACTATAAACACCTGCGTGCACGCTTTTGTGTGGGTGTAAGAGTTCCACATTTCTATGCTAATCTCAGCGAGTCTAACTTGTGTACAGTAGATGTTTGGTTTTATAAGGTTCTGTGGAGTTGTTTTACAGGGCTCATGCTAGTCAGCATCTCTACCGGAATGTCTCATGCTTTTAAAACTCTATGGAGCCATACTTCCCTAGTACATGATGTTTGTAATATTCTGGATATATTCAGATTTTGCTCTGATCTGAAACCCTGGAGGTAGCTCCCTTTAAAAGCAGTCCTAAATCTCAATAAAATCAAAATAAAGCATCTTTACTCTGCCAGTGGGTGAGGTGAGGTTAGGCTGTTGTTCATGATGTTCAGAAACTTTTCCAGCATCGTATTTTGTAAAATGTCAGTTTAAAGTCATAATGTCACACAGTGTTTTCAATATAATCGATTAGACTTCCGTGTGGCAAGCATTCTTTTTATCTTATTTTATTACCCACTGAGAGATTTTCTTGAACATTTTTATACTACTGAAATCTAATCCAGTCACAAATAGCGCATGCTTAATAAGTGCTTATTAACTCAAATAACTTTGAGTTTTACTGTGTGTATGCATGTGTATGGGGGGTGTTCTTTCACATCCATTTAACATAGACTGTGACTAGAAAGCAAGAGGACAAATCATGGAAGGAATTATGTTTTATTCTTTTATTCCAAAGAATTGACCTTAATTTGTCAGCCTTGCTGGTAATGTAATTGCTCCTCCTCACCACTAGGCCACCTGGCCAGCCCTCAACCTATCTTTAAATGCACTACGTAGGAAAGTCTGATGGACAGTTTATAGACCTTTGTGATATAGTCCAAATATTCATATTCATAGAGTCTAACTAAAGTTGGTTTCTTGAGCTAACTTTCAGGTCTTATTAGTAAACAAGTTTAAGTGATCAGGTATAGTCTGATACGTCCTTTCATCTACTATGCTACAGAGTACATCACCTCTCACTCCTAAAAGTAAGGGGCCATTAACAGAATACATTGCACATACTACAGATTACTTACTTGTATGAAACTTAATTCAATATCTAGTCTTTTTTTTCCAGAGGAATTCAAGTGTTTTACACAGACTGAGGTTGGTGACAAGTTATTTATGAAGTCAGTAATAATGCTTTGGGATGTCAGAGACACCACAAACCTGTGGGTAAAGGAATGAGGCTGGCAGGCAGAGTCACTTCTCTCCCACCCACATGCTATTTGTGTGATCATTCTCTTCTGGAAAAAGGGGAGAAGATGGCTTCTACTGAAGAAAGGTGCAAGTCGTTAAAGCTGTGAAAGGCTTCTCAGCAGTCACGTGACCATCACCATCGTACTTGCTCTGCGGGCAATGGTTGCCATCTGAGCAATGCCCTTGAAAACAGTTGTCACAAAGGTTGTGCACACAGACCTTTGGACCAAATATATGGGAAGTTCACCTGGCTGTGGGGGACCATGCCCGCTTATTCCTTCTATACCTCATTCTCAATTTTTGATCAGCTTTTCTCTTCATTTGTGCTTTTCTTAAAAAGGGGATTCTTATGCATAGCTACTTGTAAAGATTTACAAGCATTTCACCTTTGTATCTACAACATGCCACATCATTTTGAAAAGTGAACACTTCGAATGGATGTTACTTAAGATTGGAGTGCAAAGCGGGACGTAGCTTAGTTTATGTTTCCATCACTGATCCTTTTGCTCATAACGCTGGCAAGGCTTTCTTATCTGTACATCTGAGATAAGTAAAGTCAGACTATGCATCTGTCCAGAACTGGAGCACTTGGTAGGAAGCGAGTCTGTCATAACCAGGCCACCACGGCACATCGATCCGGTTCTGAAGTTCTTCCTTGAACATTACCGAATTTTCTAGGCATTCTGAAATTGATTTTAAAGTAAAATCATTTCAGCATCTGTAAGAAATGTTTACATTGTGCTTTAAAACTCTACCTCCTGACAAGCTATTACTGGAAGAGCAATAAAATCATTCTGAAAAAGAAGCAAGGTATAATGATCAGCAAATAATAATCAGTCATTTCCAAAATGTCTCCTCTTTTGAGGGAGAAGAGTTCCTCAATTCTCTAGGTGTCTTAATTAGTTATTGAATATGTTAGTCAAGACTTCTTTGAGAGAAAGAACCCATAGAATGAATATATGGAGCTAATTGAATTATAGAAAATCAGTACAAATTGATATAGATAAGGGCAGATACCAACTATAATAATTTATGTCTATCAAATTAAGAAACAGAACTCTTCCATAGGGAAAACAACAGAGAGACTATGAAACAGGGACAAAAATTTTCTTTATTCCCAATCTGTCAAGTTTCCTCTGTATTTATCCATCTTTATTATACTTATCTATTTACTGTGTGTATTACTAAATACAGTATTGTGACACAATACATTTAGGAAGGTTGTCAGATAATTGTGAAGTGGGTTTTTTGTTTGTGTTTTTTTTTTGGTTTTTTTGGTTTTTGTATTTTGTTTTCTTACCATGTGGATCCCAGAGGTTTGAACTCGGGTCACCAGGCTTGACAACAGGTACCTTTGTCCATGCCCTATGCCTATCTCTCTTATCATGCAGCCTATTGATCATATTGATCAGTTCAAAAACAAATAGAAATGTTTCAAAATATCTCTTGAATTTAGATCATAATAAGTATACTGCAAGTTGAAAATATACCTAATACCAAACCTACTAAACATCATAGCTTAGTGTAGCCTGTCTTACAATACTTTGGACACTTAGGGTAGCTCACCATGGGCAAGACTGTCTAACACAAAGATGATTTCATACCTGTATTCCAAACATACTACTAACATGTATGTTTGAATATCAACTATTCATGCTTATGATCTCAAGAAAGACATTCTCTCTCTCTCTCTCTCTCTCTCTCTCTCTCTCTCTCTCATATTTAGTTCATGTAACTATAAATGCATAGGGCTGTCTGGAAGATGGGAATTTATGGAGCCTCTGTGGGAATCTTGAGCACTAAGGCAGGTTAGATACCATCTCCTCCTTTTTAGAAACCTCTGAATAACCCCTAAATGAAGCCAACTCACATTATGGAGAGCAGGCTGCTTTACTCAAAGTCTATTAATTTGATGGTAATTTTATACCTAAAAAGATCCCCTCAAAGAAACTTTTAGATTGGTGAGCCAACATCTGGACAGTAGAGATTGAGGAGGTTACCACATACAACTGGCCATGGCCTGATAATTTAAGGAAGTTTACAATATCACTGAAAGCTGTTGAGGCTTACATATATGACTCTTTAAAGAACAAAATTCTATACCTTTCCCAGGGACTAAACTACCAACCAAAGAGTACACACAGAGGGCCCCATGGCTCCAGCTGCATATGTAGCATAAGATGGCCTTATCTGGCATCAGTGAGAGGGGAGGCCCCTGGTCCTGTGAAAGCTTGATGCCCCAGTGCAGGAGAATGCTAGGTCGGTGAGGCAAGAGTAGGTGGGTGGGTGGATGGGGGACACCCTTATAGAAGCAGGGGGAAGAGAGATGGAATGGGAGTTTGCAGAGGGGAAACCGGGAAAGGGGATAGATAAACTTTGAAATGTAAATAAATAAAATAATCAATAAAAAAATAAAAGAATCTATACTTTTCACCAAATTAAGGGATGTTTCTTTTTAAAAAATCAGGCTAAGAAACATGACATAAAAATCAATTTATAAACTATAAAAAAGGATTGCACCGAATACCTACTATATGCCGAATTCTACTCTCTAATGCTGTATTTAATTCAATCTTCCCCAAAACCTTACTTACTGATGGTTGACAGCTATAAGGTAGTATTAGGGATTCAAATCCAGCATTATACTCTCTCTTCATTACATCACAGGACATAGCTAACAAAGACACAACCAGAGTTAACTCCTCTCCTTCCCATGTTACATTTCTTTAATCATCTACACAGCAAACGATCCAGAAGATCTTGTTCAGCCCAGTGCCAGAACGTAAACTTCAAAGCTGACATTCTCATAGCTAATGAAGCAGATGTGTTATCAAAAAATCCTCACATGAAATTAGAGGTGGCAACTCACCTGCAAAGGCCAATATGTTGTGTTACCCAAAGAAATGAAGGTGCTTCGAACATCTTCTTAGAGACAACTGCATCCTTTGAAGGCTGCTAATGTAACTGCGAAACTGCTTCAGGTCATGGGTCTTTGAGCCTGGGAGATTTGGTCTCAATAAGCTTATGAGTGCCTTTGGATTTGAAGCAGTGTGTTTTGTTGTTGTTGTTGTTGTTGTTGTTGTTGTTGTTTGATTGGTTGATTTTGGGTTTTGTTGTTATTGTTTTAGAGAAAACTATTGGTAAAATTCCTACCCGAGTGAATATTAGTGTATAATGTTGACAGCTCCTTCTCTCTCAAAGAAGTCAGAACTCTCTGTGCCAAAAATATTGAAGAAGTACTCCACATGACTGACATTTTACTCATGCTCAACAGTCATTCTCAAATTATTACCACACGTTGCACGATGGGTGTACTGGCTGGTTTTGTGTGTCAACTTGACTCAATGAGAAAGGGACTTCAGTTGAGGAAATGTCTTCATGAGATCCAGCTGAAAGGCATTTTCAATTAGTGATCAATCAATAGGGGAAGACCCAGCTGTCCCTGGGCTGGTGGTCCTGGATTCTGTAAGAAAGCAGGGAAGATGATCAAGCCATGGGAAGCAGGTCAGTAAGCAGCACTCCTCCATGGCCTCTGCATCACTTGTTGCCTCCAGGTTCCAGCCCTGTTTAGATTTCCTGTCCTGACTTCTTCCAGTGATGGGCTCTGACTTGGAAAGTGAGAGCTGAATAAAACCTTTCCTCCCCAACTTGTTTCTTGGGGTGGTTTTGTCACAGTAATGGAAACCGTAATTAAGACAATGGGCCTTATCTGCCAAAGAAGCAAGATACTCTGGGCGTGGTCTAGCAACTTATAGAAGACCTTCCTATGGCTTCATTGATAATGCTTAAAGCTCCTAAAATAATACATGCATACAGTTAGTATACCACAGAGAAAGTGCAAATATTCCTGGAGAAAGTAGTGAGATACAGTGAGCAGAAGTTCCACTTCATTCCCTCCATGATAATGAAGGTCTGGGAGAATGAGTGGTAACATGAACTGAGAGAGAGAACTAGTGGTTATGTGAACTAAGAGAGATGGGACAGAGAAGCATTTGCACCAGTGAAGAATGAGAAGCATGGGAAACATTCAAAGCAGAATTTCTAACTTAATCTAGGAAAACATGGACACTTGTTGCCCACTGACTTTGGTCTCTGAAAGTAGGACAAGTTTTGATTAAGAAAAGAAATATAGAAGTGAACTTCATTACTCTTTGATGCTTTGATCAGTATTACACAGCCATGTCTCTTTGGGCATCTTCTACAGTTCTGTCTAATGAATGAGTAATCCCAGTTCCTCATCACAGGCAACCTGGTTTCTCTTTGGCTTTAAAACATCCTTATATTTTTGGTAACTGTTTGTGTGTGTGTGTGTGTGTGTGTGTGTGTGTGTGTGTGTTATGTGCTATGTATGTGGATGGTGTATATATGCATAAGCATGTTCATATGTGTAGGCGTTTTTGCGTGTGATTATGTAATTGTGTGTGCATGCCATACCATGACACATTGTGGATATCAGAGGACAATGCTGGATGTCAGTCCTCTCCTCTGACTTCTAAGTTAATCAATTAACTATCAAAGCAATTCATTAATTTTGGGGTGTCTCATTGTGTGTCTTGAACTGACTTCAAATGCAAAACAATCCTCTTGTCTCAGCCCTTTGAGGGCTAGGATTATAAATATGAGTAACTATGGAAGACCATTCTTTCCCTGCAAAAATAAATAAATTATAAGTAAGTAAGTCAATGAATAGGAAAAGCAACATTTTTTGTTTTGATGCAATTGTGTGGGGTTGGGAGCCTTTAGTGATCCTGAATACAGTTTCCTCTGATGTGCTGAACTTACAGAAAAGCTGTGTGAGGCTACGCAAGTTTTGCCATCCTCATCTGCATTTGCTCAGAGCACTGGATGAAGAATGGGCTTTTAAAGAAGAATCCAGGACAAAGCCAGGGTCCTCACATGCACTGCCATTCTCACCCCTACCTCTCTGTGCATGTTTTGGTCTTGTGGCTGAGTTTGTTTGTTTGTTTGTTTGGTTGGTTGGTTGGTTTTGCCCAGAAAGTGTTTGTCCTCATCTGTTGTCAAAAGCCCAACTCAACACTCTCTTATCAAGTTGTCCTGGATTGAAAATATTCCCCTTCTGGATTCCCACCCCAACCCCCTTGCATTTGCTTGAGACACAGCCATTGCCATCTTTTTTCAATATTCACGACATTCTTCGCTTACCACCATCTAATAAAAAGCCCCATGGGAAACTGTGTGTTTCTTGGAGGGATCATTATGTGCATTATTTAGAAAAAAAAATGTTTCAGCTCCCAAGCACAAAGAGGAGATTCAATAAAAGTTTATTAAAGAAGTGGAAGAAGGTGAATATGAGCTTAATTGTATAATTAATAGTTGGATATAGTCTTAGGTAATAACTCATTCTTTGTGAGATATTTCTTTTTCTTGTTCTTGACCAGTTCAAACACCTACAAACATGTTAAGCCTCCAATCATCTTTTATCTTCAATCTCCAATCTCCTGCTTCTCACTGACTCCTGGTCACCCACTTCCTCTTCCTGAGCAGCCATGGTTCTTCTCTGTCACCTTATTGTGTGTGGCAGGTCTTATTCAGATAGGCACAGCCATTGTGTGCCCATAATTGCATCCATCATGATGTACCCCAAATTCAATGTTTCACAACATGAGCCCCCATCTTCTGATTCTTTTCTTTATGACCCCCTACTTCAGTTAGGTTCCCTGGCTGAACTCATTATTTCTTGATCAAATATAAAAATATTTGTTTCAATTTCTAATCACCCATTTCTATAATGCCCCCCCCCATTTCTAGAATCCTGAGACAAAACCTCATAGATTTTGGGTTAAATCAAAGCTAACATTACATGTACTGTCAATATATAGAGTAGTGGGATTAGATTCAAATGTAAATTTCAGAAATGACAATTGTTGGTGTGGTCTCCAAAGGTGTTATGATTAGGAATGATGAAAATGATACTTTAGCACCTAACTTAAATAAAAGTAAAAAAGCAAGAAAGAAATCTTCACACCAAATCTCTCAGGTTTTGTCTGTGAACCAGGAGAATAATCCACGCTTGGAAACCAGGAGTAAAATGCACTTTTACCAAGCCATCAGTGTTCTTGAATTTAGACAGGCATTTGGGAACTGCTGAGATGTAGAAAAAAGCACCAGGACATAAACCCCCACTTCTGATTTAAGATGTGTCAAAAGATATAGTTACCTTCAAAAGAAATAGAGCATCTGTCACTGGTATTTGCTGAAACCAGCTTATAATTGCTTGCGGGGTGTGGGGGCCTGCTAAGGACCATGACTGCTCCCCTTTCTACACTGCTTTTCACTTTTCAGTTTAAGAAAGCAAGTGCCCCATCCTGCCTTAGGATTTCCAGAGCAATTCCTGTTTCACCCAAAATAAAAACAAACAAACCATGGTATTGATGACTGTGTGCCTCCATTTGTCAAAGGGAAACCTAAGCTGTGATCCAAGCTAAGACTTCTTCACAAACAATTTCATTTATTTCTTTATGGTGCATGCTTACACATGTGAGTGTGTGCATAGCAGGGTATACTTGTGGAGATGTGGAGACAGCTTATGGGAATCTGTTCTTGCCTGCCTCTGTGTAGGTTCAGAAGACTGAACTCACATTGTCAGGCTTGGCAACCAGTACTCTCTCCTACTGAGCCACCACCCCATCCTACCCTCAAGTCCAAATGACTGCTGGGCGGTGGAAGACTGCCTCAATTAAAGAACCTTTCCTGGGTGAAATAGCTTCTTGTTGTTCTAGGGCTTTCAGGTGCGCCAGGTGTTGGCGAGGATGTGGAGAAAGAGGAACACTCCTCCACTGCTGGTGGGACTGCAAGCTGGTACAGCCACTCTGGAAATCAGTCTGGCGGTTCCTCAGAAAACTGGACATGATACTTCCGGAGGACCCAGCCATACCACTCCTGGGAATATACCCAGAAGACTCCCCAGCATGCAATAAGGATACATGCTCCACTATGTTCATAGCAGCCTTATTTATAATAGCCAGAAGCTGGAAAGAACCCAGATGTCCCTCAACAGAGGAATGGATACAAAAATGTGATATATATACACAATGGAATACTATTCAGCTATTAGAAACAACGAATTCATGAAATTCTTAGAGAAATGGATGGAGCTGGAGAACATCATACTAAGTGAGGTAATCCAGTCTCAAAAGAATACCCATGGTATGCACTCACTGATAAGCGGATATTAGCCTAGAATCTTGGGACACCAAAGACACAATTCACATACCAAATGATGTCTGACAAGAAGAAAGGAATGGGCACTAGTGCTGGAAAGGATCAAAGCATCAGTGTAGGGAAATACCAGAACAGGGAAGTGGGAAGGGGTGGATGAGGTAGCAGGGGGAGGGAAAAGGGCATGTGGGACCTTAGGGGGGTGGGGAAACAAAAAAAAGGAAAATGAAATGTAAATATAGAATATACCCAATAAAAAAAAGAAGAAAAAAAAAAGAACCTTTCCTGTGCTAATCAACAGGGCTCTGCAGCCCCATTCTGGAAGAGCACTTTCTCACACCTGCAGGAACTATACTGTTCGATCCTAGGGCATGATACATCCCGTAGGCCTTTCACCCAGTGAAGTATTTAAGATGGCCTTGCTATCATCTTCAAATAAATTATCTGCTCATTGAATGGGTCCAAATTGTCCAGACAAGCTTAAGTAGCAATAAATCCCATGAGTGACTGCAGGTCAGAAAAATGTTCCTGTGTGACTCCAGTTGGTAGTGACCCAAAGAAAACCCCATAAATTCATGCTTCCCTCTGCCTAGCCATGGCAGATTGGGTCCCCTAAAGTTGAGTTAACAAATCGTCATCATTTTTCTGCTCTCAGAATCATACAAGCAATAACTATTTCAGGCATTCTACAGATAAATTAGTGTAGGGAGCACTCCCTTAAAGGGAATATTCTCTCTCTCTCTCTCTCTCTCTCTCTCTCTCTCTCTCTCTCTCTCTCTCTCTCACACACACACACACACACACACACACACACACACACACACACACACCACAGAGAGAGAGATAGAGAGAGAGAGAGAGTCAGAGACAGAGACAGAGAAACAGAGAGAGACATAGACAGAGTTTAGTTTCCTTGTCCTTCAAATGGCCAGCTGAGAGTCAGTCCATTTTCACTTTGAAAATAAAAAGTAATTCCTGGCATGACCCAGACACACCAGAAAATGAAGTAAGCGTGCCACACATGCATTCTTAGAGTGAAATATTCTATTCTTTTCAATAAAAATGGTTGTATTTAAAGACCTGTGGCTTTAAGAGATATTATTCAGCCACTGTGCCTCTGCACCTAAGACAGCTTCATATTAAGTTTCAATTCCATTTGTGTCTTCACCCTTTGTCAACAACAAGTAGAAAAGGGAAAACAGAATCAAAGCCACATTCACCACTGTGTATGACCCTCGGAGTTTAATTTTATGAATCACTTTTTTTCTAGCCAAGGTAAATATTCCAACTATCTAATATTCTCAAGGCTACAGCATCACCTAACGCAGAGAGCTCCTGACCCTGACGATCTAATTACCTGGACATTGATAGCAGCCAGCCTTTCTGTAGTCTAGTCTCAGTGGATGACACTCTGTTATTAAAGGACAGCATGGTAGCTCATTGCAGCTTAGGAAAGTATAAGGAACATCTCATGAAATGGGGGGCAGTTTCCATCACAGCAATGACTCAGATGACCTGGAGCTTTCAGAGATGCCATATTTAAGGAAAGAGGAGAGGTCCAGGTTAACTCTCACAGAACGACAATCAGAAAGCACATGGCTGTAGTAATTAGCACACACATGATCATTTCAATGAGATGTCTCATAACTGCCTTCTGTTCTGCATACTTGAAATCCCTGTATCTCAGAGTATACTAACCAGGCAGTGTGGCTGCCATCTGGCCCTCCGTACCTTTGAATTTTACTTGATTATTTACCTTTCACAGTTTTATTCATCTCCACCTGCAACTAGCAGCTCATAGCCTTATTCCCCCACTGGTGGGCCTTTGATGTTCCCTGCCTCTCAATGTATGGCTCTTTTAAGGAGCACTTGACTACAAAGTTCTGTGTCCAATACCTTGCATTATTCCTATTTACATAATCCTATTACTTTGATTGCAGATTACAAACTCATTGTGTGTGTGTTCCTTGTGCATACTTCTCTTATTGGCTTTCCATTGCAGTGGGGTTATGTGTCAAGGAACTATTCGAATGATCCTGCAGGGTATTAAGCAGCCATGCCAACCTAACATTTGGCCATGAGCTTTGCATAACTGATGTATATGATTTCTACGTGATTTAAGTATGAGGAACAATTCTGTGCCCTGCTTCCGGCTTTGCACCTCTTCTACATGTATTGCCATCTCTTAGCTTCCTCTGGATCTTCCATTCAGCCCTGTTCCCTCTACCTCCTTTCTTAGGTTTCTAGCCATCTATAATTCATACCTTCGTTCCTCCATGACAAGATTTTCTGGTCTGCATTGTCATTGTAACTGCATCAATGTGCAAACTGCCCATCCCTTGCCTCTCCGCGCCCTTACTTGTGTTTTTCTAGGCATATCTCAAACACGATTAAACAAAAATGTCAACTCTGAGCTTAAACTAAAAGACAGTGATTATTAGTGGTGGGAAAATATTCAGGAAATCTACTGGCTACCACCCTCAAGTGAGTTCCTGGCATTGGCAGCATTGGCTGGGTGTCGTAGTTTGGGTTTTATTGCTGAGAAGAGACACCGTGGCAGGGCAACTTTTAAAAGATAACATTTACTTGGGTCTGACTTACAGTTCAGAGGTTCAGTCCATTGTCATCATGGTGGGAGACATGGTAGCATGCAGGAAGATACGGTGTTGGAGAGGTTGCTGAGAGTTCTACACCTTGATCTGAAGGTGACCGAAAATAACTGCTGGACTGGGAATGTGAACATCTGACACCTCAACACCTATGCCCAGTGACCACTTCCTCCAACAAGGCCACACCTCCTAATAGTGCCCCTCTGGATGGTCCTATGAGGGCCATTTGTCAAACCACAGCACTGAAATTCCTGCTATTTTACTTAATTTGTATTTACTTGCTAAATAGGAGAGCACTTTTACTTTCTAGTTATTCGGGCCAAACCTCCATGCTAGCCTGGACTTTCTCTTTTTGCATATCCTCTATTAAACCTATTACCTAATCACATCAATGCTACCTTTCACTTATATTTCTAACACACAGCTATGTCTCATCACTGTGTCTGTGGTCATCTAGCTGGAGCCCTGTTGTTTTGGGCCTTCACTGATATTGCAAGATCTCTTAACCAGTTTTTTTTGGTCAACTATTAAGTATTCTTGAAACACCAAGAAAGCTAACATTAAAAAAAAAATGAGACCCAGAGACATATTTAGTCTCCTTCAAAGCCTTACCACCTCCTACTTTGTGAGTTGTCCATTATACCCAAGATAAATTTATTTTACTTACTAAATTAAAATGTCTCATGAAAATAAAATGCATATTATAGATAATAATGTATAATTATATTAACAAATATATACTTAATTATAAATTATATATATATACATACACAAATATAGCATGTGACACATAGCTGAGAATCAACTGTTTCTCTAAATACTGTTAAGTACATATTAGAAGATTGATTTTTAGGTTCATTCATCTATCGAACAAATTCAAATCAAGTTCTTAGCCACTATCAAGGAAGGAGAGAACAAATTCCTCAGGTGTCCCAGTGATACATGCATTGCTACTGAGGAAGGATGTTGTTCTCTGCGATGAATTACATAAACAACTAACTTAGGTAAATGCCATCCTAAATGCTTGTAGATTACATTCATAATGAAATGTTTTTCCTGCTTGATAACTTATTTTCAAAAATCCCATTTATTTATGCTCCTCCTTGCTATTTAAGGAAGACAGCATCTACACTGAGCTTAGATAAGCTCCAAGACTGTAATCATATGTAAGATGACATCTTAGCCTCAAGTGTTACATGAGAAGAATCTTTAAATATCTTCTAAGGCAAAACATTAAGATTCAAATAATTCATTGGCTATTTAATGAGAAAAGTGTTTCTCCCAAACCCTACTTGGATGAGAGCATGTGTGTCACATGGACTTTCAATAAACTCTTATTTTATATTTTCTATCATATTCAAATCTACCAGTTTGGCCTATGAGTCTATGGGTCTTTATCTTTACCTTTATTTAAGTCTTGTTGAAGTAGTTTATGAATAGTCATGAAACACTTAGGTAATCATTAATGTAAATACAAATGAAGATATAGCTAGAAGAGTTACAATAACCCAAGCGAGTAGATCTTACGTCCCATCTTCATGCCCTCATTAAATTCAGTTACTTCCTGAGGCCACTTCTCAATTCCACTCAAATGAACTTGGAAGTTAAGTGTCTTGTAGCAGATCCTTTGAGGGAACACTTTCAGTTCCCAATGCCACCAAACTATAGTGCAATTTGCAATCTTGAATACACTCAGAATATTCAACAAATTTGGCTAGATTTTAGATAAAAATATTTAAAAAGCATAAATATATTGAAACCATACATGTTCTCTTATCATACATGCTTTAGAAGTTAAAAAAACACTATTTCATATGCTTCAACATGAAATCAGAAAATATCTTTGACTACACACAAGGATAATCACAGTGTCTAGAATGCTTTGAGATCCAGGCTGAGACAAGAAACTTAGACTAATTCATTACTTATAAGAGGAAAACAGGGAAGTCTCAGTTCAGTGATTGAAATGTCTACATGTAGGCACAAGTAAAAGAAAGTTTAACCCAAAATGAGCAGAAAGAAGAAATTGGAAGAGAAACAGAATGTGGCAAAGGCAGCAGTGACAGTCTAGAATCTAGAAGGTGTCTCTCAAACTACATCAGTGAAAATGAAAAGTCCCTAGGTGCAATAATATAGAAAAGAGAAGAGATCAATGACCAAATCAGAAATCAACAAGGAAATATCATTGCAAACTTAAAATACTGAAAACATACTGGGCAGGACACTTCTGGAAGACCCTGATATACCACTCCTGGGTATATACCCAGAGGATTCCCTGGCATGCAATCAGGACACATGCTCCATTATGTTCATAGCAGCCTTATTTATAATAGCCAGAAGCTGGAAAGAACCCAGACGTCCCTCAATGGAGGAATGGATACAGAAAATGGGGTATATTTACACAATAGAATACTACACAGCAATTAAAAACAACAAATTCATGAAATTTTAGGCAAATGGTTGGAACTAGAAAATATCATACTAAATGAGGTAACTCATTCATAAAAGAATACACATGGAATGCAGTTACTGATAAATGGATATTAGCCCAGAAGCTCAGAATACCCAAAACACAACCCACATATCAAATCAATTCCAAGAAGAAGGAAGGAGAGGGCCCTGGTCCTGGAAAGGCTTGATGCAGCATTGTAGGGGATTGCCAGGACAGAGGAGTGGGAGGGGGTTGATTGGGGTAGAGGGAAGAGGACTTATGGGACTTGGGGGGAGGGGGGAACTGGGAAAGGGAAAATCATTTGGAATGTAAACAAAGAATATAGAAAATAAAAAATAAAAATAAAAAAACATAATGAAGAAATATTACTGTCTTATTTTAATAAAACTGAAGTACAAAGATGAAATTGCAAGATGAAAATGTTTAAAATGCATTTGTGTGTGTGTGTGTGTGTGTGTGTATGTGTGTGTGTGTGTGTGTGTGTGTGTGTGTGTAGAGTACACATGTATATGCAGGAACTAGCACCTGTGCATGCACATGCTGAGAATAAAGGGAGACACCAGATGCATTGTTCTCTACTTCAGCCCCTTAAAGAGGACCTCTCATTAATGAGAAGCTCATTGTTTCAATTAGGCAGGCTGGTCAGCGAGCCCCAGAATCTACCTGTGCTCACCTCCAATGATGCGCTTGCAAGCATTCTGCCTGGGTGCTCAGAATTTGAACTGAGGGCCTCAGGCTTACATTGGTACCTACGGAGCCATTCTTGCCCCCTGCCCAGTTCTTTGAATGTCACAAATAACCAAAACCTACACAGAGAAATTGAAAGTCTAGAATAGAAATATGGCTGTATCTAATGTCTTACATTCATAACTCAAATTTGTCTAAATACAACTAACAGAAAAACATGGTTCACTTGCAAATTTTATTAAAGTTTTAACTATTGGTCAGTAACCACTCTAGACACAGGTGCACAGAGTTTGTGGTCATCTGCAACAGCTCTTTCTATGTCTACATATGACAAAATGGGTTTAAAAAAACATTTAAAACTGTTATTTTCAGAAACAAAATGCTTTCAATAGACCCATGGGCAAACATTAAGTATCTTCAAAGGCTATAATTGAAAAATACAAATTAGTGCTGAAAAAATAAAAAAATAATAGAACATAAAAAGAAGCTCATTAGGTGCAGTATTGAAATCAGGACACTCCTTTCTAAAAAAAAAAAAATACAATTAAACATACGCTAACCAAATCTTAACAAAATATTTCAGAGAAAATGATGAGCTAATTCTGAAAACTTTGTATAAACAAATGTATAAACAAATAGCTAGACATCTTGAAGAAGAGAAAAGTAAAGTTCCAGGTCTTACTTATTATAACAACTGAAATAGACAAGACACATTCATATTATCACAACTGGACACATAGGAAAATTCTGCATGTGTAGTAACAGAAACCAACTCATACACATAATTTCAACTGATTGTTTTATCTACATGATAAAGAAAAATTTTAAAAATTCATCAGATTATCTTAGATGTAAATGGTATTAGAACAAAGAAGTATGCATATTTGGGAACAAAGATGAGGATGAAATCAAAGGGTAAGAGGGAGTGGGAGTTGGGGACAGACAATGAGGAGGAAGACAAGAGAGGAGGAGAAAGAGGAAAGTGAACCAGTCATGCATACCAAAGATTTCTGAACTTCACTTCACTTAATATACAGAACTAATTAAAATAAAATATTGGGATAATAGAATATGTAAAACAATAAAATATTGAGAAGAAAATGATAGAAAACTTGAAACCATGATGCACTCCTTGTCAATAATATTTAGAAGTATTGGGGCTGAAGAGATGGCTCAGTGGTTAAGAGCACTGACTGCTCTTCCAGAGGTCCAGAGTTCAATTCTCACCAACTACATGGTGGCTCACAACCATCTGTAATGAGATCTGATGCCTTTCTCTGGTGTGTCTGAAGACAGCTACAGTGTACCTATACATAAACTAAATAAATCTATTTTTAAAGGAGTATTATAAAATTGAGTCCATCACAATTCAATCAACCTGCTTAAGACACTAAACGTGCTCCATGTGAGTGAAAATAGCCATGCCATATAGGTGTAAAAATGACCAGCACCCAAACATAGAGTGAACAGTTACAATTCTATAATTCTAAAAGAATAACATGGTGACAGGTGGACAGACATCAGAACAGATAGATCACAGGAGCCAATATCATAAAACGTTCAGTATCAGCTGTCTCAAGTAACATAAATGCAAACTACATCCCTTGGGATGACTCCAGGGAGAAAGTTAGGTAGAACCCAGACTTCATCGTATAAACATTGGACAAAACAATCCAGACATATGGAAGGCACACATTGTATAGATCTGTGCTCAATGAACTCCTTAAATTTCAGATGTGGCTCAGTACCCTGGTTTCTTGTGGCAAGAAGGATAAAGAAAGTGCCTGGGTAGAGCCACAGATGAATAGTTTGGGGTAGCAAAAATAATCTTTACCTTGATTGTGATAATAGAAGGTATACATTGGAGTGTATTTGTCAACATTCATCAAAATGTGCAATTAGCAATGTATATTTTACTTTTTTAGAAGTGATTTCTTATGACTCAGCAGTTAAGAACATTTGCTGATCCAATAAGAAACGAAAGTTCAGGTCTCAGCACCCATATGTTGGTTCACAACCACCTGTAACTCCGGTTTCCAAGGAACCTGATGCCCTCTTCTGGACTCTGCTGGCAATAGATACACACATGGTGCAGAAACACATGCAAGCAAAGCACTCACGCATATAAGATGAATATAAAGACTATTTTAAAATTAGGTATCAATAGAGTTGACTAAAATGGAGCAGTGTATGATTGGCTGAAGCTAATCTCTTTCTAGTGACCAAAGCAAGATCTCAGTCCAGGGACTGGAATATTCTTCATTTGGCTTTTCATGTTGCAACTCTTGACTACCTGGAAAATAGAAAACTATTGTCATTAAATATGACTACTGAAAAAAATGCAATCTATAATTTAGAAGTTTCCAAATGGAAGACATTCATATCACCATCTCCCAATTTAAACTAACACAAGCTTCTAAAGATTTTCCTACACAGAAAATAGTAAAAGTAGATAATTGCATACATGCATGCAAGCATTAGGCTTTAAAATAAAGAGTGCAAGCAGCTGTTTTCAATAGGAAGAAGAGTGCGCACTTAGGAAATGCTTTCTTAATGAAATTGGTATCCACAAGAAACATTTGTATCAACCACAATACTGGGATTAAGTCACTAGAGAAGATTTAAACAACAGTTTGAGTCAAAGTCCAACCCTTTGTCTTTGGGAGGAATTGAAGAGAGCCTTGACAGAAAGAAAAAAATCTGTCCCATGAAATCTGAGGGCATAATTGAGATATAAATACTTGTGAAATGCTTAAACCTGTAGTTTGAATTGATAAGTGATGACTGGTGAAGTGGTAGAAAATATGGTTTACAGCATTATTTTGGGGTCATTGAGAGGAAGGATACTCTTGAGGTCATATATCATAATTTTGAAAACAATATTCACGAGTATCAAACATAACTATCTTGTTTCTCTCTGTAGATGAATTAAGGAAATGAAATATATACAAATTAATATATAAAATTTAATGTGTAATATGTAATAATGTGTAATGTGTAATATGTGATGTTGATATAATATTTAACATGAAATATGTAATATATGAGATGTAGCTTGTGATATATAATATGTAACATGATATATGATTGGTTGATATATGATATATGATACATAATATATAAATATATATTTGTTCTTAGACTTTATATTTAGTGGGACACTGTAGACTAGTAGTGAGATTTCCTGTGGCCCCATTGAATGTATTTTTATTTAATTATACGAGCACTATAAAAATTCTTAAAAGAAACTGATAACAATCACTAAACTAGAAGAACAATATAAGCAGATATTTTTTAGAAGTAATGTGTTTGGTGACAGTGATACAAAATATCAGGATGAGTATCTTTTATTACTTAAAATGAAATTGTATTTTATTATTATAAAGTGAGAAAAGATTGTAGAAATTTCTAGATTCAAACTAATATTAAACTAGAATGAATTCTTTTCACATGCTCAAAAACAAAACTTTATGTCACAATATGACTCAGAATTACAACTTGAAACATCAAAAATTGATACTTTATACCTGAACATCATTCCCCTAAAAGTAAGTAATATGAATTATTTAAGGGTAATATTCATCACTTGCCTTTGAGAATACAAAATATTTGTTTGGTGACTTACTTTATAGGTCCAGGGTCTGTTTTGTTCTACAGTATGATCTTCTCTTTTTCTCAATTTGATAAATATTTATATACATATTTGTGTTATATATATGTATATAATACACATACATACATGTATATATGAATAAATATGTTACATGCACTAAGTATATACATGTATGTCTATGTACATACATTTATGTATATATACACATTGAATATATACACAAAAATACTTACTGAAATACATATATTTGCATGTATATGTGCAATGTAAGAATATACCACAAAATATCAAAGCTAAAGACACATTCTTACTGGCACTTACAAATTACTGCTTTATTTATTCAACAGCAGCAAAGTTTAATGAGAATAAATGAAAATAGAAGAGCTCACTTGAATACTCAAGTGAGTCCACCGAAAACATGTAATGTAGAACAAAACTGATTTTAAGAAATGTCATGTTGCACGCCACCATCTTCGTTCCCAGATGAACAGGACACGCAGCTCCAGGTACACATAGATATCCACAGTTTAAGATCACTTGGGACACAGAACACCAGGCTTGTACCTGTCCTCAAGACCTGGTCAGCTCTGCGGGTGTCCAGCCCTGTCATGGGTCATTTGCATTGCAGAGTAATTGGTACTTGGAGGGGCTGCCCGCTGCCATCTTTGCTCCCAGACAGACAGGACAGGTAACACCAGATACACAGAGACAACCCTGAGTATAACATTGCTTGGGGCAAGACACACCAGGGCTCCAATGGTGCCCAAGAGTAGGACAAGCCATCAGCAATCTATGCCAGGGGAAACCCAGTCATCCCGAGGAACAGAATTAGCCTTACAGGCTTACAGGATGTTCAAGCACCAGACAGTGACAACAGGACCAACTAATACCAGAGATAGTCAGAGGGCAAAACACAAACATAGGGAGGTTACTAACAGAAATCAAGGCAATATGGAAGCATCTCACTGGTCATGATGCTGTTATGGTGTTACAAGAAGGACATAAATAAATCTCTTAAAGAAATATGAGAAAAATGAATCAAAAGGTAGAAGCTTTTACAAGGGAAACACAAAAATCATTTAAAGAAATTCAGTAGAATATGGGTCAACAGAGAGGAGCCAATAAAGAGGAAATGCAAAAATCACTTAAAGAAATACAGGAGAACTTGGGTCAACAGGCAGAAGTCATGAAAGAGGAAACACAAAAATCTCTTAAAGAATTACAGGAAAACACAAACAAACAAGTGAAGGAACTGAGCAAAGCCATCCAGGATCTAAAAGCAAAAGTAGAAACAACTAAAAAAATCACAAAGGGAGACAACTTTGGAGATAGAAAACCTTGGGAAGAAATCAGGAGTCATAGATGCAAATATCAACAACAGAATACAAGAGATAGAAGAAAGAATCTCAGATGCCGAAGATACCATAGAAAGTATTCACCCAACAGTCAAAGGAAATGAAAAATGCAAAAAGCTTGTAACCCAAAACATCCAGGAACTCCAAGACACAATAAGACCAAACCTAAGGAATATAGGAATAGATGAGAATAAAGATTCACAACTTAAAGGGCCAGCAAATATCTTCAACAAAATTCTGGACGAAAACTTCCTAACCTAAAGAGAGAGATGCCCATGAACATACAAGAAGCCTACAGAACGCCAAACAGAGTGGACCAGAACAGAAATACCTCCCCTCACATAAGAATCAAAACCCCAAATGTACTAAACAAAGAAATAATATTAAAGGCAGTAAGAGAAAAAGGCCAAGTAACATATAAGGGAGACCTATCAGAATTACACCAGACTTCTCACCAGAGCCCATGAAAGCTACAAGATCCTGGGCAGATCTCATGCAGACTCTAAGAGAACATAAATACCAGCCAAGACTACTATACCCAGCAAAACTCTCAATCACCAAAGATGGAAAAATCCAAGATATTCCATGAAAAAAACAAATTTACACAATATCTTTCCACAAACCCAACCCTACAAAGGATAATAAGTGGAAAATGCCAATACAAGGAGGGAAACTACACCCTGGAAAAAGCAAGATAGTAACCTTCTTTGATCAAACCCCAAAGAAGATAACCACTCAAATAGAAAAATAACATCTAAATAACAGGAAATAATATCACTATTCCTTAATATCTATTAACAGCAATGGAATCAATTCCCAATTAAAAAACATAGACTAACAGACTGGATATGTAAACAGGACCCTACAGTTTGCTGCATACAGGAAACACAGCTTAGTGTCAAAGACAAATACTACCTCAGAGTAAAAGGCTAGAAAAAAGTTTTAAAAGCAAATGGTCTCAGGAAACAAGCCAGAGTAGCCATTCTAATATCAGATAAAATTGACTTTCAACCTAAAGTCATCAAAAGGGACACAGAAGGACACTTCATACTGGTCAAAGGAAAAATCCACCAAGATGAACTTTCAATTCTAAACATCTATGCTCTAAATGCAAGGGCACCCTCATTCATAAAAGAAACTTTACTAAAGCTCAAAGCACACATTGCAACTAACACAATAATTGTGGGTGACCTCAACACTCCACCATCCTCAATGGATCAGTCTGGGAAATAGAAACTAAACAGGGACACAGTGAAACTAATTGAAGCTTTGGACCAATTGGATTTCACAGATTATATATGGAACATTTCATACTAAAGCAAAAGAACATACCTTTTTCTCAGCACCTCATGGTACCTTCTCCAAAATCAGCCATATAATTGGTCACAACACAGACCTCAACAGAAATAAGAATATCAATCTATTCCAGTGATTCCTAACAGATCACTATGGAGTAAGAGTGGTCTTCAATAGCAACAAGAACAACAGAAAGCCCACATACACATGGAAGCTGTACAATACTCTACTCAATGATGCCTTGGTCTAGGAAGAAATAAAAAATTCAAAGACTTTCTAGAATTTAAAGAAAATGAAGGCACAACATTCCCAAATTTATGGAATAAAATGAAAGAAGTACTAAGAGGAAAACTCATAGTCCCCAGTGCCTCCAAAAAGACACTGGAGAGAGCATACACTAACAGCTTAAAGGCACACCTTAAAGCCCTGGAACAAAAAGGAGCTAATTCACCCAAAAGGAGTTGAAGACAGAAAATCATCCAACTCAGGACTGAAATCAATCAAGTAGAAACAAAGAGAACCATACAAAGAATCAACAAAACCAGGAGCTGGTTCTTTGAGAAAATCAACAAGATAGATAAATCCTTAGCCAGACTAACCAAAGGGCACAGAGACAGTGCCCAAATTAACAGTTAATCCAAATTAACAAAATTAGAAATGAAAAGGGATTATAACAACAAAAACCAAGGAAATTAAAAAAAAGCATCAGATCCTCCTACAAAAATCTATACTCAACACAACTGGAGAAACTGGAGAATAGACAATTTCCTAGAGAGATGTCAAATACCAAAATTAAATCAGGAACAAATAGATCATCTAAACAGTCCTATAACACCTAAAGAAATAGAAGTGCTCATTAAAAGCCTTACAACCAAAAAAAAGCACAGGACAGATGGTTTTAGTGCAGAATTCTGTCAGACCTGCAAAGAAGACCTAACACCAATACTATTTAAACTATGAAGAGACAATTACGCTGATACCAAAACCACACCAAGATCCAACAAAGAAAGAGAACTTCAGACCAATTTCCCTAATGAATATCAATGCAAAAATACTCAATAAAATTCTTGCCAATTGAATTCATGAACACATCAAAATGATTATTCACCATGATCAAGTAGGGTTCATCCCAGGGATACAGGGATGGTTCAATATACAGAAATCCATCAATGCAATTCACTACATAAACAAACTCAAAGAAAAAAAACCACATGGTCATTTCATTAGATGCTGAAAAAGCTTTGGACAATATTCAGCATCCTTTCATGCTAAAAGTCTTGGAAAGAACAGGAATTCAAGGCCCATACCTAAACATAATAAAAGCAATATACAGCAAACCGGTTGCCAACATCAAACTAAATGGAGAGAAGCTTGAAGCAATCCCACTAAAATCAAGGACTAGACAAGGCTGCCCCCTCTCCATATCTTTTCAATATAGTACTTGAAGTTCAAGCTAGAGCAATTAGACAACATAAGGAGGTCAAAGAGATACAAATTGGAAAGGAAGAAGTCAAACTATCACTATTTGCAGATGATATGATAGTATACTTAAGTGACCCCAAAAATTCTACCAGAGAACTCCTACAGCTAATAAGCAACTTCAGCAAAGTGGCTGGTTATAAAATCAACTCAAGCAAATCAGTAGCCTTGCTATACTCAAAGGATAAACAGGCTGAGAAAGAAATTAGAGAAATGACACCCTTCACAATAGCCACAAACAATATAAAGTATCTTGGTATGACTCTAACCAAACAAGTGAAAGATCTGTATGAGAAGAACTTCAGATCTCTGAAGAAGGAATTTGAAGTCCTCAGAAAATGGAAAAATCTTCCATGCTCATGGATTGGCAGGATTAATATAGTAAAAATGGCCATCTTGCCAAAAGCAATATACAGGTTCAATTCAATCCCCATCAAAATCCCAAATCAATTCTTCATAGAATTTGAAAGAGCAATTCTCAAATTCATCTGGAATAACAAAAAAACCCAGGATAGCTAAAACTATTCTCAACAGTAAAAGATCTTCTGGGGGATTCAATATCCAAGACCTCAAATAGTACTACAGAGCAATGGTGTTAAAAACTTGGTATTTGTACAGTGACAAGCAGGTAGTTCAATGGAATAGTATTGAAGACCCAGAAATGAACCCACACATATACGGTTACTTGATCTTTGACAAAGGAGCTAAAACCACCCAGTGGAAAAAAAAAGATAGCCTTTTCAACAAATCGTGCTGGTTCAATTGGAGGTCAGCGTGCACAAGAATGCAAATCAATCCATTCTTATCTCCTTGTACTAAAGCTAAACTCCAAGTGGATCAAGGACCTCCACATAAAACCAGACACACTGAAACTAATGGAAAAGAAACTGGGGAAGACTCTTGAGGACATGGACACAGGAGAAAAGTTCCTCAACAGAACACCAATAGCTTATACTCTAAGATCAAGAATTGACAAATGGGACCTCATAAAATTACAAATTTTCTGTAAGGCAAAGGACACTGTCAATCAGACAAAAAGGCAACCAACAAATTGGGAAAAGATCTTCACCAACCCTACATCCAACAGAGAGCTAATATCCAATATATACAATGAACTCAAAAAGGTAGACTCCAGAAAGCCAAATAATCCTATTAAAATATGGGGTACAGAGCTAAACAAAGAATTTTCACCTGAGGAATTTCAAATAGCTGAGAAGCACCTTAAGAAATGTTCAACATCATTAATTATTAGGGAAATGCAAATCAAAACAACTCCAAGATTTCACCTTACACCAGTCAGAATGGCTAAGATTAAAACTCAGGAGACAGCAGGTGTTGGCGAGGATGTGGAGAAAGAGGAACACTCCTCCACCGCTGGTGGGATTGCAAGTTGAGTACAACCACTCAGTCTGACAGTTCCTCACAAAACTGGGCATGACACTTCCGGAGGACCCTGTTATCCCACTCCTAGGCATATACCCAGAGGATTTCCTGGCATGCAATAAGGACACATGCTCCACTATGTTCACAGCAGCCTTATTTATAATAGCCAGAAGCTGGAAAGAACCCAGATGTCCCTCAATGGAGGAATGGATACAGAAAATGTGGTATATTTACACAATAGAATACTACACAGCAATTAAAAACAATGAATTCATGAAATTCTTAGGCAAATGGTTGGAACTGGAAAATATCATCCCAAGTGAGGTGACCCAATCACAAAAGAATACACATGGAATGGATTCACTGATAAGTGGATATTAACCCAGAAGCTCTTAATAGTCAAGACACAATTAACATATCAAATGATTCCCAAGAAGAAGGAAGGAGAGGGCCCTGGTCCTGGAAAGGCTTGATGCAGCATTGTAGGGGATTACCAGGACAGAGAAATGGGAGGGGGTTGATTGGGAAATGGGCAGAGGGAAGAGGGCTTGTGGAACTTATGGGGAGGGGGGAATTGGGAAAGGGGAAATCATTTGGAATGTAAACAAAGAATAATAATAAAAAAAGAAATGTCATGTTATTTTAAATTAATAGGCCAGATTAGCTTTATGCCAATTGATTTTGCTTTTTAAATAATGTATATGTGCTATGTACATAGGTCCCTGACAATTATCTTACAGCTGTATTTTTCTTTGCTTTGATAAGTTTCCATTTATTCAACACCTTCCATTTCACAGAAAAGCAATTAGTAATAACTTAACAAGGTTTAGTTACTCTATCATACCAGAAAATAATTAAGAAAGAAAATGGTTGTTAGTATTGATTGACTGAAATTTGAGGATAACTTAACTGGGGACTAAAGTAGCAAGGACTAAAACCAGAGAATCCCCAACAGCTTGTGTTGATTTCAGTGGAAAGTAATATGGGAAGATAACCATAGTACATGAACCTCAGGGAAAATGGTTCCTACACATTATTGTACTTGTGCAAATGTTACAAATGTCTAAACATTAAGCAGGAGGTTCTTGAGTTTCAAGTTAATCCTCACTGCTTGCTTTTATTCTGAAAAGCTAAAAAGAGATGTATGATGGAATGTAAAGACTTGTATGAACCATGGCAGCAGAAGAGGAACACTTGAAGCTTCCTGTGTTTGCACTTGTCTGAGGGTGAAAAGTCCAATTTTAGGTTAGAAAGCATCACAGAGGAAACAGGAGTTGTTACACTGTGTTCTTCCTGCAAGACAACAAACCATAAGAATTGAAGGAGTTGAGGGTGAGCCCCACAAGTGTCTGTCAGTGAGAGACTCTCAAGCCCCCAACTGCAGGGCAACACACTAGATGCTTAGAGCTTGCGTCTGAAGAAAAGTTAGCTGACTCCAGTGTTTAGCTTTGTAGAAAACAACTTCTGTACTTTCCCCCATTTGAAAGTTTCTAGAATTCTCGCTTCCTTTCCAACTGGCAATGGATTCACTGAATTTTAGTGGTTGTCTCTAAACAGAAATATTTTGACCTGACTTTTATGTAATTCTCAGAATAAAATACACTTAATGTAGGAAATCAAATGAGTCAGTTTTATCAACCCTGGTTCCTTGACATACAATTTAACAGAATCTGAATTGCTGAGAGAACTTTAAAGACAGAACAACATAGACAAAACCATGTGTGGAGAGCGTGAAGTTGTTAGTAAATTAGACCTTTTCTCTTTAGCTAGGTTCATATCATTGGTCAGTTGGATAATCTACTATCACATATCATTAGAACGATTTCTAAAACATTTCTCTCCATTTAGCATTAAGAACAGAATGTTTACAAAACGTCCCTACCTGTTAATTTTCAGTTACTTTGTGACCCATGCCACTTATGTGAATCCCTGCTTTTCTTCACCACAACCATCAGTGTGAAAGCAGGTTTGGGCTCATGGTTCCAGAGTTGTCATCTGTTGTTTGACTCATTGCTCTTTGGGTAGTAGAAGGGCAGACTATCATGACTAGACCACATGGCAGAAGAGGTGTGGCTACCCTGTGAGAGCGAGCAAAATGAGAGAGGCAAGGAGCACTGTCCCTTTCAACGGTGACCTGACTTCTTCCTACTAGGCATTACTTAAACTTCAGTTGCTGTTCAACACTACCACTGGTTGGAGATCAAGTCTTCAGCATAGTTTGTAGACATTTTGGATCCAAACTATAGATCATAGACAAAGTAAAAACTGTCATAATCTCAAGACCTTCAGGGAACCCAGCAGTGAACTTTCCAAAGAACTCATGGACTCCAAAAGTCAAATGCTTTCCAAAAAAAAAAAAAAAAAAAAAAAAAAAAAAAAAAAAACATTGGCTATGACACCCAGCATCTGGCATGACTGTATTTTTGTCTCCTATGTGGAAAACACAGAAATGAGAGGCAAGACTGACCAGAGTATTTCATTCTGGCTTTAGAAGATGCATGCTCACAACCAAGGCATTAAACTGGGGAACAACTTTAAAGGACAACAGAGTGGTGGAAACAAAGCAAATATTCAGAGAAGTAAAACAGTGTGGAAAGAGGCAAACATCGACTCATACTTAGAAGCTGAAGGAATGAAAAGGCATAGAATGATTTCTTCAAAATTGCTCCGGGGCTGGAGAGATAGCCCAGGAGTTAAGAACTTCTACTGTTTTAGTACATGCTCTCTTCCTAGCATCCACCTCACACAACTCAGCTGCCTATAATTCCAGCTCCAGGCTGACCCACTGCCTCTGGCCTCTGCATACAACCATACTTGCATGCATATGTCCTCATGCAAACACACACATGCACATAATTCAGTAGGTCAAACACAATGAACTCCTGTTGAGGGTCCACTTGAAGAATAGAAGTGACAGTGGCTTGGCATCACCATAAAAGATTAGCTGTATTCCCAGGGTTCTTCTGGGTTTTCATTTTTAAATTATCCTCAAGGTCTTTAAGAGCTACACATGTGTATAATATTTGAGGAAAAGCTGAAATCGTTAAGGGCAAGTATATATTTATATATTAGCTAGTTTATGAGAAACTATTTCTGGATCCATTTAAATGAAGCTGATAGTCTATAAAATGGCACATGAGAAGATTCTCATGGAAACTTCCTACGAACAATATAAAGTAGACACTCAGATATAATGCTTATGAATATAACCAAATTTATACTTCAGATATTATTCATAGCTCAGAATAAAACTGGAAGTAAAAGACTTTATACAGAGAATCTTTAAATACAATTTGACAAAATAGACAATAATAAATTCAAATGTTTATGTATTATGCTAAATGAATCCCAATCTGGCAGTTATGGTTCAATTTAAACTTATCAGAATGGATGAGGCGGTTCCATGAGAAAAGGCACTTGCTGTCAAGACTGTCAACCTGAGATTAATCTTTGGGACCCACATAGTGGGAATAAAGAACTTAATGCAGTAAGATGTCCTATGACTTCAACACACAAAGCAACACAATTGCACCAAGACACATACACACCTAAAACAAATAAATATAATAAAAACATTTGAAGTAAATACTGCTGTTTTACCACAAACTTGTTTGCAAAAGGAGAGATAATGTGTATTAGAGTGTTTATTTAAAGGCAGCTGTTAAATTAGACATATATGAACATAGCAAGCACGCATCAGTATGATTTGATATGTGGGTACTGACATTTTCAGTAGAGAGGATTTTACACTAAAATAATTTGGAGTTTATATTCCCATTTGAACATTCCAAGACAAACACCAGGTAGCATCTGCCTATCATCAGTGATCTATATGGTTGTTCTCAAGTTGAGCATTCCACAAAGAAATAAGAAAATATAAAGGAGGACAGATGTCCTCAGCATAAAAATAATAAAAGATCGCTCTTCCCAAAGCTTGGAGCAGCAGACACACAGAACTAAGTTTTTATGATGAAAATGAAAACACTTGACAACAACAGCCATGATTTCTTGACCATTTTCTTCCATATTCAGGAATGAAAGCATGCCTTCAATGCTACTGATATTACAGCAACCATAAGCCTAATATATGGTGAATATATTATTTGGCAATGCCTTCAGTCATGTAGTCACAGAGCCATGGAAATTTAGAAAGTACTTATGAATGATATACCACTTGAGTCTGGAATATTCAATACAAAGATCTGGTATGAATTCTCTCTCTCTTTCTCTCTCTGTCTCTGTGTGTACACACACACACACACACACACACACACACACACAGAGAGAGAGACATCCAGCTACCTCAGATAACACTTGTGTTTCTTCTGTTTTAACTTGAGAAACGTTTTACAAAGTGTTAGAATCAATGGCACCTGGTTCTCTAGCCAGCCCTAATTAGGTGTGACACTGGAAAGATTTTCTTGGCTCTTGCTTTACTTTCTTCCCTCCTCCTGGGGGGTAGAGAAGAATGCAAAATCACTAAGCTCAAGGAAAATCCATGATTCTTGTGTCACTCACCAAGTATTTGGTTACATACCTCTTTGAATTATTCAGGAGACTTCCCAGCTGGGTTTTAAGTGACCCAAATATATTTTCCGTTATCTAGCACAAGGTTGGTGATAGACTAGATATTTTCAAAATACTGTTCAGTGGACTGTACTCACTGGGAAAAGAGTTGAGGCCCAGAAAGGACCATTGGCTCACTTGAATATTTCCCAGTCCAGAGCTGTCTTCTAGCAGCCCTGTGGATGGTGGAAGACCTTGACTAAAGAGAAAACCTTTTCATTATCACTTTAGAAAGCACCACCTTCCAGTTGTTACTTTACATTATCTAAAACCTAGAGGACTTGTTCATGCATAATTTTTATGCATCTGAAAGTAAAATGAATTAACGTGTGACCTACCTACAGAAATAGCAGAAAGTCATTTTAAGTCAGCTGGGGAAAGGCGGTGGACTTTTCAAAACCATGTTCCTACTTAGTTGGGATTGATCGAAAACCATCTTTGAAAACCAGCAAAATTAGGTGTATGTTTAGAAGGGAAGCAAAAAAAGGGGGGTTATGTGTCAACTTGACACAACCTGGAGTTATCACAGAGAAAGGTGCCTCCATGAGATCTAGCTATAAGGTATTTTCTCAATTAGTGATCAAGGGTGGGGGGAGGGCGCAATCCCTGGGCTGGTAGTCTTGACTCCTATAAGAAAGCAAGCTGAGCAAGGCAGGGGAAGCAAACCAGTATTTAACATCCGTCCGTGGCCTCTGTATCAGCTCTTGCCTCTTGATCCGCTTGAGTTCTAGTCCTGACTTCCTTTGGTGATGAAGAGCAACGTGGAAGTATAAACTGAACAATCCCTTTCCTCCTCAACTTGTTTCTTGGTCGTGATGTTTGTGCAGGAACAGAAACCCTGACTAAGACAGTATACTTCACAAATACTTCACAATTAGCTTATTACTTGAACCCATTAAAATGAATCCTTTATTGTAATGTTGTAAAAGTCCCATGTTGGGAATGGGAGTGGTACAGAAGGAAGTGTCAACTACTGGTGTATCAGGGAAGTTTGCATATAAGTGAAGTTTACATTTTTCATATACTGAAAAGTTTGTCTGAACACAGCAAGAGATCTGTGGATTCCCTGGGGAAAGAACAAGTGATGACCACCAAATGTGAAGAGAAAGCTGCTAACTGATGAGTTTTTTGTCTTTCCTTCACTCAATTTTTCTGCAACCAAGTCATATCTGTTTGTGCTATTGCTGTGTATAGAGGTTGCTTTCATTTTTAAAGTTAAGCAAGTAATGTGATGACTCTATAAAATTTGTAGTATAGCCTAATATACTTAATGGTAGAATAGCATTTTGAAATATTTCACTTACCACATTTTGTGTCATACACAGTAGTTAAAACATCCCCCTAGCTGTAACACGATGATTGACAGAAGCAATTTTAATGATAGAAGGTTTATTTTGGCTTGAGGTTGGAGGGGATACAGTCCAAGAGAGCAGAGAAGGCTCAGCAGCAGTTATATGATGTGCCTGATCACATTACATCTTCACTTATGAAACAAAGGGGTATGGATGTGGATCCTCACCCACAATGGTACAGCTCACTGGGTGGTATTGTCCACATTAGGCTGGGACTTCCCTCCTTAGGTAAATCTTTCTGCAATTGCTCATAGATACACCTAGAGACATGTTTTCTCTATGATTCTAATCTACTCAAGCTGGTGCAGAATATCAATTCCCATATCTGTATAAGTATTATTGTTTTACCACCAAATCACCAAAGAATACATGTGATGAATGAGTGGTTTCATTTATTGTCAAGACATGAATTCATGCTGCCTGTATTAGGGGGTGGGTCAGTCTTCACTGGGCAAAACTGGATGCTTGTTTGGCTCTGTCTTAAGAAAGTCCAGACATAGGGAAGTCTCCTTACTGATTGGTTCCCCATGAACAGACTTACAAAGAATTGCCAGCCTTTGCATAAGTCATGCCCACTCTGTTAAAGTCACATCTACAGCTTTTATGTCCTTAGAATATTCTTCCCTAGTTTATATGCAAGTTTCTGTAGAATGAACTTGTCACATAATTCTGTACTTTTTCTATATTAAAAAATTCAACAGTGAATTAAGCTTTCCATTGGCTTCTACCCAACTTTTGTCACTATTGGGATAAAGAATTCACCCTTTACAATAAACTCTCTGGCTTAGGAGAAGTCCCCATGGATTAACTGACTTACCCTCTCCCAAGCAGATGGGACTTCCTTCTTTCTTGTGTATTTGCTACTCATTCCTAGGCATCTCAACCAGGAAGACACCTGTAAGGATCATGGAATCACAAGCAAACTTCTAGCTCTGGAAAGGCTACAAATGCCTAGATACAAGTTTTGTTAAATGTGGTCCTGAGATGCTTGATATGAACAATGATAAGTGAACTCAGGTCCTATGAAGGATCAATATGTGTTCTTAAACCAGATATCTCTCTAGACACTCTTTAATTATTAATCTGTGCATAGATTCTTGATTGGGTGAGTCAGTGTTTCATTTATCCCAAGTTGTCACTGTGAACTTCATATTCTTCTGACACTTATTCCCCTGTGCTGGGATTACAGGTGTGGACCACCATACATATACATTTTGTGAGGTGTTAAAAGCTAGGTAGTTGTGCTACCTCTCCAGCACTACATTTACTTTTTAACGTGAATATAATTTTATTCATGGCCATTTTAGGGCTGGGAAATAATTTGAAATATAAAATCACAAATCTTAAAGTAGGAAAAGGCCTTAGATAAGCAGTAGTCTAACTTTCAGGAGACAGTGAACATCTTTGATTACATGTCAAGTAAGTTACAGTGTAGGGCCACACTTTTAGTACTTCAATAATATCCAAATAGTTTGCCTTTACCTGATATCTATACAAAAAACAAAGTTGTGTGTGTGTGTGTGTGTGTGTGTGTGTTTAAGTATCTCTGTGTGTAAGCACAAATATATGTTGTGACTATGTGCATATGCATATTGGTGTGGGTGTGGGTGGGTATAATTGTCTGTGTGCTTGCACACAGGTATTTGTATTTACCATTCTTCCTGAGTTATTGTACCCCTTGTTTGTGAGACAGGGTCTCCTACCAGCCTGAAGCTCTCTAAGATTGGCTGGCTGGCCAGCAAACTTCATGGATCTAGCTGCCTCTCCCTTCTCAACACTGGGAGTATAAAGTGATTCCATCTTTCTCCACTCTTACAACCCCCGAACACTAGATAGAAGAGCAAAAGGGATAGAGAGGAAAGGATGTGACATTATTGTTAGACTACTTTCTGCTAATTAGGGACATTGAGTTCATTGTGGCAAGGTTGATCTTCATCTTCAGATTATCTAATTTCTTCTTTCTTCTTTGTGCACAAGTACCATGACCAACAACAACTAACAGCAACCAACTAACAACCAACAGTGAACAACCACACTGCCCTAGCATTTATATATCTTCTGAAAAGTTCCCAGACTTCCAAATGTCACACAAATCACGTAAACTATCTGACCCTGGAAAAAAATCATGCCCCTGCTGGAGCATGAGGCAAATCATAGTCAGCTGCTGTAGACAATCAGAGGCAGCAGCCTATATCCCACACCTGGAGTTAAAAGGAAAACACTCCCATAATACATCTGTGTTTTTTAAAGAGACCAAACTCCAAAATTATCACTGCAGTTCCCCACTTTGGGTGAGCAACCCTTAGTTTTTGTTGGTTAGGAAAGTAAAAGTAAAACAAAAGGAGACCATCCTTGACCTTAGCAGACTGCCTTTTATTCAAACAATGAAGGGCAGCAATCTCTCAGAGGGAGTAGAGCCTGTGTACTGAGGTCCAAGGGCTGGCAAGTTTTAAAGGAGAGAAAAGGGAATTTTTAGGGTGGAACATTCCATCTGCAGATCTGCTACCCTCAGCCTCGAAGCTGTAAATACCAATGGAGGTTGGTGTGCTGACCTTGTCTGGGGCTCCCTAGCTCCTAACAGCCTGCAGATGTTAACAACCTGTCAGCTTTCCTGTAGGAAATTTCCCTGCTACTCTGAAGCTTTTAGTTCATGAACTTTTCAGGGCCCAGCGGTTCTACAGGGTGACCGGGAATTGTATTAGGGTCCTCAGGTTTATATGGCAAGCATTTTATGAATTTAACCATCTTTCTAGCTTCAGATTGATTCATTGTAAAAGGCAAGTTAAATCAAATCCTTCCTCTTCTCAAGTTCATTCTCTTCTTAACAGGTCACCTTGAACTTTACATAGAATGCTTCCCACACTCTATCAGGTCCTACCACAATCCCTTCTAACATTTTCTCCCAATACCGTGTCTCTTGGCAACACCAATTTGCTACAGGCCATTTGAGACCTATAGAGTACACAGACATTAAGACCTTTGGATGTCTTAGCCTGAAGTCCTCTTTTCTAGTATCTTCATATAGGGCACTATTCCTCTTCTTTTGAGAGATTTTGACAAACATCACTGTGTCAATAAAATTTTATTAAATTCTCTATATAAGATTAGCATATCATCTGAGTCACTCTATTTCTTGCCTTCCCTTCAAAGCATTTCTCTCAAGGAAGCATCTTTACTTATATTTTCATATTCACATTGCAGTGCACTTACATATTGAATTATATTTATTTAACCCCTTTTACTGAAATCAACATTCCCTGAAAGAACGAGATTTGCACTCTCTGGTTCCTCATAGCTGTTTTCTAGAGAAGTCCCTTAGTGTGGGCTCTAACTACTATTTGAAAAGGGAACTTGCCATCTCTTGTATGAGTTCAGTTAAGAGACCTTCCGTGGTTTGCAAATCCCTTATTCTAAGCATCGTCCACAGACCTTTCTTACCTATAGGCTTAGTCCTAACTCTTACATTGTACCTCCCTTTAAATCCTTCAAATACTATAAAGGTAAAAATCTCCCCTCCCCCCCAAAAATCCTATTGGTCCCTTTCAGTCATTACTGTATAGCAGTTTCTTCCTACTTGTAACATTCTTTCCAGGGGTGAGAGGGTCCCTCAGTAGACTCAGGAGAATCTCAATTCAATGTTCCCCAGCACTTAGGAGAGCAGAGATTTGCAGGGTTCTTAAGCTCTCCAAGCTCTGCCCTGTGTTTATAGGATGTATGGGCTTAATTATAAAGGGTATAAACAGAAGCTGGTAGAGATGACTCCTATCAGATAAGCTGCCTAGAAGACATTCCTACTGATCACCTCCCTATGGTGCAGAGAGCTCCAGGATTGCAGCTTCTGTATTGTTGTCCATGTTGGGGTAGACTCTTGCTTTGTGTTATCCCTGCTCCTGTTAGCATCCGGACTCATACTCCAGTTGGTAACACAAACAGGTACAGTAGATCCCTAACTTGAACTTCATTGTCTCTAGTTCTCTTTCTAGACTGAGTAGATGTGTGTGTGTGTGTGTGTGTGTGTGTGTGTGTGTGTATATGTGTGTGTACCCATTGTGTCTTCCCGGGGTGGGGGAGCCTCTGAGGTATCATTCACCAAATGGCATGAGTGGGTCCGTACCTCTGTTGTTTCCACTTGCATGAACCCTTGTCTACTATGTTTACACTGTAGATTGTGTCCTTTGAATGGGGTCCTGATGTGAATATATTGCCTCACTTTAAAAGACAGCATCGGCTCATGCAAATTCTGTCATTCCCAATGTGCAAATTGGACAAGTGACTCCACCTGCTTTGCACTGATTCATTCTGTCCAAACAGAGATAATGGTAATAGTGTCTGCTTTATAGGGTCTTTGGTGGGATAGACACGTGAACACCAAACAGTGTCTACTTCACTTTGTTCAAAGCTTTTTGTTTTGAGGGAAAAGAGGCTTGCTATAATGAAAGAAAGAGACAGAAACAGACAGAGACACAGAGAAACAGACAGAAATAGAGACAGAGAGATAGATGATGATGAAGATAGATGGATAGATAATGTGATGGTTTGTATATTATTGGCCCAGGGAGTAACCCTATTAGGAGGTGTGGCCTTGTTGAAGTAGGTGTGTCACTGTGGGTGTGGGCTTAAGACCCTCACCCTGGCTGCCTGGAAGTCAGTTTTCCACTAGCAGTCTTCAGATGAAGATGTAGAACTCTCAGCTCCTCCTGTACCATATCTGCTTGGATGCTGCCATGTTTCTGCCTTGATGACAATGGACTGAACCTCTGAACCTGTAACCCAGCCCCAATTAAATGTCTTTTATAAAACTTGCATTGGTCATAGTGTCTGTTCACAGCAGTAAAACCCTAACTAAGACAGACAGACAGACAGATAGATGATAGATAGATAGATAGATAGATAGATAGATAGATAGATAGATAGATTAGATTAGATAGATAGCCATGCCTTATCACTCAGACATTGGAGAAATGAGAGACAGAAACTATCCCCAAATGAAAGCACAAAAAAAAGTGCTTTTCTTTGGACACTTTGCCATTAAACCAAGTCAAAAGCACCACAGTCTTAAGCATTTAGGTCCATTACCACTCAGATTACAAGTTATATCTGTCTAGACCACAAAGCAGAATTTCTATAGGGAAAAATATCACATCAACACAGTAATATTGTCCCTAATGCCTTTTAAAGGGATGAACTCGGGGGTTTCCAGAGTTCAGTAACATGAAGTTGCACTTTAAAGCATTTTTGTTCCCTACAACTGATTTGGAAGAACCCTCCCTGTCCTAGCTCATCATATACCTCTTCAGCGTTGCTTTCTGTACCAAACAAGAATTGCCACAGTACCTTTCCATGAAGTTACAATGGTCAGCAGGTAATGTGATAGGTTAGCAGAGGTGCTAGTTTTCACTATGGAGCTGAGAATTTCACATTAACTCTGGTCAACTCTCTGCAGACAGACTCCTTTTCATGGCTTCCAAGCCAGCTTTGTGATGAAGCCCTTTAAATTGAATTAAGACACAGCTTTTCTAAGAACCAGCACTCCTGGGATAAGAAACAAGGAAAGGCTCTCCCCTTTGCCAAGAGATTTACAGCCTAGTGATGAGAAAAATACACTAGTGTGCTCTCAGTAGACTCCTGTGCCCTCCACTCCAATCCTGATTTTCACACTTGCAAGAGCAGCTGACATGAAAATTCTAGAACTATTTATTGTTTTAAAGATTGCATTCTGTTACTATATGTTAGTTGTTCGGAATATTTTGTTTCATTGTGGCAATTTCATACATATATCAACATGCGTTGCTTATGTTCAAATCCTCCTATCTTAGCTTTCTTCTCTTCCCCCACCTACTGTCCCTTCCCTCTTCCCAAAGAGCCTCTTTCTACCTTCATTTCATTCTATGTTTTATATTCCATCTGTAAGAAAAAAAACATGTGATCTGTGTATTTCTGAGCCTGGCTTCTCTAACTTAACATGATGGTCTCCAGTTCTAACTCTGTTCCTGAATACACACAGAGATGATTCTTTGATACTCTTGACCTAAAATCCTTGCTGAGCTTTATAACATTCACTAGTGTTTAATCGTTACACAAGGAGAGGGCTGAGGACATGACTTAGTTTATAAAATGCTTGCCTTGCACACACAAGGACCTGATTTTAAGTCCCAGATCCATATTAAATAAAAAAAAAAGCCAGGTGTGGGAGCACTCATTTGTAATCTGAAGGCTACAGAGTTGGAGATTGGTGGATTGCTCATAACCTGAAAAACTGAACAAGACTTCTGGTTCCCAATGAGGGACTCTATCTCAAAATAAAACACAGACAAATAAACAAAGAAGCGAATAAAAAAATCTAAACTGAAGAACAGTGATAGCCAAGATTGACCTCTGACCTTCACATGTCCATACATTTGTTACCCACACATGTGCATCTTCAACACATAAACATACACATTCAGATGTGTCCTACACACACACACACACACACACACACACACACATACACACACACACACGAACACAGGAAAATAAAGAATGAAGCATACCATTTAATTGTTGCAGTGTTACATCTTGGCTTGGACTTCTCCACTACATCTTTGTATTTGAGCTTTTTGTCTTTGCTGTTTTGTTCAGATATTCCCAACTGGATATACTAACTAAGGTCTCTTGTTTATTTTCTGGGTGCTTTAGGGAACTGCTCAAATAGCCATTTGTTAACCACATCCCAGCAGACAGCATCTCTCAGCCATTTCCCCTTTGCTGACTGGAAGAGATCAGGGCTACCATCTGACACAGAGCAGTCTGATTGATTCCCTACTAGCTATTCCTTCCTTATCCATGTATGTCAACTTCAGAAAGCTGAATTTCCAGTCCTTTGTGTGTTGCTTTCTTCACTTAGGGCTTCTTCCTCTGTCCAGTCAATTTCCCCATTGGCTTTGATTCTGCAGATCAGGCTACTGCCATCTAGTCCATGAACACTTCCGTATAACTAGTTCTTGAACTTAATCCCCTCTCAAGATCAACTCCTTAGGTCTAAACATCTATTTCCCTTGGACCTTTGCAAACCTTACCTGGTCCTTTTATAATAAAGTCACACTTGAACACAGGTATATGCAGGTACCTGTTTTGCTAGCTGGGGACATTTTTCAAACAAGAGCTTCACCTCATGTAAGTTTATTTGTTTTCCACTATATCTAATACAGTTTTGTACATAATATAGTTCTTTCCAGAGAGAGAGAAAGAATTTGTGCATATGGATATGTTTTTACCTGAGTTCATATACTCCTAGAGGCCGGAAGTGGGTTCACCCTGGAACTAAGTCACAAGTCGTGAGCCATCTGACCTAGGGGCTAGGAACCTAACGAGGTATTCTGTAAGAACATTAAGCTCTCTTATCCCTTAGCCATCCCTCCCACACACATAATATATTTCTTTCCCTGATAAATAAATACATATTTTGTCCATTAGCTTCCTGATCATGAGCTGTTTCAAGTCTGAGAAAACATATCTATTAACCCTCTTATAATCAGCTCCCCAACATTGTATCTGGGACAGAATAGTGCTTAATACATCCTGGCTGACTTGAGACAAAGAACACAAACTAAGACCAACAAAAAAAAAAAAAAAGTAAAGCTCCCATAACCCTACTCAGTGGCCTTTTTCAAAATTATTAAGATGAGTATTTTCAATATTTTCAGGATTTTAGATATCAGTGCTTAGTATGGCATTTAAGTTAATGGAAAAACATCTACAAAATTAAAAATGTCTCCACAACAACTTTCTTGATTTCATTTTTTTTTTATTCATTTAGAAATAGAAACATTGTGGCACATGCTTTCAAGCCAAAGGAAATGTCTGGAGCACTTTTCTATTTTGCCTTTGCGAGATGCCCTGGATACGCATCTTTTCATAGGCATCTCAGCTTACAGTAAACATTTTTGCAGATAACACAATGGTCACTTGCACACACAAAGGAGAAAAAGATAAATAAACTAGGGAAGGGGAAGGAATGTGGGAGTCTGAAAAGTTGTATTTCTTGTGGCCTCTAAAGGTTTCTTACTTCATCTCAAACAACCAAATAAGGCCAGCCGCCACTCAGTCGCTCTCCTAGATTCTCCCTTTTCCTTTTTGCCACTGAATTTTTCTAGGCTAAAGTCTTTATGCTTAGGAAAAAAAATCGATTCTTTTCCTTTTATTGAAAAATTATGTACAACAAATTGCAGCTGTAACCCAATCCACAAGGTATGATGTAGGTAGCTTTGATTTCCCGTCTCATTCATAATCTCCTGCTGATTAACCTCCTTGAAAACAGCCCACTCCCTTGTCTAAGTGATATCAAGGTGTTTGTTTTCAGTCTGTCTAAAATCATCCTATGGACACGTGTGCTATTGAAGAATTATATTTTAATTTACCTTCATGCAGTGCCTTTGACGGACATTTGCATTAACACAATATGATTATGCCTCTTTTTTTTTTTCTGGTATCTATTCAAATCGGAAATTACCTGCATACAGTCTCAGATGGTGGTCAAAAACTGTACAAAGAAGTAAGAATGGGACTCCTTAATATCACACAGCCCTGGTGCTCATCAGCAGGGCCCTTTCTGTTTCAACGCTTTTGTCATGGATATGAAAGTCATTATGTAGTTTAGAAAACAGAAGATGAAGTGAAAGAGGAGGCTCATAGACCTAGGACGCATTAATATTCCACCAGCATCAAAGATATTTCCCTGGAGGGGCTCCTCTAGGCCACACTGTTATTACAGTGCCTATCTATTATCCTGTGCTGTTCTTAGTATTAAGACAATAATGGGGAGAATAGGATTATGCACAGATGATAGCGAACGCGAAGGCAATTCAGCAAGATAGGAAATGAATGGAGACATGATTCTTTCATCGGAGCCGAGGATGGTTTAGCATAGGGTAAGAGAGAAGATACGTGAAGCAGAATGAATGAAATCTTCACAGGTTACCCGGGTTAAAATGAGTGTTTACATATAATCCTATGAGTTTAACCTCCTTGAGAGGAAACGCGCCGTGGCATCTTTCTTTAACATCTGGGCTGGTGTGCCTTAGGAGATGATCTGGTTTGGTTCTAAAAATTTCGCTTCTTGGAAAGAGCTGTCCAGAGCTTACATGGTCAGAAAGGAGGCCTTGAGGAGTTAAGGTAACCTTTCCATTCACTCCCATCTCTGAGAAATCTGGGCTATTATCTAAGAAGCCATAGTGGAAACAGAAAAACCTCCCAAGTCTCCCGAGTCCCATGCCTTGCCAAACATGCCCAGCAATGAAGAGTGTAAAAGGCACAGGGGCTTCAGACGGGAGGGCTCTGCCATGGAGAGCATTCCTTCTGCTGTCTCGGAGCCTCCTCTTCTTTTGACACTAACCTTCCTGGTTTGCACGCATCCTCAGATACAGTCATCCCGGACAGAGAGAAAAGCAAAAGCCTCAGCATTTGCAAAAGATCACCTCTATTAGATGCCCAAGGCTAGTGTGACTCAAAGCCTGGCATTTCCGTACTGATGGTGGGGGAACAAGAGGGGCAGATTGTGTTATTTGCAGGCTGGGCACTGGCATAAACAAAGGTTTCTGTTTATATAGAAAAAAAAAAGAATGTTTAATTAAATGTAAGTACACTCATCCGAAGACAATATGACAGGGCCAGAGAGGGCGCATTCTGTGTTCACACACTCGGCTTACTCTTCAAACGCTGCTTTTGATCCTGATTTAAATTGGATAGAAATGCAACCAAACTGAGATCAACAATATAATAACATCATCTAACTCAGAGTTACCAAGGGGAATTGAAGAGAAGGCATTAGAGAAAATCAGGGTATAGATACACTCTCTCTGTAAGCTTGTCTAAGAAGGTGAAAGCTTTGGGTATCTAGGCTGCATAGAAAATGTAGATTAACATATCCTGCATGGGACTGAAGCACTACGAAGGCAACTTAGATTTGCATCCAATCGCTTGAGACATGACTGTGAACTGGTTTTTATTTAGAAAGAAACAGAGAGAGAGAGAGAGAGAGAGAGAGAGAGAGAGAGAGAGAGAGAAAGGAAGAAAGGAAAGGAAGAAAGAAAGAAAGAAAACATGAGTGTGGGTATGGGTGTGTACACAGACAGGCAGACACACACAGGTACACACACACACACACACACACACACACACACACACACTTAAAAATACACTGAATAAAAACTTAAGCAAGAACCAAAGGAAGAGATGAATAAAAACTAAGCAAGAAGAAGCGAAGGAAAAATACGTGGATTTTTATCCAAAGCAGGGACCTGTTATCTCTATAGGAAAAAAGCAGCATAGATAAAGAGAATATGTAATCAAGGCCTTGGCCAGTGTTTAGAGTTTTTCTTTCCCCTCCCCCAGCCCTTTCCGGGCTCTTGGCTTGCTCTTCTCTGCTTTAAAAATGGCTCCATACTGCTCTCTGCTGCTGGTTCGTCGATTTCTATTCAGAAAACTCCAAGCAATTCCTGTGGATCAGGACTTGATCAGACTTCACAGCCAGCTCAGATCTCTTCGGATTCCAAACAAACCCGGCTGGTGCATCCTCGGTATGGAGATGCCAGATCCGGAATCCCAGCGGTTTTTTTTTTTCTTTCTTTCAAGTTCTCTGGAGTCTAGCTCTTATGAAAACCTAATTCAAGCCACAGACATCATTATGTACAGAAATTTGACCTCTTAAGGAAATGATGTGTTTTTGAGAAAGAGACTGCAGACTCGGAAAGTTGAATGGGGGAAAAAAAAGACATTTGGAGATAAATGTGGAGAAACATTCACAGAATGGTTTAGTAGCCACACCACAAAGACTTCAGTTTCCACTTAGCAAATCAATAAAATACCACATACAAGATAAAGCCCCACATAAAGTAATGCAGAAGATATTTGAATCAAATTCATATTACATATCAAGAAATGGTCTTAAAAATTGCTTCAGGTGAAACATACTTCAAACATTAGATTATTCAAAATATGTCTCCTTGAAGCCAAAGGAATTGGGAAAGAATGATTATCTGCTTATTTATTTTAATATAAGACACCTGAATGTTAGGATTTTTAAACTCAATCTATTTTTGTTTTATGAAGCTAATAAATCCAAGAACAAAAAAATATAATTGCATATTCTATGAAAACCATGTGGAAATAGAGATGATTGGAGAATATTTGCAGTTGTAAATTGGAATGTGTGGCATGTGACCCCGCGACGAAAATCATGTGTTCATGATCAACTGTGTGACCCTGTGTGGCAGACAGGGCTCCTTACAGTCTGCTTCATAACCTTGAACTAAACCTTCAAAGCCTGCTCACCAGCAACAGAAATGAAGAAAATGACAAGAAAAATGGAAAATAATATGTGTGCTTGGTGGGACTTTTACCCTGAAATTCACAGTTAGCCAGGGAGGACTGTCATGGAGATATCAGAACAGAGTCCTGCTCAGAACATGGTTAGGGTCTTGAGACAGATGACCACACTTACAGAAAAGAGGCTTGGAAAATGTTTAGGTCTCACAATTTAGGGCTCTCTGCAATGTCCTAAGAATGCCTTTCATTCTGAATGGCTGGTCTAAGGAAGGAGATGACTGACATGGGATGGGCTGGCTCAGCCATAGGGTTCCAACGTAGGCTTGGAAGTTCTGGCCAAAGGCAGGACTCCTTTACCAGTTCATGCAGAGGTGGGACATAAGAGGAGCAGATGGGTCAGTGGGACATAGACAAATGCCAGGAAACTGAGTCATATCTTTTGTTGAAAACGTTCTCATTTCTTTTTCCAGAAATTGTGACACATCTTAGCAGAAACATTTCTGAACCAAAATTGGGCAGGTAGTCTCCTAAAGAAAGAATATGATCATTATGTTTTTGGGTATTTAGGGCTTCAGATCATATCTATGAGTATCACTGTATATATATATTGGAACTAGCTTACAAGGTAACAGTTTACGATTGACCCTCGATTTTGTAGGAGGGAGGGAGATAGAGAGAGGGAGGAGAGAGACAGAGAGACAGAGAGGAGAGAAACTGCTTTGTTTTCTAAACACTGAGTGGCTTTGCTCAATGGGCATATATTGGAGAGCCTGTTCTGTTCCAGGTGAGGCTCATGAATAATGCACTGGTGCTGTCCTCAAGGAGTTTTCAGTCCACACATGGGGAACACAGCCGTAAATAAATAATGCCAGTCTTGGCAGTGTGAGACAGGAAGGCCAGACAGAGAGCATCATCTCTGTCCTGAGGGCTGAGGAATAAGTTTCCAAAGCAGGATGTTATCTGACAAATGCAATGTTGCCAAGCAAATACAAAAGCAGGTTATTAGAGGGAAGAAAGCAGCATATTAAAGTGAAACAGGCATGAACTGCCTTGTCACTGTCCAGCAACTCCAGGCCTAGTGCAATGGTATTAGCGCTTTGAGAATGACTCAGATCCTTGGACTGGGTCAACACTTCAACAGTTTTTAACTCATTTCTTCAGGCATTACTAGTGGAGCAAAATTTGATTATTAATCTCCAGAACAGACTCAGGGACTTCTTAAATGATCTCTACATATTAATTTCATTCTCAGATATCTGAAGGCATATACCATACACCAAGATCATTGTTTAGGATATTTCTGAGTTGATAACTCTTAATAACTTAAGTATAACTAAGAAATGAGAAAAATGCAAATGCACACCTGGGGAGATGATGGCTCAGTGGGTTTAGTTTTTGTTGAAACAGGAGAGGCAAAGTGTGGGCCACCAAACCCAAGTAAGTGCTCTGTGGATGTGACTGCCCACCTGAAATTCCTGTGCTCCTGATACAAAGACAGGCAGCCTCCAGAAGAAGGCTACTGAACTGACTGAAATGGCAACTTCTACATTAGAGACTCCAGCATATAAGTGGAAAAATCTCAGGGAAAGTATCTGAGGGCAAGCTCTGTCTTCTAGACACATATGTAGCCACAAGCATACAAACAGATACACACAGGCACACACAGCTCCTGTGCCTCCATGCACATGTTTTAACACATGTGCGCACACACACACACACACACACACAGAGAGAGAGAGAGAGAGAGAGAGAGAGAGAGAGAGAGAGAGAGAGAGAGAGAACCAACAACAACAAAAATAAACTACAGTAACTAAATATAAGGTCCGGCAAACTAGTAACAATTCTGAAAAGCCTGAAAATTCTCTTAAGAGGCTTACTTATTTTTAATGACTTATTAAGTCCCAGTATTTTATTTTGCCTCCCCCAACACCCCAAAAGAACACATACATTAAGAGAAAGCTACCTTCCATGGTCCAGACAAAAAACAAAAACAAAAACAAAAAACAAACAAAAAATAGTTTTCCTTTAAGTAGTGATGAGTATCAAAAGACTGAATTTATACAATTTGTATATCATGACAAAAATAACCAAAACAAATTTCACAATTTCTTACAATTTATGGTCATATGGGGCCATGTAATCCGTTGCAGGGACCCGCCTCAGTCACATACGGCCTACAACTTAAGCAATAGCTTAACATGCCTGAGTTCATAAGTGAGTCCTTCAAATGGACTTGCTGGAGTGGCAGCCACATGCTCCTAACAGGGACTTTCCACTTAATGCCCTAAGAAAGCTTTTTGCAATGGTCTAGGTAAAGCTCATTGTGAAAAAGAAAACAAAACAAAACAAAACAAAACAACAACAACAACAAAAAAAAAAACCACTCTGTCACCAAAAGATTAAAATAAAACATAAAATAGTCATGTCCAAAATTTCTGAACTATTTACCTCAGCAGAATATTTCGTAGCACAGCAGAGGGACTAAAATGAAAGCACAGGAGAAGGCGTGTGCCAGAGGTGTCATGGTGTCTGTGTGGATTTCACAAACTATTACATAGTACTAATCAGTTAGGAGCTGATGTCATGTCAGATAACTGCTCAGGAAACTTCACCGGCAACAGCTTACAAATAACAAATGGTTTTGTTCAACAAACTGTGTGGTTAAATTCATAAGTACACATGTGTAAACCAAATTTATACACTGTCTATATAACGTGGTTAGCAGCATTTGAAGCCACACATCATAGAGGAGACTGGCAGCTATCCGAAGTAATCTTATAAGAGGAAATATCTCAGGATTGAAAGGAATGTACAACAAATTCTTAATTGCCTTTTGAAGGCAAAGCCTGCAGGATTTGAACCTGCAGACACCAAACTTAAAGAATATATTTCCTTCTGGAAAATACATTTTAGAGCCCCCCCCAACCTCCTATTTCCCAGAGGTTACCTGTATCCATTGTTTCTTTTTAGCTCTTAGCTCCACCAGAAAAATATAAGAAACGTTACATTAATACTCATTATATTTGATTAGGTAAATGTCAAGTGTATGCATTTTAGTATTTTTCTTTTTTATCTTTTTTATTACTAATTAATTTTTTTACACTCCATATTTTATCCCCACCTGGCCTCTAAACTCCCTGGGTCCTCCAGTCTCTTGAGGGTTAGGTATATCATCTCTGAATGAACACAGTCCCAGCAGTCTGCTACTGTATGTGTGTTGGGTGCCTCATATCCTCTAGTGTATGCTGCCTATGTTGGTCCAGTGTTTGAGAGATCTACGGTGTACAGATTAATTGAGATTGCTGGTCCTCCTACAGGGTCACCCTCCTCCTCAGCTTCTTTTAGCCTTCCCTAATTCAACAACAGGGGTCATTGGCTTCTGTCCTTTGGTTGGGTGCAAATATCTGCATCTGACTCTTTCAGCTGCTTGTTGGGTCTTCCAGGATGCAGTCATGCTAGGTCCCCTTTTTGTGAGCACTCCTTTAGTCTCAGAAATAGCGTCAGGCCTTGGGACATCCCCTTGAGCTGGATCCCACTTTAGGCCTGTCACTAGACCTTCTTTTCCTCAGGCTCCTCTCCACTTCTATCCCTGTACTTCCTTTAGACAGGAACAATTATGGGTCAGAGTTGTGACTGTGGGATGGTCCCCCTGTAGTGGCTATTCCTGGTTGTCAACTTAACTATATGTGGAATGAACTACAATCTAGAATTGGAAGGCTCACCTATGATCCTAATTTGGAGGCTCAGAGACATAAGTTTCTGACCTGGACTTAGCATGGAGATCTTGAAGCATGGATTCCAGTCAAGGTCATCTGGGATTAAAGGTGTGGAGACATACACCTTTAATCCCAGACTTCAAGTTCATCTGGGATTAAAGGTGTACACCTTTAATCTGGGCTACACCTTCTACTGGAGACATATATAAGGACATTGAAAGAAGGAAGACCGATTCTTCCTTGCCGGCTTGCTTCGTGGGACTGAGCAACTGCAAGATCCTTGGACTTCCATCCACAGCTGCTGCTGACTACTGTTGGGGAGTTGGACTACAGACTGTAAGTCATCGACAAATTCCCTAACTACATAGAGACTGCCCATACGATCTGTGACTCTAGAGAACCCAGACTAATACAGAAGTGGTACCAGGAGTGGTTCTAGAGGAGCAGAAGTATAAGGATGAATGTTTCAAAATTTTGGAGTTGGTTGGTGGACCCACCAGCACTCTCAATTACTGAAACCTCTCCAAATTCTCTCCCTCCTGGGAGCTCGGGGGATATTGAAAACCCATGGATGAAACTATATTCCAAGCTTAAAGAAGCTAAAGCCTTTGATTATCTTGATGAATTAGGTGATTCGGTGGTATACAATACGTTCTACAAGTTGGGGAAAAAACCGGAAAATGATTTTGCTGGCTTGTTACTCTTAGCATCTCGGGAGAAAGCAATGAAGGAAAAGAAGGAGTTGTGTGATAAAATCGAACAGCTCCAGACTCAAGTAAACAATCTAAAAGTTTCCAAGTGTGCCCTTGAAGAGAATCTTCTTTCCAGCAGCCATAGAGCTCAAGTAGCAGAAAATCAAACTGAAGCACTCATTATAAGGTTGGCTGAAATACAGCGAAAATTCAAGTCTCAACCTCAGAGGGTGTCAGCAGTTAAAGTAAGGGCATTAATTGGCAAAGAATGGGATCCTATAACTTGGGATGGGGATGTGTGGGAAGACCCTGTTGAATCTTCAGATTTTCAAGGATTTGCTCCACCTGAAGTAGTAGTACCCTCAGCCCCACCCCTTGAATTAATGCCTTCTCCACTTGAGGAAAGTAATCCCTCAGAGCCTGATAGACCAGCAGTGACTTTTACTGACAATATTGATGTTTCTCCGGGCCCACCAATAGTTTCTTCTAGACCTATAACCAGACTCAAGGCAAAACAGGCCCCTAAAGGGGAGGTAGAAAGTGTAGTCCATGAGGAAATACACTATACTACTAAGGAGCTTAATGAGTTTGCTAACTCATTCAAGCAGAAGTCTGGGGAATATGCATGGGAATGGATTTTAAGGGTGTGGGATAATGGTGGAAGGAACATAAAATTAGAGCAGGCTGAGTTTATCGGCATGGGTCCTCTGAGTGGAGATTCTAGGTTTAATATAGAAGCTCGCACAGTTAAAAAAGGTGTCAAAAGTTTGTTTGATTGGTTGGCTGAAGTATTTATTAAAAGATGGCCTACTGAAAAGGAGTTGGAGATGCCTGATATCCCTTGGCTTAGTGTTGATGAAGGGATTTTAAGGCTTAGGGAAATTGCAATGCTAGAGTGGATACGTTGTATAAAACCTAATCCCCCACAATGGGAAGGTCCAGAAGACATGCCTTTCACCAGTCCTATAAGACGCAAACTGGTGAGAGGGGCACCGGCACATTTAAAGAGTTTTGTTCTTGCCCTTTTCCTTGTGCCAGACCTTAGGGTTGGAGATGCTGCTGCTCAATTAGATGAATTAAATTCAATGGGTTTAATCGGGCCCCGAGTTAACAAGGGCCAGGTGGCAGCATTGAATCGCCAGAGACAAGGTGATCGTAGTTTTTATAATGGACAGCGTAGACAAAACAATGTTTATAATGACGTACCCGGTAATGGGCAGAGAGGTGGAATTTATAATGGTATGACTCGTTTGGACCTTTGGTACTGGCTAATCAATCATGGTGTTTCCAGGGATGAAATGCATAGGAAACCTACTGCATATCTGTTTGAGCTGTATAAGCAGAAAAATCCTCAAACAAATGATAAAAAGGCTGCAGTGAATCATGGCAAAAGGCAATCTCGGCCAGTGAATCAATTTCCAGACTTGAGCCAGTTTGCAGATCCAGAGCCCCTTGAATGAAGGGGTGGCCAGGTTCCCCTGAGGAAGGATTTTGATAAGACACCTAAAAGTTTTGCTGTTACACTTTCTCCAATTCTTCCCCAGAGGGACCTAAGGCCTTTTACAAGGGTAACTGTACACTGGGGGAAAGGAAATAATCAGACTTTCAAGGGCCTATTGGATACTGGTTCTGAATTGACACTGATCCCAGGAGATCCCAAGAAACATTGTGGCCCTCCAGTTAGAGTAGGGGCTTATGGAGGACAGGTGATTAATGGAGTTTTGACGGATGTCCGACTCACAGTAGGTCCAGTGGGTCCCCGAACACATCCTGTTGTCATTTCCCCAGTTCCAGAATGTATAATTGGGATAGATATACTCAGAAATTGGCAGAATTCTCACATTGGTTCCCTGACCTGTAGAGTGAGGGCTATTATGGTTGGAAAGGCAAAATGGAAGCCTTTAGAGTTGCCTCTGCCAAAGAAAATAGTGAATCAAAAACAGTATCGTATTCCTGGAGGAATTGCAGAAATTACTGCCACGATCAAGGACTTGAAAGATGCAGGGGTGGTGGTTCCCACCACATCTCCCTTTAACTCTCCCATCTGGCCAGTGCAGAAGACAGATGGATCATGGAGGATGACAGTTGACTATAGAAAATTAAATCAGGTAGTAACTCCAATTGCAGCTGCTGTACCAGATGTAGTTTCGTTACTTGAGCAAATTAACACATCTCCTGGAACCTGGTATGCAGCTATTGACCTGGCAAATGCCTTCTTCTCAGTACCGGTCCATAAGGACCACCAGAAGCAATTTGCTTTCAGTTGGCAAGGCCAGCAGTATACCTTTACAGTTTTGCCTCAAGGATATATTAACTCTCCTGCCCTGTGTCATAACTTAGTTAGAAGGGATCTTGATCGTTTGTCTCTTCCACAAAATATCACATTGGTGCACTATATAGATGACATTATGCTGATTGGAACAAGTGAGCAGGAAGTAGCAACCACTTTGGATTCATTGGTAACACATATGCGTATCAGAGGATGGGAAATAAATCCAACCAAAATTCAAGGACCATCTACCTCAGTGAAATTCTTAGGAGTACAATGGTGTGAGGCATGCAGAGATATTCCTTCTAAGGTGAAAGATAAGTTATTGCACCTGGCCCCTCCCACCACCAAGAAAGAAGCACAACGTTTAGTGGGTCTATTTGGATTTTGGAGACAGCACATTCCTCATTTGGGTGTGTTACTCAGGCCTATTTACCAAGTGACAAGGAAAGCTGCTAGCTTTGTGTGGGGCCCAGAACAGGAGAAGGCTCTTCAACAGGTCCAGGCTGCTGTGCAGGCTGCATTACCACTTGGACCATATGATCCAGCAGACCCAATGGTACTTGAGGTGTCGGTGGCAGATAGAGATGCTGTTTGGAGCCTCTGGCAGGCCCCTGTAGGTGAATCACAGAAGAGACCTTTGGGATTTTGGAGCAAAGCTTTACCGTCATCCGCAGACAACTACTCTCCCTTTGAAAAACAACTCTTGGCCTGCTATTGGGCCTTAGTGGAAACTGAACGTTTGACAATAGGACACCAAGTTACTATGCGACCTGAACTCCCCATCATGAGTTGGGTGTTATCAGACCCTCCAAATCATAAAGTAGGGTGTGCACAACAGCAGTCTATTGTCAAATGGAAGTGGTATATACGTGATCGGGCCAGAGCAGGTCCTGAAGGCACAAGCAAGTTACATGAAGAAGTTGCTCAGATGCCTATGGTTTCTACTCCTGTTACAATGCCATCTGCTGCCAAGCATGCACCTATAGCCTCATGGGGTGTTCCCTATGACCAGCTGACTGAAGAAGAGAAGACTAGGGCCTGGTTTACTGATGGCTCTGCACGTTATGCAGGCGCCACCCAGAAGTGGACAGCTGCAGCATTACAACCCCTTTCTGGGACAACCCTGAAAGATACAGGTGAAGGAAAATCTTCACAGTGGGCAGAACTTCGGGCAGTGCACATGGTATTACAGTTTGTTTGGAAGAAGAAATGGCCAGATGTACGATTGTTCACTGACTCATGGGCTGTAGCCAATGGATTGGCTGGATGGTCAGGGACGTGGAAAGATCACGATTGGAAAATTGGTGAAAAAGACATTTGGGGAAGAAGTATGTGGATAGATCTTTCCAAGTGGGCAAAGGATGTGAAGATATTTGTGTCCCATGTAAATGCTCACCAAAAGGTGACTTCAGCTGAGGAGGAGTTCAACAATCAAGTGGATAAGATGACGCGTTCTGTGGACAGTCAGCCTCTTTCCCCAGCCATCCCAGTTATTGCCCAGTGGGCACATGAGCAAAGTGGCCATGGTGGCTGAGACGGAGGTTATGCTTGGGCTCAGCAACATGGACTTCCACTCACCAAGGCTGACCTGGCTACAGCTGCTGCTGAATGCCAGATCTGCCAACAGCAGAAACCAACACTGAGCCCCAGATACGGCACCATTCCTCGAGGTGACCAGCCTGCAACCTGGTGGCAGGTTGATTACATTGGACCACTTCCCCCATGGAAAGGACAACGTTTTGTTCTTACTGGAGTAGATACTTATTCTGGTTATGGATTTGCCTTTCCTGCGCGTAATGCTTCTGCCAAAACCACCATCCGTGGACTCACAGAATGCCTTATCTATCGTCATGGTATTCCACACAGTATTGCTTCTGACCAAGGAACTCATTTCACAGCCAGAGAAGTGCGACAGTGGGCCCATGATTATGGAATTTACTGGTCTTACCATGTTCCCCATCATCCTGAAGCAGCTGGTCTGATAGAAAGATGGAATGGCCTTTTGAAGACACAGTTACAGCGCCAATTAGGTGGCAACAGCATGGAGGGCTGGGGCAGAGTTCTTCAGAAGGCAGTATATGCTTTGAATCAGCGTTCAATATATGGTACAGTTTCTTCCATAGCCAGGATTCATGGGTCCAGGAATCAAGGGGTGGAAAAGGGAATAGTTCCACTCACTATCACTCCTAGTGACCCGCTAGGAAAATTTTTGCTTCCTGTCCCCACAACTTTAGGTTCTGCTGGCCTAGAAGTTTTGGTTCCAGAGGGGGGAGTGCTCCTACCTGGAGCCACAACAAACATTCCATTGAACTGGAAGCTCAGATTTCCCCCTGGCCATTTTGGGCTTCTAATGCCCTTAAACCATCAGGCTAAGAAAGGAATAACTGTGTTAGGAGGGGTGATAGATCCAGATTACAGTGGGGAAATTGGATTGCCTCTCCACAATGGAGGTAAGCAGGATTATGTCTGGAGAGCAGGAGATCCCCTAGGGCGTCTCTTAGTACTACCCTGTCCTGTGATTAAAGTCAATGGGAAACTACAACAGCATAATCCAAGCAGGATGAGGAAGGATGACCCATCAGGAATGAAGGTATGGGTCAATCCTCCAGGAAAAGAGCCAAGACCTGCTGAGGTGCTTGCTGAAGGTGAAGGAAATACAGAATGGGTAGCAGAGGATGGTAGTTATAAATACCAGCTAAGGCCACGTAACCAGTTGCAGAAACGAGGATTATAAGTAATATGAATGCTTCTATCTTATTTTGTTAAGGATACATTTGTCTTCCAATTCCTTTAACATCAATTGGTATTGAGACACTAAAAGAATGTTCCCAAGGGACATTGCCCCATTGTAAATTTACAATTGCGTTTGCGATTGTACGAGGAATAGTTATATCATGTTAGGCGTATTCACGACCTTGTTATTGTTTCATGTGGACATGAGATATTATCTGTGTCAAGTTGACAAGGGGTGGATTGTAGTGGCTATTCCTGGTTGTCAACTTAACTATATGTGGAATGAACTACAATCTAGAATTGGAAGGCTCACCTATGATCCTAATTTGGAGGCTCAGAGACATAAGTTTCTGACCTGGACTTAGCATGGAGATCTTGAAGCATGGATTCCAGTCAAGGTCATCTGGGATTAAAGGTGTGGAGACATACACCTTTAATCCCAGACTTCAAGTTCATCTGGGATTAAAGGTGTACACCTTTAATCTGGGCTACACCTTCTACTGGAGACATATATAAGGACATTGAAAGAAGGAAGATCGATTCTTCCTTGCCGGCTTGCTTCGTGGGACTGAGCAACTGCAAGATCCTTGGACTTCCATCCACAGCTGCTGCTGACTACTGTTGGGGAGTTGGACTACAGACTGTAAGTCATCGACAAATTCCCTAACTACATAGAGACTGCCCATACGATCTGTGACTCTAGAGAACCCAGACTAATACACCCCCCCTCCCTAATTTGATTCCCTGTCTTCCTGTTTGAGGTGAGCTCTATAAATTCCCTCTCCCTAATGTAGGGCATTTCATCTAAGGTCCCTCCCTCCCTTTGAGTCCTGAGAGTCTTTTGCCTCCCAGGTCTCTGGTGCATTCTAGAGGGTCCCCACCCCTAACCTCCTATCTCCCCGGAGAGGTAGCCTGTTTCCATTCTTTCTGTTGGCCCTCAGGGCTTCAGTCCTTTTTCCTCACTCAATACCAGATCAGGCTTCCTTCTCTACCTCCAACTCCTCTGCCCCACCCACTTTCCCTCCCAGGTCCCTCCCCTCTCCCATCTTGTGATTGCTTTCTTCTCCCTTCCAAGTGGGACTGAAGTGTCCTCACTTGGGCACTTCAGCTTGCTATATTCTTTTGAGTTCAATGGACTGTATCTTGGGTATTCTGTACTCTTTTTTTTTTTTTGGCTAATATACACTTATTAATGAATACATACCATGCATGTCCTTTGGGGTCTGAGTTACCTCACTCAGGATGATATTTTCTAGTTCCATCCACTTGCCTGCAAAACTCAGGCTGCTCTTGTTTTTAATATCTGAGTAGTATTCCATTGTGTAAATGAACCACATTTTCTGTATCTATTCTTCTGCCATGGGACATCTAGGTTGGTTCCAGCTTTTGGCTATCACAAATAAGGCCACTATGAGTGTTTTTCTTTTTTAAAAGAATTATTTTTTTTATTTTAATGAACGTAAATATTACCAATTGTCAGTTTTCCTCTCTATTATGTAATAACAGTTACTGACAGACATAACCAAACGTGGACAGATTTTTGTATGTGAAATCTGTTTTTTCTACCTGAGCACAGTGATACCATCTGATGAATTTTTATAAAATTTTGACTTTTTGAGGTCAAAAGCTGAAAAAATACACATATGGAAATAACACCTGATTGGGGATTAACTTAGGGCAAATTTATTCTATTTCTTCTATAATTACTAGTGCATGGTCTAACATGATTCTGGGACTGTTGGATAGCTGTGTTCCTCAGTGACTTTTCATGGCCCATAAGAATAAGATATTTCATGGCTCCATGCTGACTCAAGAGCCCAGAGTGTCCAACCATGACACAAAAAGCTACTGCGAGTGCAGCCTGCTACACAGTGACCACCCTCTGCTTACACATTAATGGGGATGACGTCACCAGTCCAAGTCAATAGGAAACCTGTTTTATTGAAAACTACTTTTCTATTGATCAGCAGGTTATAACCTTTTGGTGCTCTTTTGATTTAACCAAGTATTCCTTCCGCTTTATTTCTACACTGAAAAGAAAGGGCCTTGTAAATGAAATTACAAGTCTTGAAATCCCTTAAGATCCCTCCATTCCATTTTACAACATGGAGTATATGGGCTTTTGTTTCCTGGTTTCCCCCTGTCTTTATCTAACTGTTTTCACATTTTTCCTTCTTTTTTTTTTAAAGCCATACCCCACTTTTTAACACTCTCTCTTTTGACACTATTAATAATGTCCTGTCTCTGTGCCACCTTTGTGTTCCCTCATTTCCAGCTTGTTTTCTGCATATACTTGAATTGTTTTCTACCCCCACTCCGTGTGTTGAGATCTGTCTATTGAAAAGAAACATTTTTTTTTTTTTTTTACCTTCCACACAGTCAGCTTTTCTGCAGACATGTCAATGACTGAAGGCAAAGATTGTGGAGGGGGCTACTGAGTCAGCAGAACCTCCAAGATGAATCTGCTATGGAAATGTCAAGTGTAGAAAGCAGGAGAAGCTGAAGCCAATGTTCCAAAGACAACAACAAAGTACATCTCTCGATTCCCAAGAGCATAGGCCGCACAGTCTCAGTGCGGATGTCTTATTTAGAATCATTCCTTTCTAACACCATCTTGTATTATTTTATTAGATCTTGCTCTACCTTACTCCAGTATAAGTACTGAAGGTGACATATTTAAAACTGTTCGACTCCAGAGTGCATTAATCTTATTTAAGCTCAAGATTCTTGCATATGCTTGAACAGAATGTTCAGAAAATAGAACATTGGTTTAATGGGATCTTCCTAAAAGTTCTTTGTCTGTTCAGTGTTGAAATAATATTTCACAAAGTCCATTTTATTCATGATAAAGTATTCATGATAAAGTAATATAGTATATTACTTCTAGGGGATTAATAACAAAAACTTCCTGTTTACCATCTTTACTTTAACCATGGAACTATTGAATAAACTACTATACTTTTTGTAATGAAGCCACAAAGTTCTTCTCATGCAAGAAAGTTGAAAAGGAAATATGATATAAGTTTGAATATGCACACTAATCTCCTTGTTCTATGTCTACCTCTTGAAAATGAAGTGGCCCCTCAAAATGCTCTTGGAATTGAAGGGTTAACATATGAAGCAAACAGAGTGCAGGGATGGAACATTTAGTTGGTGACTGGACCATAGAGGTTCTGACACCATCAGTAGATTCAAAATCCATGTAGACTGTTTCAAAGTGGTGGAATTATGAACCTGACTGCAAGGAGAGGTCACTTGAAACTAGTCCTTAAAGCCTACATCTTATTTCCCTTCTATTCCTGCTTCTTGGCTGCCATGAAATAAGCAACTCTGTTCCTTCATGATCATATACCAAAATGTTCTGCCTCACCACAGCTCAGAAAACAATGCATCAGCCAAGCATGGAATGAAACCTTGAAACTGTGACCCAAATAACTCCACCCTCCTTGAATAGGCACCTCAAATGTCTGTTCACAGTGATAGATGGTCTGACTATTGTTTCTAATGAGGACAGCAGAGAAAGCTCTAGATACATAAAAGATTTCAGGATTTGTAAGGGATCCTGGAATTCACTGGAGATAATGTGTGTTCATTGAGTAATAATATAACAATGGCATTGTTTAAAATATTTTAAGTATATAACCCAATGCAATATTAACATATGCCATATCAAGTTAAATTTTACTATTCCTATGTTAATTAAGGCTCTTGGCAAGGTTAATTGATGTGCATAAGTCAGAATGAGCAGTAAATAATAGAACAAGAATACTATTGGGTGACACTTTCTGTTAATATCTACTGTGACAAAATACTGTCTAGCTTAGAGTCAACTTAAACATTCCTCTCTTGACAATTAATTTTAGAATCTGTGTGTTGGACTGGATTGTTCATGACAAGTGGGTACTGTCAAATTTGTCACCTAAATAACACAATGGAAACAGGGAGAACTGTACACACTACCCAAGAAATGAGAATATTTTGGCAGTCCTTGATCTACCAGAACAGTAGACATGTCATCAGTGGTTAAATTACCTCAGGTCTGGCTTCAACATACATTACCATTTACTCTTCTGTGGGCTTTTTGCCTGTAAACTTTCCCCCAGAAAGTTCACTTTAGCTCCTAAATTAGCTGGAACTGTAAGTGACACCCAAAGAAAATTCAAGCATGCACGTGCAAAACTTCAGTGGCTCCTGATGTCCAAGAGGAAGTGGATGTCTAAGAGACTTGATTGGGTGACTAGACATGATGCTTACTTCCATCAACTTGATAGCAGCTAGAATCACTAAAGACGGTGCCATTGGTCATGTCTCTGAGGGCTTGAAGTGGCACCTTACACACGGGCAGTGTCATTCTGTGAAATGGGTTTCTGGACTGAATAGAAAGGAGAAGCAAGCTGAGTGCAAGCACTCTCCATCCTCTACTTCTGGTATTTGGAGGCACCATAATCACCCATCTCTTGTCCCTACTGCCCTACCTTCCTGTCCTCAGCCCTGCATCTCCTCAAGAGTTGTAATTCTTTTTTCCTTAAGTTGCTTCTGTTGGATCTTTTATCACAGGTAGCAAAAGACACAGTTTGCAAGAGCTCAATAGACTGAGGAGAGCTTCATCCCCACCCTCTGTTTCAGTTCTTGTCTTGGCTTCCCTTAATGATGAATTGTAACTTGCGGAACACATTAACCCTTGCCTCCCCCAAATCACTTTTGGTCAATGTTTTGTCACAGAAATGGAGTGAAAGCTAAGCATATAATGCCATCTCTCCACCTACACAGTTTTTATGGTCAGTTTTAGTAACTATCTGAGGCTTATCTGTTTGCTCATTTATTTATTTTTATGTTTTTATTTATGTGAGACAGAGTTTCTCTATGTAGCACTGGATGTGCTGGAATGCACTCTGTAGACCAGGCTGGCCTTGAACTCAGAGATCTAGGTGAATCTTCTTCCTGAATGCTGAGATTAAAGGCATGTGCCACCCACACCTGTGCAACTACTTGAAAATCAATTATATAGCCACTCAAAATGCATTCTTCTAATGGAAGCTGTTGGACATTTGAGCACTGGTTTCTTGGACTTCCTTCCTTCCTCCCTCCCTCCCTCCCCCCCTCTCTCTCATTCTTCTCTCATACATTATATCCTGACCTACAGCAGTTTCCCCTTCCTCTTCTCTTCCCTGTCTCTCCCCTCTACCTCCTCCACAGGTCTGCCAGGAATATCAACTAAACAGGGCATATCAAGTTTCAATAACACACGTTACCTTTCCTTATATCAAAGGAGGCAACCCACTAGGGGAAAAGGATTCTTTTTGCCCAAAGCAGGCAAAAAGAATCAGAGACAGCTCTGGCTCCCACTGTTAGGAGTGGGACCAAACTACACAAACATAGCATAAGCAGAAGACCTAGAGAGACAACTTGGTGGAAAGGTAGAAACCTAGCAGAGTGGAAACTCTCAGGAATACATGAAGATGACCTAAAACTCCTACTAATGGTGGATATGGAGCCTGAACCAGCCATCTCTTGTTAACTAGGCAAAGCTTCCACTAGAGAGGTTGGGACACTAACCTGGTACTGCCTACAATATGTGCTGGAGTAAAGGTGGCCCAGAAGTTGTGAGAGTAGCCAACTAATGTGATGAGGTAGAGGCACACCCTGACATTGTCTGGAGGACCAGGGCACAGAGGCTCGATAGCTCATTGACTTAGAATAGAACTAAATACAACCAGAAAAACAATTCCCAGTGATAGTCGGCTCTACTTTTAGACAGGAATGGAACTAGCATAATCATCATCTGGGAAGCTTCACTCAGCTACTTTTCTTACATCCCAAGACCCCTGCCCAAGAATGGCAGCAGCAACAATGAGCTGGACCCTCCCACGTTAATCAAGAAAATGCTCTACAGACAGGCTCACAGGCCAGTCTACTAGAGGCAATTTCTCAGTTGAGATTCTCTTTTCCTGGGTAACTCTAATGTGTGTCATGTTACCCAAAACTAATCAACTTAGTGCTATTCCAAAAGATCATTTGAAGTATGCATATTGTCTTAGTTAGGATTTCCATTGCTATGAAGAAACACCTTGACCAAGAAAACTCTTAGAAAGGACAATACTTAATTGGGGCTGGCTTATACTTTCAGAGGTTCAGTCCATTATCATGGCAGGAAGCAAAGCAGCCAATAGGCAGACATGGTGATGGAGGAGTGGAGAGTTCTATATCTTCAACGAAAGGAAAGGAAGCCAGGATCAAACTGTCTTACAAGCAGCTAAGAGGAGGGTCTCTTCCTCACAGGGTAGATCCTGAATATCGGGCCTCAGAGCCTGCCTCACACAGTGACACATTCCTTCCAACTTGGCCACACCTATTCCAACAAGGCCACACCTCCTAATAGTACTATTTCTCATGAGCTAAGTGTATGCAAACCAATACACATATTATGATCCCCTAAAAATAAATGTGATTGTAAAATGGATATTTGACAGAAAGGAGTTTCGAATGATCTGTGCAAGTGCAGCAGAAATGACCAGCAAGGAGTAATGCAATGTTTCTATTTTCTATTATCCACATGATCAAAAGTTTAGACAATAACTACCTATAAGATTACAATAAAGTATCTTAAGAATATGTAGAGTTTGTGAAGATAAAATGCCAGTATAAATTTATGTATGCACCAAACATCAATGAGAGAATAGCTAAGTTTCAGAAGTAATGAGAGGACGTGATATATGAAGAGTTCTGAGTAATGATTTTCCAGTTCTATCTCAAACTTGCAAAAGAAGAAACTTACTATAAACAAGAACTGCAAACAAGCCTTTGCAACTAATTTTCATCAATCACTGGGGAAAAGGTGAAACATAAATAATGTATAACCTTACATCCCATCAGATCTATGCAGCACGTTGGATACACAAATTCAGCTAACTTTTGTGAACACCCACTCCTTATTGTATACTGTGGTTTCATGAAGAAACTATAGTTGAGAGACTCCCTGGGAATATGGTGCCAGCCTGGATATTGCTGTCCATCACTGCAGCAGCAGCAAAATATCAGAATTATCTTTGAATAGTTGTAAACCTCTCACTCCTATGTCCTATGCACTACTCAGTTGGAGGCTCCAGGGTTATGTGAAGTTAAAGTAGGTTTGGGAGGTATTGGTTTAATTCACTTGGGTTGTTCATTACTTAGAGAGAAGTATCTCAAAGGGTATTCATTTGGAGTTATGTAAATGAGTAATTATAAAGAATTGGTGTGTGAACGTTCATAAGGGAAACTGGTCTGAGGTTCTCTTTCCTTGTTTGGTCTTTGTTTGGTTTAGGTATAATCATAATTGTGGCTTCATAGAATGAATTGAGTAGTGTTCCTTCCATTTCTATTTTGTAGAATAGTTTGAAGAGTATTCGTTTTAGGTCTTCTTTGAAGGTCTGATAGAATTCTCCACTAAACCCATCTGATCCTGGGCTTTTTTATTTTTCTTTCTTTTTTTTTTTTTTTTTTTGGTTGGGAGACTATTTAATGACTGCTTGGGTGGACGAACACCCTCATAGAAGCAGGGGGAGGGGGATGGGATAGGGGGTTTCCGGGAGGTGGGGGTGGGGCGAGACCGGGAAAGGGGATAACATTTGAAATGTAAACAAAAAAATATCCAATAAAAGAAAAGAACTGGTGTGTGATGGGAGACCTATAACAATAGCTCTGCTGCATATTGAAATTTTGCTAAAATATTAGAGTTTATAGGTCCTTGCCCCCCCCACACAGAGGTTACTCTGGAAGGTGATGCTATGCTAATTTCTTCTATCATGACAGTCAGTTCACTTGTATATGTATACCTATTTGTAGTCCCTAGATAAGTACAATGAAATAAAATTTAAAAATAAATATTTTAAAAGATTTAAGATTTAAATCTTTATTCTGGTGTATCTTCCTCTTCTGAAGTGTGTTTTAAATTGCCAAGAGAAACTTGATCTCTAGGACCAGCCATTTCATTGAGCCTGTACATCCCAATGCATAAGAGTAAATTTTTTTAAGGAACATAAGATCCCCTTGCCATTGAAGGTGCAGTCCCCAATACAGAGCAGGATTGGTAAGTCTCAGACATAGCTTGTCCTTGCATAACATAAAGACGTTTCCAAAATGTTCCAAGAGTCTGCTCTCTTGTCCTCCCATTCATGATTCTGGACAAGCGCATGAATTACTAGGATGTTCACAGTCGTTGCATGGAGTGGCCCAGCAACATTTTTCAAAATTCAGTGATTGATATTACTCTCAATTATGTATGTCTGTGTCTGGATGTAACATAATTTGTTTTAAATTGTCATTCTAAATGTGTTTTGGCCAGAGTAAAAGGTGTAATTTACTCAAACTGCTGCACTAGTTTTGACCTTAAATATTTGAATATTTAATATATAATCCATATATAACCTTGCCTTGTAGCCACAAATGTCAGAGCTGAATTGTTTCCAATGAACATCCAAGGCAAACCTCACGCTACTCTTGGTGTAGGCAATTGGAACTTGACTTTTTAATACCATATCTTACAGAGAGTTTGACTGTAACACTAAGCTTTCAGATGGAGCTTTATTTTTCTATCTCAGGCACACACACACATACACATTTTCTTCTATATATTTAAGAATATATTTTGGCAATATTATTAGCTTATAAAATACATTGAAAATGAAAAATGTATTATATGTACTACAATTGAAGATGGACTTTGGTTCAAATGTGCACTCTATAACATTATACTTACCTCAGCATGCTTCCCTTTGTAACATTTCATTATTTCAGTTCCTATTCTTCCTTTTAATTATTTGTTTTAAAAACCAATGTATTTGCTTACAGATGTGGATCATTTTTGAAAAGTTGATTACTTATATCAGAATATCATCTATTGATAAACTGTACACTCATATGCAGATATAGTTTAGATATGATCTCAAATATATATCTTTACAACTATATACAAATATTCATTTATTATTGTGTATTAAATCCAGGCATCCTTGGTCTTTTAAATATTTGATTTTCATGTAATTATCAAATTCATTATTTCACACATTTGTTGATTTCCTCAATGATATATTTATCAAACACGATATTTAGATTGTAGCAATGATAACTAAGTTACAGCTCACATTGACATTTAGATTCAAAACTTTGAAACAATATGCACACGCAGTGAATGACAGTACAGGTAAATGGTTAATAGTATGGTGGATAAAGTGAATATAGACAAATGTAAAGGAAGATGTGTTAGTCCTGTGTCAATTAAAAATTTAAATATGATGATCAGGGAACCGAGAGATGACTCAGGAGTTGATAGCACTTGTTGTTCTTCTAGAGGACCAAAATTGCATTCTCCACACCCATATGGCAACTGAAAACCTCCTGTAACTCCAGCCCCAGAAGACCCTACTCCTTCTTCTGGCTTCCATGTGTACCAGGCTTGCGCATGCCATGCCTTTATATGTACAAGCAAAATACTCATACACATAAAGTATGTAAATGAATACATCTTTTGAAAACATGATGGTCAGGTAAGTTTAAGTAACAAGGGAAGAGCTTGAAAAAAGCTGGATAAATGCTATACCATTAGAGACGAGAACATCTGGGAGAAAACCTTTCTTCTTTTGTTTATGGGTTTTTTTATTGGATATTTTCTTTATTTACATTTCAAATCTTATCCCCTTTCCCAGTTTCCCCTCTCCCGGAACCACCCCCATCCCATCCTCCCCTCCCCTGCTTCTATGAGCGTGTTCCTCCACCTATCCCACTCCTACCTTCTTGCCCTCAATTCCCCACCTCTGTAGGCAGAAGCCATGGGCTGGTCCTGATAAGTAGCTGTAGATGAAGGGACATTTTTAACCCTTCCTTTCTTAACCATGTTAGATTCTCCTTAAGAAGTTTATCAGTGCTATTATATGTTTGCAGACTAGCTGTACTTTCTGGCTTGTCGTCTTAAGGTAAGCATAGTAGTGTTTGCAGTTTTCTTCCCATGTTGCACAGCTGGGCCACAAGGACCGTCCTTCTAAACACTGGTGGCTGCACAAGCCCCACTGTGCTGGCACAGCCGTCCAGAAGTCATTAGAACCATTGAGTTTCTCTGTAGCAAGAGGGGCCAGGGCTAAAGACAGGTGAATACATGAGGTGACAGTCGTGGGCTTTTAACTATCTACATTTTAAAAGCTTACACGTGCTTTGGGAAAGCAAGTCTCCCCAAGAAAAAGACTTGGAAAACTGTCAACCTTGAAGCTTTCCAGTACTCTGTGTCAGGTTCCGTAAGGGTACTACTAGAAGATCTTGCCCCAGAAAACATGGAAGTTTCTTAAAACCCAGAGGCATTTTATAGTTGCATCTTTTTTTTTTTTTTTTTTTTTTTTTTTTTACTCCATGCATTCTATGGTTCTCTAGGAACAGGACACTGGCCCACAATACAAAAATTTCTTCTCCAATACTTTCAGAAATACATTCATGAAATTGGGAGATGGACCTATCCTTATAACAATGTTTTTATTTATTACCATGCTGGTAAAATAGCAACACCGACTGTTTTCCCCTCCCGTTTACGCCATATCCATTCCTGGTTGTGCAGTGGAACTGAGAGGCTTGGACTAGACATCAGCAGACTTATTTATGGTTTCACCTGCATCATAACTTCACTCCCTAATCTCCGACAAATTATTTAGCTTCTCTGAACTTTAGTTCCCTCCAACCAATAATAGAGATGTTAATAACCACCTCGACAAATTGTTCTGAGTATTGCAGGAGCATTACAGGAGAGAGCTTTGAGTGTGGCTAAGTCTGCATGAGAAAGTAACTAGTTTACTTAAGACATATGAGCGTAGGAAAACACAGTGGGAAACTGGACTTTGTAAGCTCCCTGGAAAACAATTGAATCTAATCATAAAATAGCATTATTCATTGCAGTTAGATAGCAATCTTGTTCCTAGGAGGTGCTCCATTTTGTGGAGAACAAAGGCACAATGAAGACAGGCAGTCACAAACAGGGTACCCATAAACAAGTACCATTAGTGAAACAGAACACAGAAGCTGAGCCCTTGGGAGTTAGTTCTGACTGTAGCATGGCTGCTGTGGGAAACCCTGCCGTCATTTCCCTCCGTCCCCCGGGCTTCTCTCCCTCTCCATTATCAGTTCATTGTTATGTCTGGAAATAGAAATCATAGCAGAATAGTTTCTGGTGAAGAATCTTTCCATTTTGGCATCAGTGTTGAAAAAAAAATCAGGAAGGAAAATGTCATTAAGTAATAGACCTATCACCGCTGCCCTTTGAAATTCCCCCTTGGATTTATTTAAAACAATCCTCCCTTGGTTTCCACCCGCAAAGGAAGCTTTCTGGTGGGGGTTTTTTGCTTCATCTGCCTGGCAAGGCTTGCAAAAGCTCATAGGTATTTTCGCATCTCCGAGCCAGACAGGTGCAAATCTCTCCTCATGATAAAAAGAATGAACTGTCCATAAAGATGCTGGTTTCCATCTGTTGAGACTACCGAGTGTGAGACGGAGAATCATCTATTGTTGAATTTACAGGGGCTTTTGTTTTATCTGGCTTTCTGTATTTCTTCAAATATAGCTTCTATAGTGAGGATTCCGAGGGGTGGGGTGGATAGAGGAGAGACGGCAGAGCATGAGGCGGGAAGAGGACAGGGGATAAGGGCATATCTAAGCCAGAAGGATAAATCTTGCAGTGCGTCTTATAGGAAATTCACCCTTACAGCCAGACTGGGCTGATAAAACTCCAAGCTCTCCGGCTGAGGTGGGGGTGTGGGTGGGGGTGGGGGTGGAGGGCAGGATGTGTGCAGAACGCAACAGCTCTTTCACCTCGAGAATTGCAGGTCCTGAGGCTCTCAGGTGAAAAACTAATGAGTGATTCAGGTGAGATGCATGATTGCATCCTTGAAGCTTCGAATTGAGGGCAGTTTTTATTAAATCACAAACAAGATTATTGCCCATCCCCAAGCAAAAAAAAAAAAAAAATTGGGGAAGTAGAGTGCCGGTCCCCAAAGGAGCACAAAACCAATATAGTAACTCTTTGTGGTCAGCATAGACTGCGATTGTCTACTCCCTCAAACTGGTATTAGTATTTTAGATAGCCCTAGTGTAGGGTGAATGTTCTTTCATTACTAAAAGGAAAGAAAAGAAAACCAACTTACATAGCTATTTCCACCTAGATGTGACATGCCACAGTAGGGTATCTCAACAACGTTTGAATAAAAAGAGATTTCTTCTGACCCCGACACTTCCTCAATTCCCATTTCATAGGAATGCATCTGTATCTGTTATATTTACATAGGTACACACCTATTCAGACAAAATGTGACAAAGAGTTTGAAAGGACAAAACAACAAAAGATTACTTCTACTATTCCGATATCAGCTCCAGAGACTCTAATTCAAGGATGAGCTACAGGAGAATTGCCAGCAGTGTCTACTAACTGGCAGGTGTTTCGATGGCTGCAGACCTAGTGGTTCAGAATCGAATCACAAGTATGCACAGAAATACTGAGTCTGTCTGCTCCAGCCAGTCTCTGTTCAGTGGTCACTACATGGGCGGGACAGCTTAGAAGAGCTGGCATAGTTTCACGTCCATTGTACCTGTCTTCAAAGACATGAGCAAAAATCCCACATGAGATAATTTCCTGGAGTCATAATAACCTGAGCTCTACAGTGGATTATAGTACTGTGCCTTGCATTTGTTAAGTACTTCCTACATGCGAAACCTACTGGGGTGAGCATTTAGTGTTTGTATAAAAAAAATCAATATCAAAAAAAAAAAAAAAAAGAAAGCATCAATAGTTTTCTTTTGGTAAATTCATATCCAAATCTGATTCTGGTGATGGGCACATAGGAGACATAAACCAATCATTTTGACCGTGTTTTGACAGGAAAGACAGCTGCAAAAGCACAAACGTAATTTTCTATGATTACAAGGGTTTTAGCTATTGTTGTATTTTCTTTTGAGAAAGTGTCTCACTATGTGACAAAAGCTGGCCTTGAACTTACTATGTAGGGTGGCTGGCTTCAAACTCAGTATGTAGTGTGACTGGCCTCAAACTAGCTGTGCATACCCACACTGAACCTGTCAAGTCTTATGACTGTAAGCATACACTACCATGCCTAGCTGATTAGCTACAACTTTTCTAAATTCTCAATTTCATTGAAGATAATAAAAAAATCCACACACACACACACACACACACACACACACACACATACACATTGATAATGACTGTATTGTCTATTTCCAAATATGTGCAACCCTGAGATTTGTGGCTCTAAAGCTAGCATGCTTGAAAAACACTTTTCAGACAAAAGGTAATTAGTGATGATTTGACTCAACTCTCTCTTTCTCATATATATTATTATTGTTTTTGTGACATATGTAAACTGTCTACCTTTATATCACGTTTAGTCTCAAGAATTTTACTCAATTATAATTCATGAAAATGACTCAATCCCTAAAACTTTCAGAAAAGAATGACCATCTGAGGCTATTTGCGCCATTCAGACACAGTAGATGTTAATAGCGATTCTGAGAGACAGTAAGAAAATGAGTCACAGGCGGCTGATCATTGTGGACAATGTTACCCAGTATTTTAATTGTGTTTTATCTCTTAGTTATTCTTGTCATCCCATCTACTGTTGTGAATTCCAGGACAGCAGAAATTAAAAGGCAAACTGCTTAAAGAAGTAGATACTGTCCCCTTGATCTTTGATACCATCTGTGCCATCAATAAAGCAGATGTTTAGAACGGCCGCTCTTCTGATTGCACGCAGTGGACTCCTACTCCAGCAGATCTCCCCCGAGAAAGCTCTGGACATCACTTCCTTCTGCTCTTTCGCCTGCCACGATTTCCCAAATCCGGCTTTCTCCATTAAAGCGGACTGGGAGAATCAGAGGAAGAAATCGGGTTTTAAATTCAAGGAGCCAGAACCACACTCAAAAGGAAAGTAGTGTTGTGTTTCCCATCCACTCAGTACTGCCAAAGGAGACGTTCGCAGGTTTCCTGCAGCTCGGCCTATCTCTATGCTGGAGAAAAAGATATTGAAAATGTCACAAAATTGTGTTTTCTTTCAACACGTGCCGGGTACACATAGCCACTAGACCACGAGAGGGTAGCAATGCAGTCCCATGAGCATCCAGATAATAGGAATATCTTTCCACTTCTTCTGTGGGGGCACTCAGTGCATTACAGTAGGGGGGGACCAGAGCCCATGGGATTTATGTTAAAGAACTTTCCATGCTGGTGTCAGGTCAGGGTAGACTTGTTAGAAACATTTTTCTTTAAGGCTAGAGAAGTAAAATCATGAGACCATCAGATGCCACCATGTGGAATAAGTCTATCTTCTTTGGTTACATACATCCCTTTCAAATCAATTCTAAATACATGAACTAAGAAGTTTACTAACATAAGAAAAAAATGCCAGTGTAGGCTGCTGAGATGGCTCAGCAGGTAGAGGGGCTCACTGCCAAATATGAGTTTGAACCATAGAGCCTATGCGGTAGAAGGGAAGAACCTCTTGGCAAGCTGTCCTCTGACTTCTGTATACACGGCACACACACACACACACACACACACACACACATACACACACACACACACACACACACACACACGATACACACACATGTGCACGCGCAGAACACACACTCTATTTCAGGGACATCTGGCTTCATCATCAATGCCATTTCTTTTGGAATCTCAGATCTGAGAGCACTAAGTTCATTGATGGACTGGAAATTCTACTGAGCATCACCTGGAAATTTTGGTATGTACATATATGAATGCATTACTCTACACGTGTGTGTATACATGTATGCTAAATAAAGTTAGACATGTTAACTAAGCCAACCCTGAATTTTTCATGACTTTAAAACCAAGATTTTTAAGTTAATTCACCTCGATTCTGTTTGACATTAAAACCTGATCTTACACTTATACCTGCTGGGAGAGTGGAAATCAGTTTTTGCCAATACAGTGGCACTGGGTTTATCAACCACTACAGGCCAGGCTTCATGCTTAGGAATAGTTGGCAAAAAAAAAAAGAAAAGAATATATACAATAAAAAAAATCAAAAAAAAAGAAAGAAAACAACAATTAAAAAAACCCTAACCTTAATACTTAATTGAGAAGAGGCTATTTATAAACTTTTGGCTATAATTTTCTATCCACTTTGTATGGATATTCATTATTTCTCTCAAAGATTAACACCTTTGAGACATTTAGAAGCAAGTACTACCTCAGAACCTGCTGAAGATGTTCTATAACACATGATATTATGTGATATCTTTCAAAGAGAAATATCTCCTAGATTCTTCCATTTGGGATACATGCCAATAAAGGGAGATGAATTTGTACAGTTAGTAAGTAGTTTTCATACAAATAAAATAGACACATTTCTACAGAGTGAACTATTTCCCACAGACCCTACCTAGCACAGGTAAACACTTACTTAGTAGAATTAGAACTTGCCTGTGATTTTACTGTATACACAAAGTTCTTCATCCACAATGGCTAAATCCAATACCACAGCTTACCAGGTGAAATGCTGGGCAAAGTCCAGTTGATATGTAATCTAAATAAATTATTAATTAAAAAAAACCACACTCATCAGAATCTTCCCAGCATTTGTTTCTAAAACCCAGGAGGTTTAAACTGTTCTTCACATTCGAGATCTCTCAGTGTTAGCCTGTAGAGATCCTCATTTGTACACAGGCATCACAGTGATGATTTTAATGATGATGATTAATACCTGATCCACCATCTTTGCCTTTTGTTGTCCAGTACGTTCTACTTTAGTTAGGAACATCCCTGGATGAGTGTATGTGCTGTGCACAGTTTGCTGGTACATCTGGGGCTGGCTACATGAGGGAACTAAGGCTTTTCCTGAGGGAAATTCAGTAAAATTATCTCCCATTACATTTCCCGAATACTACTCATTAAAAGCTGAAATAAACTTTGATGCTCTTGGTTAACAGTGCAGAAAGGAGCAGCCACCCTGCAGCTCAGCCCAATTTCAGAAAGCAGACAGGATTTCCAGATGACTTGGCGTTTGATTTGATTTTTCACCCACAATTATTACCCAGACAATCTTCCCTTCCTGCCTTGTTTTCTGGTGTTTTAAGCTTTGTTTTTAAAACTCCATTTTTTGAATAAATGTCTTTTAAAAAATGTGGCTCAGTAACTTGCCACTCGTGAAGTTTAACTCTATCTGTCGTTTCATTTCTGGTAGACTTTCACAATTTAGACTCATGTATGCTAAAAGAAAGGGAGGGAGGGAGAGAGGAGAAAATCCCACCCCACCCAGTGCTCCTCCATCTTCTTTCCTGCTGTTGAATTCATTGTTTGGATTTCTCCAGGAGCTGAGAAACTTTCAGGCATGCCAGATGAGAATTTTAAAAATGAAGCTCTCATTTAGGAGTCGCACAGTGGTGATACACACGCGGAGCCTCAATTTAAACCATTATTGCATACCATCTTTCTCCTTTTATAATAATCCATTAAATGCTTTCAAGTATGAAGAAGGAATAGCAACCTGTAGCTCCAAATGGAACCCAGATGACCTATAAAGCACACACCGACTCCCTGCCTGAGTTGTTAGAGCTCTCATCTCTAATGGATGGCGTTGTTATTTTACCATCCAGACAACTGCACACATCAATTATACATTCACCAATGTCATAAATCACTTTCTGAAGGCAACCTGTCTTTTTAGTTGCTATATGTGTCATCTCCCCCCTTAACCTCTGAAGAAAAACTTTGGTGTGTACATGTGTATTGCTAGGGGTGATGTCCTTGTTTTAAATTTACTAATCAATAATTGGACAGGACTTTGGGAGAACATTTAATGTTTATTCTCTCAAGAACAGACTGTACAAATATTGTCTGGTAATTGCCTATGACAACAATAGAACGCTCAAGGGGACAATGGCTATAGCTACTTCTCAGAGTGCTCTTTGAGTTGGGAGGAATTTTTGAGTTGACTCTTAATTTCTCAGACACATGTACACATTCTCAGACACACCCATTCAAAGCACACATGCATGCACACACATTTATTCAGTTTCCTTTAATATATATATATATATATATATATATATATATATATATATAGTCTCTGTGTATAGGTGGGTGTATGTGCCTGCAAAGGTTGATAATCAAGATAAGGAGAATATTATCAATAGAACGTAATTAAGGAAAAATGATAAAAGCCACTCTTAAATTTTGAAAGTGTCCTCCAACATGTGTTAAATGGCATCACACACTGAAGCCTTTTAATCTTCCCCATGCAGTATAGTTGCCCAAAATTCCAAACAATTTTGTTAGTCTAAGACAATAGAATATCCACAGAGAGAAAAAAATTATAGAATGCATGCATGAACCCTGGGAGGACGAGAACATAAAACAACCATTGGTTACCATGAACATCCTCAAAAAGATTTAGAGCTGGGCTAGGCAGCTTACTCCTGAAATGTTCATACTTGGAAGGAGGAGTCAGGAAGATGGATGAACGTTCAAGTCTAGCTTGAGCTACACTAGGGGTTATGAAATATATCGATATATTTCTTCTACTTTTCCATCTCCAACTCCATGCATTCTTTAGTGTAGAAATGTACTCTCTGTTTCCCTGAATATCAGATGGCCACATTTCAAAGCCTGTACAAGTCTCTTCCCCAGGCCAGGGAAATGACTTGGTGGTCAAAGAACTTGCTGTGCAGAAGTGCTAAGAAGAGCTAAGAAGAGCTCCATGTGGACTCATATGCAATTCTAGTGTTGCTACAGCAAGACATAGTATGGAAATAGGGGGCTATCCAGAAGTTTTAAGGTGAGCTAGCCTAGCATTAGCAGTTGGGAACAAGAGATCCCATATCCAACAAACTAGAAGGCAAGGAGCAATACCTGAGGTCCTCAACCTAACCTCTAATTGAGTGTGTTGGTGTGTAGGGAACTGCACTCATGCAAATATGAATGTGTGTATGCTTGCACACTATAAACAAAGATTGTTAGGGTAAAAATAAAACAGAAGTTTTCTCCAATATAAGCCTAGCCAGTTATTTTCTAAGCAACGTTATAGTCTTACTGTTCTGACTTCCTCTGGAATATTGTTTTTCTTAAGATCCAGCCTCTTGTAATACAAACTGGTCATACTGGACTGTCACAGCTTCTCTTTGTGGCACTGACACATGCGCTATGGCAAGGATTTGTACTCTATTCTTATTTGTCTCTCCTGTAGCACTTTGCCCAGTGCCTGGCACTGAATGAGTACTTAGGAATGTTTCTAAAATTGGACCATAAAAATTCTATTCTTGTATTTAAAACTTGGGGGAAAAAAAGCATCATATCTATGGAAGGAGATCCCAGGGTCATTCCCATGCTGAAGCTGTCATTCAAACACTGGGATCCATACCATATCCATACAATTCTTTGCTAGAAGCAGGTAGATAAAGAATCACAGCTTTATTTGGATAGGCCAGTTCCAGGAGGCACTGGGGTGAGAAAGATTCTTATTTTCATAATACTGGGAGAGAAACAGCTTAGACACATCACTGGAGAACAGGGGAAGCATCATGGACTAGAAACTCAGGTCTGGATACCTTTGAGTTTTTCTTTTCAGAAAAATTAATAACATGTATGTTTCAGTGTGGGGGGCATGGATACATGCACATGTGTGCATGTGTGTGATTGCTAGGGTGGGAATATAGACATCAGAGGACTTCTTCAAGCAGTCTGTTCTCTTCTTCTACCACGTAGGTTCCAGGGATGAATCTCTGGTCATCAGGCTCGGCGGTAAGAAGCCTTAGCCACCAAGCCACTCGCTCATCCCGTGTTTTCGATATTCTTATCTCATGTACACTCGTTCTGAGTTATCATAAGTATCTATTTCTCTGGGAAGCATCCCCAATGCCTGTTTTCCCCAAGGCCTACATTTCCTTCTTTTGTGAACTCCTCAGGACACTGTATTATCACAAAAGCTTCTGTGAATAATCTTGATTTTGAGATTGCAACAATTATTCCTTAATCTTTGTATATTCAACTCCACCCTGTGCTTGACATTAAGTAAATGTTTAGGAATTATATGTGGATTGAACTAATTGGTCAACTTCACTGCCGCAGCTAGGTTTTTGCCTTGTAACCCCTGGCCAGTGACTTGTTTCCGAACCTCACTTTTCAGATCTGCAAAATGGAAACCAAGATTTAACTGAGTCCAAAGTTATAATGAGGATAAGCTAAGATAAAATGTATACAATTTATGATGCTGTTCTTACCTATGCATTATCAATTGTCGTCAATATTACATAAATCATTAATTTTTAAAATTAATGATGGCACTCTGGTTTCATTGCTAGCATAATGCTTTTGGAACTCATCCATCTACATGCCAGTCAACACTCAACATTAGAATTAGAAGTAAATTAGAGGATTGCCCTCATATGTCATATATGGTCACTTGGTAGACATGGAATTTTTACTCTCCAGCTCATTTCTCTATGCTATGATGGGGCTAATTAAAAACTGGCGAATGGATTTACACCACTGCCATGGAGGAAGAGGCAACAGAGAAAAGGAGAATGGTTGATCTTTAGAGAAAGTAAACAGTGTGAGTCCCACATTTGCACCAGTTGCCTGCCAGCAGACAGGCTCCGTACAGTACTCAGCAGACTAGGTGAGTCAAGTATACAGAGATGCAAATTCGTGAAACGGAGGCACACAAGCTAGCAAGTTGGGATGTGAGAAAGGAAGGAGGCACAATTGTGATTATCTTGGAACTTCCTTCCACTCTGAGCTGAACAAGGGGCTGGGCGGAAGGGTGGGGAAACCATGGAAGTCAACAGACCACACCTGCAGAGCTCACGAAGCACTAAGGGTGGTTTGTGGTCTCACCAGAAGAGAGAGAGACCAAACATGATTGGTTTAAAAATAATACTTGAACCAGGTGTAGGGACACATGCATATAATACAAGCACTTGAGAGGCTGAGAGGGGAAGAATCAAGAGTTTCAGCCAGCAAGGACGTTACAGCAACACCTTATCTCAAAATATTATAAGCAAATAACTTAATAAAATAAAAAAATGGTGTTTGGAAGTATCAAAATTATGCCAGGAAATTTATCTAATAGATATTTTTCTGAAGAGAAATGAAAAGATACAACAGTTCTGAGACATTCTTGTCTTATTCTAGCAATGTTATGTTTAACAGCGACATTCGAGTAATAACCCAATGGCCTCAACTGTGGAGTGAATACAATAATTTGTGTCCATACAGTGAAATATCACTCAGCAAACAGAAGAGAAATGAGTACACATCCACACAGAAAATATAGGTAAAACTGTCAGGCATTAAGCTAAGGGTGAGAGAATACACTATAGAATTGTGGGGGAAAGCTGCATCTAAGGAATGCAGACAAGTGTGTCACAGTGGTTTGAGATGTTCCAAAAAAATCTGTGTGTGACATGAAATAATTCTTGAAGAGAATGTAGATCTTCCTTATCTCTATGGAATAATAGATGACTACATGGATTTTTCAAAACTCATCAAATCATTGATTTAAATGAACAAAGCTCCTTTTCTTGTTTTGTACAGCTGTAAGTATTCTTTTAAATTGAAAAGTGCGTGCGTGCGCATGTGCGCACGCGCGCAAACACACACACACACACACACACACACACACACAAGTATTCTGTGAACACCAACTATCAACAACTAGTAGGAGGTAGCTCACTCTTTCCACCAAATAGGTCCAGGAGATCAACCTCTGGTCCTCAGGTTAGCAGCAAGGGCTTTTACCCACTGAGCTGTCTTGACAGCCCCTAATAAACATTTTAAGCAAACAAACAAACAAACAAAAACAAAAATAAGACAAAAAATCAGGCAAGAAAACAAGCCCCACAAACTTACATTTGGATTGTTAATGTATTTCTATTTCTCCACAAAAAAAAAAAAAAAAAAAAAAAAAAAAAAAAAAAAAACCTCCAACCAGTGATGTGTGCAAATGCAATGCTTTCCACTGATTTTTAAAGACAAGCCAGGGTACTTGTTAAGATCATGGATATTAACGTTGGCCCAACAAAACTGTCAGTCAGAACTACTAAGTTAGAGGCATACATGCATCTAATTTAGCTTTTCATTTGTTCACTAGGAACACCTTTATGTTTAAAGTGATGACAAAAAAAAAAAACATCTTACTTAGGTACCTACATATCTTTCTTTTTTATATAGGTATAGAAAATGCATTTTAATCACGTGCTTAACTAAGAATGGTTTCTGCAGTGCCTAGATTTAGAAATTTGAGCATAAACAGTGTTTGCAAAAATGGACAGAAAATGGACATAATGATTTGTTTCCATGACAGGCTGATCTCATGAAGTCCGTTCCCTCACTTCTTTCTATAATATTTCTATATTTGTATCCAGTAAATTATGGATAGATCTTATAATGCCATAGAACATCTCATTAAATTATCTGAAATAAATGTAACATAAAACTCATCAATTCTGTTTCATTTACTTCTCTGAATGGTAAGATTCTTTTAATTCACATAAAATTCCTAATCAGGATTGCCCAACACAACCTTGCTACATTTGCTATGGAGAGTGCATGAACTCAAGCTAGGATGAGGTAAGTACAGTTTATTAGCTAGCTGATAGCTCACCAATGACCATAAGCAATCTTTAACTGCATCAAATCTCTGAATTATCATCTATAGATCCACTCTGTGGTGTGAAGATGTCTGTGTAGGAACTAGCATGTTTTCTATAACTTCCCACAGCATCTCACTGAGTGTATACTTCCCACAATCCTAATTCATCTTAACTCCTCTTCACCATGGTCTTCACCATTTGCTATTTACACCCAGAGCCTCTAGAACTTGGATTTTGTTCATTTCTTTTAAAATTACGTATTTATTCTGCTCTAAAAGGGAGGAATCTACTTAATTGTAGTTTTGATTTTAGTTGTTTTCTAGTTAATCAAAGACATATTATACTTTGGACAATAGAATCCTTTTGCTGTCTCAGTGGGGTTATGGAAGTCTAACTGAGCTACCTAAGGTGTCTCCAGCTGAAATCAATTTCATAGTGTGAATTTAATTGTCTCATTCTTATGTGGAAAAGAAAATTCTTTGATATTATTCCCACATCCATCATAAGCACCTGTAAAGATTTTAGGATCGTTGAACTAATGGGAGGACCATAATAATATATTATGGCTCAGCTGGTTCGTTATATTTTAAAAGTTCTATTCTGTCCACATTTTTTCCAGCAGTAATAATAATAATAATAATAATAATAATAATAATAATAATAATAAATGGTGGCAAAAGTAAAAGCAGTCTTAATATTTTATACTGTAAAACACTGGTTGTTTAAGGTTGCCAAGGCACTGCCTAAATAAATGTTTTCATAAAGCAATATACGAGCTCTCTGCACCATTATGTAATGCCAGGGAGAAGGTCATATAACTTTCTCATAAAATCTCCTGCTTTTGCATCAGGTAAAATGTTCCACAATAATTGTATCAGCTGTCCATCACAGTACCTCAGGGAAGCATGCTGTTAACAGGGTCATTTCAACTTCACAGTTGAAGACACCAAAGCACAGACACATTAGTGCTAACTTGTCCAAATGAACACCATGAACTAGTGAACCAAAGCTCCCCGTGACAAGGACACCTCTCAGAAGCAGGTGCCACCCAGGAAATGGCAGCATGAAGGTTAATTTCAGATTAAACTGGGGCAGCATGAACACTGGGTCATCTTGGGAAGATGTGCTAAAATGCGCAGGGACAGGGTTGGTCATGGTTCATAAACCATGCCTGCCGGTGTTCCCCTCTGCGCCTTAGCACTCCACTTTATTTTCACAAAACATTTGCGCCAGGAAGACTATTTCTTTTATCATTAAAGTGAAGACAGAAAGCAATACTTTTTCTTCCTCCCAATAAGAATTAAGTGCTTCATCCACGTGGGTTTACCAGGGTCCTGTTTACTCTGTTTTAAGAAATGATTTTCAATTTTTGATAATTAAAAATCACACAAAATAATGCCTTCTACACATGACATTTTACAGGCAGACTGGTAGTAGTTTAAGTTAACCTAGAAAAAGAAATGATCTACTGAAAGAAAGTGGAGACTAAACGGACATTTAAGTTAACACGTATTAGGCCATAGTTAGGGTTTTAAGGTCCACATTAATTTCTAGTACATTTGGAATTTTCTTTTTTTTTTCTGAGTATAACATTCAAAAATATCAATATGGTTTGGGCTCTTTCTAATGAATCAACTACAAACATTTATGAACATATACTCTGAGGTCGTTACCGGGCATCCCTCCCACCCCATAAGACTGCAACACTCGTGTGGGTAAAGGACATGGAGAGGAATCACTCGCTTTTCTGTACATGAACAACTACTTACATCCTGAAAGCCTATCAGCTGTGATCGGTTAGCATGTTACCTCTGAACTGAGCGGCGAATGCTCATATCCCAAAGGGCTTTATGTGGAAGATGCACATAAAAGGAGACGTGGAAAGTCTGGCTCCGGGTCACGCCTACATTATTCTGACACTACTCCCTTCACAAACAGGCCCGAAGTCTGGGGTGCTGTGCAACCCACTTCAATATATTTCAAAGATCACAGACTTTATGCTGCTTGATAATGACAAGAGAGTCCCTTGAATGCCATTCCAAAATCTTCTCTCTCCTCTCTTCTCTCTCTTCTCTCTCCTCTCTCTCTCTAGTCTCTCTCCTCTCTCTCCCCTCTCTCTCCCCTCTCTCTCCTCTTTCCTCTCTTTCGTCTCTCTCTCCTCTCTCTCCTCTTTCCTCTCTCTCCTCTCTCTAGTCTCTCTCTCCTCTCTCTCCCCTCTCTCTCCTCTCTCTCCTTTCTCCTCTCTCTCCTCTCTCTAGTTTCTCTCTCCTCTCTCCTTTCTCCTCTCTCTCCCCTCTCTCTCCTCTCTCCTCTCTCTATTCTCTCTTCTCTCCCCCTCTCTCTCCTCTCGCTCTCCTCTCTCTCTCCTCTGTTCCCCTCCTCTGTCTCTCTGTCTCTGTCTCTGTCTCGGTCTCTGTCCCCCCTCCCTTTAAAATCACTTCCTACTGCAAAAGTGACAACTAGAATCCATTAAAGATCAAGGCTTTTCAGTCAAAGAAATCTGTTTTTTCTTTTATATAACACTATTTAATAGTATAATTTCCTAATTCCTTCATGCTTCATCTCTGTGCTTTTTTTTTTATTTTTTTTGAGACAGGGTTTCTCTGTATAGCCCTAGCTGTTCTGGAACTCACTCTGTAGACCAGGCTGGCCTCAAACTCAGAAATCTGCCTGCCTCTGCCTCCCAAGTGCTGGGATTAAAGGCGTGCGCCACCACCGCCAGGCACTGTACTGTTTTCTAATGAGACATAATATTCATATACATTTACAGGGTGTATTATAATAATTTATTACTTATATATAACATGAAGTAATCAAATCAGGTTGCGATGGTTAGTATTATCACTGTCAGGACAAATCTCCAGGCACACCTGTGAAGGGATTATTCAGGCTTTGGGCACACCTGTGAGAAATTGTGTTAATTAGGTTAATTAGATGGGATGACCCATCCTAAAAGTGAGTGGTGCCATTTCCTGGATTCCGATCCTGGACTGTAGAAAAAGTGACATGCTGGATCCTAGCATTTATCACTATGTTCCTGAGAGTGGATGCAACAAAACTGACTGCCTCCAACACCTGCTGACTTGATTTCCCCACTACACTAACCTCTGCCTTCAACAGTGGGCCAAAATAAACCCCCTTTTAAAGTCGCTTTTGTCAAGGTCTTTTATTACAGCAGCAAATATATAGAGCACTAGGCACCTGCATCTCCTCAAACATGAGTACTTTTCACACCCAGGGAATACCTCTAGTCATTTTTAAATATACCATAAATTATTTTCACTTATAGTCACAACGCTGTACTAGCAAAGAACCACAGATAATTCTTCTACCTCAACTTTTCCCCTCTGCCCTTTCCAGTCTCACAACTATTACAGGATTCCGTTCTCCAACTTCTGCAAATAAATGACGCTCTTTGATATTCATCTCTGTGCGACTCTTTCATTTAAGAGGATGATCTCTAGTTCCAACCATATTGTTGCAGAGGACACTGCTCTAGTCCTTTTGTGTGCACACATATGTATGTATAGTTGTTACATACATGTGTGCGTTTGTACATATATGTGTGCATATAGATCTTACATACATGTGCATGCACACGTGCATGCAGCAGATTTTCCTTATTAATTTATCTACCAAAGGGATCTGGGTTGATCCGATATTTTAAGGTATTATGCATAGTACTGCTCTTTTGGGGTACAATAATTTCACCTTTGACTATGCGTCCAATAGTGAAACTGATGGATCACATGGTCAGTCTGTTGTTAGGCCTTTACAAGAGAGATTTATAACTGTTAACATTTACATCTCCAGGCTTCTTGCAAGCTTCAAGATATTGAGCATGGCAAATATTTCATGATGATGGGAGTTCAGGGTCTATATTAATTTCAAACACATTTAGAAGTCAGCCTCCTAACATAGTTCTTATTTTCCTTTGAAAGTTGATAGCATGATGACTGGCTGAGATAATAGGCTATACCTCTGGTTTGTATATGACGGTTAGTATTAATAGCCTCTGTGACAGAGTCTAGAATAACCTGGGAGATGAGCCTCTGGACATGCTTGTTGGGGTTATCTAGATTATGTCTGCTAATTGATATGAGAAGATCTAGTTTAATTTTGGAGTTGGGGTCACTCCTAGGCATGGAACCCTGAGCTGGATGGGCAGGAGAGAGTGAGGACTTACAGGCATTTGTCTTTCTCTGCTTCCCAATTGTGGGTGAAATATGACCAGCTCTCTTGACATGACTGATGAGAGTTCCTTGAGCAGTGAGCTAAACCCAGACCTTCCTTCCTTAACACGTTTCTGTCAGAGTTTCTGGGATGGAACTGGGTTCTTAGACTAGACAGCTATTCATTGGTAAACAGCCGTTTTTGGAAGCAACTCAATAATCCATCTCTTAGAAAAAGGTTAAAGTTAGCTGGGCGGTGGTGGCGCACACCTTTAATCCCAGCACTTGGGAGGCAGAGGCAGGCGGATTTCTGAGTTCAAGGCCAGCCTGGTCTGCAGAGTGAGTTCCAGGACAGCCAGGACTACACAGAGAAACCCTGTCTCAGAAACAACCCCCCCCCCAAAAAAAAAGGAAAAAGAAAAAGGTTAAAGTCTATAATAAAATAATTTATGGAGTGAATTACTGCTATTTTTAGGAGCAGTGTTATGAGTCTCAGAAATATCTGAGTAAATAAAGCTAGATATGGAAGTATATGTGTGTGTTTGCTGACATGTAGCAAACATAGCATAGGTTTCTATGCTAATAGAACGAAAAACATTGTCTTTATGTGACTTGCTATTTTGAAAGATGCACAGATCTTTTTCAGTGTGATGAAAATATTCTAGATATTGATAGATCCCACTGTAGTGTGACTATTCTTGGTTGTCAACTGCAGTACATCTGGAATTAACTAAAAGCCAAGAGGCTGGGTATACTTGTGTGAGATGATCCTTAGTTAAATCTCTTGAAGTAGAAAGATCCATTCTAAATCTAGGTCTTCTGAAGTGGGAGGATCCAGTTTATATCTGAACCATACCTTCTGATGACAGCCGATATAATGTGTGGAATTACTCTTGCTGACAAACCCTTTCCATCACTAGCATTAGAGCCTACTTCTTCCAGATCCAATATATACTGAAGACCAGCTGAGACATCCAGCCTCATGTATAGACCAGCTATGGAATCCTTGGACATTTCATTGGTAGACAAATATTGTTGGACTAGCTGGATCACAGCTTGAAAGTCATTTTAATAAGTCCCATAATATATAAATTACATACATTCATATTGTAATATATTATATTATATATGCTATAAGATAATATTCATTAACATTTGTTCAGGTATGATTTCTCCACCCCACCTCTGAACAACAGAGCAGTATGGCTGCTTCTTTTTTTATTTGATTGCTTGATGGTGTTTCCTTGAGAAGCTCCCAACCCACACTGATATACCTCACTAGAACCTCCGTTTGTCCCCTAGGTTCCTATAAGCTACACATTCTGTGAGCTCACCACTTATTTGCTCTTTAATGAGAAGCATCTTCTTCAACCAACCATGTTTATATTTGCCTTTTAACTCAAATGACACCCTTCTGTGATTTCCCGTTTTGACAGTCATAAATAAATCAATAATAAAATGTCTTTTTTTTTCCTTTTCAACTAGGACTGCAGGACCTTAAATCAGGACAAGGCTACCTTAAGGAAGTGTTAGCCCCCAACAGTGGTTAACATTTTACTAATTCACAGACAAACTTTAAAAGAATCATTGAAAAGGATAGAAAAGGAACATTGATTATTACACAGTACAGATTTAAAGTCATTGAACATAAGAATTAAGAATGTAATGACTAATGATTAGTCATTATATTATATATTACTTTTAGTATATATTATTTATTTTATATACCATTATATAATTATTATAATATTCATAATATTATTATGAAAGTAAAGCTGAGATGGGTGAGTATCTCTTATCTGTTTCCTTTTGTACAGAAAAAGCTGGCATTGGTGCCCCACAATGCTGTCTTCCTTGACAGGAGGGAGACAACAGTTAGGATTCACCCTCACTGTTGCAATACCAAGTACTTCATGTACAGCAAACACTGGCCTTCTGGGTAATCCTGGTGAGATAGGGGTAGTTCTCGTGGTGAGGATGACCACAGCTCTAAGGAAACCTCTTCCCTGGCCTCACCATGCTGGAAAAGCAGAGTAACAAACTTCCTGCAATCCTGACTTTATCAGAATAGAAACAAGGGAAAAATTCCCAGGCATTTTATAAATGCTAAACTATCTGGTGCTTTATAGTCTTGCCTGGAAATTCTGAATGGTTTCTGGAAAATTCCGGAAACTCTTGCTTCCAACTTGAGTTCGTCTTCTACATGGAACAGTGCCACCAAGGCTGCAGGCATGCGGATGGTGAAGCCCGTCCCACACTGCACGTCTTCGGGGCCACTGTCTTACTTCAGCACGGCTTCTCTACATCCCACATTATGATGACTCTATGTAAATGTAAGCACGGCTTCCCTGGACGTAATTTCATGGAGCTAGCTCTCTGCTGTCTTCAGCAGTGAAACTCAAGCGGCAAGCCTGACAAGCCCAGAAAAATGAGCGCAGTTAACTTCAGCCGCCCCTGTTCATCCGAAAGCGCGTGTCAGTCTCTAAATAAGCTTTTCATTTTTCCATTCAGTCTGCTGATCTTTGTTGATTTACAGCACGAATGAGCATGGCACATGGCGACTTGTAGAGTGAATTTTTTTTCCTTAAATAATAAAACATTTATTGCAGACGCATCAAGCTAGCTAGTGGCTCTAAATTATTGTGGCAATGAAGTGCCATGTTACAACTCATTTACATCCTTCCGGAGACTCTCCATTACCAAGGTAAGTCATTTAATTCCATCTAAGAAGAATGGCTTTGCAACATATATTTACTGCAATTTGGACAATATATATATATATATATATATATATATATATATATATCATATTAGAAATTATGATGAGGATCCATCTGAACCAAGCGCAAACAAAATAAACTACTCAGAGTGGATTGAATTATTTCATATAATTTTTGCTACAGAGATACTAAAATAACTTCAGAAAACATTGAGAGATGAAGTCAACTATGCTTAGCTTGCGGTAGCTGGGAAAGCGTAAGCTTTAGAGTGTAATTTGATATTCTCTCCAATTTGTCTTTGTTTTCCACTCTTCCTTCAAGGGAAATGTGAAGTGTGAAGTTTGTCCTGTTTTTCTATCATCAGTTACAAATCATAAACTTTAGTGACTTATGGAGTGCTTCCTGTTTTTATTAATGCAAGGGGCTTGCTCAGTTAACATACCCATCAAGTTGATATCAGATTCACTTAATTAACTCCTCCTTTACCTTGATTCTAAGATTCTGATTTTCTACTCCAGTCCTACATTTGGCCAATCACTCATTACTCTCTGTTTGAAATATCCTTAAATATACACGAAACTTTTATATACATTTTCAATTATATAAATATTGTCACTTTGTCTTTTATTTTATCCACACCCAGTAGAAGTTTTATATACCTGCATTTGGCTACATAGTGTTAGGCATTAGCTTCTAATTGCAGAACTATGACCAAAGCATACATTGTGAACATACAATCATCTTCCTAAACTAGAGTGACTCCAATACCCAGCTGTAGTATCTGATAAATGCCAACATCTAAGTTCTCCTATGAACCTATGAGACATATATTTCTCTACGGTTCATTGCAAGAGTTAGGTTCCTGAGTCACATGGAGAAATCACATAAACAAACTAAGCAAGAAGAAACTGTGACAGCATGTACAAAAACACACAAACATGGATGCAAATACATCAGGAAGGAACATACACTTGTGAACGGACTCAGGCAGATGAGAACATATACAGTAAATTCATTAAGTTCTTCAAGGCTGTGCCAAGCATGACACATTCGGAGTGACAAATTTATCCTGTACACTCAACATGCCTGCATTCACAGAAAGTTTATGCATGTACTGACACTTAAGCCTATCACAAGTTCTGCAGCTTGTAGTCAGAAGTATCTTGAGTACACAGAAGATCTGTGATCTTAGCACAAGGGCTTAAGTGCTCCTATCTCCCCACACTCTCTACAAATTTAGTTTAATTATTACAGATTTGCTTACCTCGAGGCTGCAAATTATCTTTATTTTAATCACCCAATTACTGAGTTGGAGTTTCTCTAAAAATTATTCATGATTGGTTTAGACTTTCCCTTCTGTGCATCATATGCACATAGCTACTTTGCATAGCTTGAAATGATTTTGTGTCCTTTCGTTTTATAATTTCGGAAACTGCATGTGTATGCTACATGCTAAGCAGTGTGTACATAATTTATTTCATGTGGCCAGATCCATTCATATTTATTTACTTTGATATTTACTTTGGAAATCTTGATGATTATCTCTATTTATGTCCCAGAGGACAATGCAGGTTTTTTTTTTTTCCTGGTCTGCTAAGCCCCTTATTCGCATTGTAATGCTTAGTGCAACCAAATTCCACATTTATGTGTATTGTTAATTAGAAATTCATGTCTATTTTTTCCGATGATAAATATTGTTCATTCTTTACTTCATAATCCAGGTATATACTCATGGACTCTATTTGTCAATCATTATTCATCTATAATCATGTCTCTTAGTTCTGTTTTTGAAATCTATTTGCCTCTCAGCAAATCCTAGATTGTATTTATTAAATAGCTTTGATTAAGGAAGGACACAATTTATACCTCTGATTTATGGGTTCTTCATCTTCTATATACATTTTGGGAAGACTTTTCAAAGTATCTCAACTATATTTTATTGAGTTTATTAATGAACTTAATTTATATTTGGATATATCGTGATAAATTGATTAATCTATCAATATAGGTCTGCCTTTTTCAGACTTTAAGAAAAATATTACCACAAAAGCAGGGTTCATTCAGATTAGGATAATTTATAGGTTTATGACAGAAAATAAATATAAGCATTTTTTACCCTTAAAAATTGCATCTTATTTTCCTATCATGATTTTCTCTTTGATCCTTTTTTAAGATAGTGAATAATTTAGGCTTTGTGGGCTAGTCATTATATCATAACCATTCAGTTCTGTCATGGTGATGAAAAAGAAGCCCCCAGACAATAAATCAACAGTTGGACATGGCTACATTCCAATAAAAGTTTATTTTGGAAACCAGTTGACAGCTGGGTTTGGCTAACAGGCATTAGCTGACTGAACCCTGCTATAGAGGAAGAAAGCTAACTTGTTTAAGCCATTGTGTGCAGCAAATTTGTGAATTCCCTAATTAGTAGGAATAATTGGATTGCTGATTAACTGTAGAGGATTTATATTATATAGACACATGACCTGTAAATAATGACAGTTTGTATCTTTCATTTTAATTATAGAACTTTTCTCCTAATTACCAAGTTGGCCAGAATTTTCACTTTTGTATTAAAAATCCAGTGGCAATGGGTATCCTCGTCTTGATGCTCACTTTACTGGGAAATCAGAGTCTTTTTATTTTATTTTATTTTAGTAAATGCAATATTGTGCAAAATGTTGGGTTGGTTCATCTGTGTTAACAGTAAATTTATGAAGTTTTATCTTTTATCAGATAAAGACATATTAGTCACTGATCATCATTGTATTTTTGAAATAAGCTTCAACATAACATTTTTCTCTTGAAATTATTTTTGAGTCAAAATTATGTATAATGAAATAATACAGTTTAAACATACAGTGCAATGGGTTGTGATAAATGTAGACACCCTAGTATTCATCATTGCAGTAAAGACGGGGATGGTTTTCATTATAGAGAAAAGTGTGCTCCTGGTTTGTTATATCCTCCCCATTTCAAAACCTAGTAGGACACAGCAATTTTTCTATCACCAAAAATGAGGCTGCCCTGTTTAGAACGTTATATTGATTAAGTCATTCTTTCACTGTTCATGTCTTTTCTCTGCATTTATGTGACTGAGAATATAAGTCAGTCAGCCCTTTTTTTATCATTTTATCTCTAAGTTTATTTTATGAATCTAGGGAATGTTGTATGCTACCTGTTAGACAATAATAGGAATAGTTCTGGATTTCAATTATTAGATTTGTTATTAGCAAACCAACTATGAATGTCTGTTTCCAAAGTATTATGTGCACAAATGGCTCCAATTTCTTAGATAAATACCTACGATGACCTAAGATTCTTAATGTGGATTTTTGAGCTTTCTTATCTATTACAGCATCTAAAGCTATATATTTCCATCTAATGATTGTTTGAACTCCATCCAATAATGTAATGTTGTGTTGGTATGGTCAAACAACCCAACATATTCAATTTCCTTTTTGATTGATTTTTTTTGTCACATGAGTTAGATAGGACATATTTTTTTCAAATACTCAATAATTTTCTCACTATATTATTGCTTCTTATTGATAATTTACATTTTGTCAGGAATAGATCGTGTGTAATAATACTTTTTAGTTATTTTATTTATTTACATTTCAAGTGTTGTCCCCTTTCCAGTTTCTTATCCCCTACCCTTTGTCTCTATGAGGGTGCTCCTCCACCCAGCCACCCACTCCTGCCTCACCACTCTAGCACCCTCCTATGCTGGGGCATCAAGCCTCCACAGGACCACGAGCCTCCCGTCCTATTCATGCCAGATAAGGCAATCCTCCACTATATATGTATCTGGAGCCATGGATTCCTCCATGTATACTCATTGGTTGGTGGTTTAGTCCCTAGGAGGTCTGGGGATTCTGGATAGTTGATATTGTTGTTCTTCCTATGGTGTTCCAATCCCCTTAGCTCCTTCAGTCCTTCCCCTAACTCTTCCATTGGAGTCCCTGGGCTCAGACCACTGGTTGGCTGCGAGTGTCTGCCTCTTATTAGGTGATGGCAGAACCTCTCAGGGGACAGCTATACCAGGCTCCTGTCAGCAAGCATTTCTTGGCATTGGCAATAGTGTTGGGGTTTGGTGTCTGCAGATGGGATGGATCCCAAGGTGGGGTTGTCTCTGGATGGCCTTTCCTTCAGTATATGCTCCAATTTTTTGTCCCTGCATTTCCTTTAGACAGGAACAATTCTGGGTTAAAATTTTTGAGATGGGTGGCTGGCCCCATCCCTCAACTAGAAGCTGTGCCTACCTACTGGAGATGGTCTCTACAGGTGCTATCTCCTCTTTGTTGAGTATTTCCGCTAATGTCATCCCTGAGAGATGGCTCAGCCATTAAAGGCTGGTCTTACAACCAAAAATAATATTTTTAGATATATCGAGAATTGTTGCATTTGCGGGTATATCTTGCTAAAAGTTCTACTTTATTGAAAAAGCAGTGGTTTGTTTGGTGTGTGTATATAGGGAGCATGTGGAGGCTGAGGTGCAGATGAGTATGCCTGCACGCATATGTGTCAAAATTCAGAGGTCAACCAATCTCAGGTGTCATTCCTCAGATTTCATTCTCCTTGTTTTTTTTTTCTATATTCTTTGTTTACATTCCAAACGCTTTCCCCTTTCCCAGTTCCCCCTTCTCCATATGTCCCATAAGTCCTCTTCCCTCTGCCCATTCCCAATCACCCCCCCCCATTTCTTTGTTCTGATACTCCCTACAATACTGGATCAAGTCTTTTCAGGACCAAGGCCCTCTCCTTCCTTCTTCTTGGGAATCATTGATTTGCTAATTGTGTCTTGAGTATTCAGAGCTTCTGGGATAATTAATATCCACTTATCAGTGATTGAATTTCATGTGTATTCTTTTGTGATTGGGTTAACTCACTTAGGATGATATTTTCCAGTTCCAACCATTTCCCTACATATTTCATGAATCCATTGTTTTTTATTGCTGAGTAGCATTCCATTGTATAAATATATCACATTTTCTGTATCCATTCCTCCTTTGAGGGACATTTGGGTTCTTTCTAGCTTCTGGCTATTATAAATAAGGCTGCTATGAACATAGTGGAGCATGTGTCTTTGTTGCATACAGGGGAATCCTCTGGGTATATGCCCAGGAGTGGTATGACAGGGTCTTCTGGAAGTGTCATGCCCAATTTTCTGAGGAACCACCAGAGTTATTTCCAGAGTAGTTGTACCATCTTGCAATCCCACCAACAGTGGAGGAGTGTTCCTTTTTCTCCACATCCCAGCCAACACCTGCTGTCTCTTGAGTTTTTAATCTTAGTCATCCTGACTGGTGTGAGGTGGAATCTCAGGGTTGTTTTGATTTGCATTTTTCTGGTGACTAGTGATGTTGAACATCTCTTAAGGTGCTTCTCAGCCATCCGAATTTCTTCAGGTGAAAATTCTTTGTTTAGCTCTGTACCCCATTTTTAATAGGGTTATTTGGTTCTCTGGGCATCTAACTTCTTGAGTTCTTTGTATATATTGGATATTAGCCCTCTGTTGGATGTGGTGTTGATGAAGATCTTTTCCTAATTAGTTGGTTGCTAAAACTACACAAAGATCCAACAAAGAAAGAGAACTTCAGGCCAATTTCCCTTATGAATACCGATGCAAAAGTACTACATGAAATTCTTGCCAACCGAATCCAAGAACACATCAAAATGATCATCCACCATGATCAAGTAGGCTTCATCCCAGGCATACAGAGATGGTTCAATATATGGAAATCCATCAATGCAATCCACTACATAAACAAACTCAAAGAAAAATACCAACATGATCATTTCATTAAATGCTGAAAAATCATTTGACAAAATTCAGCATCCTTTCATGCTAAAAGTCTTGGAAAGAACAGGAATTCAAGGCCCATACCTAAACATAGTAAAAGCAATATGCAGCAAACCAGTAGCCAACATCAAACTAAATGGAGAAAAACTTGAAACAATCCTCATTTTTGAAAAAGGATCCTTTATTGGCTTGGACAGTGGGCTGGCTAGTAAGAAAGCCCCAACAACCAATCTGCCTCTGCCCATATGGCGCTGATATTATAAGGATACCGCATCCTGCCTGGCTGTGTATGTGTGTGTATGTGTGTACCCATGTGTGTGTCTGTATATGTGTCTCTGTGTATAGTGTATGTGTGTATATGTAGTGTGTGTGTATTGTGTGTTAATTTTGTTCTGTGGACCAAACTCAAGTCTTCTTTCTTGCTTCACAGAATTTACTGATTGAGTCATCTCTCCAGCCCACGGTTTCTGTTATCACTTACGTAGCATTTATATGGTATGCTACAAATTCAAGGAGGTCAAATAATTATTTTTTCCTTTCACTACACATCACTGTCTTGATTACAAATTAATAAACATCTTTACACTAGATGATGTTAGTTCTTCAGTTTTGATTACTTCAGAAAGTATGACAGGCATTCCATATATGTTTCAATAACTTACCTCCTAATGGAATAAAGGGTATAGGATGTGATTGCTTTGGATCTGCAAATTAATTTTAAAAGCTGATAGCATAAGAAACTTGCATTTTAAGTCCATAAATTTGGCATATCTCTTCGTTGTTATTAATTCCTAAGCAATTTTGTAAAATCTACCAGTGTTCCAGGACATAATTTGTCAAGATTACCCTAGGAATTTTACATTTTGTGCTATTTGTCTGGATGGCACTAGAATGTTCATTGCTATCAGGTAAATTATAACTAATTCCCTATTTTGCTGAAAATGTTTACTTGTACTGTTTTATTCTGTTCTTTATTGAGCCAAAATATGCTCTTCTCTGTCTCTCTGCCTTCTTAAAGGGCTACGATTGTGCCTTCTTTCCTATGATTGGCCTTAATTAATCTGAGCACTTCTTTAGGACTCACCACTGCTCAAAACTAGTTTACTAACAAATTTTGTAAGTAAACTAACATTTACTTAGTGGTCACACTGGGAGGCACAAACCGCATAAGAAACTTACAGAGAAGCCTTGGAATTGTGCCTTACCATGTCATGGATAAGCATCTGAACCTTAAAATAACACAACTAATTCATTTCTCCTCTCCTATTTGAGGGGTTATTGACTCATACCTGCACATATTTTATACATTCTATTTACTGTTGCCTTGTTTTCATTTATACTGGCATTACCTACTTAAAAGACTAAAAATAGAAACATAACCACAAATTTAGCTTTCCATCTTAGTAATCTTAATTTCTTTACATTTTTTTCATGTGAAGTTAAATTTCTTTCTTAATTCTCATGCCAGTCCACCATGGGTGCAGTCCCCCAGATTTTATCTAGCTCTCCCTTCTGATAGATATTTTATTGAAGTATTCAATTCTCCATGTATGGGCGGCTCCCTCAATGCTTTCCATCTTTCGAATATTTCTTCTTGCTTCATTCTCTCCCGGTATGCTTAGATTTAACTAGAAATCTAATATCATCTTTATATTTGTTCTTCCTTTCTCTAGCTTTGAAAGAAACATAACTCTTAAGGCCGTAACTTTTCCCCTTAACTCTATCTCTTCATACTTTGATCTCTTTCTCTTTAATTTAGAGAAGCATGTGTTTTCCACTTTGGGACAGTCTCTTTACATAATAGTCTGGGAAATGCCTCCAGAAAGAAAGAGAGCAAGATAATATTTTCATTCAGTCTGTAAGGATTTATCTTTATCAGGACAAAAACTCATCATATTCTGAGGAGGTTTACTTTATGTAAGAGATTTAAGTGGAAAAACATTATTAAACATCCTTTGTGAAAATAAAATCAATTATTACAATGTCTATTTGACTATATCTATCAATATTAACATAAACTTGCCCTATGGCAGTCTATGCAATTCTCCTGTGTAGAAATCATCACACAAAGCTTTATACCTGTGGATAGGAATATCCGTGGCTACAGTATCTGCACTAACAGTGACATGAAATAATAATAGGTTTGTAAATGATGGACAGACAAATTGGGTAATCTTTTTAACCTGTAGCACAACAAAATTAAACCATGTGCTATTCAATATTTGCATTGGTTAAATAAATCATAGAACAAGCCTTTGGAATATAAACAAAAAATATAGAAAATAAAAAAATATCAAAAAATCATAAATTTGTATTAATTACCAGTGAATATTGATTGCGTAAGAGTTATGCATTATGTGTAATTATGTAAAAATGGAATGTATACTGATTTTGAGTGTTGCAGTAGAAAACAGTGAAGAAGAAAAAGTACAGTGGGTTCGACACACAGATCAGAAAGGATAAACAAAAGAGGCTTTTTAAAAAATATAATTTTAATTTTTACTTATTCACTTGAAATCCTGCTCCCAGCCACCTACTTCCAAAATCCTTCTTCCATTCCACTCGCCTTCTCCTCTAAGTGGGTGGGGCCCCTTTGGCTATCCCCCAGCCCTGGCCCTTCAAGTCTCTGTGAGGCTAGGCACTTCCTCTCCCACTGAGGCCAGAAAAAGCAGCCCAGCTAAAAGACCATATCCAGGCAACAGCTTTGGGGATAGCCCCTGCTACAGCTTGGGATTCATGTGAAGAACAAACTGCACATCTGCTACAGATGTGCAGGGAGGCATAGGGTCCAGTCTGGGTATGTTTGCAAAAGAGGCTTTTAAAAATAGAACCAAATCTCTCTTTATCTTAGTTAATTTATTGCTGCAATAAGACCCAGGACCAAGGCCTTCTATAGAAGAAAGTGTTTAACGCAGCTTACAATTTCAGAGAGGGGAGTCGATAGCCCTTATAGTGGTGACAGGCAGGCAGGCATGGTGCTGGGACAGTAGGAGAGAGCTTACAAGAGATCCACCAGGAAGAGGCAGAAAGACACTGGAACTGCCATGGGCTTTGGAAAACTTTCAAGCCTACCCTAGCGACACAGCTCCTCCAGCAAGGCCACAGCTCCCAAACAGGTTTACTAACTGGGGATCAAGGATTAAAATACATAAACTTACAGGGACCTTTGCCATTCAAAGCACCACACTCCACATTTGCAACCATCTCCACCTGGTGATGTCAGCTGATTTTGTCAGGATTCCTTATAAAACATTCTTTGATTGTTTGTTCAAAGGCAGTTTCATGTTTCCCAGTATGCGAAACACATGACTACACTAAAGCATCAATCTGATCTACATTTAAAGTAAGAAGTTATACACTCAACTAAAACTAAGGCCAAATAGTATATCACTTGAAAACCAAGATGTTTTCTACATCTTAAAGGCCCTGTAGCAACATATTCTACATATCACATACTAGCTGAACAGATAATCTATTATAATGTATCAGAATTGTGTGCAATTCTTATTCATTGAATAGAACCAATAAATGAATGAACTCTATTCCATGTGAGAGAGTTTATACTTTGAAAGCTAGGAGGGATAGGTTCAATAAACAGTGTTAAAAGAGTTCCAAGCTTACGAACATTATTTACAGTAATTGATTGCACCAAAGATTTGGGAAAAAAAAATCATTGGAACTTGGGTCTTTAGGATAAGCATATTTTTGTATAAATTAAAATTGCTTCATAATATGAAAAAAACTTCCTATAAGGCTTTCCCAATCCTCCTGTTAACAAAATTAATACAGATTAATTAATATCTAATTAATATAAATGAGATATTTTTGGATAAAAATAGTGTGTTATTCTAAATTTAATTCTACTGCTTAATGGAGACTGCATCTTCTGATTCTTTGAAGCAATACAAAGAGGAGAGACAGACAACTCAGAAATAGCATTGCCTCAAATTTACAGCCATCCAGCCTGAAAACACAATTAGGTGTGTGAGATTACAGAAAAACAGTTTCTTTTTATTAAAGTTTAGCTAGTAAGATTCATCCTGTAGAAAGCCCTGACACTCGTCAGTCAGTGTTTGGGGCCTCTAAGAAGGATTCTGAATAAGAGGTAAGAAACAAGAGCTTTAGAATCTACATCGCCAGCTAAATTACAATATGAAATAGTTGTCCTTTAGCCCAATGCAATGAATTCTATTCTTAAGGGTGAGCAGTTGAAAAGCAAGACAAAGGTTTATGTCTGAGATTCCTCCTCCACTTTGTGAATGTTCCATGCACACGCACAGTACAAACCAAGTTCAGCTTATTCCTACATGAAGGACATTCAGGGTTTTGGTTGCTGTTTTTGTTGTTATTGTTGTTGGAGGTGGTGGTGGTGATGGTGATGGTGGTGTGTGTGTGTGTGTTGTAGGGTGCTGTTGTTGTTGTTGTTGTTGTTGTTGTTGTTGTTGTTAGGACTGGCTTCTCCAAAGAGGAGGAACACCTGTGGATCTTGGCAAGGTCAAAACCTTCTGAAAAACAGGGTATCTCCCTTGCCACATAACAAACACTCACATGACCAAGAAGATGTTTAAGAGCCTGAAGAGCCACTGTATCAGGATGTCCTTGAGTCTGACCCAGCTGTCTCCTGAAGCACTATCGTTTTCCAGATCATCTCTATGGAAACACCAGGGGCACTTCCTCTGATGGGGAGCAGGATGGTTGCTTGCTTTAGAAAGGCTTTTTCATCTGGTCCAAGAGAAATGGACTCTTTAATGTCTCTGTCCTTTGGAATTGCATCCGCTCCTCCATCTGGACTAAGGAAGGTCTGTAGCTCACACCAAGCCAGGACTACTAGGAAATCACATTACAGTTGCATAAGCACTATCAGTCATTAGCAATTTTCCAGGAATGATGCACAAGCATTTTTATATTATTCACAGACTTAGATGGGTGTCTGACTAGCCACATTTGGAACAACACATTTACCCAAGACAGAGACACTTTAAAAAAAATAAAACAAGCTTAAACATTTTTATAGTTCCTTTTCTGTTGTAGTGGAGGTAATTTCTCTTCCAGTGAAAATGATTTCCAGTTTTAAGCAAAACTAATACAAAATTCACTGCTTTATATCTTAATCATTTCAAGATTCATTTTCCTATTTTTCTAATGGAGATACATTTTCAACCATATAGAATGCAAAATTTGAGATTATCCACTAATTAATCTTAATAACATACCACCATAAGCACAGAAACTATCTAAATGTTTGATCTGAATGTGCTTGAATACTCCCCCTTCTTTAATAAAAAACACTTAATGAGGTTTGTGCTATATTGGAATATTCAAAAAACATAATTCACAAAGAACCCTGTTTCTGAGAATAACTTAGCTTCATTACTTGAAAGATAATAGCATTCAACAGACATTTGGAGGAGAAAAAGAAGATTAGATACCATATTGAACTTAACACCTGAAAAATTACTGTTCATTAGACACACACACACACACACACACACACACACACACACACCAACAACTGAGACATCAAGAGAATGATGTCATGGAGGGGGTGTGGGAGAAATGTGGGGGTGTTGGTTTTTTTTTTTTTGGTTGGTTGGTTGGTTGGTTAGTTGGTTTGTTTTTTTTGTTTTTTTTTGTTTTTGTTTTTTTTTTTTTTTTTGCTTCTTGGAAATGTGTGAATTTCATAGACAAGATGTAAGAATCTTAAGAAAATGATAAATGAGATAAGGTATTGGGCAGAATAGAACAGATTGGGAATAGTTCTAGCAGTCTGATTTGCAAAAGTAGACCTGTAAATAAATAATCCAAAGTGTCCCAGAAAATATCTAGGATTAGATGGAAAAATCCCTATGTAGTGATTGGAAGGCTGGCAATTAAAGTCAGACAAAATTATCAACAAGGCTATATTATATATTTAAAAAGTAAAGCAATATATATATACTCTTTAAGAGAATAATGCACACCACAAACACAGTCCTAGAGAATCAGTTTAGTACCTATAACTAACATCTTATAGACTACATTTATAAATAAATATCTGAATAAGCTAAAGGAAAATATAGAAGGAATCATTTCTTTTTCCTCAGCCTGAAGAAGAAACTGTTAGCCTAAATAAGATTTGAGTGGAATTACCATTGTCTTCATTATCTGGGTTCTGCCATTTAAATAGAACAAAACAAAAAAAAATTATCCTCTTTACTGCCAGTGGGTGAATTATGAACCAGAGAAATTAACAAAGACAACTAAAACAAATGAAAGTGCATGACAATTGAAGCCTCACTCACCTGTGGCCTCAGGGTGGCTGGTAATGTAATGATGTCAATTAAGGAAAAGTTCTCCATTCCTGCTCAGGACTCCTGCCCATAAAATGATTAGCCTGCTTCTCAATGCTATCTTTCCAATGATTACCTGAAGTCATCGTGGCATGACAGTTGCCATTAGAGCAACTTGTTTTAAATTCTGCCTGTCATTTGCCATCCCAGAAAGAAAGCAAAATCAAAGAAGACCCCAGGGGTTTGCAGCTCTCAAATGTCGAAGCTGAAACAGTAACCAGCATCAGAGGGTTTGTTCTCTCCCCATTTTGCCATAAAACTTCAAATTACCAAGCTTACTAAGATTTTAATAAAATAGAGGATATTTACCTCTAAGTATTTTCTTGAATTTAATTACAAGTCTTTCATAGCACTTTTTTTGTAAATAATCTTGATCAATCCTTTTGGTTGAAGTCCAGGCAAAAGAATAATAAAAGGGGGACATTACTCATTTGGTAGAGTGCCTATCCTGTAGGAAGCCTTCAATTCAATACCCAGCGCCTATAATATTGGGCAGGGTAGAAGATGCCTGTGACTCCAGCCCTTGGGAGGTGGAGGCAGGGGGATTTTAACTTCAAGATAATCTTTATGAACATATTGAATTTGAGGCTAACTTGAGCTACAAACAGCTTTATCTCAGAAAAGAAAGAATTAAATATGCATACAGATGCTGTAACTCATTGACATAACTTCTATATTCTAAGACCTGAGACATGTTAATTGCAAGGCTTTATTGGTGAATCTCATTATAGAGAGTTGGAGTACAAGGTCTAAGTCTTTAAAATATATAAAGCTATGTATCTAATATTAGATATTAGACACATATCTATGTATAATATGGATATATTTTTATATAATATTATATATTATATACTATATATACATACAGCCTAAATGTTGATGAAAACAAAATCTCTCATTCATGTAAAGTAAGTGGGCTAAAAGGATACATACAGATATAAACATATGGGTAATTTTGATTGCAATGCAATCTGACAAATGCCATAGCAAGAGTAGGCACAGGGCACTGTGTGTGTACCCTGAAGTGGAGGAGATCAGGAAATGTTAGTCCAGTGGGTCACACCTGAGCTGAATCTTGAAGAATGAGTGGGAAGTATCCACTCAGATAGGGATGGAAGGTGAGAAAAGCAAATCTGTGCAGTGTGATAAGCAGAGGCATAGGCATGAGACACCTGGGTGTAAGCACCTAGGATCGACAAGCAATTTGCTATTGCTGGGCCAAAAACTGTGGAGTGGAGAGGGGAGGAGAGGAAGACAGAGGAGAGGAGGGGATGATGGAGCAATAATCAGAATGGCTGTTTTACCTCTCAGAATAAGAAATCAAGAGTTTTAGTAAAGGAAATGTAAGGAGGCTTTGTTGTCACCAAAGCTTCTAGGAAGTTACTTAAAGAGAGGAGATCCAGTGTGCATGAAAAGATTATATTATCACCCTCTACTCTTCTGCCACCTGTTAAATAAAAGTAACAGCCATGGGCCATGTCTGGGAACTGAAGACTCCTAGTGGCATAAGAGGCAATGGGGTCCCTACCCCATTGGGTTTGGTCGATGCAATAGAATAAATTTGGGGGTTACAGTGTGTCTTTCCATGCTGAGATGTTAGGGGATGACACAGGGTTGTTTTTTTTTTTTTTTTAATCTTTGAGGATTCCCTTCTCTTTCATGATAATGTATCAGCTAGCCATCCTTTATTCAGTCATTTGCAGAAAGACAAACCTAACCCAGATCCCATCAGGGATCAAAGCCCAGATGAACTTAGTCAGACCATAGCAGATCTGTAGATTGGTGAGCATGCAATGAGTGTTTCTTCAAAAATTGAAGTTTAGGAGTCACTTATTATTAAAGGCTATTGAAAGTGAATTTTTAAAAATACAATAAGAGTATATTAGTACTGAGTCCTAACCAGTTAGACACCAGAGCTCCAAGGAAGAGCAGCTACAGATGGAAACTATTGAAAAGAAAAGAGATGACCAAGTCTCAAAAATGGAAGTGACAGAGATGGAAGAGAGGACAGATGTGGCTTCAAGTGGTGCTCCAGAACTCATGGTTTGACAGCTGAATAATGGACAGTACCAAGAGGGACAAGACCAGTAAGGCAGCTCTCAGACTTGTAGAACATATAACTGGATGGAAGATAGTGTCATTCATCCACAGAAAAGCAGAAAATGCATCTACATATTCAATCTCAAAGGTTTATTGGGAAACTATTTCTTGCCAATCCATAGGTGCTGACTACATAGACAACATGTCTAAAATGATCCCAACCTTCATGGAATTTACATTCTTGTAGGGAGGATGCCACCCAGATATGTACATGGGAAGATACAAAGGGTTTGTTTTTTTGTTGTTGTTGTTTTGTTTGTTTGTTTGTTTTGTTTTGTACATGGAAAAAAATTGAAGGAGCAAAGGAACTGAGTGCATTTTTATGGGTGGTGTTTGGCAGAGAACCCTTTCAAGAAGTGTTCCTATATTGAACTGTGGTGGGTGAGGATGAATTACTAACAGCAAGATGTGGTGGACCCTAGGAAGAAGGTGGAGAAAGGAGGAAGGAATTAAATGGAGAAGGGAGTTTATGTTCATTTTTGAGGTTCATTTCTAAAGGGAAGCAGGTTGGGGCTGGTATGTATTTGGCTGTGAGAATCTTTGGGATTACCACTTTACTCACCAGGCAAGACCCTGTAGTCCCGAGTGCAGGTACAATCACTAAGCTTCAGAAGTAAGAACCACAACCTGGACTGGAAAGAAGGCACAGAAGTTGAGTACTTGTTCTTGCGGAAGACCTGAGTCTTGTTCACAGAGTCCACACCAGGTAGCTTACAACCAATTGTAACTCCACATAAGTCTTATACCTCCTGTGGCCTCTGGAAGTATCAGACACATCAGGGACATGTGGTGTCCATATATTCAGGCAAAACCCTCATATATATATATATATATATATATATATATATATATGTATTAATATATATATGTATATATAATAAAATTATAGAACCACAACTCATTATAATGTACATGGCAGCTTGAGATGTACAGAAACATTCAGCCATTGAGCCTGGTCATGATAGAGTGAAGCACACTATTTTTCTAGGAATAAATTTGTGAAAGAAGCAAGAGCAAAGGAGGAACCAAGAAGTTAATCTAAACTCTAGGAGAAAGCAGCAGCAACACTGAAGTCTGCTTCTTAGGATTGATGGTGGGTCTGCATTCAAGACAGCACCAGGCTGGACCTCAGGCTTATTGATAGTTTCAGGTTGGTTCTTCTTGCCTTTGCTTTGATGAGCAAACAAGGACAGATGACAGAAACCCAGAGGTACTGAGATCTTGGCTTGAGATTGGCACATCATCACTGTATCAAAGCTGTACAGAGCCCAGCAGAGCATGAGCAAGCCCAGCCCAATCTATGTATGGAGGGGAAGGATATTTTCTGTATTCCAGAAGGAGGTGTGGCAAAGACACACATAGTGTTTGACATATGTAATTCAATTGAAAGAAATAAGATAAATGAAGTAATCTATCGCACTAAGAAACTAGTTTGGAGAAAGAGGATAGAATCAGCAAGATCAGACCTTCACAGGTATGTAGCCATATATGAACTGAGTAGACATTATCATTTTAGTCTAAAATATTTGCTGCTACTCTTCCTACTGAGAGTATATATTAGAGGATGGTAGTGATGAAGGCTATAAAGAAATGAATTAAGAAAGGGTCATAAACTGGTAAATATATCAACTACATGGAACTCTGCTCTATGCATAACTTCCAAAGAGCTCTGGGGACAGCAAAGCTTCTTACATACTAAAGAAGAGAAGGCAAGGACAGATAAAGGGTATTATTTTCAGCTATTACTTATATGGTTGTTTATTAGAAAGAGAAAGAGCAGGTTCCATCTCCATCCAACACTATCACCAGTGATAGGTATCCCTGAGGTTTATATTATGCGGCACAGATCATTGAAGACCTGTTGTCCACTGTTATGTTTACTCTTACAATACAACCAGCAAGCTACTAGGAGCTTAATCATTTCGCAGACAATGTGAAGCTGGGACATAATGATTTAGTCGGAATGCTGGTAAGCGGTTACAAAGCCGTGTGACACAGACCAACAACCTCTATGTCATCTGGAAGCCTCTTAGAAGTTCACAAATCAGAGCCACCCGAGCTGAAGCAGTCGGCTTGGAAGTTGCACTAAGGCCTTAGTCACTTTCACTCATTCCGATCTGAGGAACTCCCGGGAAGGGGACTTTTTTTTTTTACTTTTTTCTTTTATTCTCCTAAAACTTTATAACCTCTTCTTTGGGTAATGGCACCTGCTAAAACTTCAATTTTCCTTGATTCCATCTCTGCAATATTAGGGAGTTCAAGTGCAGTCGGTCTCCCTTGTACTTGGACTCCATACCGGCAAGGTCACTTGTTAACATTTACCTGCAATCTTAAGATGAATGTTCACTACCCTTCATAGTTATGTGTGAAAATGCACAGAAAAGCAAAGGATTTGAGTTAATGTAATACAAATTTCCATCTAAAGTCAGACAACAAAGCTATGCCTTGTTCCAGCCATAATTCTTTTTCTCTGTATTATTTGTTGATTTTCTTAGAAAAAAAATATTACTCCTGTGAGAATCTCACATATGTTTCTGTCATGTTCATCTCCCCCCCACCAGTTCTTCTCATATCCACTCTCTCCCCTGTTCGCCCAAATTAGTGTCCTTTTAATTTTAAGGGATCAAAACTAATTTGTGATTCCCAAATATTCTTGGATGTGTGGCTTTCCAATGGAGCATGTTGACTTGCCAGAGATGACTATTAATCTCTATCTATCTATCTATCTATCTATCTATCTCCCTGCAATTAACATATGCCAACAGCTCCATGGCTAGAGAAAGGACTTGGGTTCAACTCAGCATGTTCATGCTGGATTTGGTCTGGCTTGGTCTTGCACAGGGCTTGTCCATGCTGTTAGGATCATCATGAGTTCAGATGTGCAGCTGTTCTGCTGTGGCCAGAAGACACTGTTACCTTATAGACATCAACTGTCTCTGGGTCCTCCACTTTTTCTCCCTGATTCTCTAAGACAATCCCTGGGTCTTGGGAGAAAGAGGTACTGTATAGATGTTCCATTTATGAATCACTATTCTGCCATCTCTTGTTCTCTGAACCTTGGTCAGCTGTGGATCTCTCTGTTAATCATCAATTACAGCAAATAGAAACTTTATGGATAACACTTGAGAGATGCATTGATCCATGGGTATAAATATAAGTCATGAAGAGTCAATTTAATACTAAGTCCATTTTGTAGAATAATAGTAGTGATTTCATTGTTTAGAATGATTTTCTAATCTAATCCCAAAATTCTGTCTCTTGTTCCTAAATATAAGGACTTTAAAGTATGTTTTGTAGAGAAAATATGCATATCAGCAGCATCCAAGGATGTCTTACAGTGTATGTGACCATGACATGTTATTCAATAACATATTAGATCCAAAAACTATCATGGGAAATTTGAACCTCTGTATTTGAAGCCACTCTAGACATTTCTAAAGTTTCCCTCTCATGCATGATGGAAAGCAGCTAGATTTTTGTATTTGTGGGAACAGAACCAATTGCAGAAACTTAACAGTGGAAAAACATTCTTTTAAACACTAGAAACTAGATCAATGTATGGTCCCACTGTACCATATATACTGTCAAAAAATGCTGATTCTTTACCCACCAATGTTTAATGAAAAAAATATTTTATATCATTTCAGATTAGATTTGAAGTCTGCCATGTAGGTGAGAATTTAAATCTAATATTATAAACCAGGTCAGAAATTCACAGCTGAGTAGGTCAAAGGTCCCAGAGTAGAACTTACTATTGTTATTTTGATAAAGGGTCATATTGTCAAACTGCCTTCTAAATATTTATGTTTATACCTGAAGGCCTGGACCACTGCTAACCTTGGTCAGAGAAGCTTCTTTTTTCTATGGTTGGCAGTTAATTTAGAAGTTCATAACTAATCAAAGTCCTGAAAGCAAGTGATTTTGAGGGTTCCTTTCTAGATGGAACATCTTTACTTCTCACTATTATGGCCTAGGTACCCATGTGAAGAAGATTAGGAGGACAATAAAAAAAAGAGTACTAAGAAATGGTATTGTCTCAACATGGTAGGCCTTCTGCGTTCATGATGTCACATCAGCTCTAATTATATGCATAAGAACAAACCAGCCAATGTTTTTTAGAGATGGAAGAAGATCTCATGAGACACTACATCTTAACTGAGGAGCTACTGGCAAGTGCTGTGAAGGAGGTAAAACATTTTAGGGTTGTACAAATGGCCTCATATTCATGCACATATGGAACATTCTAAATGGATTTAGTCTGCAATTGCAGGAGGATGAGGGGGAAGTGGAGGAGGGGAAATAGAGAGATGAATAAGAGGAAGAAAAGGAGAAGAAAAGGAACAAGAAGAATATAGAAGAAAGAAGAAAGAATTAAATATGAAGCTGTGAAGCAGACTTATTAAGGAAAATCCTGGAAGAGAAGGAAGGGGCATTGTGAGTAAATATGCTCAGATTTTACTAGATACCTATATGAATTTCTCAGATAATAAAAATTAAATGTAATTATTTATTTAAAAAACCCTCACATGGAACAAGGTACTTCAAACAAAGACACCATTAAGCAATGTGATATACTAACTGAAGATGTGATCAAAGGCTAATTCTGCTTTCTCTCTAGGAGCAATGGTGCGGTGTTCACTAATTCAGTTATGTAACTATATCAAATCATATGAATCAACTGCACTTACTATGAGCCAGTCATGCTCCCAGGTGTTGGAGATATAATAATAAACATGCCATATGGGCCCATCTCTTTTTGTGTTTTATTGGTTACTGAGGGAGATAGATATTTATTACAAAAAGACAAATTTATCAAAAAGCCTAAACAACATAAAAGATAGAACGTAGCAAGACTTCAACCTATAAGTAAAAAGACCTGCTCTGAGCTCTCTAAGATGGGCATTTGAAAAGAGAAGTAAGCTAAGAGGCAAGCCAGCAAAACAAAACACATAGTGTTCCAGACCCAGAAGGAAAGTAACTACAGACACCCAGAGATGAAACATGACCGAATAGTATTAGTCTTTTGCTTCCCAGACATATAACACAAAACTTGGAACCTAGTAGGCATTTATTAATATCTTGATTGAAATTCTCATTCTTTTTGAGTACTGTAATGTATCTGTCAGCAAGGAATCTAAGGAAAAAGAGACAGATACTTTTGTTGTGCTATGTAATGTAATAAAATCATAAACCTGAGAGTTGGATACATTATAAACATATCTGTAGGTCAGGTGATTAGAATATTATTCCATCAAATGTGGAGTTTGTGCTAAAGAAATTTATGTAAAGTTCAAAGATGGGAATTATTAGTGATGTATTTGTGTTTCCAGATACTGCCATTTGATACCTTTGTAATTTAGACAAGTATTTAAATTGGCTATGAAATAAACCCTATCATGGGCCTACATTGTTAATTGTGTTCTAAAGTATACTTGAGTGATCCCACTGTGAAAGTTGTTAATTTACTGTTTGTAATTTCTTCCCTGAGCATAAGTAAGACCAACTTGCTATAAAATAATATGCTGATCAATTAGGCACAGGGTTGAGTTTTCGTTGTTCATTTATGTGTTTATTTATTCAGTCAATGGATGATTGAGTTCCTACTGTGGAACAAATACCCAATGTGATACTTACGGAGGAGAAGTAGGCAATTCATGTGGTGGACAAATGCTAATCAAAACAACAAAAAATAAGCCCAGAACTGCATACAAGCTAGAAATAAAGGTAAAGTACTTTGACTGTATTTGAAATTTTACTTTATCTCAGGAGGATATAAACAAGATGATAAGTAAGAAAGTAAAGATATCAAAGACACTGGTGATAAAACAGACATGGATTCTGTGGTGATTCATATTGGCAAACTGACAAGATCTAGACTCACCACAGAAGGAAGCATAGGAGATTATGCTAATTGAGATGGTAAGACCTATTCAATCTGTGGGTAGCATCATTCCTGAAGTCAGCATTCCTCTCCTCTGTTTCCTAACTGCCAGTACAATGTGTCCAACTGCCTCAATCCCTGGCTGCCATGACTTCTACACCATGATAGACTGTGTGCTAGAACAGTAAGCTAAATTACGCCCTTCCCAACCCAAACTGTCTTTATCAGGTATTTTGTCACAGCAACAAGATAAGTAACAAGTTTAGGTTTAAATACATTTTTTAAGATTCTCTCTTCTGGGAAAATCTCAGTAGAGATTCCATTTAATTTTATCAAATTAGTATAGTTTTAGAAAATTGAGAAATATATCTTGTCTACAAACATTATATCTGAACCCTAGACATATTTTACAATAAATGATGTGATGCACATACGACATCAATATAGACTAGCATGTTTGTGTCTTCTCACAATGTCGGAGTTTACTGAATAACAATAAACTCACTAGGTATAACACTTTCAATGGGAGAAAATTTATGGATACTTTCCCTTTGCTTAGCATTTTATTTTAATCATTGTCTAATACTAGTTCTCAAATCAAATCACACATTGCATGTCACAAAGTAAATCTATCTACTTATTTTTCTATCTCTGTGTATATATATATATATATATATATGTGTGTGTGTGTGTGTGTGTGTATGTGTGTGTGTGTATGTATGTATATACATACATATACATCACATATACATGCATACTATAAAATGGTTATATAAGGCTTAAAGGTCATAGAAGAGCTTAAGAAGTCTCAGAGGACTGAGCTACAGGAAAGAAGAGTGACAGGTATCTCTGGGAGAGGCAAGAAAACCAAACACTGCTGCTATGCTTAGTCAGGCCACTGTGGGTCTGACTCACAATGAGGCTTGAGAGAAAGTCATAGAGTTCAGACTTGCTGGTCAAGAGGGAAGGCTGGACTAGGTCCATGAAGGAATAGACAAATGGATAGGTGGTCATGATGAGAGAGGAGGATGGGCAGATAGCAATTTGAATAGACCATGTCAATTGCATAGGCAAAGCTAAGCTGAAGCCCCTGGGACAGCCATGATGAGATCTCTGCCCATTGGTCTTAGATGTGCATACTCAGGGATCAAATAATAGCCTGTTGGTGCCATGGCAATCAAAATGCGAGGTGTTCACTTCTTTTGGGAGTTTAGGTGAAAGAATCATACACTCTCCTTAATCTCCTATGCCCAGTAATTATTAGGCCTTGTTTTCCCCATATGATATTAATGTGTGAGTCTCAGCTCACTCCCGATTTACATATTAGCTTTTCTTCTACTCCTCAGAATGAATTGCAGAATTATTCTCCATCCTCCAAATGGAGTCAAAAGCTATCTGGATAGTGGAATCTCTCTAGTCAAGGAAGTCTAAACAGCCATTGCATCATACAATGTGGAATAGTTTACAGCAGAGCATAGCCTGCTCTTCACAAGAGCCAACCCAATGCCTGCTGTAGGACAGATGCATAACACATGGTCTCTACTCACCCCATCATCTCATGTACGTCTCCTTCATCCTGCCCTTACTTCAGTGGGAAATGCTGAGGAAACAGTTGGTGTTTTTAACAAAATCTCAACTGCTCAATTTTTCCAATGAAGACTCAGGAACCAGATGCTGGGGTGAAAGCCTGCTAGCTCAGAGAGGCAAAGGAAGCATCCAGCTGACCTTCCTGCTTAGCCAATGTCTGAAAAGAAAGTTCTCCTCCATGCAATCTCCAAAAACCCTTCAAACTCAATGTCCCTTTCTTCTATTTCCTGTTTGCCTATCTATCCATCCTCCAGACTCCCTCTGACTCTGTATGTTTTTTCCCCTATGCTCACTCTCTGTCAACTGGTTGCTTGTTTCACCTCTTGACCTATGGTTGACCTTATTAAATCCTGTTTACAATAAACAGAAAGTGCTTAGACTAAAGGTGTGTGCTAGGACTGAGGCACACCACATCTAGAAACAGATGTTTCTTTTGTTTGTTTTTTGGGGTTTTCTTTTTGTTTTGTTTTGTTTTGTTTTGTTTTGTTTTGTTCTAGTAAATAACACAATCTCTGGGGTCACAGTGTGAGCAAATATCTTGCAACAAACAGTAGTAATAAAAACAGGTCTGGCTAATCCATAGAAGAGGTACAAAGTAGATCTCTTCACTTCTTCACAGGTGACAACAACCGATATGGAACACCGAAATAGCATCCTTAGCAGGAAGAGGCTGTTCCCTCTGTGTGTGGTTTGCAAAACAAGTTGGCCCAAATACAGAATAGCATAATGGGCTGGCAAGACAGCTCTGTGGGTCAAGGTGCCTACCACCCAGCCTGGCAAACTAAATGACAGGTCAGGTGGAAGCAGAGAACTGATACCTACAAGTTGTCCCTTCACAAGCAAGCTATGACATGAAACACCCTCCCCCATGAACACACACACACACACACACACACACACACACACATACACACATACACAACCTGACACACACTAAATAAATAAGAATTATAAATTATTATAAATAAATAAATTTTTTAAAAATAGCTCAGAACACTAACCAAGCAATATCCATTCAGCGATGCTGCCGCATGTCTTCAATTTATTAGCTATAGTCCAGCATTTCCAATTGTGCCCAGGTATATCAAGAGTGTCTCCTTTAGAAAGCATCGTCAGTGGATATTGCCATCTTCAATTGATGGTAATATACAGACCTGGAATCACTTAAATATTTTCCTGTATACTATTTTCCTCCTTGTTATAAATAAATTACAAAATTATCTCTACAGTAAGGCATAAATAAACACATTAGTGTTTGCTGGTGGAAAAGATAAGCTGTTAAACATCTAGAGGTGAAGTGGAGGACAGTTAACATCCCAGCCTGCTCAATTATCATACAATGCCCACTTTGCAGGAAATTAGAGCTATTGCAACCTTTGACTAGGAATGAATTAGTATTTTAGCCCTCTCAGGGTAATACAATAGTCTTGAAAATAATCTTGTTATAAGATTGTGGCTTTATCAGTTAGTCTACAGTCAGAATAAACACTGACCATGTTTCGACTTATAATGGCTGCTGGAGGGTGCTTGCATTTGGGTTTTCAATATTGCTAATTTCATAGTTCTTACTCGGCTTGTCTAAAATGCTGTGCCGAATAAGTCTCAGTAAAGAGACTCCAGCTCACTTTCCAGGCGGTCTCTCTTGGCGAATTTTAGCAGCAGACAAATTAAATTGTGAAAACTGCCCAAAAGGAAATGCTTTCTGAAGTACTTGTGACACGATGCTTTTCGATGTAAATGGACTCATAGGACAACATGGTCTCTCTGACATGCAGCCGTGCTGAAACCACTTAGGGCCTGCTTAGGCAGAGCTCCAACGTGGCAGAGGAACAGCGGAGAACACTTTGTGTGCTCTCAACCTCACGCAATGCAGAGGAGCACTTTGTTTGTTTGTGGTGTTTAACAAAAATCTTCTTCCTGGGACATTTTGACCCAGTTCTTTGAATCCTTATCAACTGAGTTGCTGATTTCTTCTGCAGCTGCCAAGGTTCAGAGGGATTTTTTTTTTTCTGTCTTCATTTGACCAGCAGACAAAGGCAAAACTAAATACACGATAGTGTTGGAGAAGACTTAACTACAAAAGAAAGCCTTGGAGGGCCCCAAATAGTGGACCATATGTGAAATCAAATGGGCCAGCCATTAGCATCAGCTGTGAACATATTGCACCAACTGGGAATGAAAAGAAAACATTCAACTACCAACTGTTATAATCTGTAAATAGTCAAACTAATTCCTGTGGGCTCCGCAAATACATGCAAAGGGTGCTCCTCGGGACCCCATTGTCCTGATCCCAGGTAAAGTGGCTTATTTGTTTCTTGAAAAAAAACCAAGTGGAACAGAAAGGCTGAATAAAAAAACAAAAATCTACAGGGTTTTAAGAACCCAGGGATTCAGGAAACTCCATCCAAAGATTACAAACTGATGCTAATGAAAGGGTAGTGAATTTTGATGCAACTTTTTAACACAAATATCCCACGCCTAAAATTCCCTACTGTCAAAAACTGGCAACAAACCCTCGGAAATTTATAGAACACACCAAAGCTCCTGAGAATGTAGCTTGCAGCTGGCAAGGGTTCACCTACCTTCCAGTTGCCTCTCGTTCAATAATGTATGTAAGGAACAGATGGGTAGAGCTCCTAGGTAGACCACTCTAGCTACTATCAGTAGTAATGAAAAACTGGACGTTGAATATTTAATGGCAGAAAAGCAATGAAGTCTCAAGAAGAGAATTGGATGCTATACATGCAATATATAGTTTTGCTTTAATGAAGGCATTAAAACATGTCATATTAACAAGAAAATATCACAAACCTAATTAACTATTTGAAATGCATATATATAAATGCACACATGTGGGCATGCACACACATACAATATATATATATATACATATGTTATATACATACATATATATGTTATATGCATGCATATATATATATATATATATACATACATACATACATATACACACACACACAGTACATGCAGATCAGTACTAATTAACCCAAAGTCTTATAGAGGTAGTTTCTCAAAAAGTCAAAATATACTTTGTACAGGTTAAATATCAGGTACTTTTTCAGCTCTAAGTATTATTCAGCTCTAAGTATTATTCAGCTCTGTGTATGTGATACAGTGTGTGTGTGTGTGTGTGTGTGTGTGTGTGTGTGTGTGCGAGATGTGTATAAAATATGTATGATATGAAGTGTGTGTAATAGATATGTATGTATGCGATATGTGTGATTTGTATATTCGTATATCACTCAATGGCATTTCTGGGGGATTGCCAAGGCAGTCCAACTCAAGATAACAATTAAAATGGAGTTCTGAGCTGAATATTCTAAAACAAAACTTTAAACTGAGTCTGCAATGCTAATCCCTTACTAAAATGGAGGCATCAACCCTCAACAAAGAAAAATAATAGAATATCAGGTCTTCACAGGAAAAAAATTACAAGGTTCAGAAACTATCCAAAGCTACTCAACTTATGAACAACTAGGAAAACGTGTCTTATTTTTTCAGACAAAGGATAATTAACCAAGTGTAACCCCAAGGTGATTCAGATGCTGGAATTATCAAGTAAGGATTATGACAGAGCTCGTGGAATTGTGTTGATTTAAGTTTTAAAAAAAATGGTGATTGCAGTGATTTGACAATGGGCTTGACCAATCAAAATACAGAAATAATAAAGGTGACCCAACAGAATTTCTAGAACTATACACTATTAAATATGAAAACTTTTAAACCCAGTGAGTGAGCTTAATGGAAGCATGATACCACCAGAGAAACAGCAGGAAATCTCGAGGGCATAGCATCGCAAGTATCCAATGTGAAGAACGGAGGAAAGGCTGAGCAGACCCTTCAAGCCCTATGGGGTGGCTTCAGAACTTCTAATTTATGTGTAATTGAAGTACCAAAAGAAGAGAGACAGATGGGATGGAAACATATTGCTGAAAGACATAAATTTACAGATCTGAGAAGCTCAGCAAACATCGGAGAGGATAAATATGTATAAATCCACAGTTAGGCACAACACATTTATGCTACTGGAAATCAAAGAGAAAATTCTTAAAAGCAGTAAAAGTAAAATGACATTTTACACAGAATGAGCAATGATTCAAATTTCTACCTCCCCCTTATACTGAACTATGGAAGACAGAGGGTGGCCGTGTAACACGCTTAGAGTGCTAAAATAAAAAAAAAGTCAGGGGGAATTATTGGGGAACAGATGGGGGGCGAGAGGAACTATGGGAACTATGGTGGGTGGGAACTGGGAAAGGGGAAAGCCTTTGGAATGTAAACATAGAATATAGAAAAAAAAGAGTAAAAAAAAAAAGTCAGCTCAATCCAATACTCAAGAAATAGTCAATAATGAATGTGGCATAAGAAATTTCATATTTCAAAAACTGTAAGAATCTGATTTCAGCATACATGAATGAAAAGAAATGCTAAAGGAATTTGTTTAGACTGAAAGGAAATGATACCAGATTAAAAAAAAAAGTCAACTCCAAGAGGAAAAAATACAGCAATTGAAAGCTTAAATGTCTCCAAGTAAACTGTTTTACTCCAGTGTTATAAAATGTATGTGATCGATTACAACAAACATTCAATTGAGCTGTTGGCTTATAATTTATCTAAATATACTATAAATAATAAACACAACTTAAAGAAAAATTAATTTGTAGAATAAAAATACTGCAAATATAGAGACTATATTATATTGAGAGTACAAAAAATGAATATTTTTTTATTTTCTATATTCTTTGTTTACATTCTAAAGGATTTCTCCCTTCCCAGTTCCCCCCTCACCATATGCCCCATAAGTACTCTTCTGCCCACCCATTCCCCAGTAACCCCAACCCTTTCTCTGTTCTGGTACTCTCCTGCAAAACTAGAACCAGTCTTTTCAGGACCAGTGTCCTCTCCTTCCTTCTTCTTGGGAATCTTTTGATTTGCTAATTGTGCCTTGAGAATTCAGAGCTTCTGGGCTCTTTAATATCCACTTATCAGTGATTGAATTTCATATGTCTTCTTTTGTGATTGGGTTAGTTCGCTTAGGATGATGTTTTCCAGATCCAACCATTTGCCTACAAATTTCAAGAATTCATTATTTATAATTGCTGAGTAATATTCCATTGTGTAGATATACCACATTTTCTATATCCATTCCTCCTTTAAGGAACATCTGGGCTCCTTCCACCTTCAGGCTATTATAAATAAGGCTGCTATGAACATAATGAAACATGTGTCTTTATTGTATGCAGGGTAATCCTCTGGGTATATGCCCAGGAGTGGTATGACAGGGTCCTCTGGAAGTGTCATGCCCAATTTTCTGAGGAACCACCAGACTGATTTCCAGAGTGCTTGTACCATCTTGCAATTCCACAAAGAGTGGAGGAGTGTTCCTCTTTCTCCACATCCTCACCAGCACTTGTTGTCTCTTGAGTTTTTAATCTTAGCCATTCTGACTGGTATGAGGTGGAATCTCAAGGTTGTTTTGATTTGCATTTCCCTGATGACTAATGATGTTGAACATCCCTTAAGGTGCTTCTCAGCCATTCGAATTTCTTCAGGTGAAAATTCTTTGTTTAGCTCTGTACCTCATGTTTTAATAGGGTTATTTGGTTCTTTGGGGTCTAACTTCTTGAGTTCTTTGTATATATTAGATATTATCCCACTGTTGGATGTGGGGTTGGTGAAGATCTTTTCCCAATTTGTTGGTTGCTGTTTTGTCCTTCTAACAGTGTCCTTTGCTTTACAGAAACTTTGTAATTTTAAGAGGTCCCATTCTTGATCTTAGAGCATAAGCTATTGGTATTCTGTTCAGGAACTTTCTCCCTGTGCCCATGTCCTCCAGGGTCTTTCCCAGTTTCTTTTCTATTAGTTTCAGTGTGTCTGGCTTGATGTGGAGGTCCTTGATCCACTTGGATTGATCTTAGTACAAGGTGATAAGAGTGAGTCAATTTGCATTCTTCTGCATGTTGACCTCCAGTTGAACCAGCACCATTTGTTGAAAAGGCTATCTTTTTTTCCACTGGATGGTTGTAGCTCCATTATCAAAGCTCAAGAGACCATAACTCTGTGGGTTCATTTCTGGGTCTTCAATTCTATTCCATTGATCTACTTGCCTGTCGCTGTACCAACACCATGCAGTTTTTGACACAATTGCTCTGTACTACTGTTTGAGGTCAGGGATATTGATTCCCCCTGAAGTCCTTTTATTGTTGAGAATAGTTTTAGCTATCCTGGGTTTTTTGTTACTCCAGATGAATTTAAGAATTTCTCTTTCTAGATCTATGAAGAATTGATTTGGGATTTTGATGGGGATCACATTGAATCTGTAGATTGCTTTTGGCAAGACGGCCATTTTTACCATATCAATTCTGCCAATCCAAGAGCAAGAAATATTATTCCATCATCTGAGGTCTTCTTCAATTTCTTTCTTCAAAGACTTGAAGTTCTTGTCATTTAGATCTTTCACTTGTTTGGTTAAAGTCACGTCAAGATACTTTATATTGTTTGTGGCTATTGTGAAGGGTGTTATTTCCATAATTTCTTTCTCAGCCTGCTTCTCCTTTGAGTACAGGAAGGCTACTGATTTGCTTGAGTAGATTTTATAACCAGTCACTTTGCTGAAGTTGTTTATCAGCTGTAGGAGTTCTCTGGTGGAGTTTTTTGCATCACTTACGTATACTATCATATCATTTGCAAATAGTGATAGTTTGACTTCTTCCTTTCCAATTTGTATCCCTTTGACTTCCTTATGTTGTCTAATTGCTCTTGCTAGAACTTCAAATACTATATTAAAAAGATATGGAGAGAGAGGGCAGCCTTGTCTAGTCCCTGATTTTAGTGGGATTGCTTCAAGTTTCTCTCCGTTTACTTTGATGTTGGCTACTGGTTTGCTGTATATTGCTTTTATTATGTTTGGATATGGGCCTTGAATTCCTGTTCTTTCTAGGACTTTTAGCATGAAAAGATGCTGAATTTTGTCAAATGCCTTTTCAGCATCTAATGAGATGACCATGTGGTTTTTTCTTTTAGTTTGTTTATGTAGTGGATTACATTGATGGATTTCTGTATACTGAACCATCCCTGCATCCCTGGAATGAAGCCTACTTGATTATGGTGAATGATTGTTTTGATGTGCTGTTGGATATGGGTGGCAAGGATTTTATTTAGTATTTTTGCATTGATATTCATAAGGGAAATTGGCCTATAGTTCTCTTTCTTTGTTGGATCTTTGTGTGGTTTTGGTATCAGCATAATTGTGGCTTCGTAGAACAAGTTGCGCACTGTTCCTTCTGTTTCTATTTTGTGGAATAGTTTGAAGAGTATTGGTGTTAGGTCTTCTTTGAAAGTGTGATAAAATTCTGCACTAAAACCATCTAGTCCCGTACTTTTTTTGGTTGGGAGACTTTCTATAACCCCTTCTATTTCTCTAGGGGTTATGGAACTATTTAGGTGATCTAATTGATCCTGATTTAATTTTGGTATTTGGTATGTGTCTAAGAAATTGTCCATTTCCTCCAGATTCTCCAGTTGTGTTGAGTATAGGCTTTTGTAGTAGAATTTGATGATTTTCTGAATTTCCTCAGTTTCTGTTGTTATATCCCCCCTTTCATTTCTAATTTTGTTAATTTGGATACTGTCTCTTTGCCCATTGGTTAGTCTGGCTAAGGATTTGTCTATCTTGTTGATTTTCTCAAAGAACCAACTCCTGGTTTTGCTCATTCTTTGTATGGTTCGCTTTGTTTCTACTTGATTGATTGATTTCAGCACTTAGTTTGATTATTTGCTGTCTTCTACTCCTCCTGGGTGAATTAGCTTCTTTTTGTTCCAGGGCTTTCAGGTGTGCTGTTAAGCTGCTAGTGTATGCTCTCTCCAGTTTCTTTTTGGAGGTACTCAGGGCTATGAGTTTTCCTCTTAGCACTGCTTTCTTTGTGTCCCATAGATTTGGATAGGTTGTACCTTCATTTTCATTGAATTCTAAAAAGTCTTTGATTTCTTTCCTTATTTCTTCCTTGACCAAGGTGTCATTGAGTAGAGTATTTTTCAGTTTCCGTGTGTATGTGGGTTTTCTGTTGTTTTTCTTGCTATTGAAGACCACTTTTACTCCACAGTGATCTGATAGGAGGCATGGGATTAGTTCAATTTTCTTGTACTTGTTGACATCTGTCTTGTGACCAATTATATGATCGATTTTGGAGAAGGTACCATGCGGTGCTGAGAATAAGGTATATTCTTTTGCTTTGGGATGAAATGTTTTATATATATATATATATATATATATATATATATATATATGTAAAATCTAATTGGTCCAAAGCTTCAATTATTTTCACTGTGTCCCTGTTTAGTTTCTGGTTTCCTGATCGGTCCATTGAGGAGAGTGTTAGGTGTAATTTGTGCTCTAGTAGAGTTTCTTTTTCTGAATGAGGGTGCTCTTGCATTTGGAGCATAGATGTTCAGTATTGAGAGTTCTTTTTGGTGGATTTTTCATTTGACCAGCAAGAAGTGACCTTCTGTGTCTCTTTTGATGACTTTAGGTTGAAAGTTAATTTTATCTGATATTAGAATGGCTACTCCAGCTTGTTTCCTGAGACCATTTGCTTGTAAAATTGTCTTCCAGCCTTTTATTCTAAGGTAGTGTTTGTCTTTGACACTGAGATGTGTTTCCTGTATGCAGCAAAATGTAGGGTCCTGTTTCCATATCCAGTCTATTAGTCTATATCTTTTTTTTATTTTTTTTTATTTTTTTTTAGTCTATATCTTTTTATTGGGGAATTGAATCCATTGATGTTAAGAGATATTAAGGAATAGTAATTATTACTTCCTGACATTTTTTACATATATATATATATATATATATATATATATATATATATATATATGAGTGGTTATCTTCTTTTGGATTTGATGAGAGGGGGTTTCTATCTTGCTTCTTCTGGGGTTTAGTTTCCCTCCTTGTGTTGGTGTTTTTCCCCTATTATCCTTTGTAGGGCTGGGTTTGTGGAAAGATATCGTGCAAATTTGGTTTTGCCATGGAATACCTTGGTTTCTCCACCTATGACGATTGAGAGTTTTGGTGGGTAAAGTAGTTTTGGCTGAAGTTTGTGTTCTCTTAGAGTCTGCATGATATCTGCTCAGGATCTTCTAGCTTTCATGGTCTCAGGTGAGAAGTCTGGTGTAATCCTGATAGGTCTTCCTTTATATGTTACTTGGCCTTTTTCTCTTACTGCCTTTAATATTCTTTCTTTGTTTAGTACATTTGGGGTTTTGATTATTATGTGATGAGATGTATTTCTGTTCTTGTACAGTCTGCTTGGAGTTCTGTAAGCTTCTTGTATATTCATGGGCATCTCTCTCTTTAGGTTGGGGAAGTTTTCTTCCATAATTTTGTAGAAGATATTTGCTGGCCCTTTAAGTTGTATATTTTCCCTCTCATCTATGCCTAAAACCCTTAGATTTGGTCCTGGATTTCCTGGATGGGTTACAAGCTTTTTGCATTTTGCATTTTCTTAGACTGTTGAATAAATGGTTTCTATGGTATCTTTGGCATCTGAGATTCTTTCTTCTATCTCTTGTATTCTGTTGATATTTGCATCTATGGCCCCTGATTTCTTCCCAAGGTTTTCTATCTCCAAAGTTGTCTCCCTTTGGAATTTCTTCGTTGTTTCTATTTCTGTTTTTAGATTCTGGATGGTTTTGCTCAGATCTTCTGCTTGCTTGTTTGTATTTTCATGTATTTCTTTAAGAGATTTTTATGTTTCCTCTTTCATGACTTCTACCTGTTGACCCATGTTCTCCTGTATTTCTTTAAGTGATTTTTGTAATTCCTCCTTATTGACTTCTATTTTTTGATCCATATTCTCCTGAATTTCTTTAAATGATTAAGGCCTTGTAAGGCCTTCTAATTTTTGATCCATTTTCTCCTGTATTTTTTTAAGAGATTTATCTATGTGTTCAGCTATCAGCATCCTGACCACTGATTTTAGATCCAAATCTTGTTTTTCTTGTTTGTTGGGGTATCCAGGACTTACTGCTGTCGGGGAACTGGGTTCGGATACTGCTATATTGCCTTGATTTCTGTTAGTAATGTTCCTAGGTTTGCCTTTTGCCATTTGGTTATCTCTGGCCTTAGTTGGTCCTGTAGTCACTAGCTGGTTCTTGAACCTCCTGTGGGCTCATAAGGCTATTTCCCCACCACTGGATGACTGGGTTTCCCCTGGCACAGATTGCTAAAGTGTTGTTCTCCTCTTGGGTACTGTTGGACCCCTGGTGTATCTTGCTCCAAGCAATGTTATATTAGGTTATCTCTGTGGACCTGATGCTGCTTGTCTTCTCTGGTTCTGCTTGCTTAGTCCAGTCAGCAGCAAGGATGCCAGTGGCAGTGGTGGGCAGTGAGGAGTGCAGGGTCTCCCACAGGGCAGAGAACCCAAGCCTTGCTGGAACACAGGAACCACTGCTCTGCCAAGCTCCTGTTCTTAGATGACTGGCTGGAGGCCTGAGTCACCAGAGATCTTCAGCTTGGGATATCTCAGGTATCTGGTTCTGCTGGCTCAATCCAAGCAGCTGCCACCAAGATGGCCACAGTTGCGCGGAGTGCAGGGTCTCCCTTAGGGCGCAGAGCCCATGCCTGGTTGGGACCCAGGAACCACTGCTCTGCCCAGATGGCTGCCTGGCGGCCTTGAGTCCCCAGAGATCCCAAATTCTGGATTTCACGAGTACCTGGTTCAGCTTGCTTAGTCTAGACAGCTGCAAGGATGCTGGCAGTGGCTGCGGGGAGTGGTAAATGCAGAGTGCAGGGTCTCCCACAGGGCAGAGAACCCACGCCCTGCTGGAACACAGGAACCACTGCTCTGCCAAGCTCCCGTTCTTAGATCACTGCATGAATATATTTTAAAGTCAGATTTTAAGGAATTCAAATATTCCTAAGGAAGGCAGAATTCATGAATAGAATGCACCAAACCATAAAGAACTATACTATATATGTACATATAATATATATGTATTACAATCATCTAAATAATTAGAAACAATATTAATAGAATAAAAATTAAATGTAAAATGCCACTATTTAAAAATTATTGAAAATATAAAGCCTAACTATATATAGTCTAAAGGAGACATACTTAAATTGTAAAGATTCAGGTCAGTGGAAAGGAAATAGTTAGAAAATAGTAGGCAACTCAAAGAATACATTTAATAAATAGAGTAGATGGATAGTAATATGAGATAAAAGAGACAAAGATAAAGAATATGATAATCTATGATAATAATATCAAAATAATTAATGGGCTAGTTCAGCAGGAAGAGTACCTTAAAAATCACAATATACTAATAAAAGTAGAGGAATTTAAAAAGGCAAACAGGCAAGCAATGTCAATATTGGGGATTGTAACATCATTCTCCTGGCAATTCAAATAATTATAAATAATCTGGAAACAATCATCAAGACTAAATTAATATTTATAGACTATTATAACCTACAACTAGAGAAAACAATAGTTTTAATTGTGTGAGAGAGAGAGAAAAAGAGAGACAGAGAGAGAAAGAGAGAGAGAGAGAGAGAGAGAGAGAGAGAGAAAGAAAGAAAGAAAGAAAGAAAGAAAGAAAGAAAGAAAGATAGATCATGGTGCCTAGTAAAAGAAATGGGTAAATTTAATCAACCATCCTCAGGTGTGAGTTATAATACTATTGTTGATAACTTTAATATAAAGGAATCAGTAATAAACATAGTGGAACATGTGTCCTTATTGCATGCAGGGGAATCCTCTGGGTATATGCCCAGGAGTGGTATGCCAGGGTCCTCTGGAAGTAACATGCCCATGCAATAAGGACACATGTTCCACTATGTTTATAGCAGCCTTGTTTATAATAGCCAGAAATTGGAAGCAGCCCAAATATCCCTCAAAGGAGGAATGGATACAGAAAATGTGGTATATTTATACAATGGAATACTACACAGCAATTAAAAATAATGAATTCATGCAATTTGTAGGTAAATGGTTAGACCTGGAAAATATCATCCTGAGTGAATTAACCCAATCACAAAAGAATGCACCTGAAATGCAATCACTGATAAGTGGATATTAATGAGCCCAGAAGCCCTAAATACTCAAGACACAAATAGCAAGTCAAATGATTCCCAAGAAGAAGAAAGGAGAGGACCCTGGGCCTGTAAAGATTGCTTCCAGTTTAGTAAAGAAACCGAGGGGGGAGGGGGAATTAATGGGGAACAGATGGGGGGGAGAGGAACTATGGGAACTATGGTGGGTGGGAACTGGGAAAGGGGAAAGCCTTTGGAATGTAAACATAGAATATAGAAAATAAAATTAAAAAAAAAAAGAATATATACAATAAAAAAAAATCAAAAAAAAGTAAAAAAAAAGAAAAGAAAAGAAAATAAAAAAAAAAAAAAAGGAATCAGTAATATAAGAGAAAATTAGTTACATATTCACTGACTTTAGGAAGTATTGTAAACAGAAGCTCACAGTAAACAAGCTCTTTCCTGAGGAGCAATGATCCAGTATCCACAAGTTCATATTGCACTAGGAATCAACTGTACATGAATAGGCAGTCAATGCCCTAAAGCATATCCAACAATACAAAGGAAATTCAAACTAAACCTATAATCAGAAACCTCTACAGACCCATCCAACATGGTTAGCATTAAACTGGAGTAAGTAGAGCTCATACACTGGTAGAGATTGAGAAAGGTACAGAATGATGGGATTGTTATAAAGTACAACATGCAGCTATGAAATTATTCATCAATTCCACTTATATTTATCCAAGATACAGACTTTTTCATAGCAGCTCTATCCACAATAGAGCAATCTAGAAATAGCATACGTATCCATTCTCAGGCAAATGATAAAGAAACTAATATATTTATAGAATGGAATAGAATACATCTTGGATATTTGGTGATTTAGAAGTAAAAATGGCTGTGCACATGACTAATGCCATAAATGTCCTTATTGTCACATGGCCAGTAAAATGAACTGCACAAAAATGACAAACCATATGGTCTTCTTTAAACAAAACTGTGTGGTGGAAAAATGTATCTGAAGTGACTCTGAAAGTAGGAATAACATACAAGCTATCTGGAGCATTCTAGGGTCATGGTAAAACTATAGAGAGGGAGTTAGCTATGTGCATTAATACAGTTACCAGAACTCTGTAACTTTATTGAAAATACATTATTGTCTACTTTATTTCATGTAGATTATATACAGAGAAATTGTTTTAATTCCATACATCTCAAATGCTACAACACTTCCTGGTCCCCCCATTACAGAGTCCCTCACCCATCTTCTCTCCTCCAATCCTCTGAGGGGTTGGGGCTCCCTGGGTATCCTCCCACCCTGGTGCATCAAGTCCCTTCAGGATTAGGCACATCTTCTCCCACTAAGGCCAGACAAGGTAACCATAGAGACTGAGCTGCACATCTCCTACCTATGTGCGAGGGACCTCAGTCCAGCCAATGTATGCTCTTTGGACTTCTGATTAATAATATGCAAATTGAAGCATTTAGTAAGACTGTTGTGTGACATTAACTAGGAAATGTGTCCAAAATGCAGTTGACTTATAGATGACTAGGCAGATATTAAAATGAGCAGGTATATGATGAACAAGTCTCAATGTCATTCATCCCACAGAGGTAGGGATAGAAACTTATTGGACAGTCACTATGATGTTTTTCAAATTTTCAAATGCTTGATACCTTTTTGTAATAAAGTACTGAAAGTTTAATAAAAAGAATGACAACAAACCCAAGCTCATGCTTATATGTGAATATCTCTAAAGCAAAGACCATGTGAATCTGTGTACATTAACTCTGTACCACTTGGAATTTTTTTTTATTAAAAATATATGTGCCGCTTTGTAGATCACTCTTTAGAAAAGTTTGTGGGCAGCTATAGGAAAGTCTGTGTTCCCACTCTGACCCTTTCCTTGCAAGTTTAAGAAGAAGATGCAGGGAGGTTTCACTGTATACTCCAGGCTGGCCTGGAACTCACCATGGAGCCCACAACGCTTTTGAACCTTCAGCTCCTGATTAGACCTCCTAGGTTCTAGCAGTGCAGGCCCCACTGCACTCAACTTATAATGTGCTGCTATCAAACCTAGAACTTCATGTGTGGTAAGAAAGTATGCTACAAACTGAACTACTTCTCAGTCCTCCAGAAAAGGAGTCCACCACTGCAATAATCAAACATCAGGGTGAGTTCAAGGTTTGTAGCTGAGTGGTTCTCTTATAGGAGAAGGACGTGATCTAGCACTTGCGACTGTGATGGTGAGTTTCAGTTTGAATGTAACCCTCCTAAACATCTGTTTCTGAAATGTATAGCAAAGCATTCATCCTGAAAACCATGAGCCATTCGGACTGCCTCCAGAAGAACTTCAGATGGAAAAAATAACCCAGATCTTGCTCCACAGAAGTCCTCAAATAAAATGTCCAGTCTGTAGGCTTAGAGTTTTCTCCAAACCTACTTTATTTAGGGTTCTTAAATACTTCATTCTCCCTTTTTGCCCACTGCCTTAAAGGTAGGGAAGAAACAAGGTTAATAAGACAAGGGAGTTGTGGACCTATTTAGAAGTAGTTCTTTGGAGTGAGTCCACAGTTCATTGTTAGAATACAAGCTGTCCAGACCAATAGCAAACACAAAACATCAATCAGTAGCAGCAGATCAATACAGCAGAAACCACAAGGCTCCACCAAATCAGCATGAGTAAGTTGAAGCAGCAAGAATCAGCTGGGATACAAGAAGTTCCTTAATACACATCTCTCTATGAAATGAAGAACAGTGACGACCAAAGAACAACAGCGAAGAATTGTAAGCTAGGGAAGACCAGTGAGGCACTGTGCGGCATCTCATGAAAGCGCATCCTCTCATTGTCTATAGGGTTCCACTTATACTCCTTCCAAATATGTGCCTTCTCAAGCATCCACTCCAGGAAAATGTCACATGCCTTCTCATGTTTTTGCTTCAGCAAAACATCCTTACATGTGTCTGTTTCAGAAAAACATCCTCTCACAAGACAGCTTCCAGAAGAACATCATGTGACATAGCTGAGTTTCCAAAGAAACAGAAAATTTCCACTTCCCCAGTCTGCTTACATCAAACCTCCTCTGTCTTTTAAGAAGGGCCATCTTTCTTGTTCTTGTGTTAGTGCATTCTGGTGATATGGTCATGGCTCAGTGTAATCGGTTGTCTATTCTGTAGACAAATGGTAACCCTAACAGGATTTAGTGATGACAGCCTCTGGATGCAGTAAGATTATCTCAAGATGGTAATGATTTTCACCAGAGATTTGGAAGGCAACCAGGCTCTATTATGGATTCTTGGATCATCTGACCTTACTGAGACATGTCTTTGGGGAAGTGTTTACAGTTGGAGGTTTCTTCTGGAGGTTCCAGTTTATGATAATTAACATTTAGTTTAGTGAGACTTTTTTTCTACGTACTGTCACCTGAAGACTGTGTGCCTAGAGCATTGTTTGTTATTCTAGCATTCTAGATGACTGTTTCACTGCATGTCAGATATAGATATCTAAATCTCCCCCAATGTATGGAAAGTGACAACCCAAAGGCTATCCAGATAGAGAAAAAACCCAGAGCATCTGAGTTTGTGTATAAAAATCAAACAAAAGCAAGCGTGGCAGTGAAAATCATCCAAATGCTGTCTGAAGAACATAAAACTTTGGTGTATGCTTAACGGATGCTTAACAATATAAAATGGGAATTTCTACACTGCAGGACCATTGTTTGTCTGTTTGTTTGTTTGTTTGATTTGTTTGGTTTTTCAAGACAAGGTTTCTCTATGAAGCTTTGGGTGTCCTGAAACATGCTCTGCACACCAGGCCATCTTTGAACTCAGAGATCCGCCTGCCCCTGCCTCACAAATGCTGGGATTAAAGGCGTGTGCCACCATTCCCTGGCATGCTGCACGTTCCTATGTTAACATCAGATTGATAATGATTTGCAGTTTGGTCTCAATTCCCTGGTGTCTGGGACAAAGGTATCTGAAAGAAATATGAAATTGCCCAAAAAGGAACACTTGTTTTTTGTTTTTTTGTTTTTTCACAAATCATATGGCTGTTAGATGCATAGTACTATATTGTTTAAATGTATGGTTCTTGTTCATCATCCCCAATTACTAGCCACACAATATTACTGAACCTTAAAACTAATCTAAGCATGCTTGCTAATCAATTTGATTAGCAATCCTTCTATTTGATTCCCGTTTGCTATTGTAAAAGGTGACCTGTAGGGCTTCTAGAGATTGGGATACAATCAACTTCTGATTGTTACCCCAAATAAATCCACTCTCAGAAAATAAAATTGTTTTGCTATGGAAAAATGTTTTCAAAAGCTTTTATGTTTTAGAGACAGTTTCTAAAAATGTCCCAAAATTCTGCTGAGCATTGCTCAAATGGTTGCCTAATATCATGGCATGACCACTCTAAGAAGGATGAGAAGACATCATGTTAGACACTACTCCAGGCACGAAAGACCTCCACCGGATAGGAGTTCAACAGACCCAGAAGGCAAATTACAATACCACAGTATAAATAAACACTATCTGCATGTGTAAACTCTACTGGTTATTTAAAGCCCAGTGCAGTAATTTGTAGTCAATCTGATAAATGCATGTTAGTGTTTAACATTTAATATATTTAATGTTCTTTATATTTTAGTCCTAATTCATCATTATTTCCCAAGCATTCTACTTACCTACTCCCATTTGGAGAATAAAGATTAGATTTGTCTCCCCCTTTCTTTTTTTTCTTTAAGTTAATAAATATTCATTTTCACCTTCCCCATTATCATCACTGTGATTACTTAAAACCAGGTCTCATGTGATATATTTCCTAGTTACATCTGCTTTATGTCTCATAATTAATTTTTGAATATGTCTAGATAATTATTTAATTATTCTTTTGACAGTATGATTACAAGGCCTTAAAATGTATAACAGTATATACAAATACTACTCTATAATGAATCAATAACACAAAAGCCAAATATTCAAACATCTGAAAATATACATACAGTCTGCTAACAATGCATGTGTTAATGAGGAGCTTTATCAAAAGGAAATTATAAAAGAAAATACTGAAGTGAGTAAAGATGGTGGCAGTCAGTACTCTACCAACAGTGTGGGGCAGGTAAGTGAGCAAAAGACATGCTAGGCTATGTTTTGCTAAGTGAAATAAAGGAGAGGCGAGAAACTGGCCCAGTCTCAAATTTCAAGTATGAGAACCTGACCTTGGATTCCTGTTTCTTATTGGCCAACCAAGCCAAATCAAGGAGGTCTGGGTTCATTGAGAAACTCTGTCTCAAAAATGGACATTGATCAAGGAAAAGACCTGAGGTAGACTTCTGGAGTACACACACACACACACACACACACACACACACAAAGAAAGTAAAGAAAGCCAATTTGATAATTATTAGCAGTGGTTAAATTTTGGATGTTGAAGGTTTGGGTAATTGTTATTTTGTTACAGAAAATAATCGTAAATATTTAATTGCAAATTGCATTTTCTATACCAGCATTCAGTTCCCAGAATAAAAGATGTGATTTAAAAAAAATAATCCTTAATCAGCACTAGAACTGGGAAGTTATCTATCCTCTAAACTATTAGAATCTACTTCCCCATCAATAACCTCAAATTATAATTTTCCATATTCCATCTGGGAAGTTCTTAACTCCAATTGGCCAACCCTTGTGGGTATGTTTTCATAACTCATCTAATGTATGGTGTTTCTCCCCTCTCTACCTTCTTCTTTCCTTCCTCATGATCTCTCAGACAGCAAACCCAGGAACTGGAAAAACTCTGCCTTTATCTCTTCTGCCTACCTATTGACTGTAAGCATCTTTATTCACCAATCTGGATAACAAGGTTACAAGCAGATTCTCTCAGGGGCAACCAGGCATTGGGAACCAGTATTTAGTATTACAATACAGAGCAAAAGACCAAACCTCAACATTATTGCCTTCTTGGGGATGTGGTCCTGTTTCTTTTAAGTTTCAAGGACTATGGAGACAAAAAGAGAAAGGAATGACAGAAGGAGGAAGGGAGGGAAGAAAAGACCAGGAGACAAAAGGCAGTAAGGAAAAGAGGAGGAATGGTCAGAAGAAAGGAGAAGAGGAGGTGCTAAGGGAGGAATTCTCTTGATGACAGTTTGGATAATATATTTTAAAAAACTAAGAACATTAAGAAAGGGTAGACATTTGGTGTGATATTAACAACAAAAATGAGGACTGATAACAGAGTTCAGTAGTGGTGAGCTTGCCTAGTATGCACCAAAGCTCTGGGTAAATCCTCAGTACTGTAGAAAGTCACAGCAACAGGAATAATGAAGATGAGAGTAGATTAACGGGGAATAAGAAGGACAGACAGACAGAGAGACAGAGAGACAGAGACAGAGAGGGAGTGGGGAAGGGAGGGAAAAAGGATGGAAGGAAGAAAGGAAGGAAGAAGGGAAGGAAGGAGGGAAGGAAGGGAGGAAGGAAGGAAGAAAGGAAGGAAGGAAGGAAGGAAGGAAGGAAGGAAGGAAGGCAGGAAGGAAGGAAGGGGAGGGAGGAGAAAGAGAAAGGAAGAAGAGGGAGAAAAGGAAGCAGAGGAGAAGGATGGAGGGGCAGAGGGAGGAGGGAGGGAGGGAGAGGGAACTAGAAGGAAGAAGAGGAGGGAGGAAGGAGGGAAAAGAAGGAGGGAGGGGGAAAGAAAGGAAAGAAGAAAGCTGTTCACACAGTAGAGATGAAGATGGAGAGGATTTTCTAACTTGCTGGACTCAGCGGGACACAGGAAACACTTAAGAGATGCAATCATTAAACATAGGAATTGTAGACCACTCTAAGCATTTGAAGGACATAATCTCCTCCCTGAAAGAAATTCAGAGTAAAATCTACATTCAAAATTGAAAGTACGGTTCAAAAGTTGATAAGTCTCCTGGCGACTGTCCTGAGATCCATGCTAAATGGTATCAATTTAGGTTAAAATGAAAGAAGAATCAAGGTTGGACCTTCCAAGGAAGCTCTGTAGTACTGAACAGATAAAAGAGAAGAAACTAACGTTCCTAGATTATTTTCCTCCATTTTTATCCACATCCCCTGTCTGAGTCAGGGTTTCTATTCCTGTACAAAACATCATGACCCACCCCACTATGTCCATAGCAGCCTTATTTATAATAGCCAAAAGTTGGAAAGAACCCAGATGTCCCTCAACAGAGGAATGGCTACAGAAAATGTGATACATTTACACAATGGAATACTACTCAGCTATTAAATACAACAAACTCTTGAAATTCTTAGGCAAATGGATAGAGCTAGAAAATATCCTGAGTGAGGTAACCCAATCACAAAAGAACACATATGGTATACAATCGCTGATAAGTGGATATTAGCCCAAAAGCTCGGAACACCCAAGATAAAACTCACAGAACACATGAAGTGCAAGATGAAGGAAGACCAAAGTACGGATGTTGTGATCCTTATTGGAAAGTGGATCAAAATACCAATGGCTCATAGCCAACTAATAGAATGAACATAGGGTCCTCAATGGAACAGCTAGAGAAAGGACCCAGGGAGCAGAAGAGGTTTGCAGAGCTGCAGGAGGAACAATAATATGTACCAACTAGCACTCCCAGAGCTCTCAGGGACTAAACCACCAACCAAAGAGTACAAATGGAGAGACCTATGGCTCCAGCTAATATGTAGCAGAAGATGACCATTTCAGACATTAATGATCAGAGAAACCATGGGTGATGTGAAGGCTGAATTCCCCAGAATAGGGGAATGCAAGTCAGGAAATGGAGGGGAGGTGTGATCAGGGAGAGGAGGGATGGGATAGAGGTTTTGGAGGGGTAATGCGGAAAGGGGATACCATTTGAAATGTAAATAAAGCAAATATCTAATATTTTTAAAATATCTATTAAAAAAAATCATGACCAAGAAGCAAGTTGAGGAGGAAAGGGTTTATTCAGCTTATACTTCCAGATTGCTGTTCATCACCAAAAGAGATCAGGACTGGAACTCAAGCAGGTCAGGAAGCAGGAGCTGATGCAGAGGTCATGGAGGGATCTTTCTTACTGGCTTGCTTTCCCTGACTTACTATCTTATAGAACCCAAGACTTCCAGCCCATGGATGGTACAACCCACAATGGACCCTCCCCCTTTGATCACTAATTAAGAAAATGCCCCACAGCTGGATCTCATGGAGGCATTTGCTCAACTGAATCTCCTTTCTCTGTGATAACTCCAGCCTGTGTCAGGTTGACACACAAAACCAGTCAGTAAAATTGACCCCTTGTTAACTTGACAAACACATCACCATTAAGCCTCGACTTTTTTATTCACCTCCAAGATCTAAATAACCTTCGAGATCTTTGCAAATTCTTACATATTAGATTTTCTATTCTTTAAAATGTCTACTCTCTTTTAAAATTCAAAGTCTTTTTACCATTAAAAGTCTCTTAACTGTGGACTCCACTAAAGTACTTTCTTCTTTCAAGAGGGAAAAATATCAGGGCACAGTCACAATCAAAATCAAAATCAATCTCCAACTGTCCAATGTCTGGGATCTACTCACGATCTTCTAGGCTCCTCCAAGTGCTTGGGTCACTTCTTCAGCTCTGCCCTTTGTAGCACACACCTGTCTTCTAGGCTCCAGCTGCCTGTACTCCACTATTGCTGCTGCTCTTGGTGGTTATCTCATGGTACTGGCATATCCAAAACACTGCTATTTTCCATTGCAACTAGCCTTCATCAAAAGTCTCTCATAGGCTCTCTTCATGGTGCCAAGGCTCAACTCCTTTGCATGACTCCTTCAGTCCTGGGCCATCAATTGCAACTGAGGCTGCACCTTTACCAATGGCCTTCTACAACCTCTCAGAGTACTAAGCCTCAGCTGTTCTTCGTGACTACTCCATGCCTTCAAAGCCAGCACCACCTGGGTAACTCTTACACATTATCAAGTCCAGCCACAGCACAAGGTACAATCTTGGCTATCCCTGGAACACAGCCTTTGTATGCTCTTAAAAAACACTTCCCAGAAGATTTCACCTCAATGATTCTGGTTTCTTCTTAATCACCACTAATTTCTTAGCTCCAGCTAACCAGCATCAATAGTCCCAGTAATGCAAAGGTTTCACTTTAGTAGTTCTGGTATCTTGTTAATCACAGCTGATTCTTCAACCCCCAACTAACCAAAACCAAAGAATCTTCACAATCAAAATAGCAACAGTCCTGTTAAGAGTCTTTAATCTTCCCTCTGAAATATCACAAGCCATGCCTCCATCTTCTGCACTGTTCTCAATATTATCTTCCAACATCCCACAGATCTCTTAACACCCAATGGATATTCTAGCCCAAAGTTCTGAAGTCCTTCCATAATCTTCCCCAAAACATGGTCAGAATGTCCCAGGAATACCACACTATGCTGGTACCAGTTTGTCTTAGTCAGGGTTTCTATTCCTGCACAAAACATCATGACCAAGAAGCAAGTTGGGGAGGAAAGGGTTTATTCAGCTTACACTTCTAAATTGCTGTTCATAACCAAAGGAGGTCAGGACTGGAACTCAAGCAGGTCAGGATACAGGAGCTGATACAGAGGCCATGGAGGGATCTTTCTTACTGGCTTGCTTCCCCTGACTTACTCTCTTATAGAACCCAAGACTTCCAGCCAATGGATGGTACAACCCACAATGGACCCTCCCCCCTTGATCACTAATTAAGAAAATGCCCCACAGCTGGATCTCATGGAGGCATTTGCTCAGCTGAAGTTTCTTTCTCTGTGTTAACTCCAGCCGGTGTCAAGTTGACACACAAAACCAGCCAGTACATCCCCCTTGTAAAATAAATCAACTGCCTAGCCTCGCTTTAAGCACTGAACTTGTTAAGGTCCTTCTTGTTCCCCAAGTACTCTGTCACATCCAGAGTTCCTGTCTCTCTATGCCTAGAAAGTCAGACCCCTTGCCCATCTACTTCCGTTTGTTTTTTGAGAGTTTCTTCTGCCTATGGTTATTGCTTTCTCCAGAGTTCAGCATTCTGTGCTTCTGTGTGCCCAACCAAGACATGCTGTTAATCTACCTGTTCCAAGAAGCAGCTCTTAATAAGCCCTAACCTTCAGGGATCACACACTTATATCTTCCTAAATTGATGGCCAGGTCTGTCTCCACTCTTTCATTTTCCATATTAGTACCTAGTAAAGAGTATTTCTCAGTGCACATCAGACACTTACCACATCTATTTAAACACATTTAAATAGACACTTAACCCAAGTGTGCCTATATATATTTTCAAATATATTTAGCAAACAGAGGTGTCATGGAGAATACAAAGCACCTTGACGGAATCATACATCTTGTCTTTTATATAAGAAGTAAAACATATGTCAACATTCAAAGTTCTCCCTCCCTGATTGTCTTTAATCTGTGTCCCGCAGTCACAATACCACACTACCAAAGATCTCATTTATTTCAGGTTTAAGAAAGCCAAGTGACCTAGATACTAGAGTTTTTCCATGGGAGCTATATCAGAACTCTTTGGCACAAAAGAACTTCCATTCTACATTGCATATGAAAAGCTAATTACCATAGCAGTTCCCCTCCAAGAGTGGATAATGAATACAATGGTCAGAATCCAGCATCAGTACCACGTGTTCCCTCCCATTTCCTTTTTTGCTTCCGCGGTGTCACTTTTGAATCTGGCCTTTATCAAAAATGGTTATTTCAAAAGACCCAATGTGGGCAATAAAAAACGGCGTTGCACACAGGATATTGTAATTCAGCTCTTACAGCCTGACAGTGGGCTCTGCGGAGCACAGTCCCTGCTCACAGTTAATGTAGAAAATTATCAGAACCAACAGAGGGGAGTGGAAACGGGCTACCTCAAATAACAAGCCCCGATCTCCGTTTTTTTTCAGCGTATGTCGACTTAAAAGGATACATGCATACTATAGGTGTGGAAGTCTGTTTCTGACAGCCTGTGGAGTTAGCACTCACCAAGGACTTTTAATTAAGCAGAGTAGGTGTTTATGTCAACAGGAAATGAAAGGCAAGACTTGCCAAGCCTTCCACATTGCAGACTTCAAGTTTTAGCCCAGATGAGTAGGATCTTAGCACAATCTGGGGGAGGCTTCAGTTACCATAACCCATAAGCACATGTGCCCCCCCCCCCCCGACCAAGGAAAGAAAAATTTTAAAGGTTCCTTTTTTCAGCACTGCCAGTGTTTTGAGACCAAGTGAAAAGAAATTAACCCCAATTCAGAATTTCCATCCCTCCTCCGGGGCAAATCTCTGAGATGCCAAGGAGAGATTACTTTAACTCACTGCTCTTCCTGACTCTCTCTTATTGTTGTTCCACATTTTAATCTCAGACCCTGGCAGCCCCATCCTCCTCATCCTCCCACCAAACGTCACGTTCGACCAGGGAAGGCAGAAGTCTTTGTTGAGTTTTTCCCGTGGCCTACTTCTGCAGCTGGCACCGCGTCTCCCGCTGCACTAAATCGACACTTGTGGAAGCAGCAGCTTCAGAGTGACTGACGAGAGCCATTGCTTGCACAAGTGTCAATTTAGTGCAGCAGGGGACAGAGTCGCAGCTGTAGCAGGAGAGAGGCCTATTCCGACTTAGAAAACAATTGCAAAAAAAAAAAAAAATACCAGAGGGAGGGGAGCCTGGCTGAGGAAGAGAAAGGATGAAGAAAGCAAGAAAGGGAAGAAGCAGAACGGGAAAGATAGGGGTAGGGAAGATCAATCAGTAAATAAACACCTAAAGAAGATTGAATTGGTTTTGTCCAAGGATAAAAATATCTTGTTTCTCTAAACTTAGATATATACCTTTTACATAGCTATATTTTATGTGCATTATAAAGCGACCATCGACCTGTACCTCTCAAAAGCAAAACAAATCACCAAAGGGTTGGGCCAATCAATTCTAACCTGGTGTTGTTGCACACCATCAGAGCCCTCCTAAGAAATAGTTCTGAACCGTTTCAGGAAAGACATAAGGACGAGGCCAGAAAAATGGTGAGACTTGGTACTTGCGCACATCAATGTGCTATCCACACATAGAGACGAAATTAATTAAAAGATGAAACTTTTTTGTTTTCTTCTTTAGCGTTCTCTGAACATTTCACCGTGGCACACGGGGACTTGTCTGCAACAAATGTTTCACACAGGTGATGGTGTCTTAGTAGTGAGCACTAGTCTTTCCAGACATGAAGGCAGATAATTCCAACAACTCCTTCTGAAAAGGTGATAATTTGCTGTTCACATCCACACATCCACAGAAGTATAGGATATATTAATGTGTGTGTATATATTAATATACATGAATATATGGTGATATATATTAAGCGTTCATTCACATGCACAGAGAATTGCATATGTATTTGCATTTGCGTACATATATATCTACACGAATATCCTGTATGAATATATATATACACACACGTGTGTATATCATTTGACATCTCTCAAAATTCATGTTGTGACTAGTCAACATTTTAAGAACTGTGCTTTCTAACATGCTCATGTAGTGACATTTTTATCTATTCCAGAAATCCACAGCAAATTGTCCTCATATCTACCACTCTGTCCACCTGCTCAGCTTTCCTTATGAGGAAGATAAGAGCAAATAAGCATGTCTGTGAATGCTAACTTGGTTTGGGCACTTGAGTTCATTAATTCATTGAATTCTCGTGAATTCAATGCATTCGATCTTTTCCTTGTGCTGATTGTGACGATAAGGCAGGGAAACCATCCTGTTGTCAAAGATGCAGAGCCTCCGCCATGGTGGTGTGGTGCTTGGAGTCAGAGGATGGACAGTCTGCATCCTTAAAACTGTATTCGTTGTCTATTCCCTGACTGCTTCTGAAAGAAGACCCTCAGCCGTAGTCAACAAAAGAATCCTACACACTAGTTAGCAAATGGCACAGTACACACAGAACTGTGCGATGAGTCTGAAGCCATTTCCATTCAACACTGGAAGCAAGATGCTTGCTTGCCACGGATGTCCTATGTTCCCCAGTAGTGCCCCTTTGACGTTTTGTTCTTCTAGTTTTTCTTTTCAGTAAAAGAATCTTGGCGCATACCTCACCCTTCCACACGAAGAATTACTTCATTTCATGATCCCAAATGAACATTTCCCATTAATTTCCACTATAACATATTGCCAAAAATCCAATAGTTTGCAGTGACAAATAGCAGCATAAGATGGAAGCTTTCATGTAAATAATTTCATAAAGTGTCCCCTCCTTATGTAAAATCAACTTTTGGATGATGTAATAGAAAAACTAGTAGAAAGAAAGGGTTAAATTAATATAGAAATGAATTTTTATGTCACTATATAAAAATGAAGTGTGAATTTACTGGATGAAAGGGTGTGGATAGACGCACTTTAAACTTTGATAAGTATTCCCAGTGTGTCCTTCATACATCTTGAGAGAGTTTTCACTACCTCCTATATTTGGATCTGCCTGTTTTCCCACTCTATGGCTAACATAAACTCTGGCTCTTTGCCCATCAAAGTGATAAAACTTATGTCTTAATTTTAGCTTTCATTTCTCTCTCATGAGTAAGTTTGAACATCCTAGAGACTAGGAATCTGCTCGCCCTGTCTTTGAAGATATGTTCAATATTTTTCCCCAAATCTTATTCTCACTAATTTGTGGATATTCATTGGGATCAAAGTATTTGCAAATTAGTTTAAATAAAATTAATATCACCATGCTTTTGAATTTCCAAACCTAAAAAGTACTTATTTTGTCTTTTGTACCCACTTACTGTGATTTTTAGACTGTGTTGATAAAACATAACTTAATGGCTAGAAATATATGTGAATTTTGTAGCTACTTTATATTTTCCCATTGTTATAAATAGCATGTTTTTCTATTATATCTTCTATCTGGCTGTCATTTGTATCTATGTGAGCTATTAATTTCTTTTTTATTTGTTTTATGCATAGACAATCATTTTTGGGGGCTTTCTGAGATTTGCAACTAAATGTTAATAATTGTGATTGTAATTTCTTCTAGCATATCTATACACTACCTGCAATATATATAAATGATAATCATATATATAAATTTTCTCTTTCACTTGACAATTACAGAAGGTGGTTTTAACTCAGCAGTAAAGCATCTGCCTAGAATCTCCCAAATGGTTAAAAATTAATTGATTAATTAATTTAAAAGTATTTAAAAGTAAGTCCTCAACCTCGATTTAATCCTTTTCTCATTTAGGGGATTGCAACTATTACTTCATTTCTATTGGGATCGCTGACATTACAAAAGTAGTAAGGAGAAATGTTGATGAGGAGGTGGAGAAATTAGATTCTGCAGATGTTGTTGGTGTGAAAAGATTGCAGCTGTTTTATAAAACAGTTTTGACAGCGCCTCAAATATTGAAACATGGAAGGCTTATATAACCTAGCATTTCCAAGCCTAGACAAAATGAATACTTATATATGGTTTGTTATTCATGATCCAAAAGTTGAGCACAACACAAAGTTTATCTGCTGATGGATTAACAAATAATGTGGTATATCCATATAGCAGATTAAAAAGTAATGGAACCCAGAAAATATCATACTAAGAAAAATGCATTCACTGATCAATGGTAGCTGACTATGTCATTTTGTTACATGAAAATATCTAAAATGGGAAAATCTACAGATAAGAACACAGATTTATATTTGATCAGAACAGAAGAAGGGATGGAATGGCTACAGGAAAGAAAAGGGGCTTTGAATAGTATAGGTTTCTTTACAGGGTAATAAAAATGATGTTAACGTCAATGATGTTGAAGGTTTCATGAGTCTATAAGTAGACTAAAAGCATTGAGTTGTACATAGTCCAGGACTGAGTGCTCCTAAATAGATGCTCAATTAACAGTGCAGGGGTTAATTTTTCCTTTTGTTTTCTAAACAGGAATCAATTCGTTTAAATTATTCATCAATTAAACACTAATGTATTTATTCAACAATCATTTGACAAACACTATTTATCAAATACTGAATTTGGACCAACAGGCAAAGACAAAAAGACAAAGGGTTCTGAAAGAACTGGCAGAGGAGATTGACATCAATGTAATTGAAGTCAGAAGCTGATATATATCCTATGAGAAGTCAATTCACAGAGGTTAAAGGTCAAGAAAGGTCAAGATGGTCAAGGAGGAAAGGACACTAAACAGAAATGTGTGCAATTCTAGACTTGAAGTACATAGAGATGATGGGAGAAAGCTAACTCAGGCAAAGTAACTCCCACCGTCTTCTACTTTCTTGGTCATACATAGGTCAGTTAGCACACAGAAGATTTGATGATGTGTTAGCTTTCTCATTACACTGGGAAATTGAGTTGTGCAAAGCAACCACACAATTGTTTGACCTCTTATTTTAATTCTGGTGGACTTATGTAACATTCTTTTCATAGGTTGTAACTTAGACAAGACTCAATCCAGATGCTAGATGGAAGGAAACCACTGAACAAGTAAAGTGGAGAGGCATCTAAGATCCAAAGAAAAGAAATTGAATTTTTGACATAATGGTCTTCCTACTAGTGCCTATCTTATTTGAACAGACCTACCATACCTATACCCACTTTTTCTGGTCTCATAAAAGACAATGCTTCCTCTGAACATTTTCCTAATAATTGAATATCATAAATTGCTGTTGCCTATTGCTTTTGCCTATTGCATGGGATACATTGATTTACCTCTGCAGTTCCTCAAACTTAAAGAATAGTCATATTACACACGGAAGACACCTGGAAGGGTATTTAACATGGTTCAAATGATGATTCTATTGAGAACTTTTAAATTAAAAAATAAAACTGCCTCCTTCCAAGGATGTCACACCACTGTCTCTCTTGTGTGTAATAGAATGGGAGTGGGGAGACAGTACCTTTCAGATACAGGGTTGATTTCTTTATAGAATGCCATTTTCAAAGCTCTACCCTTAGAGATCTTATCTAGAAAGTTCACTTTGTTTTGTACTAGATACCCCTTACTGTAGTTACATATACTCTTGTGAACACACACACACACACACACACACACACACACACACTCCCACATTCCCAGGACACTGAACTATTTATTTCTAACCACATCATATTAAGAAGAACATGGCCTCTAATCCCTTCTCCTGCTGCCTTGCCCCTTCTCATCTGGGTTTAAATCCCACCCACTTCAAAAATCACTTTGCTCATTCTATTCTTTGTGCTCTTGTAAAAATATATTCCAAATAAGGGAACTAGGAGTCCTCACACCAAAAAGAAGGCACACCCCTTTCTCTGACAATAGACTTTCCCATCAAACCATTTTGAGTTTTTGCTATAAAAGAGAGAAATATTCTGATATCATATTTTTTTAAAAAGGCTTTTAAGGATACGCAAACAAATAAAAATAGAGCACCATAGCCTACTGCCTAACATATGAGAGAGGATAGACTTACTGAACACTAATCCAGAATTTTACATTCTTAATGTGACATACATTTGTCACCATCAGAAGAAGAGGTCATCTTGATCTGATCTAAGGAATACTTGTCTGAAAAAGCTACACATGCTTAGTAAGTCCTGATTTCAAAGCAAACACCTAAGACAGATTTTGGTTGTTTTAATCTATGTTTGTATACAAATGCAATTTTCCTACTTTTTTTTGACACAGTGTGATTGCTATCTAATTATAACTATTTTATTTTTTATTACATGGATGTAGTAGATGGAGGGGGATGGGTGGTTATGTGCAGTGCCTCTGGATATCAGAAGAAAGCATGGAATGGAGTGGGCCTAGAGTTAGCAGCATTTGTGAACTGCCCACAGACGATGCTGAGAACCAAACTCCTGTCTGTGGAGCCATTCATTCAAACTGAATAGGTTTTATTGCATGACATGTGAATTATCCTTCTAACGGTGGCATTTATCTTCTTGTATCTAGAGTTCTAACTTTTCTTATTCCTTGGCTTGAATTGTAAGGTTGTTTGCTCTCCTGTTTACTCTCGATTATTGGGATCAACTTTTTTATTGGTTTTGTCTGCTTTTGCTAAACAAGCCATGTTTGTTAATATATCTTGAAATTGTTTTGTAACCCCTTGAATATTGTATTTAAACTGGGTTTCTATGACTTTCTCAGGACAGTTAAAAAAAATCCCATGAAAACATTAAACTGCATGCTATAAAATACAATGCAAAGGACCTAGTGCAGCCCCTGCAGGTCCTGTGAATGCTTAGTTTCTGTGAGTTCATATGAGCTTCCCTTGTGTTGATTTAGAGGGCCTCGTTTTCTTGGTGTCCTCCATTCCCACTGGCTCTTACACTCTTTCTGTCTCCTCTTCCACAGGGCACTTCAGAGATGGATTTGATTGAGATCTCATTTAGTGCTGAGTGTGCAAGGCTTCTCAGTCTGCATAGTGTCTGGCTGTGGGTCTCTGACTTTGTTTCCATGTGCTTTGGGAAGAAGCTTCTTTGGTGATGGCCAAGCAAAGCACTGATTGTCAATAGCAGAAAGTCAATAAGAGTCATTTTATTGCTACTTTTTTTCTTTTGAAAACAGTAATAATTGGTTGGTTAGCCACACAAGCTTAGTACCACCACTGCACTAGCATATCTTACAAGAAGGACACCATTGTCAATGAGAAGGGTTGTGGCTTCTTTGGTGCTTATGTTCCTCTTTTGGTATCATGCAAAGTACCTTTCCTGTACCAAAGATGCTAGAATGTAGGAGTGAAGGCTCTATATAGGGACCAGGACGACTTCTCCACATTCAGTGACTTGTGCAGGTGTGTTTTATTTCAGCAATGAGACACTACTGTCAGTTTTTTTTTAAAGGAATCAATAGTCTTGGCAATGTCTGGATTGTTTGCAGAATCCCATGGAACCACTTTGACCAACTCAAATGGATGTAACCCAGACCTTGGACTGGAAGTTTAATTTGGTAACAGAGATGGCCAGTTGGGGCTCTGTCCCATTCCCCAATATTCAATGATTTCATTTAGATCACTTTCATATTTGTATATATTTTAGGAAGCCTTTACCGGAAATTACACTTTTAGCTTCATATTGCACGCAGAGTCTTGGCAGACAGGTTTCGTCTCATCTCTCAGTCCTTATTATCTCAAAGAATTGAGAACTGACACAGTACATAGGGAAGAAGACAGGAAGACTTCATTTCAGCTCAGAGGAAAGCACACCCTTAAGTGGCAGGAGTGGACAATAGCCAGACAGACCATTGTGTTATCTAAAGTTTGGCAGACTTAATTCTATTTCTAGTGCCCCCAGAGCACATAGCCTGCTTAATTTGACCATTTTGAGGGGAGGCAATGGAATGTCCTTATTCTTTAGCAGAAAGGTTCTTATTGGCACTAATCTTTCACAGCTCCTGGAAATCAGGTTGATTCTTAATCAAGGCTTTTCCAGATAGGTACAAATATTGTGTCTCTTCCCAGACCCAGAGACATGACAAAGTTTCTGCTTCTCAGACCACTAATTAGAGTACTATGAGAGAGTTTGGGGCTACAAACTGATGATTATTTTGAGAAAGAGTTCAACATAAATGTCCTCTAATCCTGCTAGCATCTAACTAGCTATAACTTCATGTCTTAGTTAGGGTTTTTAATGCTGCAATGAAACACCATGGCCAAAAGCAAGTCTTAGAGAAGAGTTTATTTGGCTTACACATCCATTACTCTGCTCATTATTGAAGGAAGCCAAGATGGGAACTCCTCAAACAGGACAGGAACCTGGAGGCAGGAGCTGATGCAGACGCCATGGCTTATTAGCCTGCTTTTTTATAAAACCTGAGAGCTGCCTGCTGAAGCATGGCTCTGCCCATGATGAGCTGGTTCCTCCCCCACTGACAACTAATTGAAAAAAATCCTTACAGCTGCATCTCATGGAGGCATTTCCTTAACGGAGGCTCCTTTCTCTCTGATAATTCTAGCTTGTGTCAAGTTGACCCAAAACCAGCCAGCACAGATCACACACCTAGATTTTTACTTTTGAAGAAGATAACAGCTATTGCTGGCTGTGAAGAGAGAACCGCATTCATATTATCAACTCCCTCGCTGCATTGGCTTCTTCTTTGGCGTGTATTTATAGAGCATCTTATTCTATGTCAATCATTGCTCTTATTTAATGCAATTTTGAATCAAAATATTTAGCAGTTCTTTCATTATATTGCACATCTGTTTTTATTTTAAAAACTATTAATGAATTGCTGAGTTATGAAGGATGAGGTTTTAAGGAGCTCGTTTTGGTTTTGTTCTTGTTTTTTAGAACATTTTGTTCGACAGCTCAGACTGGCCTCAGTCTCAAGGTCTTCCTGAAGCAACCTCCCAAGTACAAGAGATGCACATCTGACTTTAATTTATTTTTCGTCTTCTTTTTTAAAAATTATTAATTAATTAATTAATTAATTAATTAATTTTTTACTTACTCACTTTACATCCTCCTCCGTGTCCCCTCCTAGTCACCCCTCCCACAAGTCTTCCCTCCACCCCTCCTACCCATCTCCTCTGAGCATGTGGGGGCCTCCCTGGGTACCCTCCTTCCTCACCCCCCATCCCCCATCCCCCCCACTCCCACCCTCCCCCCCACCCCACCCCACCCCCCACCCCGCACATCAAATCTTTGCAGAGCTAGGCACATCTCTCATGCAGATCCAGACAAGGTAGCCCAGCTAGAAGAACATATTCCACATACAGCAACAACTTTTGGAATAGCCCCCGTTAAGGACCCACATGAAGACCAAGCTGCACATCTACTACATACATTCCAGGGGCCTTGGTCCAGTCCATGTATGTTGTTTGGATGGTGATTCAGTCTCTGAGAGCCTCAAGGTCCAGGTTAGTTGAATCTGTTGGTCTTCATTTTTTAAAACATTATTTTCAGTGCCTTATGTGAAAATGCCATATATTTACACAATGTACTTTTATCCTATTCATCTACCATTACTTTCCTCTAATTCTTCACAGTGGCTCACACTATCTCTGCTAACTTTGTATACTCTTTTTCTAATGGTCATTAGAAGCCACTTGATTCCAGTTAGTGCTGCCCCAAAGTACATGGCTGTGAGGTTGTGCACTAGATCATGAGCAACTCTCAAGACCCCAAAAGAGTCTTAGCAACTATAACCTGCCAGTAGTTCCTCTGCTAGTGGTAGGGCAATGGCATGCCTCTACCACCAATGCTAGGCACCCATGCTAGAACAACTTGATCTTGTACAAGAAGCAACCCCTTCTGTGCTTTGATAGATGAAGCAGCTATGCTATGACCGCAAGTCAAAATTTCATGCTCTCCTCCCCATATGCCAGTTCTTATATTTATTATTAAAACTTCCAGACCAATACAGGAATGATGCATTTCTTGACACGTTGTACCTCCAGAGTTCCTCTATTTACCTTCACATCTGAGTACAGTGCATAGGCTCCTGGGAGAGCCTTAAGTCACTGTAGATAGAATGTAGTCCGCTGACTACATGGAAGAAACCCAGGGTAGGCCGACTCCATCCATGTCTTCACACTTCTGTATCCTTTATTTGTACCAACTGTCAGAAAAAAATCTCTGCAAGGTTCTTCTCAGAACTCTAAATAAAACCCTTAAGATCTGATATTCCTTTATAGAAACAAGATTTCTTCAATAATTCACTCTTTCTGTTAGAAGTATACCACAAAAGACTTTGTCTGCATTTTAGATCGCCCTCTACAATAAGTGAATGTTGCTATCAATGCTGTATCTCAAAGTCTTTTATTCTTCATTCCATGTGTACTCAAGTCCTTGTCTCTTATTACATCCTTACTATGGAGTAGCCATGTGAAGGTAGGACAGAAAAGAGAGACACATCAGCAGAACAGTGATGTTAGTTCTGTGTACAACTTCACTCTCCAAAGTCAGTTACAGATTAAATTAACATAATAATTATGATGATAATAATAGTAAAGAGAGTTTGAGTGAAATATGTCACTTGTGGACAGAATCATTTTATTCATAGTGGGGATGTTGAATATATTCTAATTTGACGAACACAAAAGCAGAAATCAAAGTGAAACTTTCTTTGGTCTTAGATCTCTTTCTCCAATGACAAAAAGGATAATTTAAAGCCACTGATATTTGAAGAATTGTTTGCTCCATATAACAGTGAATCTATGATTTGATAATTAGGTTTGTGGATCCTGAAACGGCACTGTTCAAACCCATGCTTTAAGGCTTTTTAGTTATGGAAACTACAGTATCCTGTTGAAGTTACTAGGCTAGGTTTTCCACGACTATAGTAGTAGATTAATGTTATTATCAGAATCAGTACATATAAACAATAAGTGTTATTCATCATGCAATAATATTATGAAATCTCTGCAGTCATTCTTCCTCTTGGTGAGTACTTACTTCTTCTTCCCATATATCCATCAGTTCCTTTCCAGTATCTCCTCTTTGCCGTTTGTTTAGCAAAGTCCGCGGTAATGAGCAGAAAGGAGTTTCACAACATTTTCTTTTGTCCGGAGGCATCATTCCCTGTCATGTCCTTTTGACCTTCAGCTTTCATGCCATGGTCTTTCCTTTCCTTTTAGAGTTTCATGTGGCTTTCTTGTATCTTTGTTTTTGTTAAAGTTTACTTCTGAATATGTACTGTACCTGACTTCATATATTGGTTGTTTTGATCAATGAAATGAGACTTGAATTACACCCACACAGCTTTCCTACATCTATATAGGATGAAATTAAAGATGGCAATTTTTCTAGCCCAGCTAGCTCATTTGGTGGAGCATGAGACTCTTAATCACAAAGTTGTATGTTTGAGTCCCATGTTGGGTGCCAAACACAGTAGTATTTTGGAGAAGTTGCTACACTCCTTTTTGCTCCTGAATAACTGCAAGGTTTTCTATACCCACTTTAACTCTTATGGCTCCTGAATAAAAGACACAAAGTCCTGGTAATTTTATTAACAAGTTGCTGGCACAATACTGAGCAGGTTCTGAGCTATTCTAACTCAACTAGGCTGTAAATAACCATAGAAATGTCCCATTACTTGCCATCTGAGCTGGCTTGCTCTGCACCATGTGCATCCTCATGGTGAATCCTCCTGGTGTCTCCACATTGTCTATCCACATCTTTATTCTCTTTCTACTCCTCTTTCTCCACCTGGAACCCTTTCACTGGGATCCAATGTCCAGCCTCTACTGTTTCTCCTGCTCAGTTATAGGTTGATTAGCTCCTTATTAACCAATCAAAGATGATAGAAAACAATTTTTACATAACATGAGACAAGAGATGGTTGACTATGCCATTTGTCTGGTACTATAACCAGATAACTGGGCACAAAATTCAGCATATGAATATATAGTACATAAGTCCAACCCCTTACACCTCTCCATACTAAAAGGCTATTGAATTGCAAAATGATTAGGGAAGAACAAAGTGGTATAGCATCTTAAATACCAATGCTTTCCCTTCCAGAGTTGTTGACAACTTTTCCCGAGAGCTTTGTTGCTGCTGGAGAGGAATGGAGGACTATAGATTTAAAGGCCAAGCCATTTGCTCTAATGAGAAATGTTGATCTGCAGGTTTTGTATATTTTCTCTGATTTCTTCAGCTCTAGATAAAAGTCCCTCAAAGTTTTGCTTTGTTTCTCCTTTAACATAGTATGGTACCTCATCTGTGGGAGATAAATAAAGGTCTAAACAGCACTGCTAAGGTTAAGTGACTATCAGAAAGGTAGCACGCACAGCATGAGTGATATCAAAATTAAATAAATGTAAATAAGATATAGGATCCTGGGCCTGAAAAGATTGGATCCAGTTTTGTAGACCCAGAACAGAGAAATTGTGTGGGGGGGGAATGATTGGGGAATAGTTGGGGGGAGAGGAATTATGGGACATATGGTGGGGGGGAACTGGGAAAGGGGAAAGCCTTTGGAATGTAAACATAGAATATAGAAAATAAAAATTTAAATAAAAAAAGATATATGAGCTAATGAAAAGCAATTAAATCAGACAAAATTCTTAAAACCATCAGATGTCACTTAAGAGTCATTCTCAGGACCAAAATATTAGGAAGGTTTACAATAGAAATGGGAATTAATTGAAATACAGTAAGCATTAATGAAATAAAGCAGTTATTAATCATGAATCAATGATACAGATAGGAACTTAGATGACCACGATCGGTTAAATAAAATAAAAAGTATAAAACATATTTGTCATGGACCCAGCAAGAAGCAAGACAGTGCTAGTTAACTGACAAGTGTGTGAGGAGGAACTGTTGACTTGGGAGGGGTAGGTATAACCACCAACGTGGAAGATAAGACCAGGAGCATCCACAGGGAATGTGGCCCATACCCATGTGGAAAAGGGAATCACTGAGTCAGTCACAGGGTAGTAAAAGGCTTGTTTGCAAGAGGGGATGGTAAACATCTCTTCCCTCCTTGGTATCTTCTTCCAGTGTTTTTGTGTGATTCAAACTGTAGAGAGTCAGGGCAAGGAGGAGTCACTCCCCTAGGCTAGCAAGCAGAGAAGAGTGTGTTCATGAGGGGACACATGAAGAGTAAAAAGCCCTCTGTGCCACTCTCAAAAAGACAAAGACAAAAACAGCAAAGTAAAGCATAACAAAGAAGAAAAATTAAAAGCCAGCAAGCCCTGTGATGCATTCAGTCCTCCTCCCACGCTCTCTCCTCTTCCTCTCTCATCTCTTGGTGTTAATATGTGTGGTAGAGGAACAAGAGTGATTGATATTTCAAACAAGAAAGAGCAGAGTTTACAAGAGTTCTGGAAGTACTATAGCTCCTTATTTATTTGTATCATTTGTTTCTCATGCATGTTTCTGTTTTATGTCTTGTAAATAAGTGAAATGCGGCCACGGTATGTCAATTACCACGTGCGTTAAATTCAATTTCGCAGTCACTGTGAATGTTAACAGAAATGGTTCAGGCTTGCCCCACCCTCTTCGAGTGGATTTAGGCTTCTATGTCATATGCTCCACTTTCTCACCTATCAACTTGCAGAGTTTTCTGGGCTTCCCATCCACTGCAAATACATCTGTACCAGTATCATGTACTCAGTAGGCACTTGGGCTACAGGATTGGCACCACAGGGGATACATTCATCACCCCTAAGTCCTTCAAAATTCTATGATGTCTGCTCCAGCACTGTAGCTTATCTAACTACCATCTACCAAGACCTGCTCTATGCCACAGAAAAGATAATATATTCCCTCTGTTGAGTAGGTGAAGGTATGTTCCAGTGTACTGTCTCCTATTCATTTTAGTGAGAGAAAGGTAGACATTTCAAAGAGGTTTAGAGAGCCATCCATCAGTAAAGGCCTCACATGCACTTAACAAATCTTGTCTCTTGAGTTTGGATCCAGTACCAACTATCATACTGAATACATGATATTAGCATGAGTATATTTAAAGTAGCTACTCACGGTCTCTAAAACCCATTGGGGGTTACACAGTCTTACAGTGCTAGCTATATTAGAATTCATGGACATTTTCTTTATAGGTTGTTAAATTTAAAATGCCTAGGTAGAGGGCTTGAGAGTTAGCTCAGTTTCTAAAGTAATAGTAACCATTGCCAGAACTCGCATTAAAACACTTGAAATGAAGACCAGAGATTGTAATCCTAGCACTAAGCAAACAGACAAGTGGGTCCCTGGGACTTACAGGCCAACCAGTGAGGTCACAGCAGTGAGAGACTGTCTCAAAGCGGATAGTATTGTCAACACACACATGCATGCACACATATGCACAGTAAGTAAAGTGAATTAGGTAGAGAACCATGTGTGAGAGTGTACAACTGGACATGCATACACATGTATAATTTGCATATATTTCTGCATAAAATGAAATGCTACTATGGAAATTAACAAAGAGTTCCCTGTGGATTTGATTCTGCTTCCTCTCTGGACATTCATGCCTACTGTTCTCTGTAATTTCTCCCTCTATGTGCTTCTTGTCCCTCATTTCCCCAGCTTACATGGAAAGTGAGTGTTGAAGTGCTCCCCCTTTTTGGGGACGAGAAATACTGGCCTGACCTGATTTATGCTTGAACAAGTCTGGGAGTGAGAAATTTGTTTACTATGAATTCACCGTTATTTTGACAATGTTATTCTATTTTTACAAAGCTTCAATTTTAGGATCTATTTGTTTTCAGGTCATTTCATGTGCCAGTAAGCACACCCAAAGTTTGTTCTTAGTCATAGTTTTCGAGTCCAATTGATTTATTTTCCTCTGGCTTTACTGCCCTTCTCCTTTAGTGTAATGATGAATACCTTCAGGTCTTCTGAAATAAGAGGTAAAAAGATCACATTCTTTATCTGATCTCTTTTGTAGGGATAAATCTCTTTGTTCTCTGAGAAGTTTTTCTGAGCCTTTGATGCTCAAAGTATTTTTCAAACTTATCTCTTACTCTCTAAGGTCTAAGGATAATTCACCTTTTCGAAGCTGTGGAATCTCCAGCTCTATAGCCACATTCTTGCCTCTGATTTCTGCTTATAAATTTGTCTATTTTTCTGTGCATGTATCCCTTTGTTTTAATACTCAACTAAAGGCAACTGAGTGTGGCCAATATGTTATTATTTCCAATTACTTCATCCAGAACAACAGTTCCTAAGAGGAGATTATGACCCTTGGGGAATATTGGGCACTTTTTCAAAACACTTTTGATTGTCATAACCTAGAAGACAGATGCAACATCTATTGATAGTTGTTGTTTTGCTTTTTGTTTGTTTGCTTTTGGCAAGATGGCCATAGTCACTATGTTAGTCTTACCACTCCATGAGCATAGGAGATCTATCCATCTTCTGATATCCTCCTCAATTTTCTTCAGTGACTTGAAATTCTTGTCATATAGGTCTTTCACTTGTTTGGTTAGAGTTTAACCAAGATACTTCATGTTATTCATGGCTATTTCCCTAATTTCTTTCTGACCTCTTTATGACTTGTATAAAGGAGAGCTACTGATTTTTTGAGTTATTTTTTGTATCTAGCCACTTTGTTGAAGGTGTTTATCAGCTGTAAGAATTCTCTAGTGAAGTTTTTGGGATCACTTATGTATACTATCATATCATCTGCAAATAGCAATATATTGACTTCCTCCTCTCCATGGATTTTATTAAAGAGGATTCTCTAAGACACAAGACTGTCCCTATGATAAAAAATTATTTACTCCCAAATATCAAGATTTACAAAAGCACTTTTGTAGAGACACAAAACCATTGTCTGGTTTTATGTTTTTATAATTTTACATATGGTATTCATGAATATAGTAGTCATGTGATCTACTTTTTCACTACCAACAAAGGTGTAAAATACTGCTGAGTAAAACGAGATCCTTTTCCCATATTCCTCCTATCTCTGCTGTACATACTAAGCTAAAGACAGGAGTTTTGTTACATTAATTCCTCAATTTAAGATCATAATTTCTACCCCAAGGATATTCCATGGGATGTAATCATAGTCCCTAAATATAATAACTCACTGTTTTGGCTAGTGTTGTATCAAATTAACACACTTTACAGCTATCTGAAATGAAGGAACTTCAACTGAGAAAATACCTTCAAAATACCCAGCTGTAAGGCATTTTCTTATTTGGTGGTTGATAGGGTCAGGGGGAGCACACATCCATTCTGTGTGCTGCCATCCTGGGCTGGTGGTCCTGAGTTCTGTAAGAAAGCAGGCTGAGCAAGCCATGGGAGCAAGCTGGGAAGCAGAATCCCTCCATGGCCTCTGCATCTGCTCCTGCCTCCTTTGATGAGGAACAGCGATTTGCAAGTATAATCCAAATAAACCCTTTCTTCCTTACGTTGCTTTTGGGTCATAATGTTTCATTGCAGCAATAGAAACCCTAACAGCACTCACCAAAATTACACATTAGCATGATGGTTGTGTGATCATTTGAAGAGATATTACTGTCCAGGCATGCCCCCCAAAGACAGGTTTATTATCTCCCTGGTAGTTCAGAATCCTCTACTGAAAAGGCAGATGACTGAGGCGAGGAAAGTCCTGGAAAGAACAAGAGTGGAGTTTTAGGCCTGAGACAGCACTGGTGACTTCCACAGACCTCTTGGCACTGCAGTATCATCTGTCTTATTTTGCTTCTGTGGTCAATAGCATTGTCTCCATTAAGTTCTTTCACCTCTTCAAAAGAAAGTTTCATGCTCCAAATTTCAAAGCTTTCAAAGAATTCACATTAATCCCCAAAAGAAATATCTGTGTTGCAATGGGTTATTATTGCCAAACTTGCAATGTGACTCTTCCTGTGTATTCCTATTATCACATTATGGTCAGTTACAATAACAACTCTGATCACTCTTGCTAGTTGTATCTCGTTAGTCAGCACTGAGCCAGTCTACTCTGTCTAACTTGTGGTTTTTCAGGGGTGAATATGTAGACAGCAAGCACTCTCTTGACTTATGAGCTCTTGCCACCCAGCAGTTGGTTCTCTCATGACATCTTTATATTGGCAAATGTATTTATTGTTTCCCTTTGGCTTCAATGAGAAGGGAACAAACATTTCTAGACAGAATTCTTCAAAGACATTAGACAATAGGTTTTGTGAAAGAACTTTTCCCAGTTTATCAGGCAATTTACTATCCACAACTATAGATGGCAGAATAAGTAAATACATGAATAAATAAATAAGTGTAGAGCTCTCTAGTGATAAGGATTAAGGGACCTCCAAAACCAACCTATGAGAGAAAGGGCCAGCAGTTGGATATTTGCCACCCAATAGGCAGAAAAGGCAGACAACGGGAAACATATACAATATAGTGCATACTCTTCATGCCCTTTCTCACCCATACATGTAATAGGGTCTTCAAAGCAGCAGCCAAAAAAGTCTGACCCTCTGTTAGTAAGTAAAAGAGAAAAACATTCACTCCTGGAACTTACAGTCTCATAGGAGAAAAGTAGACAGTCGGCAGAGTAAAACTATGAATGATCTATAATGGTATAAGTTGTGCATAGCAATCAAAGAATCCACAAGTAACTTGACTGGAACAAGATCAGTTTTGGTAAATGAAAACACAAAATCATTTACCATGATAAACAGAGAGTGCCCACCCTATTCCTAGCATGGAAGCCCAACCCCTTTCTAGAATGTTCCTTGCTCCAATACCCCTGCCACTCTCTATCTGTCCAGGACCGTTTGTCCTCATTGCCTTTCGTGGCCCCAGGATCAGGCCTGAGATCCCACATGATGTAATGTGACGTTGTGTGGCTCTGAGCAAGGGAGCCTCCATCGGGCTGCTGGGAAACTGTTCTGCCCGCTCCAGCAGCCCCTTCCTTCATCTTGCTTACAGTTAGTGTCTGCAGCAGAGGAAGGCAGTCTTGCTTCTCCACAAAGCTTGTCCCTGAAAACAGCTGTGTTCCATAGTCCCTTCCCACTCTGTTTTGGGTCCCCAGAGGCAAATACCTGTGACTCTGAAAAAAAAAAAAAACAAAACACAAAATCAGAGAATATTCTCTCCAGAAAGTCCTTCTGAAAATGAGGGACATAATAGTTTTGAAATAAATTTCAACTTCCCACGTTATTTGTAGTGATTTGTGTTAGGCCGTATATGAACGCATGCTTGTCGGTATTCAATGAGGACCACTCAATGTCGGCATGTCTTCTCAACTCAAATTAGCCTAAGCAAGATAATTCACCACAGACATGCCCACAGAACGGCTTAATCTAGACAAATCTTCAGTAAGACACTGTTCCCAGATAATTTTAGATTATGTCAATTTGACAATTAAAATGAACATATATATGCATATGTATGAGCATGTATATGTTTTCAATCTGTATAAAAGTAAAATAAGGTTATGATATATTTACCTGTATGTATACTGGTATACTGTAGTATATTTACAATATATTACAGGGAAATATTTTCTGAATTAAATATAAGGATTTTAGTATGTTTCAATTTTCTATTTGTTTTTCAGAAGTTCAGAAGCCTACTTCCTTCTGGTCTTTTTTTTTTGTATCTTAATATGAATAACTTTAGAAGGGCAGGGGGTGACAAGAGAATTTTACCAAGTTATTCAGGTATCTTTTTGAATCATGAAGATAGGGCTTATCTGATCCTGCTTTTGAAAACCTAGCCCGCAGTTAAGCCTTTGTATATGCTCGCACTACCTCATTTTCTTTTCTTTGCAAATGGCACTGATCACATGACAGGGAATAGCAAAGGTTATCCCACTCTGCAAATAAAGTAACTCATCTAAGTCTAATAACTGTGCTCTAATCTTCACTCTTCCAATAATACTAAAATAATTGAAAACCACACCATGAACAGGTCTAAAAGTATCAGAGTGACATAAAACTAATTAATCACTATCAATTTAATATGAATCCTATTCGTTGAACCAGCTCATCTCCTCTTGACTTTCTGGGTGATATTCATTCGGCTCAGTGTGTGTATCAGTTCTCCAGAAAACAGTGTCTGTCCCTTCTCCACTTATGAAAGTACTTTAATACAGTGAACTCTTTCTGTCATTATTCAGTAGGTCAATCTCATCATCTTTCAGAGATGATCTCCTCCTCAAAGGGGCCCATGAACTCGAGGAGCAAATTTGCATCACAGAATTTTGAAAGTATTTCTAGGCTCTATTCCCTTTCTAAAATAGCCCATCATCTCTGAAGTTCACGGTGAGATCTCTTTGATGTCATTTCTATTTCTTACAAATCACCACAAATTCAGTGGTAGTTTTCTCTTTATTTGTGTGGTATAAGTAATATTATGCACAAAAATGTAGCTCATCTATTTGTAATAATGGGCAGACATAATGACTCTTCCAAAGCTATTTTTAAAGTCTAACATTGTGGCAAGTGTATTTGTTATATTGTCTTCCTACCTTAAACTTAAAATCCAGAGAAACCTTTCAGTTTTGAACTAAATAAATCCACATTGTGATCTTAAGGAAATTTTTTAACTGTTCAAAGCATCTTTTCTTTTTTCTATGATGAGGGACAAACAATATCATTTACCTCATTCAGTAAAGTGTCCAAAGTGTTAGGGGAAATAGTTGTTTCATTACTATTATTTCTCAGTTATTGTAAAGCCTGTAGCAAGCACACCTGAAGACCATGTCTACCAGTACCAATCTGTCTCCAGCAACAAAGCAAGACTATAAGAGAAGCTCTGACTTTCCTACTCTCTTACCCTCTCTGTCCTTTCTGTCTCCATTTCCTTGCCCCCATCTCTCTGTGTTCCTGGCCGGCCTCATACCCTAAATAAACTCTAGTCCATACTTTTAAAAAAAGACTATAGGAGAGGCTGACAGTCACAGTCATAGGAAAACAAGGAAATCCAAGGGCTACAACACTTTGGGAAGACAATTGTAGAACATGAAAAATGAAGAACAACCCTGTGTTTTGGGGCGAGTTTCTATGCCTCCTACCCCTAAAAAAATAAAGAACTCCATGATGTTTGCACAGTTATCTACTACTGACATTATTTACCTGGCTGCATTTTCATTGCATCAGGCTCTAAAAGGTATATCTGCCCCACAAGTGGCAAATTCCAGACTTAAGAGTTCTGCTATTCTGCCAGCTTCCATTGCTATTCTTTCAGTAATTAAAAATATATACTCATTAAAAATATATTTAAAAAAACTTCATGCTGGAGCATTTTCACACACATCGTACAAATTATGCTGTTAGTCTGGATATGCCAGACCAATCACTACTTTTCAGTCGTCATGCCTGAAGCTGGTGAGATGGCTAGAAAAGTGGCTTTGTCTTCATAATGTTCATATTCTGCGAGTTTAGTTCTTTTTTCAAGCCCTTAGATTCTGCTCTTGGCTATGAGGTAGGTTTGGTCAAGAAGATATTAGCAGACAGGACCACAGCAATGTCTTGGTGAGTGTTGATCTCTTGCATAATGCTATCTTCCTGGAGAAACATGCCAGGAAACTTGATGGTCCCAGGAAAGAGGCGAGGAGAAGGCAGAGAGCTGCAGGGCTCCAGACTAATCAGTTACCCACAGCTCTCTGAGAATAAGGCGTTGTTATTTCAATCCACTGAGCCCTCATCATCCAAGGCAGCATTTTTGACATGTAATAGCAGTTGACTTCATAGTCACAACACATCACATTGTACCATGTGGCACAGCTTGTGTTAGTTTGCATATTTAATTTATTGAATATTTAGTTACTCTCAGCTTACGTGCCGAAGACTCGTTGGAGGACATTCTGACAAATACAGTAAATAACACATCGTATGCAGTTTGATAGCTCCCATTTCCTTCATCTATCAGATAACGCCTGTGTGATATATTCTTCAAGAAGAAAGCAATACATCCCATCACGCTGATTGCCCTTGATACATTTGCTGGAAACTGACCGGTGATGCATTCTAGTGCCCAAGTCTAGTTAAGATATGTTCAAGGACACGTCTTTAAGATCCTGTTCTGACTTGTAAGATGCCTAAACCAAAATAACTTCCATAGATCTACTAGCACATCTTTTGTAAGAAAGATGACTAAGGAGACATGATCTTTCAGTCACTTCCACTTTTCTGTATGAACTTTAAGTGTGTGAAACAAAAGGGGAATATCCAGAGATATACAAAGTTAGTGTCTCTACTATACTGGGAATCTAAATGAGGGGTGCCAATGCCTTGTTGTCTAAACTTCTGGTTATATGTTAACGGGCTCCTCCTTAGTGGTTTTGATCACCCATGAGATTGTAAACCTTCCTAGTTACATTTTAGATCGGCAACTCTCAATGTCTGGGTCTCAACCCTTTGGGGTTACATATCAGATATTTACATTATGACTCATAACAACCACCGAATTACAGCAATAAAGTAGCAACAAAATAATTTTATGGTTGGGGGTCACCACAATATAAGGACATGTATTAAAGGATTGCAGCATTAGGAAAGTTGAGAACCAAGGATTTGGAGCAAGCTGCAAGAGAAAGCTAAGATATATCATGGCACACATACCCATGTCAATCTTATTTACGTAGATATACTCAATAACCAACATCTTCGTCATAATCATAAAATACCTGTCACTGTCAATACCTTTGTTACCTGAAAAAAAAAAACACTAACACTTGAATTATATGGATTTTTTTACTATGTTTAAAGAAACAAAATATGCTTTAAGATCAAGGTCTATGCCCTCAGTGAGGGAACATAAGAGAAGTGATTAAAGAGAAACTGATTTTGAAAAGGTTATCCATATATCAAAAGCTTGAAACATCAATATCAAAGAGTCAGTACAATTTGAGCACACTGTAGGATACAATTAACTTGTCCTCAGAGTATTAAATATTCTCCCACAAACCTAATTGTGTAGTCTTGCCATGGCTCCTTGTAGTCGCAATAGAGATTAGGAAATCATTAGCTTAGTCATTAATTGGTAAAGATTTCTGCCTACCAGTGAATTTTCATTGAATTTTAACACATGATAGACCCCACCTGAAGTAACAAGAAAATCCATGTGAAACCATGTAGAACCCTGGAAATATCCTGTGCCTGTTGAAACCTAAGAAATAATTCCAGGCCAGGTTACCAGTGCTTTTCCATACATATAACATTGATGCCCTTGCATTTTATGGGAGATACACAAGCCATGCACTTCTGGAGTATATCAATCTCTCACTAAAAACAAATCAGTAGAAACCTACTTGAGTCTTTATTTCTATTTTTCAAACTACTTAAAGCAAGAGAATTTGAGTTATATTTGGCCATGTATTTTTGACTGACACCATGAGGTTTTCATCTAAATTTCAAACCTGTCTGTTTGGATATATCTGAAAATTGTTATGTGTCTAGTCATGAGATTTAAATCCTGATAGGGTAATGCTAGAATATATGATGTGGCTAGATCAAACGAGAAACCTTTGAAATTCATTTGAATCAATCGTAGTTTTCAAAGGCAGTAAAGCCAATTTTTGTGCTGCAATTTTGTTTTGAAATAAAATCAAAACACTCCAAATGAAGGCTTCTTTCATCTAAAATGTAATTTGCAGTATATGCTAAATATGTAAGAGAAATAGATAGCAACTCAAATAGACAGATAAAGCCAAGCGAAGATGCTAAAGGCAAAAGAAAGCAGCCATAGAAACAGAATTTTGGACAGCGGGCATCCCAGCCAGCACTGTGAGAATGCGAACAGGCACATTTGGTAGCTATCCCTCAGCCATGGACACCTGCTGGAAAGGATGCTTCTTTCTCATTGAATGGCTGAAAATGGAATGCTTGCTTACATCATGGAGACGGAGTGAGTGTCTTTCAAAGAGGTTCCTGCTCCCTCTTTAAAGAGGGCAGGAGCTTAAGGGGGGACAGCAGTGCTTAGTCTTCCTTATTCTGCTTCTCACACACCGGGGGGATAACATCTGGAAAGCTGAAACCTAGGGACTTACGTTTTCTAGAACATGGAAGAGCAAAATGATAAAAAAACAAAAAACAAAAACAACAACAACAACAAAAAAAGCCCCACTGGAGTCGAAGAGGTAAAATTTGAAATTTTAACAATGGGAATCGGGAATAAGCCAGCCTTTAACTGGTTAATTATGCAAAGCTGTTAGTTCTGTATTATTCATGGTTAACTGGGCTTCAGAGATGATCCTTCTATGATATCACTTTCTATGGATGTACACACTTAAGGATGTTTGCTCAAAAGCTTCCATTCCTTTTTCTCCCTGGACACAGTGTTTATATAGATGGAAGCTCTCAGGCCAGAGAGATGGCTTAGCCAGTAAGTGTGCTGGCCATCTAGAATGACAACCAGCATTTGATTCACAGATCTCACATGGCGGAAGGAGAGAACAGACTTGTTTTCTTCTGATCTCCAAACGACGCATGCACTCACACATACACACTTGTGCATTCACTCATACACACACACCCAGAGAGGGAGAGAGAGAGAGAGAGAGAGAGAGAGAGAGAGAGAGAGAGAGAGAGAGAGACAGAGAGACAGAGAGACAGAGAGACAGAGAGAGAGAGAGAGAGAGAGAGAGAGAGAGAGAGAGAGAGAGAGATGGAATAAATGTAATTAAGACTTATTTAAAGGATCACTTAAAGTCCTGATTAGGTAGAATTACTTCTCAAGGGGAAAAGAGACAGAGGAAGAGAAGCAGTGAGTTGGGATACAACTCTCCTTTGTTTTCTACAACAATCCAAGATCTCTGAATGAAAAGCAGAGCAATTGGGGTAGATACTATGAGGGAAGACGTGGGCAGTCAAATATCCACCAGAGCACCTGGTTTTAAGGCTCAGTACCTTTAAGCCACTGAAGGTCCCCTCAGATTTACTTTTCTACCTGGCATCAGCAGCCATGATGCTAGATGAACAAACTCTGTCCTAGGTATCTGCTTGCTCTCTTCTGTGATTGCTATTCTGCTAGTATGGGAGCTGAGTTCTCACGTTCCAGCCTACCACACCACAGTTCTGCTCCATTGATGAAGTCTTCAGAAGTCCCTCTGCCCATACAAAATTCATCACCCTCTTTGTCTGATACTTTAGTGTCTTAGGATAAATCGATGAGAGCAATGTTGAGGGTGGTTTTACTCAACTATTTTTTAAGACAAAAAAGCAACTTGTAGATGAATATTAGATTAATCAGTTATTTCTCTGTTCTTTAGAGAAAGCACATTATAGATGGTCCAAGATGTTAACATTTTAGTGAACTCCTCTTTCTTTTATATTTTATTTGTTGCCAGTTCTTTTCTTTGGAAAAAGTCTTTGTTGAATTATTCCAAATGCAACAGCCCATGTTTCACCAGTGATTTAGTAAATTCCCCACCTGTTTTCAGAGCATAGAAATGGATTTTTATTAGTATTCAGAATAATATCCTTGATGGTGGGCTTTCGTGGAAAGAGTGAATTATGTGTGTACTACTCTGTACTTAAGAATGTATTGGTTTTTAATGACCTGTTTGTTTGCACTTGGGTGCAGGTGGATGTGGAGGCCAGAAGAGGGCGTCATATCCCCTGAAGCTGGAGGTGAAGGTGGTTGCAAACTGCCAAAAGAGAGTACTGAAGATCCAATTTCTATCCTTTGCAGAGGTTCTTAACCATGGAGCCATCTCTCCAGACCCTCTGTCTCTATTTAAATCATGCTTTTCCTCAGGAAAAAGGAGTCCTGAATTCAAGAATCATCAAAGTTCCTGTTCTTCAAGAACAGCAACTCCCCACCTGATTCTCAGAGATGGCACAGGATCTACAGAAGCAAATTCAACTCCCAGAAAACAGCATGGACAGTGGCTCACTTAGTCTGGCCTTATTCAAGACAGTCTCCTCTCTTTTCTCCCTGGGGTAGCTGTTTCCATTTCTAAACATCATGTTTAATATTACAGGGCTGGTAAGAATCAGTTAGGTTTTGCTGATTCAAATGACACTTTGTTATGAAAACAAAGGGAAAATGGTCTTAATCATGCATGTCCTTACATTATAAATCTCTCTCATCATCATCATCATTATTCTCTCTCTCTCTCTCTCTCTCTCTCTCTCTCTCTCTCTCTCTCTCTCTGTGTGTGTGTGTGTGTGTGTGTGTGTGTGTGTGTGTCTTGCTCATTTGGGCTCATTAAACATCCTTCCACATTCATTTGGACCAAGAAGTTGCCCAGGGAAAAAAAGGATTTCCATTTATTCAGACACAGTAAGATGAGGTGATTTTATTAAATTTCCAGTTAGTGTCCAATTGTATGGGTTTGACATCAATGGGTAAGAATCTTCACCACACAAACTTCATCATCATGGCTGGGAACAATGCTGTGGTCCCATAGGATGAGGATAGATCATCATAGGCAGAGGAGAATGAGAAGAAGTCACACTGGTCGCTCTGGGGACATATAGCGGTGTTCCCCAGAGTTTTGATACCCTAAAGTGAATATAGCGACACAAAAATGCATTTTTCAGGGACTGAGAAGTGGCTCAGTGTAACGTGATTGCGGTGGAAGCCTGAAGATGTGTGCTCAGAACTTCAGCACCTGTGTCAAAGCCAGGTGTGATATGAGTATCTGTAACCCCAGTTCTGCATAGGCAAAGGCATGTGAACCCCAGAAGTTTGCTAGCTAACTGGTCTAGTCAAAACAGCCAGCCCCAGGTCCAGAAAGTGACCCTGTCTCAAAAAATAAAGTGGAATGTGATAGAGAAATATATCTGACATTGACCTCAACTGTCTAGACATACACACGGGCAAGCATACTTGCCCACATATGTGCATAACAGAACACACACAGAGTGCAGAGGGATAAAGGAAATGCAGTTTCCAAAGTCTCCCTCATAACATTGTCCGTGTCATCCAGTGTGGGAAATCCAACACCTCTGCACGATGGTGTGACTCAGTGCCACATTCGGAAGCTGGAAGATGTTGCCAGCTTGATAACTCTATATCCCACCAGCATCAGAGTGATCACACAGGTTTGAACAATACAAAAGTAATGAGCTAGGAAGTACATCTATTGATCTGACCACAGATTACCAAAATGGGAGTGAAAAAGAGAGACCTTTCAAATAAACAGCAGGAGTAGTCCTCTCAGCCCACTGCCAGAGTTATTCAATAAGTTCACACCTTGCAGAATCCTCATTCAGATTTCACAGATTTCTTCCTCTGGCCCCGTGCATCAGCAGAGCAGAGTGTCTGTGAAACAGGTGGTCTCCGTGTACACAGTCCATCCTTAGCGCAGTGCCAGGCTTCTGCTTCCTTCTCTCTCCCCATGAAAACAGGCATGCTGAAAATATGTTTGCAGATGGCACAGAAATGCTGTGCACATTTTAGCCATCATGTCAAAGCAGGAAAAATTCAGCCATAACAAGTAAAAACAAAAAACACTGAAAAGTCCCACCCCCCCCACACACACACACACGCTTCCACTGAACATAGTTATTCCCATGCCAGGATACGGTGAGTCACATTTTGTTCAGCATCTTTCAAAGAGCAGAGGGGTGGGTGTGACAGGCGCGAAGACAGAAAATCTTGGAGTAGGATCAGGCGTCACATGCTGGAACAAAGGCTTTTCTGTGCTTCTCGATTTCAAAACGTGAAGCTGTTGCTTCAGTGGTGAAGGAGCAGAAGAGTGGCGAGAGAAAAACGAGGGGCGCAGTAAATGTCACCCACATTCCCACTCGGATGTCTGCTCAGAAACTGGATTTGCCTTGTTTTCATTTTAGTATTTTAAGTTATTGTGATGAATAGCCCCCATGAAGTAAGTGAAGTCCATGAGTTAAAAATAACGATATAATTAAAACAGTAAACATTAAATAAAAATAATCAAAACAGCTGAGCATCCATGCCAATAGTTAGCTTGCCTGAACATACTGCCTCTGACTCTTACTGCACACTGCCTCCATAGATTTTGGGTTATTCTAAAATTAAGGAGGCAGACCTTCAAAAAATAAGACATTCACATTCTCATACCTTACAGTAAACACTCATGTGTACAAAACATTTGTGAAAGGCACTGTACTGGCAAGTGTTTCCCTATAGGTCATAAGCCCCATGGATAACTAGCCCATCAAAATATTTACTGTTGAAAAAAATTCATAATTAATTAATTTCACTTCTCTCATATAAGAGAGTTTATTCCATAAGAAACAGGCTATCCCCCCATGCCATTAGGTGTAACATAACTCTGGCGCAGACACTATCTTTCTGACTTGCACATGTGACAGGCCGCGGGTGTTCCACTCACTCAAGACACCTAGTGAGGCTCATGACTTTTTGAGCATTGAAAAATATAAAAGAAAACTTCAGAGCTCCCTGTCCTCAAGGAGCTCACAGCCTAGCTAGGGCCCTTGATAAACCATTTCCTGTGAGAGGGGAATCCGATGACAGCCATTTGTCAACTCACTCTTTCCTTTCCCTTTTTACCTTTGCCCCAGCTTGTAATTACATATTTATCAGTATAATTATCACTTTAATTACTGACTCCCCTGCTCAACTCTAAGCTCCATGCAAGAAAGGGCTAAATTTCTCCTGCCCGGCAATTATCTCCAGAGCGCAGACAGTGTCAGAAACATATAATCAATAGTTGGGGAATAAATGTGAGCGAATGATTACGTGAAGAAGGGCACCTTTGCCAGGTGAGACATAGATGGGTTGTGCGTGTCTGAAGGGCACAGGGAACGTAGGTAAAGGCAGGAGAGGAGGGCAAAGAGCACAAATGGGGCCTGAGTGCCTGGCTTGGCAGGAACTTAGGGCAAGACAGGAGAAGGGCAACAAAGAAAGATGCTCCACAGACAGTCTGGATCACGAAGAGTATCTCATGCTGGGTTAAGAAATATGCATCTTCATGGCAGATTGTAAGCATTATGGCGAAAGTAGAGCCTGGTTTGAGGCAGAATAATGGTTGCCGTGCATGAAGGAGCTAAATGTGGAAGTCAAGAGTGTGTGCTTCTAAACCTGTAAGAGAGATCATGGGGGCGACCCATGTAAAGATGAAACTGCCTCCCAGATTTTTGGAAGAACTCCACTGTGAGATAAAATACTAGAGGAAAAGGAAGTGAATTTTTCTTGGGGGATGATATTATGTAGATGCTACAGTTGACATCCAGATGCTAGCAATTATGTAAGTCTCAGTTGAATAGAAATCTCAACTACAGATGGCGCCTATGGAGGGGTCGATATATACATAGTCATTAAAACTCAAGCAAGAGTAATTGCTCAGAAAATAAACTATGGGGAAAGAGAAGCTAAGCATGCTACAGAATGGCAGAAAAGTGGCTGTCGCTAAAAAATAAAGAGAGCAGTGCAAAGGCTGAATGAACTTCTGAAGACAGACAGCAGCCGTGAACAGTCAGCTTTGCCAACATGGCAAAGTGGGAAGGCAAGACCATGGCTGATAAATGTACAACATATATTTCAAATTTAGTCCCCAGGAGGTTTTGACAGGAGTCATTGAAAGCAATAAGAAGTTGAAGCCAGAATGTTGACTCTCATTCCAAGACCACCTCTGGATAGTCAAATATTTCCTGATTATTATTGTAAATCAAGCTTTTCCTTCCAAATAGATAGTTAAGTATCTAGGGAAGAAGGAAGTACAAATTTTAGGTTTCAATAAAGAATGCCATTAAATATTTTACTTTGTTTCAACAAATATTTGTTAAGCATCTGCCATGTGTCAGGTTCTATGCTGGGTGTTAGAGACACAAAGATGAATAAGCCATGATCTCAGGGCTCAAAATACATTTATGGACACAGACAAATCCACACTGAGGTGTGGTTAAGTGTCACAGTAAAGATTCATAAATGGAAGCACACACAAGAGATGAAAGAGCTAGTTTTATCTGCATTGGTCAGGAACAGAGGTTACAAAGAAGGTCCGCTTTGAATGGAGCCTTCAAAGGCTGGAGGATAATGTGGTCATAGTGTTGTTTGGTATAGGGTGTGCTTCTAAAAATGAATGAACTGCCAACAAATGAAGCAATACGAGCACTATTCCTCTTTAACACTATTAAAACAACGGCATCATTACTTATTGCTGTTTTACAACATATGCCAAAACCAATTCAAATGTCATCTTTGCTTGAACTGAATGAAATAATTAGTTATACATAAATATATGCACAGTGTAGCTAAAGAAATATCAATAGGGGAGATTGAGATTTTAGCATTGGATTCTATTAAGTGAAAGAACAATCTAAAGCCTACTATGTTAATTTTACTTTTAGAACCTAATAAACAGTTATAGAAAAGTGAAAAATGAGCTAGAAAAGGAAATGTAAAGATCTTATAAAAAGCTGAAGCCGGGCGGTGGTGGTGCACGCCTTTAATCCCAGCACTTGGGAGGCAGAGGCAGGCAGATTTCTGAGTTCGAGGCCAGCCCGGTCTACAGAGAGTGAGTTCCAGGACAGCCAAGGCTATACAGAGAAACCCTCTCTCGGGAAAAAAAAAAAAGCTGAAAATTTGGAGATAACTGCCAGTCTTAGGGAAAACATTAGCAAATCATAATTGATAAACACCTTGGATCCAAAATACATAAAGAACACTCAAACTCAATATGAATTTCAACAGTTATAAAAAATGAGTGGGTGAAACATCTAAATGTCTCTTTGATAAGGGCAATCTATGGGTGGTGATCAAACACTTGCAAATGCTCAACATTAGTCACTAAGAAAATGCAAATCGAAACCGCAGTAAAGGGGCTGCCACAGGGCACATGCACCTCTTGCAAAGGCATCTTTCTAGAGGCAATATGAAAAACAAATTGAACGTCACCCTCAGATACCTACTGTATGCAAGGCCATATGAGGTCGTGTGTCCAAAGAAAACTAAGACTAAACCAAGAAAAGGTACCACTGTACAGCTACAATTAAATATATTGATCGTAGTAAGTGCTGAAAAGATGCAGAATGACTGGAGTTCTCATAAGGAGGAGGTCTTATATGGTGGTTATAAGAAGTTATTCATACCTAAAAATGTATTTATATAAAATTATAAGAATTAAAAATTATAATGATGGAATAGGTCAGTGGTGTGCTGGGCAATAGCACATAAAGGATGACTTGGGAAAGTGGAAGGAAGGGTATCATGAAGGCTGTGGAGTCAAAGGTTATGTGTATTATTTTGCCTATTAAGATAGCTTCATTCCACATGTAAATATCCATGTGTACATAAAGATGTGTTTATAAAGGTCACTAATACACTGGTCCATCTAAAATCTCTCATATCCATCATGAATTTGTAAGAGAGCAGACTATCAGTTTGCACTACACATTCCTGCTTATTTGAGCCTAGGTCATTGCATAGTATGACTGGATCCTGACAGGACTGGTGGTTTCTCCTAAACCTATATATCTTCTCTTTTCTCTCAATGCACTTTCTAACTTGGTGTCTTAGCTGCAAACCTCCCACAGCCCCTCCCCCACTTAAAGCATGGCCAAGGACTAATATGAATGCTGATAAGAACATATAAGTGAGGGCTGTGATTCTTCCTTTGTGTTCCTAAGAGAAGGTGTTATCATTTCTATGCACTCTCAAGGTAAACTTTAAAATGAAAAACAAATAAAATGATTATAGAATTACTCATGTCGTACTTTCTCCTTTAGTATTACCTGATTTAACATTTATTCTTACTGAATATTTTGTTCTCTGGTTGCATTGTGCTTGGAGCACAATTGTAATTTCTAAGAGTTTGCAATACCCAAGCTGAATTATTAGAGTGTTATAACAAGTCAAGTAGAAAAATCATAAAGAGACTATTAATGATTTAATAGTTCTAGTTCATGTGGGACTGCTAATCCAACTGAAGTAAAGAAGTTATACTTATTGTGATTGAGGATTTGGAAGGAGAGAAATGTAAAATATGGAATTTATGCTGAAAGTGTGATACAAAATGTAATTGTTATAAATTGACAGTGACTACATACTAAAATGTAATCTAGGTTTTCCAGTAAAACACTACCCACTCTGATTTAGAAAGATTAAGTTATTTATGTATGTGTGACAGCATACACACACATATGTGTGTATATATACATTGTGATACTTAGTGGTCATTGTCAGCTTGCTTATAAAAATTTCATAGTACTATGATAGTGACTATTAAATTTACCTTTTGATCAATAGAGGTGGTTTTTATGTCTGAGAGATTTTTGTGGATTATTTTATACTTGAATCTTTAGCCAAAAGGAAAGAGATTGCTTTACTTTGTGAAGAAAAAGAGATAGATAGAATGAAGGAAAGGAATAGAGGAATGAATATAGATGATAGTTAGATGATAGATAGATAGATAGATAGATAGATAGATAGATAGATTGATAGATAATAGATAACTGACAGATGACAGATATAGACAGAGATAGATGATTGATAGATATTGACAGATGAACAAAAGAAAGAAAGATAAAGACACCGACACATAAAGACAGATAATATATGTAATGTATATTTACAATATGTAAAGAAGGGTATTATTAAATCCACATTCAATCCACAGGATCATAAATTAATAAGTAGCTAGATTTTCAACTTACCCTACTGAATTTCAGAACAGAAGAAACACATATTTTGTCTGAATGAGTTAAAAGCTGAGCCATTCCCAATTGTTTGAGCTGTGTTCTCAGAATGTTAATTCATTTAAGCTGTTCAGACTCCATCTCTGGTCACATCCATCATAATAATGCTGACACTTTTAGATTCAGGACACAATTTATCATTTAAAAGAAATGCATGGAAATGCTATATTTAAGACACCTTATTTTAAATCACAACAAATCTCCAAAGCAAACGTCCCCTGCCTCCAGAGCCCGGCGCACTGGTTCTCCATTAAAATGCCTCCTTTCCTCACTTACTGTTCTAATGAGCCTACCCTCCCACTTACCGTGAAATCACTATTAAATATTGATCAGAATTCTCACTCCATCCAAAGCTATAGTATGTAGTTAATCATCACTTCAAACGGAAGCGTTTTGTATTTTAAACACATTTTGGAACTTTCCAGGAAAAAAATCATGTAAAAATTAGGTCTTTGGCTTTAAACAATGCTATTAGCAAAATAAGATTTCCTTAGAGTGATTCATTTTTAACAATGTGAAATAAAAATTTGCAATGAAGTGAATGTTTCTTCATCAAAGCATTTGAAATAAAAAATTACCTTTCCACTTCTTGCACTATGTATTCTTTTCCTTGCATGGCTTTCTATATTTATAAATTGATAAGTAAGTCATTCCATTATTGATTTGATTGCACAATATCTTTATTACTATCAGTCAACTAAGGCGTACTTGACTGCCATCTGTAGAGCATTCCAAGATGCACAATCCAAGTCTGCCGATTGGCAAAACGATTATTTTAAGCTGGACCCAACTCAAGGAAGAAAGAAAAAGCAGATGCAGAATGAGGTTCTCTGCCCTCCTCTAACTGGCTACAACAGACATGACAAAGGTGTCTTTCTTTTTACCATAAACAATACAACTCTAGACTCTAAGTCATTTGACATAGAGTCAAGAAATAGAAGACGTAGAAGACAAGAAAGGGGACTGCATGGCAATCATTGCTAAGGACTCCCTGAACTTCCAGCATTTTCTGTATCTCTCTCTCTCTCTCTCTCTCTCTCTCTCTCTCTCTCTCTCTCTCTGACTCTGACTCTCTCTGAGTTTGCCACTCTTGTACACTGTGCTGGATAGTTTTAGGTCAACTTGATATAAGCTAAAGTCACCTGAGAGGAGGGAACCTCAATTATGAAAATGCCTCGACTGTGTCAGATCATAGTCAGGCATGAAAGGCATATTCTTAATTAGTGATTGATGGGGGGGCTTATCACCTTGTGGGTGGAGCCAACTCTGGGCTGGTGGTCCTGAGTTCTATAAGAAAGCAGGCTGAGCAAGCCATGAGGACCAAGTCAATAAGTAGCATCTGTCCATAGCTTCTGCATCAGCTCCTGTCTCCAGGTTCCTGTCCTGTTTGAGTTTCTGTCTTGACTTCCTTCACTAATGACTGTAATTGTGAGCTAAATAAACCTCATTCCTCCCCACTTTGCTTTTTGTTATGACACTTCATGGCAGCAATTAGAAACCCTAAGACAAACACATGCTTTCTCTTCTTTCATTCTGACAAGCCTCAATGCATCTGCTATGCTTTGGTTACACTCTAAGCTGCCTTTCTGCCCCTCATTAATCAGTTCTTCCAGTGTGTGTGTTTAGGCTCCTTTCTTTTTAGTTTTAATTCCCAAGGTCCCCATCACAGAATCTAGAAACACAGAGAAATTTTCTTCCCCTGAGTTACCTGCACTTGGAAACCAAAACAGAGGAGTGAGTGATATAATACACGAGGGGTTTGCAGTGGTGTCCTTCATTGACTCCCATCTCCCCTGATGCTATGTGACCGAGTAAAGAGACACAGCAATTAGAATAATAACAAGCTGAATAACCATTCCGTCCATGCCGTTTATTATTTTCCCCACCACACAATACATGGAAGAACTATGGACGAAGTTCTCTGAAATAAAGCAGAGCACACTCCATTGTACTGTCTATTATCCATCAGATGCTACAGAAGGAATTGTCTAGAGTACAGATTTGTAGGGCAAAAGCATTTATACCAATGAGAAGCAGGATACTATTTTAGAGAGCATGGCTGCTTCCTGATAAAAGAGGGTATGTTAGAACCAAGAAAACGTAAGCAATGCAAAATTTTTTATCTAAAGACATCGATTTTGACTTGTCTGAAAGAATGTCTTTCTTCCCTGTGGGGGGGGGGAAATGTGTTGCCTCCATTTGCAAACTCCTTTCAGGGTTTTTTCTTTTTGCTCATAGAGGGCTCTGTTCTTCAGACCTCTTTCAACACCTTTTCATTTGTGTTTCAGAGTCAGAAATGGGGGTGAGCAAGAACCATTTGATAGCCTACAACAAATCTCAATATTCTGTTACCATTAAGACCATGGGCTGGAGTCTCACAGTAACAAACATTCAGAATCCAAGTTCCACCCTCTACTGTGTACTTATCTTTAGCGCTAGCTTTGACTCAAGTGATTCTTAACCATGTACCTTTACTTTAATCCCTTTGTTTAGATTCAAGGCTATTGCTGTTGCTGAAATGCCCATCTGTTTGACAAGTTCTTTCTTCTCATACATAATTGTCTGCCTAAGACATCTTACCTTTGTCTTCTCAAATCACTGCTTTCATATGATCTCTCTGAGGAAGAATTTCTTTCTTGATTTTAGTTTCTACTACCTCCTACACATTTCTACAGAGAACAGTAGATTAATGACTTTAGGACCAGGCATGTAGCTCAGTTGTCTGGCATACATAAAGGTTCAATTCTGAAACACCAGAAACCAGGTACATATCTGAAATCCATGTACTCTGGGAGTAGGAGGATCAAAAGAAACTCAAGTTATCCTTAGCTTTTGGGGTTTGAGGCCAGCCAGAGATACATGAACTAATACCCGAAACAATAGTCATAAACTGAACAAAGAACAAAAATAAAACACTCTAGAAGAGTAAATTGGACTCAGTGGAGAGCTCATATTAGTCCCAAATACAGAATGCATCAGGAAGGCTTTATCGCCAAAAAACAAGGTGGGAGGAAGTAGGGAGAAATTTGCTGGAAGGGAACATCACAGGTGAAAAAGAGTCATATACTGGGTGTAGCATCTTGACAAGATTTTATTGATGACCATATACACAGGAATATATATATATATATCTTTTAAGAAAGAAAGAAAAGAAGGAAGGAAGGAAGGAAGGAAGGAAGGAAGGAAGGAAGGAAGGAAGCAAGCCTGAGTTTTGAAACCACATGTTTATCCTCAAACCTCAATCCTACTCTCCAAGGGTTAGACAATATTGTCAGTTCACTTGACTTTCTAAAGGATCCTGTGATATATATATATATATATATCCTGGTGAAAGGAATTTCATCAGGAAACAGGACCAAGCAGATATTGAAAGTGAGGATTATTGTTAAACCAGTTTAGCTGATATTTGGCTAAGACTAAAATGATACAAAGCCGGACATATGAGTGTGAATCTTGGAACTAAGCTTAAAAGAGGCTTCAGAAGAACCTGAGCAGAATATTTTTTCAGAACTGTGGATCATGCTAGAAAATATGTGTGAAGATCTGAGAGAGCGGACCAACGTGAGCAGATAAGGTCATGAAGGTTTAGAAATCGCAATCATGGGTGCAGCGCATCGGGTGCAGGGACATGAGAATCTACTCAGCTCCATGTAGGTCAGACAACAACTGGAAGATTCTTCTCTTCATGAACGCACTCAAATTACTCGAGTGGGAAAAGCTCCTGTTATAAGAACATGATAATGAGAGGTTCGAAAGCATACTGCAGAACCAGGCATGATAGCATTTGACCATAATCTCACCACTTCTTAGAGACTGTAGCAGAAGATGCATAGACCAAGCCCAGTGGGCATATGTGGAAAGCCTATCTTTTAAGAAAGAAAGAAAAGGAAGGAAGGGAGGGAGGGGGGAAGGAAGGAAGGAAGGAAGGAAGGAAGGAAGGAAGGAAGGAAGGAAGGAAGGAAGGAAGCCTGGGTTTTGAAACCACATGTCTATCCTCAAACTTCAATCCTACTCTCCAAGGGTTGGACAATATTGTCAGTTCACTTGACTTCCTAAAGGATCCATAAACTCTTGTGTCAAATGCAAGCAACAATAAAAGTTTATTTAATGTATCATTGTAGAAATTACATGAATAAATTTATACAATAATTTCAACAACGTAGAACTTTTATATGACCCAACTATATCACTCTCAGGCATTTACCTACATCCTACACTAGATCCTAAACTAGATCCTACACTATGTCCTACACTAGGTTCTACACTAGGTCCTACACTAGATCCTACACTATGTCCTACACTAGGTTCTACACTAGGGTCTACACTAGGTTCTGCACTAGGCCCTACACCAGATCCTACACTATGTCCTACACTCGGTCCTACACTAGATCCTACACTATGTCCTATACTAGGTTCTACACTAGGGTCTATACTATGTCCTACACTAGATCCAACACTATGTCCTACACTAGGACCTGCACTAGGGTCTGCACTATGTCCTTCACTAGGTTCTACACTAGGTCCTACACCATGTCCTACACTAGGTCCTACACCAGATCCTACACTAGGGTCTACACTAGGTCCTACACCAGATCCTACACTAGGGTCTACACTAGGTCCTAAACCAAATCCTACACTAGGGTCTACACTAGGTCCTACACCAGGTCCTACACTACCAGATATCCTTGCTCATCCATGCTCATTGCTTCTTTATTCACAATAGCATAGAAATGGAGCCAGACAAGATGACCATCAACAGATGAATGGATTAATAAAGAAAATCTGAGACATGTGTACATTAAAATTTTATTCAGCTATAAAGAAAAATAAGAATATGAAATCTTTAAGAAGACAATTAAGACAGAAGATGTTACATTGAGTGAGATAAAACAGCATAGAAAGACAAACACTGCATATTCCTGCATTTCTACATACAGGAACTTCTAATTTTTAAATATTTTTTGACTTTTATTTTATGAGTATGTGTGAGTGTCTGTGTATATGTATGTGAACCTCATGACTGTCCAGTGCTCCTGGGGTCCAGAAGTGGGTCTCAGATCACTAGAGACTAGAGTTGCAGGTCATTGTAACTAGCTGTGTGGTTGCTAAGAACCAAACCCATGTCCTCTGTAAGAACAAGTGCTTTTAACCACCAAGCCAACTCTTCAGCTCCTAATTTTTATATTCATATATATGTGGAAGTAGATGGCTATGGAGGTCAGAAAACTAGAAAGGGACTCATGAGAGGAAAATAAAGGAAGGAAAGGGCTATAAAGCTGCTGTGAGGAAGAGGCATAGAAAGATTTAATTTTGGATGTATCCTCTAAATGAAATTAGAACTCACCATGGAAATTGCAGGAAGACAGACTCAAGCTATAAGACATACAATTGGAATGGATGCCTTGCAGGAAACAGTGTGCTCTCAGTTTCCTGTAGATCTTAAATCATGACTCAGATTTCTCATGGTGGGAAGGGACGAGTGAGTGTGAGCTAAATTTGAAATCCTTTCCTACCCTGAAATGTGTGTGTTCTTCCTCAAGGATACTCCATGGTGTAATATACTTTACTGCTCTTCGTGTACATATTTCATATGCTAAAGATCATAGCTTCTTCCTCCTGTAGACTGCAGATCTTTGATAAGAAGCCCATTATCAGGTCCATCAGTATTTGTCTTTTAATTTTCATCAACTTAGCACCTCATACACAGCAGGGGCTTGAGGGTGTGTGTCTTAAGAAATTAAACGTTCACTTTTGCACCCGTAGGCGGGTTGTTTTCCAGAGAGTTATCCTGCCTACCTGTCCTCACCAGTGAGGCCCACATGCCACAATGTCCCCAAGGGAGCCATGAGGCTTGCATCTAATGCCACTTAATTCTTATGTTTATGAGTTGCTAGTAGCCAATGAATTTTACAGAGTGATTCTAGGGATGTCAATTCAAAAAGATAGATCCCTCAAGGGTGGGCCTAGGTTAGCTGAGCTTCAAATTCTCAAGGTTTAATTTCCTCATTTACAACTCTAATCAAATATTAGAGGGGCAGTCAGTCAACATGATAGAATGCTAAGAAGGGAAATCAATTAAAAAAAAGTGAGTTACTATATATAATGATGAAAAAAGAGATAAATAAACACTGGCTCTTCTTTAGAAAGTATTTCTTTTTTTAATTTTTTATTGGATATATTCTATATTTACATTTCATTTCCCTTTTACTGGTTCCCCACCCCCCAAAGGTACCTCATGCCCTTTTCCCTCCCCCTGTTGCCCCATCCACCCCTTCCCACTTCCCTGTTCTTGTATTCCCCTACAATGATGCTTTGAGCTTTTCCAGCACCAGTGTCCATTCCTTTCTTCTTGTCAGACATCATTTGGTGTGTGGATTTTGTCTAGTGAGTGCATACCATGGGCATTCTTTTGAGACTGGGTTACCTCACTTAGTATGATGCTCTCCAGCTCCATCCATTTCTCTAAGAATTTCATGAATTCATTGTTTCTAATGGCTGAATAGTATTCCATTGTGTATATATACCACATTTTTTGTATCCATTCCTCCGCTGAGGGACATCTGGGTTCTTTCCAGCTTCTGGCTATTATAAATAAGGCTGCTATGAACATAGTGGAGCATGTTAAGGACATTGGCTCAGAGGGAAAGTTCCTGAACAGAACACCAATTGCTTATGCTCTAAGATCAAGAATAGACAAATGGGACCTCATAAAATTACAAAGTTTCTGTAAGGCAAAAGACACTGTCAAAAGGACAAATCGGCAACCAACAAATTGGGAAAAGATCTTCACTAACCCTACATCTGACAGAGGGCTAATATCCAATGTATACAAAGGACTCAAGAAGTTAGACCCAAGAAAACCAAATAACCCCATCCAAAAATGGGGTACAGAGCGAAACAAAGACTTTTCACCTGAAGAAATTCGGATGGCTGAGAAACACCTTAAACAATGTTCAACATCATTAGTCATTAGAGAAATGCAAATCAAAACAACCCTGAGATTTCACCTCACACCTCATAGTCAGAATGGCTAAGATTAAAAACTCAGGAGACATCATGTGTTGGCTAGGATGTGGAGAAAGAGGAACACTCCTCCACTGCTGGTGGGACTGCAAGCTGGTACAACCACTCTAGAAATCAGTCTGGCAGTTCCTCAGAAAACTGGACATGATACATCCAGAGGACCCTGCCATACCCCTCCTGGGCATATACCCAGAAGATTCCCCAGCATGCAATAAGGATACATGCTCCACTATGTTCATAGAAAATATTTCTTAATAATGTAGGCTAAATTGATAAGCCTCAAACTTGAGGAATCAATTAAAATGAAATGGTACATTAAAAGAGATAGGATTAAAAATGAATCCATTAGATAAACAAGAACCTTGTAATCTTTTTTACAAGATAAACCTTGTAAAAAAGGTGCTAACATGCCACCCCCCAAAAAATATACTAAAGGCAAGATGGTTTAGCGAGGTAGCAGAACATGTACTAATGGCTAAAGGGACGCAAAGGGAACAGCCAGAATCAAACTTCAACAACAGAGCAGCTTTGCACCTGCGAAGATATTCCAGTGAGTGCTAATCAGCAGACACACACATGTTCTTTATGGTCCAGTATGTAAGTGTTAGAGTTTTACCTCTTTTATCCCCTGTCTGGAAAGATGTCAAATGAGAAAAGTTGTTCTGAAAAAGAAACAGCCTACCCTGGTCATCTCACTGGGATTGTGGTCCAACTGATGCATCTGGTTCATGGCTTTCATTTGTCACTTGTCCATCAGCTGTGTCGTGCATATCTTATGAATCCCCGGCCATGCATCAGGTACTCCCTGTTAACCAAGCCTCACAGAGGTCCCCTGACCTCATCAAGCTTATAATCTACTGGGGATAATGAATGATTCAAGGAATAGAATTCACCTCCCCCATATATCTATCTGCCTATTTTAATGCCACATAATAGCCAGGGGGTTATATACTTGAACCAATACGTCAACCTTGGATAATTCCTAAAGTCAGCCTGGTTCTGCTCTGTAGCATTAATGATGCTTTAAAACTCACTCAGCCAAAGCCAGATCACCGAGGTGCATTAAAACCGTGGCTTGAAGTTTCTAGACCCTTGTTGAAATTATGTAGGACTTCTCAGAAAGGCTGAAAGAACAGTAGTAAAATTATAAGTAGTTTTTCTTTTATAACCTGTAAGTAAATACAAACTGCAGCAATGATTAACTTTTTTAATATTCTTAGTGTTTCAAGACTATTATATTAATAAGGCCATCACGGATCACTGTTGTACTCCAATGGAATTATTAGTGTCTGTATCAGGCTTGTGTAATTACAGACTAATGGTTTACACCATTATAAAAGCACTAAATATTTTACTAAACTGGGTACAGTATATAAAAATTAATTTGAATGGCTCCAGGCTTAAAACAATAGCATCAGTGGTGGGAAAGTCTTTCCTTTCTAATAAAGAAACAAAGCTCTCAAAGGGGGATATTTTTTAAATATTTGAGTTGAATAAAAGCTATCAAGCTCATTGAAATAGAAATCTGAATGGCCTCTTGTTGTATGTTGATCCTATATTAACATATTCTTTATAACATGGGAAAGAGAAATACTTTCTTTATATGTATTATTGTATTTATGTTACATTTATTATTTCATGTGCATGTGTAATACATGCACGCCCATGCATACTCTCAAGTACACTCTAGTGCAGAGGTCAGAGGACAATCTGTGGGAATAGATTCTGTCTTTCTACCATGTGGGGCTCAGGAATCAAATTCCAGTTGTCAGGCCTGCTATCAAGTGCTCTTACCAGCTGAGTCCTGTCCTGTCTGCCAGAGATTAAAGTTCCTAAGACAGTACAGTTTAAAATCTTGTTCTTCTCATGTGGATATGATTACTGGATTCCTATGAGATTAGGGAAAACCATGTAATAAGGTAAATTTGTCTGAGACTTCAATCCTCACGAATGGACCACAAATGAGAAAACTGTCAACGATCTTCTCAGAGATTTTAGAGTAAAGCACTTAAACGAGCATATTCTTGATGTGGGATGGTATGAGTTTTAAGTAAATGCAGGGTTAGTGATTTAATGGTGATTTTTCAGGAGCCAATTTAGAGAATGAGACGTCTGCTTATTTTACTATAACACCAGGGCAATATACAAGGAAGTCCCTCATACTCGCTCAAGTTCACCCTCTTACAGAACTTCTGTCATCGCTAAACATTTGCAAAATTCAAGAGAGAAAATTTCTACTTACTGACAGATTTTTATCCTTCTGTGCCTACAACTCAAACTCATTGAAAACCTGGTTCTCACTTGTTTTGTATGATTCACCCAAGTCACATAATTTATTAATTTGCAAATTATGCCCAAGACATGGTTTGGCAGCTTTTGAGTCACAGCCTTCCCCCACCCCTTAATTGCTACTTTTATTTCACGGAGATGGTTTTTATTCTTTCTAGGAAATGAACAGCAGCTCCCATAATATGGGTGGATACCAGAAGTTACTGGTTTGGTTGTCCTTTGTATATACCTAATTTGATTGTGCCAGCCCTGCGTATTGTTGCTGCTGATGCTCCTTACTGTAGTGTTAACTGAAAATTAATGCACATTCTTCAAAAAGCAGCTTTAGTTGGAAAGCAGAATGGTTATCAGGGCCAGTGTCAGGGAATAAGGAATATATTGGTCTAGTACTCCAGTTTTAACACTTGTTCTAGAGACTCGTGTATAGAGCATGGGGCTCCTGGAAGATTCTTTTCTAGGTTTGACTTTTTGACATTGTCACACATTAATAATGAATGTTACTCATGCTCATTATTGATTGTCCTTCTTTACTCCTTCTATCACTAGAATCCTTTCTCTAGACCCTCCTGTGTTTGTGTCTTATGTGTGTGGCCCATAGAAACTAATTACAGTTACTTACCCAAGTAAGGTAACAAAGGCAACAAAGGCAATTTATCTGCTATAGAACCGAAAACATGGACACTCCATCCCCCCCCAAATAAGTATTAATTGCTCATAGTCCCCTGGAATGGGAGGACCCTCGTGGTCCCTTCCTCATCCATGATGAAATGTCAACAGGCTCAGTCGTAGGCAGCCATGAACTTACTGCAGTGCTGTTGAGTGGCTGAGATGCTAATGCCTGGTGAATTGCCACCACCCTGAGTTCTTGCTCTAGCTGGCTCTGCCCCTAAGCAGATGCAAAGCAGAGAAGGGTGTTCTTTTACCCTGGCTGGCTCACTTGAAGTTTGGATGGATAGTCACTTGGATGGTACCTCCTCTGTCCAACACCGTGGCAAGATGACGCATAGCTAAGATGGAACTAAGCTTTTGGGTGTAGTTTTCCATTTATTTGCTCTCATTGGCATCCGGGAAACCAAAAATGTATCATCATATTTATCAGATATTTTATTCATTCACTTGGGCGAAGTAGAGTGTGAATGAAAATGTTGATTTAAAATTATTTAATGATCTGATCTTTTATTGGACTGTCTTATGAGTCCTTAAAACCTAAATTACAACCAATGCAGATACAGGTTTCTAGTTGAGCCTAAACTTAGATTATCATGGAAGCAGAACTATAAAGTAAACTTCATCCTCATTTCCATTCTGGCACTTTCTTTGCTAACATTTTGCATATTAAACTCCCTTCGGTGTGGGATGGCTGGGGCAGAAACACAGAACACACTGGTGCAAAGCCATCCAGGCAACATTTCAGGGCCCTGAACCAGCAACTTAATTCCAGATCTGTGAGAGACTTAGAAGCATGGAAGGAAGAGGGTTTAAACACCTGAATTCACCTCAGATCTTTAAAGCAGTAATCTAATTTTTTCTTTTTTTATTTATTTTCTATATTCTTTGTTTACATTACAAATGACTTTCCCTTTCCCGGTTCCCGCCTCCCCATAAGTCCCATAAGCCCTCTTCCCTCTGCCTGTTCTCCAATCAACCCCCTCCCACTTCTCTGTCCTGGCAATCCCCTACAGTGCTGCATCAAGCCTTTCCAGGCTTCCTCTCCTTCCTTCTTCTTAGGCAAATGGTTGGATCTGGAAAATATCATCCTAAGTGAGGTAACCCAATCACAAAAGAACACACATGGAATGCAGTCACTGATATGTGGATATTAGCCCAGAAGCTCTGAATACCTAAGTAATCCAATTTTTAACCAAAGTAGCTATTACACAGGTGTAGGGAGAATGTTTACTTGCATTTACTTAATTTGTTATAAATTGAAAAATATTTAGGAATTGTGAAACAACAAGGCTCCAATTTCCCCAGTACAAAAATAAAAAAAAAAAAGTAGAACAAAATTCACTACAACATACAGCTTAACATTTCAACTTCTATTTCTGTTTTTTTTTTCATTGAGCTGTATAAGGATGTCTATTTTATTTTGGTTTTCAAAAGTAAAAATCTCCAAATGTGCCTAAAATAATAAATACCCATGCTTATTTTGTTAAGTAATTAAGATATTGTTTGCTAACAAAAACCAGTGTGTGCCTAATATATAAACCTAATTATTTTGAGTTACGTGAATGTTGTACGTGGTGTTTCAGGGGGTTGTAGTTTTTGTTTAATTTATTACACACACATACACACACACACACACACACACATATGCACTCAGGCACACACACACACATACATTCACATGCTCATGAATATACACATACCAAACAACCTCCTCCCATCCTGATTCACAAGAACCTTCTTTCCTTCTAAAGAATTAAACAGCCTCTGCTTTGATTTTAAGGTATTCTTAAAGTGTAACTCCATTTTCTTTTATTATTGCCACAGTAGTGTGGTAAAAAATAAATTTCAACTTTTAGATGTATAGTGCACAACTCCTGAGGGAAAAAACTGAAACCTATCTGTACTATAGGCAACATGAAGTCCTTCTCCAAAGAATCACAGTGCAAAACAGGACAGAGTTTGTGCCCAGTGATTTAAGTCAACATTTAAATAAAATCCACCCCTTTCTCCAGTGCCTGGGATACTTTCCTTCATGCTAAATAACCCAAATCTCTTGAGCTTTGCCTCAAAGGACCCATTTTCTAAACTAATCATTTTCAGTCATTCTCTTTTGAGTTCTCTCCAAATTTTCCACATCTTGCTTCAAACAAAGGGCCCCAAATTGGACCCTGCACACCCATAAAAGCCTGGTGAATGCTGATCATAGAGCAAGTTCCTCTGGGCTGCTCTTTTCTGGGTAGGAAAATGTAAGGAAACTCACTTCTCCCTTGCCCAACACATTACCACCCACACTCAGTCACAGGATGGCAGGGAGTGTACAATCGCTTTCCTTTATTTAAGTTCCCCAGTAACAGTGACAATGGATGCATTTATTGCTCAAACACAGCATTTGTTATTGCCTACACAGTGCAAGCCCTGTCCTAGGCACTAGGCACTGAACTGCTTCTTGAAATAGAAAAGGTATCTATTTTCACTGTTATAAGAAGAGTGAACCTCGCTAGGGTCACAGTAAGAAAGGGGAGTTTAATTCTAGGTATAATGGTTCTAAAGCCCATGGGCACCACAAATACTCTGTATGTATCACTGCTGAAGGAGTTCTAAGTACACCATACCAACGTACGCTGCGTTAGAATAAGGATTATTTGTGAACCAAAGGCAGCTGAGACGGAGCAGACACAGAACCGTGCTTCGTTCCCCTTCATATCCTTTCTATCAGCAACCTGTTGGATTGACTTTCTTGCACTTTGCTGACCCCTCATTCAAGCTGCTTAGTCACAAGGATCCTGCTGCATCCGTTTCTTCATTATGTGATGCTTGCCATCCTCCGCCTTTGCCGTATGATGTCATGACATCACTACAGGTTACGTTTCTTTGCTAAGATGCTATACAAGTCTAAGCTCTAACCACCCCTCTGAGACCACCCAGTATGCCATGTTTGTGAATAGGTGTGTCATTGTCCTACTGTCCCCTCTCACTCTGTCCCCCCTTTGAGTCACTATCAAGGCCCAAGCTGGAGATGTCAGACACACAGGAGGGAGAAAAACAACTTTTCCTCCTGTACAACCTCCATGTTTAATAACATTACAACCATAAGCAATACTTTTAAAGTACATTGGTTCTGAAACTCACAATGCATATGCACTTTGTGATGAGGATCCATGCTTCCTGCCTTGCATACACAGGAGGGGTGACAGCAGGGGAGCAAAATGTTTGAGTCCTTATATGTGAACTGTAAAGTAAGAACACAGCATGGTCTAGCACTCTTCTTCAGGCATTATTGAATGGGGGAGGGGGGCTATGTACCAAGTAAGGCAACTAGTTCAGGAGAACCTGATCAAATTATTCAAGCAGGTTATAAGATAACATATGTTAAAAGAGAAATAAGATTTAAAATGCAGAAAACTGCAAAGCACCTGAAACAAACGTGAACAAGTCAAAGTTTGCCTCTCTTAAATAAATAATGATTAACAGTTATTTTTGTACTTTATGCTCAACATAGAGGAGTTGCATATGATAAGGTGAGGGATACTGACAAAAATAATAGCAGCAGAGAGCTATCAGTTATTTAATAAGAAATGAAGTAATTGTGATTGCAAATGATTATAAAGAATTTGGTTCATTGTGAATGTATTTCATCATTGTTTATTTTAATACATGAATGTATTTTTTCTCAGTAATTTAAAAACTTAGCCCACTTGTAATTATGATGATGTCTAACTCAATTTCAAAAAAGCCCCAACATAATGCATTCTTTTAACTCAGTTAAGGGTATTTTTTCATAATAAACAAGGTACTGATGGTCATTCAAAGTCTTTAGTTCTTTTTTCAATATTAAATGAGTTTCTGAGTAACAAGAGATACATTCTCAGATTCCCAGATCCTGAGGATGATGGAAGAAAGAGCAATAAACCATCGTAACACACCAGTTTGGTCCACAGTTACAAAAGAGTGATGTTTATTCTTGTTTATTTTAAAAGACTAAATATCATCCTTCAGATTTTTTCTATTGTTTACTTAGTGTATAATGTTTGTGTTCTGCTTTTAAATTCTTTTTTATTGGATATATTCTTTTTGCCTTTATTTTCTATATTCTTTGTTTACATTCCAAAGGCTTTCCCCTTTCCCAGTTTCCCCCTTACCATATGTCTCATAAGTCCTCTTCCCTCCACCCGTTCCCCAATCACACACACCCCCCCCATTTCTCTATTCTGATACTCTCCTACAAATCTGTATCTAGTCTTTTCAGGACCAGGGTCCTTTCCTTCCTTCTTCTTGGGAATCTTCTGATTTGCTAATTGTGCCTTGAGTATTCAGAGCTTTGGGGCTCATTAATATCCACTTATCAGTGATTGCATTTCATGTGTATTCTTTTATGATTGGGTTAACTCACTTAGGATGATATTTTCCAGATCCAACCATTTGGCTACAAATTGCATGAATTCATTATTTTTAATTGCTGAGTAGCATTCCATTGTATAAATATACCACATTTTCTGTATCCATTCATCCTTTGAGGGACATCTGGGCTCCTTCCAACTTCTGGCTATTATAAATAAGGCTGCTATGAACATAGTGGAGCATGTGTCTTTATTGTATGCAGGGGAATCCTCTGGGTATATGCCCAGGAGTGGTATGACAGGGTCCTCTGGAAGTGTCATGCCCAATTTTCTGATGAACTGCCAGACTGATTTCCAGAGCGGTTGTACCATCTTGCAATCCCACCAACAGTGTAGGAGTGTTCCTTTTTCTCCACATCCTGGCCAGCACCTGTTGTCCCTTGAGTTTTTAATCTTAGCCATTCTGACTGGTGTGAGGTGGAATCTCACTTTTAAATTCTTAAATTCCTAGTATACACTATCCTTCCTTCCATCTCTTGAAATCGATGAAGTTATTCATTCATACAAGAGGCAAAACCAAATTTCAGATTCTGTTCTGTTTTCAGATTTGTCCTCATTTATAAAATACTCAAATACATCCATGACCAGAGACTTTCCATTTTCTTCCAGCTCACCTCTGTTCTTCTCATCAGTGGTACTTCTGGGTGCTTGGGTCTTACCTCCTTACAATATCCTGTCTGTCCTCTAAGCATCAATTATTGAGTGGCTTCTATCCCCTCTCCCATAATACTCTCCTCCTGAGTTATCTTAGTTCTCTTTCTTTACTGCAGCTAGTTTGGTGTGTAAAAGATGACCTTAGAAATGGAACTGTCTGGATTTCAATCTATTCTCATACTACTACTTGGCCAATGAATCCTGTCTTTGCTTCGGTGTCTCACTTGAAAATCGCAATGACGATACCTACCTATTGTGATTGACAACAATGACACAAGTCCATAGAAGAGTTTTTGTATAACTCATTGTTCAATAATTATCATTATTAACATTAGTTCCTTCTCATGCCTAATCACTAATAACTAATTAACATTAGTTCTTAATCATGCCTTCTCAGTTTAATCAGGAGAAGCAAATAGTTTTAAATATAACTATTTAATATATTTCTCTTCACCCTATCAAAGTTCTGTAACCAAAAATAGGTATGCTCTGAGTGCTATGAATAAAAAGAATAATCATTTAGAGGGATGTGGCTTGAAAATATAGATGGTTTTTCTTAGTTTCTTAGAAAACACTGAATCACTTGACTTACGCAGAATATATTACCAATGAGAAACAAAACACCGCAAAATATCTTTCTCTTGAGTTCTGCCATTCTGACTCACATTTCTCTGGAAGACAGTTGCTGTCCCAAATCTTTTCAGCATATGATTGTGTTTTTATAAGACATCCACATTTCCTAAGCTTAAACCTCCAAGTTTTTTCATTTCACCCATTCACTCCCATCTCTCTTAGAGGCAAGGTTTATGGCAAGGCACCTAGTGCTATTAATGCCACATTGCACTGATGAGTATGAATGTCACGAAACAGACCCCCCCTCCACCCTATTAGAAGATACTCATCTGAATTCTGCTTGCCAATTGAGAAATTTTCCACATTCCCTGGGTGATTTTGATGCCCAGCCATGGTTAAGATCCAGGAGTCAAGCTCATTGTTTTTCTAGTTCTAACTCTGAGATGGATTTTTCATTTTTGGTGATGGGAAGGTACATAAAAATACACTCTAAAGTAAAAGTATAAAACCCAATGTGAAGCTCTGTAGCTTCCATTGAAATGGCTACTCTAACTGTATGCAAATATAAGTTTAGACGTTCATAGGGTGAATAGGCTTTGAATCACCAAAATTTGACCAAATATAACATATTTAATCATGGTTTATATAATATACAATCATTTTAATAATACAATTTTAACAATTTCAATAAATTTAACATTTAATTTAATATTAGTTAATAAATTTTTAATATTAATTTTAATAATTTGTTTAATAATAAATCACTTTAATAAAAAATCTTTTTAAACTTTGTGATATATATATATATATATCACAGTTTAAAATGATTTTTTTCTATATTCTTTGTTTACATTCCATATGATTTCCCCTTTCCCGGTTACCCCCTCCCCATAAGTCCCATAAGCCCTCTTCCCTCTGCCTGTTCACCAATCAACCCCCTCCCACTTCTCTGTCTTGGTAATCCCCTACAATGCTGCATCAAGCCTTTCCAGGACCAGGGCCCTCTCCTTCCTTCTTCTTGGGAATCATTTGATATGTTAATTGTGTCTTGACTATTAAGAGCTTCTGGGCCAATATCCACTTATCAGTGACTGCATTCCATGTGTGTTCTTTTGTGATTGGGTTACCTCACTTATATTTTCTAGTTCCAACCATTTGCCTAAGAATTTCATGAATTCATTGTTTTTAATTGCTGAGTAGTATTCCATTGTGTAAATATACCCCATTTTCTGTATCTATTCCTCCATTGAGGGACATCTGGGTTCTTTCCAGCTTCTGGCTATTATAAATAAGGCTTCTATGAACATAGTGGAGCATGTGTCCTTATTGCATGCCAGGGAATCCTCTGGGAATTAGGGAAATGCAAATCAAAACAAACCTGAGAGATTTCACTTCACACCAGTCAGAATGGCTAAGATTAAAAACTCAGGAGACAGCAGGTGTTGGCAAGGATGTGGAGAAAGAGGAACACTCCTCCACTGCTGGTGGGATGGCAAGCTGGTACAACCACTCTGGAAATCAGTCTGGTGGTTCCTCAGAAAACTGGGCATGACACTTCTAGAGGACCCTGCTATACCACTCCTAAGCATATATACCCAGAAGATTCCCCAGCATATACCTAAATGATTTTTTAAAAAATCCTCAAATTATTCTATTTCTCTCCTTTTCCAATGCAAATCTTCTAAATTCTTCCTTTCTTTGCACATTGGTCTCATAATAGAGACCTAAAAGTATACAAAATGTCAAAAGTCCCATGCCAAAATTTCCCTTAGTGATGACAGAAGAGAAGTATCCTCTGCATAGTATTCATGTGTGGAAACCTCATCCAGCCCAGTCATGGATAGGATTGACAGATTGATAGCTCTTTCTCGATTTCATGGGTGGTGGTACATGTCCTTTATTTGAATTTTTTTTAGGGAACTGTAGTTAGATGTCTTTGTGGATAAGTGCATAATGGTACTCAGACTTTGTAAAGACAGCATAATATCAATATGAATGTTTTTGAAGTATAGCTAATATGAAAGATTGTTTTATGTTGAAATAAGGTCAGGATCAGGACACTTATTATCCACGACCTTGGGCATCATCTCTAGAACAGAGGTAATGGCATCTCTTCTATTATTCTGTTGTATGGCACAGGTCAATTGAATCATTATTTCATGTCCTTTATACTTTTATTATGTGATGCTTTATACACTGTATGATAATTTACTGCAAACATAAGTTGGCATAATTTAAGTTGAACATAATTTTCTAACATATTTAAGGAAAATGTGGATATCAAATGGAATGCTATAGGACTCTAGTTTTTGAACTCGGAATAAAACCACTTACAGGTGTCAAGAGAATGACATGAGCTTCTAGAAACACCTGTGTCACACTACCATTATGTCCCTTTACTACTTCCATTTGGCCTCTGTAGCTTTTCCTCTAGAGAGTGTCAGACATTCATGGTGTGACTGAATGTCTGTGCCTGACTCTCCTATTCAAAGAGGACTCCAAGACTCCAAGAGCAGACATCAGAGACAAGGATTGCTTCTCTCTCTCTACTCCATTCGCCTATTCCATCCTTGCTAACTAATTCCACCTATGACTTAGTTGAATATTCCTAAACCCTCAACAGCACAAAACTTTTGTCAGGGTTCTGTCTGCTGATCTCATCACAACAGCAACACAGCTTAATGAGAAGTATTTTTGTTTAAAAAAATTAGTTTTAAAATGTCAAATGTAACTACGTTAGCAGCCTGTATGCTTCTTTCACTGACAGATACTGAGTGGCCTTCCAGGAGCTTCTACTGAGATATCATGCAACTATACTTGAGAAGTCTGCTGCCTCCTTTTGAACCTGGTGCTCTTTCAGCTACAGAAAGGCGGCTCCACACCACTCAACCGACTCCTCCTCAGAGTGCCTGCTTTAAAAAAGTATTGACTCTTTTTTGTGAGTTTCATATCATGCACCCCAGTCCCACTCATCTCTGCATCCCTTCAAATCCACCCTTCGCCCTTGTAAACCCTGTCCCCAAATAAACAAAGACAAGCAGCAACAAGAACAACAGCAACAAATTCCATGTCTTCCCTTTAGATTGAATAACAGCTGCACAGCTTATTGACTATGGCCATAGCCACTGGTGTGTCACAGTGTGTCCCACAGCAGAACCCTCTGTCCGCACAACTTCCCTTGCAGATGTTCACTGCAGAGCCATCGCTCCGGTTTGCAATCTCTGGCTTCAGTGACACCAGCAATATTAGATCTTCACCAGGAGGGTTATCCTGTTGTTGCCCTGTTGTCATGGAGATTGCGCAGCTTTGGATCACCTGGACTGGCCCTTTCACACATACCAACCGTTAGCAAATGATAGAGATGTTAGAGTAGGCCAGTTCAAAACTCAAGGTCGGGGTCTGAGTGGTAACCCAGTTAGAGCTGGAGAGCCCAATGGGTCTCCCTTATCTGCACCACTAGGATGAGTTCTCCAGCACTGCTCCAGGCTAGTCCACTCAGTGCCTCAATCTGCAGGAGGCAGGGACAGCGCTCCTGCTATCATGCCCTTGGGGCTGGCTCACCTCCACCCACACCTCCAGAGCCAGAAGCACTGTGCCCTAAATGCCTGCTTTTTAATCTCTTCTTCCTGATGTTTCATCCTGTGGGCTATTCAAATGAGAATTGATCCACTCTAATCTCCTTGCACTAAGCTCAACTCCAAGTGGATCAAGGACCTCCACATAAAACCAGACACACTAAAGCTAATAGAAAAGAAACTGGGGAAGACCCTTGAGGACATTGGCTCAGGGGGAAAATTCCTGAACAGAACACCAATTGCTTATGCTCTAAGAGCAAGAATAGACAAATGGGACCTCATAAAATTACAAAGTTTCTGTAAGGCAAAAGACACTGTCAAAAGGATAAATCGGCAACCAACAAGTTGGGAAAAGATCTTCACCAACCCCACATCCGACAGAGGGCTAATATCCAATATATACAAAGAACTCAAGAAGTTAGACCCCAGAAAACCAAATAACCCTATCCAAAAGTGGGGTACAGAGCTAAACAAAGACTTTTCACCTGAAGAAATTCAGATGGCTGAGAAACACCTTAAAGGACTTTGTTGAAAAAAAAATAAGCAAACCTGTGCAAAATGAGAATTAATCCAAATCAATGATTTCATGTCTATAGAACATCATCATTCATGTAAACTACATCACTCATCTGTTCCTCATCTCAAATCTTACCTTGTTCACTAGATATTAAATTAAATGTAGGCTATACGTCTACTAAAATACATTGGAAATAATTTCAAGTTAGTAGATCTCACAAAGAAATGTAAAAGCCTCAATCTTCTTTATTAAGAAATCTGAACTGGAAAGGATCAGAACTGTTGCTTGATTTTCTGAGGACATATGTATCGTTCCTTTCTATCCCACTTCCTTTCTGTTTTTTTGAGCAAACCAGTGATGCTGTTTCATGTTTAGATTTTAATGTCTTCTTAGGAAGAATTCCTAAAAGAATCACTTTGTGAACTAATTAGCAAATGGTGCCTCCCATTTGCATGTGGCGCCGGTTGTACTTCTGGGGCTAAATCTGTGTTCTCACTTTAGGTTGAATGACAGCTACACAGCTTATCAACTGTGGCCAGTAGAAAGCATTTCAATGTCTCAAAACTGCATTTTACACACACACACACACACACACACACACACACACACACGACTACAATAGACACTGACTTTACACCAATGTTGTAAAAGTTATATAAGATCACATATGCAAAATCAGAAACATTATTACTATGTTGTGTGACCAACTCTTCCTAGAGAGACTTAACACATACACATCTACTCCCCACCCCCAAAAAGGAAGCCATTATAGACCAAAATAACAACTGGGCCACTGTCTAGCTTGGTGAATCAATGAGTTTTTATTGGAGTTTCTAGAAGTATGGGCAAGGGATTACTTACAAGGAGCAAGAATGACCCAGCAGCATCTCATCACAGAGAACTGCATCCTGACATGGGATAACTCATGAGAGCTGTAACCCTGATGCTCTCTGTACCTGTTTTCAGGCAGCTCCACTGTGCTTCTGCAGTTCATCGGGTCCATCTCCTCCTTCAGCACTCTCATCCTGAGATTCCAAAGCTTTTCAATTATGACTCCATTTTAGAGAACCTTACCTAAGTTTGAACTCAGGTAAACTAACAAGCTGGTACCTAGCATTAGTTTCCAAGTTGCCCCCCCCAACAAAACCTGAGCCTAGCTCCAGTCTCTAGGCTATTCCCCAACAAGACCAGCATCTCCAGGTTATTCCCCCAACAAACTTGCAACCCCAGGGTACAAGCCCACCCCTTGCCTAACAACCATCAATGCAGAGGTTATGATATGACTCTCAGCACTAGCCAATTATGTTAAAGGCCATAGTAGCTTTCCAATTAGATGCTTGCACACTCACTCCCTGCTTGCAGCTTACTATAAGTCCTTTCCCTGACAGACATTCAGGGCTCCTCCACCGCCAAAACTGTCCTATATGACAGTGGTGCGTTGGGAGAGGGGGCATCGAACTAGCTTGAATAGAATAAAGACCCTGCTGTGAGTTGCATCAGATTGGTTCCTGTCTGTTTTGGGGGGATCACTAACATTTCCCTGGCACTACAGTCCTTTACCCCTTTACATACTGCTGGAGAGCAACAGTCTGGTCCTGAGAACATCCCTTTCTGTTTTCCAGGACAGTACCCTTTGTTTAACACTGGAGGAGCAGGAGCCTCTTCCTTCCTTGGGAAGAGAATGATTCAATTCTGAGAAAACTGCCTTGCAACATGTTGACACAGAGGAAATATTTAATTTGGTTAGGTATTAATACTGCTATATTAATATCATAACTATTCATTATTATTACCATTATAATTCAATGCACTGGATTGGTCCTCATCCCATGAGAGCATTAAGATACCCATTGCCCATGCCATTTTCAATGAGAAATGTTCCTAGTTTAGTATTAGTAGCTGACAGTTCCAAGTTCCACCCAATAAGGCACAATGGCCAATTCTCCTGGCTCTGAGAAAGCTACCTTGAGCTTGTCTTTGAAACATGACAATCATTTGCCTGCCTGTTCAAAGACTGAGCCCTGTGGCTATCCCAGACCCACCAGGACATGTTGGGGGGGGAGAAGTGGAAGAAAGAGAAACAACAGAAGACTCCCTTCTCTCAAATTCCCTAACACTATTTCTTTAATACATTTTCAGTTTATGAGATTTGACAAGGAAATAAAGGCGTTGCTTCAGGCCATTCCAATCTCACAATGTAAGGACTCTCTTAAAATTGCTACATCTAGGAAAGCCTTTATATCCATGTCATTACTCAAAAAGAAATTGTGAAAATCCGGGAAAGGATGTAGAAATCTTATTAAAACATTCGTACGCGAGGAAAAAGAAAGTAGCTCATACCTCTCTGTTGGAAAGACCATCTTCTACTTAGTTCATATCACTCATCAAAAATATCACAAGAGGTTGGATGATTAGTATCCTTCCAAGTGATTGGAAAGGTGTAGTGCATGAAGAGAGGCAAAGTAGAGTAGCTTGCCAGTTGTAGTGAAACAGTCATGAAGTACAAGCTGTTATATGAGTGTATAAGAAACCCATACAAGTAAAGAAACGTAAGGACAGTTAAGGCACATGTGTGAATTAGAGAGAATCTGAAACCAAGAGTGGGAACAGACTCCTGGAACTGGATTTGAATCACAGTAAGAGAAAACTTTATTAAACACATTGTGCTAGTAGAAAAGGCAGTATTTGTGTGTGTGTGTGTGTGTGTGTGTGTGTACTTGCACATGCAGAAGTGCATATATATATATATATATATATATATATATATATATATACATGGTTTTCCAAAATATGCAATATAAATATATTTAAAGACCAGGCAAGATGGACTCCCCACCCCTGTCTAATTACTGACAGATAATGGTGGCTGGAGTTGGGGGAGACATTTTCTTCAGTGGTATACCCAATGTTTAGTTGCCTATACTTTAATAAAACCTTTCATCAATGTTGCTGTAAGAAACTCTAATATTTTAAACTCATTGTGTCCCCACCAAAGGAAGCAAAGGAAGATTAGTTAGGAAGATGAAGGAATCAATGGGAATGGATGGGGACAGAGGAACATTAAAAAAGGAAATGGTGCAATCAAAATATACTCTACACATGCATGATAAGAAATAAAAATTAAAAAGAAAAAACAAGAAAATTGTATTAGATAACAATATTAGGATGTGGGATAAGAAGGCAGTTGTAAAAGGTTGTGTTAGGAGAAATGAAGGTTTCATTCTCAGACTTCTGACCAGAAATGACTGGTCAACGCCACCTAAGTTTTGGAATGAAATGGTTTTAAATTTAGAATTCATTCACATTCCAATTGTCAATTTAAAATGTAGGAGGACAGCACAAAAATAAAGCTTTTCAAGCTAGTCAAAAAATGAAATGCTTAATTCTAATGTTATTTGAAGATGGAATCTGGGGGGGAAAATCTTAAAAGGATGAAACCGTGGGGATAAACATTAAAATAAAGAAGCAAGCCACCCGAGATAACAAACTCAGACCTGTGATGTATGACACTAGAGCAAGAGCTGTACAGCTACCCAGAGTGCATTAAGTCTGGCCAAAATGGGACAGTGACCTTTGGCTATAAAATATCATGTGGAAATTAATGCCTTCCTTTCAGTTGACAATTTCTTTACAGGTTTACAGGACAGAGTAATAACCAATGGTAGTTTATTCAGAAATTCTAAAGAAAACACTTAGAAATTCTAGACTAAAGATATTAGAACAAAATTAATTTTCTCAAGAGAAAGCAAATACAAATATTGCATGAAATCAAATGTTAACAAAGAAGAAAAGATCTTTCACTTACTTTTGATAGTTCAGTAAGAAGAGTTCAGAACAGACTCTTATGAGTGGTGTACTAACTTAACAAGATTTAGACTTATCCTACAGACAACCCTCTTGGTGCCTTGTGGGATTATCCAGATTAGGCGCTAATTGAAGTGGGAAGAGCTACCTTAACTGTGGGCAGCACAAATTTGTAGAATCGAGGCGTGGATTGAGAGAGAGAAAGGGAGAGGGAGAGGGAGAGGGACAGGCACAGGGAGAGGGAAAGGGAGAAAGAGAGGGAGAGGGAATGAGAGAATGGTTAATTGTATACATCATGGAATTATGAAATATAACATCTGCTATGGAGAACAATATGGAGGTTCCTCAAACAACAGGAACTAGAACCATTGTACATATTGCAGCATTATTCACAATAGCCAAGGTAAACACCAAAGTATCCATCAAATGAAGAATCTCTAAAGAAAACATGGTGCCTGTGCACAGTGGGTGCGCATTGTCTTTCTTACAGAAGCCTTGACTATCTCTGTGCATCAAATTGAGTTGTATAACTTGATTTTTAGTTAAAAGGGGGGGAATTCTGTTATTACGAAAGCTATAATCCGTAACTTCTGAGGGTATTCTGTCTATCCTCTTCATTGTTTTCATCCCAATACATTAAAATTTAGTAGTTACTGTCTTGAAACTCCCTGGATCCATTTAATTTGGTGTAGAGAAATCACCTTCCTGTTGTCAGGTACATGACCATGGCTCAAGGAATTATTTTGTAAATGAATATTTTTTCTGAAAAAACAATCAAAGCTCAGTCATTAATGGCCCTTCATTGGGAGCTGTCGGATAGACAAAATGATTAGGTAGAAAATGTCATGGTTCATTTATATACTGGCTGGTTTTGTGTGTCAACTTGACAAAAGCTGGAATTATCATGGAGAACGGAGCTTCAGGAGAGGAAATGCCTCCATGAGATCCAACTGTAAGGCATTTTCTCAATTAGTGATCAGGGTGGAGAGAGCCCATTGTGGGTGGTACCATCCCTGGGTAGTCTTGGGTTCTATAAGAAAACAAGCTGAGCAAGGCAGGGAAAGCAAGCCAGTAAGAAACATCCCTCCATGACCTCTACATCATCTCCTGCTTCCTGACCTGCTTGAGTTCCAGTTCTGACTTCCCTTAGTGAAGAATATCAATGTGGAAGTATAAGCTCAATGAACCCTTTCCTCCCCAACTTGCTTCTAGATCATGATGTTTGTGTAGGAGTAGAAACCCTGACTAAGACATAAGTGTGTCACTTTTAATTCCGGATTCCAATCTTTTGTACTATCCTTTAGTACTTCTCAAAGTACTATCTTTGAGAAATGTTGACTTTCAAATATCTGAGTTAGGTAACATAGAAATTATTCTAAGATAGGAAGCTGGGCAGCCCCTCTCTCTTCTATCAGAGGACATCACTTATGAAAATCTACCTTCTTCTTGGGAACTGTTTATATTCTCACTCTATTCATTAACCAAGGAAGACAAGAGTCTCATGAGCATGCGTGCATGCAAGGCAGATTTTGTCTGCAAAGAAGTTTCTCATAAAAGAGGAGAGATAGAAATGTAAACTGAGAGGAGCCATACTGTGTAGGAATTCTGGGAGAGGACCCCAAAAAGGCAGAGCCACAAACTAGAGAAAAACAAAAATGAAACAAATGGAAACAAACAAACAAACAAACAAAAAACAAGGAAACAAAAGGCACAGGAAATTAAATTGGACTTGAGAGAAGATTGAACAGGTCGTGAGACACAAGTCATGTTGTCAGGTGACACAATGCAGATGAAAAAAAATGGCCAATGTTGGGGGTTGAGTGCCTCGAGGTGAAGAGACACAAGTATGACCTAGAGCAGAGAGGACATTTAGGATCCAGTAGAGAAGGGGATGGGAGGCTGGGATGACTTTAAAGCCCAAAGATGGGAATGAGAGGGTCAGACTTGAGTCTTAGAAAGTATACTCCAAACACAGAGCTAAAGACTAAGGAAGAAGAGCTGTCAAAAGACAATGGGTTAAAGGAAAGACCTTGTATGTGCATTTCCTAGAAGTTTTTCATATTTTGAGTTGGGCTTTCAAAAAAAGAAATGAATGATTTATATGTGTGGGAAAGTTATCCTAATATTTGCAAGCATGTCTATATACATCATTTCCCTTGCAGTAAATTAGAAAATAAGGATAATGATTCTGCAGAACCGAGAGACTGCTGGTGACTCATTATCTAATTAATGGATTTAAATAAATTGGGTGAGTCAAGCTGAATGAGAGGAACTGCACACACACAAGAAGGGTTATTTATTGGGCTTTGGCTTTTCATCTTATATTTTCTGTGGGTTGGGGGAATCGTTTGTGTTTTGTTTTGTCCAAACTAGCAAAACCATGAATCTTATAGCTTATTGGGAAGTATCAGGCCTAACACATCCCCTGAGATCCTGACCATTTTGGAAACTGGGATAGTCAAACTAATAGCATTGTCAGGTCCCATGAATAAATGTGAACTCCGGGTCAGGCCCCACTTCAGTGCACTGCAACATAGTAAAAGAGGAAAGCTCTTGGAGTCTTCATGTAAGAGCAATAATTCCATTCTAAAATGAGGAACTAAGATAACACAATCATTTCTCAAAGGCTCTGTTTCCTAATTCTGTCACATTGGTTATCAGGCCTTTCCAAATGAGGGGGGGGACATTTATATCAAAGAATAGAGAAGTACTTGAGAATGAAGACAGGTTACAACACAATAGTTTTTGTTTGGCAGGAAATGTGGGGAAGTCTGTGAGCATGCTATTAGCCTTGATGGATAAGTGTCTATGCAAACAACAAAACAATCAATTTTGCTTTATCATTTTACTAGTTAATACAGAGTATTAGCATCGAAATGCTTAACAAAGGAAGGAAGAGAAATCAGGTTGAGTTATCAGCTTTGGATGTTTGATATTTGTACATTCTGAACTGGGGACCCATTCTCTCAATATTCCTTACTTTTTTGTTGCTGTTATAAAACACCACAACAATGGTAACTTCTAAAACAAAGGGTTTATTTTAATTGATGGTTGAAGAGGTGTAAGAATCCATTATGGCAGAGAAGTATGGTAGCACCCAGCAGGAGCACTGGCGGGAGCAGAGAGCAGAGAGATCATTCCTTCTCCAGGACAAAGTAGAAAAAGCAAATTGAAAGCAGGATAAAGGAAGATACTTCAGAGCTGTCTCCTGGTCATATATTTCCTTCAGCAAGTCTGCACCCTGAACAGAGTCACCAATGAGGACCAAATGTTCAAATGCCTGCACATAGCTGCAGGGGGCATTTCTCTTTCAAACCAGAATGGCATCATTTCTGCCATTTCCTAAACCCCATATTCAGGGGCAAGGAAGACAGGATCTACCCTTAGATGGGAAGAGTGTCACATAATTTTTCAAACCATACCAGTTCATCTTCGGCCAAAAAACCATTTAAACTTTTCCTACAAGTTCCTCGGAGAATCATCAAGTTATGAAATCAATGCCATTCTTGAGGGGCAGGATCAGGTCATCTAAATCAAATTCAGGTATTGCTCGAAGTCCTTGGATTTAGTTCCATAGCTACAATTCATTTTGGCTTGAAAACCTGTGAGTGGAATAGGAGGCAGGTTATTATCCCTACATGCATACCCAGTGTCCACTGAGGGAACAAGCATCAGGAAACCATAATAGAGATACTCTCTGAGGGATATGTAGAAGGGACACAGTGATTGGTCCCTAGCAATTCAGAGATATGTAAGGCACATCTCATCAGTTCCTTGATTAGGGACAAGAAACTCTCTCTGGGAGTGAATCTGTCATCTAGACTTTTGACTCTGCCCTCTGGCCCATCTTTCATTTTACAGAAATAGCTTATGTTTGCAGTTGAGTGATTTTCTTTGTACTCATAGACGTTCAATGACCCAGAGGCCACTCTTTAAATTCATATTGCCTTCATCCTTTTTCTGACCAAACTGTTATAATTCTTTTAAATAACTTTATGGGATCCTTGTATGTCAATTTATAGTCTGCATGGGACTAGGAAAAAAACACCAGTAAGACTTTTCAGAGTAAGTCGTTCCCTCCTTGGGCCTTCCTTTAAGCTATAGAACAATGCCCTTGAGATTCGTGAAAGCCCTGATGTGATAGAAACATCTACTTTATAGTCCTTAGGAGGCAGTTTGTTTAGTGAAGAGTCTTGGAGGTTGTGGTAGAAAGCTTTCGAGGACTTAACCAAGGATTTTACAAGCTGTGTTCTTAGTGCTATGGTTTCCAGATAATGCTCTGTCTTTGACCTTGACTGACCGTGGATGTTGAAGACCTCCTACAAGGTAGTAAGAGTATCTAGAGGCTCTGTGTTTTCTGTAAATCCTCTTCTCACATTTTTATTATGATCAGCTGAAAGAAGCATCTGAGTGTCTCCAGGACTCTTCCTCCATTCCATGGTACTCCAGGGGATAATAATTGTCCCCACCCTTGCAATTTCATGCCCTCAGTGGCAACCCTCTTGAGTTCTGACACTTTTCTCTCTACCACCTATACACAAAATCAGTGCCATGAATATCAGGATTTATTGTGATAACATTTCTTCTATAGTACAAAGAATATTTGTCTATCTGTTGTCTTTAATAAACCATATGGAATTATTAACAAAAAAATAGAACCGCTTTTTGCAAACTAGCTCAATCTCTTATCATCTAATTGTAGCTTGTGGTTCCATGAAGAGATGTGTGCTCAAGCCTGTGGGGAATGAGGGTGCTGGATACCCCATTTTATGTTTACCACATTGTTCAGTCTTACTGATAAAGACTGATGGTAAAGGCCCAGATCTCTGCTAGGACTGGATGACACAGGCTTGTTGGGAAAACAGAGAGTCAGATTGTCCTGTCTCATCTAATATTGTTCAACCTCAATGTGTTCAGCAAGTGTGGAATTTGGCAGCTCTGTGGTGCTTCAGTGGCTTCTGAGACTTAGTGAAGTGAGTCTTTACCTAGTATCCATAATCCATCCCACTCCATATAGTCTCAGAGATGCTATGATGGTTAATCTTCATCGGCTATTTGATGGGTTTAAAATTACCATAAAACCACAGTTTGGGGTATGTCCCTGAGAGTATTCCCTGAAAGGTTTAGTTGAACAAGAAAGACCCTCCCTGTATGTGGGTGGCACAGTTTCTTGAACTAAGGTCTAGGACTAAATAGAAAAAGACAATGTGATAGAGTACAAGCCTTATTGGTTCTCAGACTATGAATGCAATATAAACAGCAGCCTTAAGTTCCTGCCACCACGCCTCTCCCATCATAATGGCCTGTGTACCCTCAAGCTACTAGACAAACATAAACATTTCCCTTCTTTAGCTGCTTTCATTGGGTGTTCTGTCACAGCAATATTCTGTCACCACACTATACATACTGTGGTGATAAGCTTTGAGTGTCAACTGGGCAGAACATAGACTCAGTTATGATTTGTCTACAATAGATTGACCTAGGGTATGCCTGTGATGGATTTGTTTAATTGGGTTATTTGAGATTCAAATGCCTGCCCTGATGTGAACCATTTCATGAATGAGAGAATGAAAAGGAAAGGGAAGCTAGATAAAAGTATGCATGCATTAACTCATTGATTGAATTCAATGTGATGAGACACTTCAGCCTTCTTTCAGCTGGACTTCCCAGGAAAGAATGATGTAACCTCGAGGTTACCCAAATAAACCCATTCTCCCTTAAGTTGCTTTTGTCAGAGTATTTATTTTTATCAGAGTAACAGGAGTGAAATCAACACAGATGTGAAAAAAGGTTAGAAGTTGAGCTCCTCGCTCCTGTACCTCAACCCTGGAGGTGAACAGAAAAGCTAGCCCTGCCTTGCAGCTCTTTATTATGGTTCAGAAAAGATATACAGCCACAGCTCATGGCTCTACAGTACACAGGTTCCTCTTGTCAGCAAGACAGAAGATCAACTCTAGCATTGTCCCAGTAGGGAATGGATATACTGCCACTTCCTGCTGCCATGATTAAAGACCAGTGAGAAGAGACCATTTGGGCTTGCTAACAAGGTACACAGCAGCAGAGAGATCCAAATTCATGGGTTTTTCTTTTGGGGGGATGGGGAGACATAAGGGTGGAAGGACATAAGGATGGGGGACTTGGAGGGGAAATGGGGGAGCATAAGAGTGTTGATGCTTCCTGCCTAGTCTTATTGACTCTGAAGTGAGAAGATCATGTTGTTGATGATGGTGATGATGATGTCTATTTGGCAAAAGACACATGTTGCTCAAATAGCTTCCTATTGTTAGATCACCCTCATTAGGTCATGCTTTAACCATTCATGACAGGCTTCTGTCAGAAATATATTATCAATGACTTTTTAGATTGCAGGCTAAATAAAGGTTTGGGAGCTTCCTGGAGGAGACAATAAGGAAAATGAATGTCCATCTGTCATGTCACTCTTCAGGTTGGGAAGTCCCCCAGAAAGTCCAACTTCCTTTCATATTTCAGAGTTTCATACTCTTCTTGCATTTGTGTGGATATAGTTGTGGTTTCTCGGCATTTATAAAAACCTTGAAGGAATAGGCTTGATCCATCTAGGAAGAACAAGAAGCATCCAGAAACAGTTTGAGTTTCCAGGAAGAGGCCAACAGGTATCAAGTATCTTAATCTAAAAACAATAAAATCAGAAAACAACAGATTTTTTTATCTTTAGTGACACATCTATATTTTAACCTGTGACCTACCAAATTAATGTTTCTCACCAACTCAGGGAGCAGAGGCCTTCACAGGCTTTGCAATCTTTTGTTTAGGTGCTGCCTTTGTGGGCGCCCCAGCAGCAGACATTGCTGTCTTCTTTGATGAATGCTTGGCCTTTTCTGCTTCCTTGGCAGCCCTTATAGCATGCTCTTGCTGAATTTTCCTAACTTCTGGTTTCTGATTCCTCTTGGCCATTATATCAGCAAGAGATGCATCAGTAATGCCTCTCTGGAATTTGACCACATGGTGAGTTCTTTCTAATTTCTTCCAATTGTCCTTTCTTATGTTTTCTTCTGTAGAGGACAGTCCAGTTTATCTGCCTAAGATGCCTTTTGGAAAGGAATGCAGACTCACATTTTGCATTAAGAATCTGGAAAATCTTCCCGTTGGTCCTGGCATAGCGCTGCCTGTGTCCTGAGTAGATCTTGTACCCACTGAAACTGCACAGCTTGATGTTCCTGGTAATACCTGTTGGCCAGCCAGGGGAAAGACGGCGAAGAGAAAAAAAGAATCATGGAAAAACCACAGTTTTACAGCTATGGAATAAGCAAAATGGTGAGCCCTCACACCTAGTAATAGCAAAGATAAAATAAGAAGGTCTGTGACTACAAGGAACAGATGAGGGGATGAAAGGCAATGATTACTTTGTACATAGCCTTAACCTCCAGAATGACTAATATCCCTTTGTGTTGGGCTTATAAATCTGTAAGAAAAATCAAGAAATAAGGACTCAGGGTAGCACCTGAGTCCTCTCTCTAGGTTTCTTTGCACTGGTGTTTTGAACTTTGTTTAGCTTCTGGTTTTCAATAGTACCATGGGAGTTTGGGTAAAGATTTGAATGGATCAATTTGAACATTAATGTTTTGGGCACTGTCTGTACTGTTCTATCAAAGTCTCCAAGATGAATGACTTCTAAACATAAATTATTTCTCATATCTGTGGAGACTAGAAATTCCAAGACTACAGTGTCAGAAGATTCAGTGCTTAGAGGATGTATTTCTTCATCCATAGATGGTACAGCTCACCCTGTTCATATAAGATAGAAAGTTGAAGCATTATTCTGGAAATGATTATAAATACTCAGTGACTTGCCCAGAAGATCCATCCTCTGATTTGGGAGCAAGCATACTACTGGCTATCACATGTTCTTCTGACCCAAAGCCACAGTATTACATAATATATTCATGCTGTCCTAAGAGACCTCAAAGCCAGAACAATGATGTTCTAGCATCATTTTAAAAATCCAACGTCCAAAGTTTCATCTAAATGTCATCAAAATCACTTGTAGGTGAGACATTTAGAGACCAATTGATCTCTAGTCGTAAGCATATGAAATCCAATGTGTGATGTGTTCAAAGATGGTGGAATGGCCACTGGAGAGACCATTCGATTCTGATGGGGTAACGGAGGTAACAAGGTACAAAGATGAAATATGGGCTAAGTAAGTCCAAAATCTTTAAGCTCAAAAATAATCTTTGGTTTTCCCTGGAGGGTCACTGTAACAGAGGCCCTAGCTAATCTCATCAGACTTGCATTGGCTTGTCAGTTTTTCTGAGCAAGAACTGGAATCCCAGGTTCCAGGTAGTTAATCCTCACTGCAGATTTCATTAGTTGAGGTCTCCTGCCTGGGTCTAGAACTGTTCCCTTGTATCTATATAGGTCTGATTACAACCCCCACAGCATGATTCCATAATTTAAGGGGGCCTCGTTTTTTTAATATCCTTTGAGGTTTGTATATCCTGTGTGTTGGCAGAGACAGTAGAGGATGAAGGCTACCAAAGTTTACATCAGTGGCCTCCAGAAGGCCAGTTGCTGCAACCTGAACTGTTCCTAGGTCCTCTGGAGATGAACTTGGAGTGCTAAGAGCAGTTATGGGGTAAGATAAACTGAGCATTTAGGTGGAATTGAGCAGCATAGCCTGAGGTCCTATATGTCCCTATGGCCCTTCCTTCGAGGTTGTCTACCTCCCCATTCTTACACTCTGAGTCCTTGGTGGGACTGAGACTGACAATCTTCAAAGTGACTTAGGGGTCAGTCTTTCTCCTTCCCTTGATGTGCAGTGTGATACATATTAATTTCTTTATGACACCTTTGTTCTCTTTCAAGTGCCTTTCCTCATTTTTTAAGTGTTGACAGCTGAAAATTTTTCCAGCTTTTGTCCTTTTTCATTAGAAAGTTAATCTTTGTCACATTATTTTATATCTACCTAAAATTATTAGAAATACATATAAATGTTTGTGTATACACACTCTTTCTCTCCCTCTGACTATCTCTGTTTCTGTTTCTCTCTCTCCTTCTCTCTCTCTCTCTCTCTCTCTCTCTCTCTCTCTCACACACACACACACACACACACACACACACTTTAAAGGAAGTTAAGCCATTTGAGCTGACGTTTTGCAAAAAAAAAAAAAAAAAAAAAAAAAAAAAAAACCTAGGCTAGCAAAAATCACACTACCATACATGAGAAGCTTCCTTTTGAATGATCAATCAGTGTAATATAATTTTTTTAATTTTCATTGGTTCTTTGTGAATTTCACATCATGCACCCTAAACCTACTCCTCTCTTCTTCCCCTCATACCCACCCTCCAATCTTTGAGCCTCATCTCCAAAAGAGGAAAATATATATATCATTATCCACATGCACCATTTTGTCTACACTCTTGCTTGCAAATGTTCCTTGCAATGAGTCATTGGTCTGGTACGATGCCTCTGGTTTCTTCTACTCTATCAATACTAGAACCTCACTGGGACTCCTCTCAGACATTCTGTTATTGCCCTGTGTCATGGAGATCCTGTAGTTTTTATCTGTAGGATCAGCACATTCATGCACTCCAGCAGTTCACCGATGGCATAGATGTTGGAGTGGGCCAATTCAAAGCCCTATCTGGGTCTGAGATGTATCTGCTGGTTAGCCTGATGGCTCTCCAACTTTCAAACCCTTGGGGCTGGCTCAAAGCAGCCCCTGCAACCAGAGCCAGCTCTACTCTGCTGCTTAGGCAAGGTGCAGAGCCTGCTCTCCCAAGTGCTCCAGGAGGTAAGAGGCAAGACTAGCTCTCTTGCTCTCATGACCCCAGGGCCAGCTCTCTAGACTGCTGTAGGTGGCAAAGGGTTAGGGTGGGGGAAGGCACCTCTCCCTTGCTCACTCTGTGGCACAGCAGACAAGTTGCTAGACAGCTCGCCATGCTCTTCCTCAGAGCCTGCTTGCTCTTCCTCAACTATGCAATGTTCATGCCCACTCTCCATAGTACTGCACCTGGCAAAGGGTGCTGTCAGCTCTCCTGCTCTCATCCAGCTATCTCTGGATGCCCAGGCAATGGATGAGGCCAGCTCTTCACAACCTTCAGACATCAAAAGATCCCTAGACAGTACCCCAAACCAGGGACATCTGCCTGATGTTTTATGGTAACAGACCCTTGCTGCAGCAGGGCCTTGGATCCAGATGTACCACAGGCTAAGACCCCACAGTGGTCCCAGGGGGCATCATCTGCTATTCACATCAGGCTGGCCCTCACTGTACTTGACTCTCCATTTCTACCTCTCTGCATTGTGCCCACATCCTCTCTTTCTCTTTCTCTTCCATCTCTCTACCATGTACTTCTCTTAGTAGCTCCCAGGGTTGCTGAATGTCTAAGGATGTCCTAGGAGTGGCCTCAAGAGTTCTAGGACTCCCCCCTGCATTGTGGCACCAGGAAGGGATTTGGGATATAGTGTGAAATCCCCCCAACTCCCATCTGCATGGCACCAGACTGGTAGTCATCTCAGGCTAGCTTTTTTCAGGGAATGTTAGTCTGCTAATCATTCAGTATTCACAGGTTAGAACACTAAACATAGACATATCCTCTCCTCTCTCCCCTCTGCCACCTACTGACACGCATGTGACACAGCTGCCACATCTGCAATGCCTCTAGGGACAGGACAATCTTATTCTTATACCTACAGATAACTGTAGCTACCACCCTTTATCAATGAAGCCTCTTTTCACAGCAAATGAAGACCATAACTGAAAACAATGCAGAGATCAACACATCTTGGGGAGCCAAGCCCAAGCCCCAATAGACAAATCTACATCCCAGTTATTGAGTCTATGGCTCAGTGAACATTGAGAGGAAAGAGCAGAAAGAAGATTGTAAGAGCCAGAAAATCAGGGTATCCGCTTTGTAATGGTCTCTTCTAGAAAATGCTAGACACACAAGAGCAGAACAATGGTACTATCAATGTACATATTAATGAAAAGAGAGGAAATTTCTACAGGGCCCCATTCCTAGACAAAGAACTACAGGCAACTAATGACTGCTAGATTAAGGAGACCCAGCCTTTATCAGGGATGAGCCCCTTTATTGGCTGTCTAATGATGGGTGGTCAGCCTTAAAATGATATATACCCACAAACAACAAAAATGGACTCAGCCAGCTGTACTCATATATACTTGTAAAAACATATAACATTGGTAATCAAGAAGCTATCAACTTATGTGTGGGCTTGCACAGGATAAATTTGAAGGAGGATAGCTGAGAGGGGCCAGAGGAAAGAAAAGGGAGAGTGATGTAATTCTGTTTCAGTTACAGATGAATTCTTAAGAAATTGTATCTTTAACCTAGGTCTGGTGGTACAGACCTCTAACCTCAGCTACTGATGGGATTGAGATGTGCCTGGGCTATAGAATGAGATAAAGACCAGCTGTGTAACTAGAAGTCCCTTTCTCAAAATTTAAGGAAAAAAAGAGTCTGGAGCCCAGATCAGTAGTCAAGTTCTTTCCCAGCATATAGAAGTCCATGGGTTTAATTCCCAGTCCCATACACTAAAAAAATGATGATATGTCTATATAATTTCTTTCCTTACGTTTTATCTTAAACATTCAGGAAAAGCCAATCTACTTCTTAATATTTGAGTCTGACATTTCTTCAGCTTGACATCTGAGTCCAAGGTCTAGCTTCCACAAGACACAACCAAAATTCTGGCAAGTGTTGTCACTTTATGAGCTTTGTCCTTCCTCCAGATTCTAATAAACTATTTCTAAATTTCCCTATGAAGTCTCACCAGGAGGGCCTTCTGCATCTACATACCTCCGGCCACCCTGTGTTCACACTTCTATCAGTAACAGAGCAGTGACCATACAGCAGCAGAGCAGCAGCAAATTTGTCTTAATCCATTCAGACGTAAGTCTATTCACGCAACGGCCCAATCATCATACACGGAGTGACAAACAACATGAATGCAGTTCTCCTCACATAGGAATCTAAGAACAAAGTTCTTCAGGCTTGGTAGCAGCCCCAGACCATGTCCTGGTCATAGATGTTGCCTTTTTGCTGCACCTCCTGTGGTTGGAGGAAAAAAACAGTTTCTGGGATTTCCTTATAAAGACAGCTGTTCTCAATCTGTGGGTCTCCACCCCAGGGCCTCTTGGGGGCTAGGACCATCCTTTCAAAGAGATTGTCTAAGATCATCAGAAAACAGAAATATTTATATTATGCTTCATAATATTAGCAAAATTACAGTTAAGGGGAAGCAATGAAAATAATGTTATGGTTGTGGTTCAGCACCACACGAGGAGCTGTGTTATAGGGTCTCAGCATTAGAAAGGTTGAGAACAAAAGTCCTAAGGCTACTAACCTCCCCCAGGAAGGGGAAACGCTAATGATCCTACCACTTTCCAAAATCTTCACCTGCTAACATTAGTGGCTATAATGGCTGGTATTTCATTTGTATATACTTTGGGGGAAAAACATAATAAATCACTCTGACCATGATAAGTGGAATTTTGCTGTAGTATTCATATATTCAAAAGAATTTGTGAGCTTTATTTAAGAAACAAAGACACAAAGACACTATAACACATCAGCATTCAAATTAGGTACTATGTGAGGGTGATTATGAAAGTCTTCAGGATTTTGAGAGACAAGAAGTAGGTTCCTTAATCTAAATACTTCATTTTCCCATTCTGTGCCTTCTTAATTAGTTTAAAATTATGATATCAAAAAAGAGAGAAAATATTATTTGGTTAAAAGCTTAAAAGTGACAATTCTAGAGGAAAAGAGGGGATGTGTAGAAATTATTAGTTCCCAAGAGGAAGACTTCACAGCAATGTCAGAATTTATGATTTCAATAAACAATTTGTCACACTGTCCTTTAATATCTGCAAAATCTGTTCCTTATGTATCTGAAGATAAAAACGGGAAATGAACGCCAGGATTCCTTTCAGGACCCTTTTGCGGTCCACCTGCTTTATTTTATTCCTGGGGCTTCTTGCTTGTCACAGCACAATTATAGTTCTATTATTCTTTATGTTTATGAATGATAAACACCCAACTGCTTTATCCAGAAGGTCACCACCTTGTACTGAACCTTACTCTGATTGTGTTTAGGTGATTGAAAGATACCAAATGAATAGAAGCCGGGCAGCAGTGAGAGTTTTCATTCCTGCCTCTGCTTTCATAGAAAATCCCCTGGCTCTGGCTTAGGGCTGCTCAAAGAGAATGAAGATAGACTTGGGGTCACATCTGCCTCCAAATCTGTTCCTGATGCTGTATAAAGGGCTAAAGAGCAGTTCTTGAAGTCACCAATAGATCTGTCCTTCCTTTGCTTGTAGGAAGAGATTACAGCACAATCTATCTTCACAGAACAGTCTTTGAGGGAGGGCCCTCGAAGCGCTTGCTCTCCAACCTCAGCTTCTACAACTTTATAGTCTCCTCTACAATACGGGTCTATTAGGTCATGCTCTGAACCTTCCCACTCTCCGTTTTCCATATCACAGTGTTTGCTTCTGAGATTCTGGCTTTTAGCCTAAGAACTAATTTATATGAAGCAGAAATTCCCAAATTAAATCTTCTTAGGATAATTCTGGATTTGGCTTTTCTTTTAAATTTCTTTCTCTATTTTGTGTATAGGCTTTAGAAAGCACTTCACAGTGGCTCTTTATTTAAATACCAGGGTTTAAAGCCAGAACTTCATCTGTTCTGAAGTGAGTTCAATCTTAGAAAACATTGGAGATGGTTCAGTATCCCTTTAGTTAGAAATGAAAGGAGATTAGTCAGGAAGAGTAGGGAATAAGGTGACTAATGTCCCATATGGAGGAGGAAGAGGAGGAAAAGAAAGAAGATGAAAAGGAAGAGGAGAAGGGGAGGAGAAGGGGGTGGTGATGGAGGAGAAAGAAAAGGAGAGAGGAAGGGAGGGGGAAGGTGAGGAAGAAGAGTAGGAGGAGGAGGACAAGTTTCAGGTCAAGAGACTCTAAGAAATGCATCTAAAAAGAGAACAGGCCTCCAGCCCCCTTAGTTTCACTTCTTGTTTGCCTTGATTGTGGAACGTTGAAAGCATCAATTTTGAAAAGGCACCTCCTTTCAGAAGGCTCATTTTGTTTCATATTGTTTATTTTTATGCCACTCATAACTGCAGACCATTCCCTTCAGATACACTACTCAAATAAATGATTCTGTTTAAATTAAGAGCATACCAAACCAGTATACTAGGTTTAGACTGTTATTTCTGAAATTATGCCACTGATGTGGATAAGGAAATGAACTATAGTTGAAATAGGTAGATAGATAGATAGATAGATAGATAGATAGATAGATAGATAGATAGATAGATAGATGATATCAGGTGGTTCCTCAGAAAAATGAGGACCCCCGCTATACCACTCCTGGGCATATACCCAGAGGATTCCCCAGCATGTAATAAGGACACATGCTCCACTATGTTCATAGCAGCCCTATTTATAATAGCCAGAAGCTGGAAAGAACCCAGATGTCCCTCAATGGAGGAATGGATACAGAAAATGTGGTATATATACACATTGGAGTACTATTCAGCCATTAGAAACAATGGATTCATGAACTTCTTAGACAAATTGATGGAACTGGAGAACATCATCCTAAGTGAGGTAACCGAGTCACAAAAAAACACTCATGGTATGCACTCATGATAAGCAGATATTAGCCTAGAAGCTTGGAATACCCAAAACACAATTCACATAATGATGCCCAAGAATAAGGAAGGAGTGGCCCCTGGTCCTGGAAAGGCTCAGTGCAGCAGTGTAGGGGAATACGAGTACAAGGAAGTGGGAAGGGGTGGATTGGGGAACATAGGGAGGGAAGAGGGCTTATGGGACTGTGATGCTTTGTATATGATTGGCCCAGGAAGTGACCCTATTAGGAGGTGTGGCCTTGTTGGAGTAGGTGTGTCACTGTGGGTGTGGGCTTAAGACCCTCACCCTAGTTGCCTGGAAGTCAGTCTTCCACTAGCAGTCTTCAGATGAAGATGTAGAACTCTCAGCTTCTCCTGCACCGTATCTGCCTGGATGCTGCCATATTTCTGCCTTGATGACAATGGACTGAACCTCTGAGCCTGAAAGCCAGCCCCAATTAAATGTTGTCTTTTATAAAACTTGCATTGGTCATGGTGTCTGTTCACAGCAGTGAAACTCTAACTAAGACAAGGACTTTCGGGGAGGGGGGATCCAGGAAAGGGAAAATCACTTGAAATGTAAATAAAGACTATATCAAATAAAAAAACAAACATGATAGATGAATGGTTACAGATAATAGATAATGGATGGATAGATAGAGGATAGATAGACAGGCAGACAGGCAGACAGATAGGCAGGCAGATAGACAGACAAATAGGAAGATGATACAAGATTGATTCACATAATTATGGTACTTGAGAAACCCAATACTTTATGATACACAAAGCAGCAGCCCTAGGAAATGAGCAGTAGTTCAAATTCAAATTCAAATCCCTGGAAAACACAAGAGCTGATAGTATAAGAGCATCCTTGAGTCTAAATGCCTGAAACTAGCTGTGCTGAGTTTGCAAGAAGAAGATGTATGTCCAAACTCATCAAGAAGCAATTTGTACTTCTGCCACCTTTGTCTTATTAAGGCTCAACAAATTGGATGAGGCTCATTTATTATTGGGGAGCTTTGTCTCAGTCTACCAATCCAAATGTCAGCTCCTTCCATAAATACTCTAAGGCACATAGACACAGTTCACACCAGTTCTCCTTAGCCTAGTTGAGTTAATATAAAATTATCCAACCTAAAGTTACTTTGAACTTGCCATGACTCTGGCTATAGTGTGTTAAACAAACACACAACCAAGTATCATAAAATTTCAAGGAGTAACAAAGGGGAATGTTTGTCTGTTAAGAAGCTGTCAATAATAAGTTTTCCTGAACCCATAAAGGAATGGTCTTATAAAACTTATCTGTTTGATGATCTTAAATAAATTCATCAACAAGTAAGAACACAGAGACAATTTCTTTAGTCATATGATAGCTTTCTCTGACCAGACCATCAGAAGAATTCTATACAAGAATTTCTTATTCCTAGAAGACATTTGGTAGTTGGAAATAAAAGAAATTATAGCTCTAACTCATGGAAGTACCTTTTCAATTCATTGAAACCAGAAAGTCTCTAGATAAGAAGCCCCGGTGTACTCCATTCTCCATCTCTAGTATCCTCCATCTCTAATACTCCATCTCTAGTATTCCCTGAGAATCTACACAGGAAATACCAGGGACAGCCCTAGCTCCTGAGACTACACATCTGATGAGATTCAACAGGATTTTTGACTTGTTTTATTCTGAAAAGTTCACTACTATAACTACTGGTCCAGGAATGCTAAATTTCTTAGATAGTACTTTATGAAGACCAGCATTGCCTCAATAGAGACTTGGCTATATCTAAGCAAAGAAGGACAAGATGAGGGAATAATATTTATAAGGTTTAAAGAATTGAATGACTTTAGGTAGGTCTTGCAAGGGAGAGAGTAGTTGAGATTCTGCAGATCTGATGAAACAGTAAACTTGGATTGGTTGCATAGTGAGAAGGAACCTTGAAAGGGGTCTTGATCCCCAGGCTGTCAGTCTGGATAAGTAATATCTGCCAGATTCAAGTCTTATCTCCGAGGAGCAGGTATTTCCTGGAGCAAGGAGCTAACTTACTGTGTCAAATCATCATTGTTTAACACAGAAGTTGAAAAGCAAGAATTGCTTGGCACAGAAGACTGAAGTTTCCATCTCAACCTTCATTTGCATAGAAAAGAGTTTTAAACAGTTCACATTTCAAGATCCTTTATTAATAAATGTCTTTGGCAACATATGCCTCAAACTGAAACCCATTCCTTTTGCATTGCTATGAAAAGCTGGGAGGTGGCCAAAACAATTGCTGAAGCTCTTTAACAATATTAACAAAGGTAAGAAATAAAGGGAATTCACTTATGCTTAAGAACAAACATGTGATAATGGCCACTTTTATATGGGTGGTTCAAAGACTAAGAAACAGATTGTATTCAATTGACAAAAGAAGCAAGGTTGTGATTTTAAGAACCTATATTGCTCAGAGTTGGATTTGGCAAGTGAGCCTCAAAATCTCTGTTTCTATGGGAGAACGTGTGTATATCTGGGGGTGTGCTATGTCCATCATGTAGAAACATATCCAATATGGAAACCCAACCACTTCTCTGAAGGTGGAGCTGGGATGAATCATCATGTGGACAGGTTCTGAGCCAACCCTTTGTAGTGTTGATATGTGTGGAAAGTCCTTGGTCTCAAAGAGTCACAGTAGAAGAGAAGACACACCATCATGTCAATGAGTAATTGTAAGAAAGATAAGATAATGGAATCCCAAAGGAAAAGTGAGTTTCCCTCCAAGTGACTGGGAACACCTGCATGTGGACCAATTCTTAAAGAATTTGTAACAATCAAATGTCCTCACATAATACAACCTGAAGGTATATAGCTTGATACCTAACACACTGAGAAAAGATGGTGAGAAAATATTGAGTATCTTTGTATTCTGTAAATTAATACTACTCACTTTCTGTAAAAAACTGAATACTCTGCATGTATAACAAAAAGCCCACAATTGATAACATATCACCATTTAAAATATGAGCTGAGGTATTTCAGGCAGTGTTTATAGTACCATATACAGTGCAGTGTTTATGTTGTATATTCATAACCAAAGCCCCAATGAGATATACCATGGGCAAACCCTTCCAGAAATGCTTCAGATTAATTTTTTTGTTTGACTTAGTTAATTTTTTGTAGTGTAGTCAGAAAAAATTCCCTGCTGCCAAACTTTCCAGGATGCCTGTCTGCATCATGGAGTGGTACCTCACTGGTGAAGACACTGGAACTGGATCCTGTCCATCTCCCATTTAGAATCTGGTTGGTGTGTTTCTCTCCGTAACACAGGAAACTGCGGGCTTTGCTCAGTTACACATGAAGATTTTAATGGAAAACTAACTAACGGTGTTGTGGAATGCCTTAGTTAGAGTTTCTATTGCTACAATGAAGCATCACAGCTTTCTCAGCCTGCTTCCTTACAGAACCCAGGACCACGAGCCCAGGGATGACATCACCCAAAATGGCCTGAGCCCTCCTTCATCAATCACTAATTAAGAAAATCCCCCGAAGGCTACAGGCCTGCCTGCAATGGAGGCATGTGTAAATCTTATGGAGGCATTTACTTAATCAAGGTTCCCTCCTTTCAGATGACTTAGCATGTGGCAAGTTGACATAAAACTATCCAACACCTGGGGTATCCACCAGAGAAGACTGCTAGGACATGAGTTGAAGATAATAGTAAGTCTTTATTAGCTGGCTGGCAACTACACTGGGTGCTTAGGATCCGAGCCTTTCTTGGGGTGAGATTTTTGAGCACAAACAAACACATTCTGGGGTGCCATACTTCAGTTAGTGAGAACAGTTTGTCAGAAGCGGAACTTTGTAAGCCAACAAGCGATGTTAGTAGATTCAGAGACTTTCACAAGTTATGGACCTTATGGATTAGGTCCTTGTTTTAATTCTGGTTGATGGTACCTTCTATGTGATGAGTTTTATGACCTGAATGGTACTTCCATCGTGACATCACTTGTGCTAAGGTCCAGGGGCCCATTCCAATGACAGGTACTGAAAGATGTGCATGGCCAGAATGTTGCTCTTCAGAGTATTCCCAAACCTTGGAGGAAATAGCCAAGACCACTGTGTAACTGGACCTTCCAGGCTTCACAGCCCGAATCTTGAGCTTACTATATTTCTTTTCTGTTTCCATAGAATCGCCAGCCTTTCCCAAAGTACTTATCTCAGTTTATTTTATAAGTTAAAGCACCCTACTTTATCTTTCCTCTCTGTAAGTTGATTGTAGCATTTAGCCAACTGAAAGCATTCAGTAAATGAATTATCCAAAGGATTTCTCTGCTTCTAGCCAGACGCCAGTATAAAAAGGTACCTCTATAAAAAGCTAAGGCCAGCTGTCTAGGATGAACTCACGGCAGTACCTGCTTACTCACTAAATTATCTTGTGAAAGTCATTTGAACATGCCAAGCCTCAACTTCTTGTACATAAAATGGGGCTGAACATATCAAGTACCTTACAAGTTGTGGTGAAGATAAAAATCACTGAGTGTAAATAATAGTATTTAAAAGTGTTAAGTGCCTGGCCAGCATCCAATAAATGATAGTTCTACCTACAACACAAAAAGTGCTTTCCTGCAATTCTCTTCCTTATTTGGGAGAAACTAGAGCAAATGTAAACAGTTCCATTCAATATTTCTTCTCATGCAACAGTAATGAACTGTAGTTTATGGCAAATTTGTGATTAACTTGGCACTAGACTCATTTCTAATTGAGCACACATACATAAATCGTGACGTTAGCTGCTTGTCTGTTGTATAACTAGGGAGTATGTATATATTGCCAGTCTGTGCCACTTGGCAGCTAAAACTTTTAATTTAATTTATTTAAAATGGGAGAGAGGCGGTACGTGTGAGATGCGTACTGTGTAAATATGCTTAAGTCTCTTCCCATATGTTTTGTTCAAAATGTTTTACGCTGCTAAGCAAAAAGAGGAAATGTATCTGATTATCTATCACTCCTCTGCTCAAAATGTGTCTAGTTGGGTCCCAAAAGAGGGGAAAGTGTTTAAAGTAATAGAGTATCCCTTCATAAGAAAGGGAATGAATAAAAAGAGTAAAACAAGAGCTTTGAAAGTCATCAAAAGAACAAATAATCATAAAATGAAGCTTATTAAGAGTCTTAGAAAAGCAAATCAATTCATGGAGCATCTACTAAAAATGGATTTTTTTTAAAAATGTGAGTATTCAGGGCTGGCAGGAATGTAAGGGATGCAAATTCCTATATAGTGCTGCAGTGAAAGCAAATTGATTTCACTCTGAGAAATGGAAATAGATAAGAAGAGCCTTTGAAAATACCATCTCATATACACTCGAAATTTATCTCTCAGAGATAATAGGAAGAAATAAACAAAAAGTTATAATAATGCTTTTGAACATTTTTTGAGCTATTTCTTATAGTAAAATAGTAGAAAGAGCCTAACGTTAAGCTACATCCACTTATGGTAATGTATGCAATGATATATATGAAACTGAGGCATATATAATGAAAACTCATGTCTGCACTCATTCTATCATGGAAAAGGTGATGTGGGAGTCAGTATCCATCATTATCCTTAAAGGAGAGATTGTAGTACCTCAGTGGATGTGCAAATCCACGGATGCCTGAGTCCTTATTTAAATAACGTACTATTTGCATGTAATCTATGCCCATCTTCCTACATGCCTTGAATCAGTGGTTCTCAATCTTCCTAATGTTGCCATACTTTACGACAGTTCCTCATGTTATGGTGACCCCCCAACCATAAAATTATTTTTGTTGCTACTTCATAACTGTAAATTTTCTACTGTTATGAATCATAAAGTAAATATCTGATGTAGGATTTCTGATATGGATCCCCTGTGAAAGGATCTTCAAACCCCAAAGGGGTCGCAACCCACAGGTTGAAAACTGCTGCCTCATTTCTAGACGATTTCTAGTACATGTGCTTATGCGTAGTGTTATCTTAAGGTTACATTTAGAAAATGATGCCCAGTAAGCATCTGTGTATTTTCGATGTAGTTATTTTGTTATCAAGATGGTTTTATTTAAGTTCTGAGATTATAATTTAATTACATTTTCTTCTTCCCTCTCCTCCCTCCAAACCTTCCTGTGCATCACCTCCACTATCCTTCCAATTCATGGCCTCTTTTTCACTAATTGTAATTGTATATGTATATATTTATGTATGTAAATATAGTCTCTTAAATATAACCTGTTCATTCCATATAATGCTACCTATATGTATGTTTTCAGGGCAAGTACATTTTTAACATATCCAACCAATGGTTGGCTGAATCTGAGAAAACATAGCCTGTAACTATGAGGAGAAGTGTGTGTGTGTGTGTGTGTGTGTGTGTGTGTGTGTGTGTAAAATTGACAATTATATACAACATATGTGTGTGATGTTGGAAAGGAAATATTAAAATATGTATGATGAACAGCACATAGTTGTTAGGGTAAAAGATGTAATTTTATTGCTGCTGTTGTTGTAGCTAATGCTTTTCTTCTACATTTATAAACATTTTACCATAGAAATGCTTGATTTCCTAATCAGAAAAATAATCCCATTAAAGTTATTAAGAACAAATTCATAGCTGGGCAATGGTGGCACATGCCTGTAATCCCAGCACTCTGGGAGGCAGAGGCAGGAGGATTTCTGAGTTCAAGGCCAGCCTGGTCTACAGAGTGAGTTCCAGGACAGCCAGGGCTATACAGAGAAACTCTGTCTCAAAAAAACAAAAAAAAAAGTCCCAAAAACAAAGAACAAATTCATAACATCACATAATAAAGTTCTCAAGAGTCAACACAATGTACTCTACTAGAACATGGCCCACCAGTCGACATGGAAATGGTGAGAATCACAGTGCAGAATTTAACAAAAATGTCTACTTTCCAACAGTGCAAAAAACTTTAGTGACTTGGAAGAAGAACTGACCTTGGTTTGGGACGAGGACTCTGCTCTGTATAATGCATCTATTGGGTTTGAGTTATCAAAGTTCTAGCTCCAGGGGCCCAAACAGTGCCAACCCAGTACATAGTCTTGGCAAAATAAACACTCGCTAAACAAGTAACAAATGTAATAATGGTGATTCTAGTTGATTAAATTGGGGGGCCATTTTTTGGAAACCATCTATGATGAAGAAAGTTTCCATCAATGGACCATAACCTGTACTAAGACAGACTGTTGATCCCCTAGACAGACAATTCATCAAGAGAAATGTTATAATATGAAGACAGGCAATTCTGTCACAAACACTAGAGAAGATGCAAGGCACTTTGTCATAAAGCTCTGACTAGAGCTGGATTATGTAAACCACAGATGCTGGAGGAGACCTCACAGAGGATGTCCTATAGGACAGAAGGAAAACTTTTAGGAAAATCATTCATGTCAAATACTGTGTTCTTAGTAATGGATCAATTCTGATATTCCATTTTGTCTCTGTGTGGTAACAAAACAGAATAGCAAAGTTAGGTGGGCTTCAGTTTGGTTCACATTCAAAGCCAAATATTTCTTAACATCCTTGAAGTGGACCTTTGATTATTATTCTCAGGAAGAACATATTCTATTTATTTATCATCATCTCGTGTGTCAAAATATTTTCACATGAAATATCTTAGCTGGTTCTCACAACCACCAAGGAACATGTCATAAGCCGCTTTCCCACAAGGAAGTGGCGTCCTACACAGTTGACTAGATCTAGTATATATCAGCAGTTTGCTTCCAAGGCAATAGCGCCCTACACAGTGTACTAGAACTAATTCATACCAGACAGTTAAAGCAAACTGTAAATGTTTTAGAAATTTTGCAACATGATTGTTGACCATGGACAATATTTAAAAGGACCTTGTAAACACTACATTATAATAAGCTAGGTAGTTTATGATGAAGAGATACTAAAATGGTCATCACAATACTTGAAACCTCTTCATTATTTCATTATTTTATTATATTTTACTGTTATACATGCTTGTGACTTTATACCCACTGTGCCTTTGCAGTGTGAAAACCTTATAATACCTTGATAACAACTACATGCATGAGGACATAGCACTGGCAGCTTGACATCACCCATGATAGGAATGTTTATACCACTAAAATTAGAAAACATCAGAAATCAAGACTTGGTTTATTGTTCTATTGACTGTGTAGATGAATGAAGATGCTCAAAAGATGTTATCAATGATGATAACACTTCGATGTGTATCGATGCTTGTAACCATTCAGTGTAAATGATAAAAAGAAAATATTCTGTTTTCATTTTAAAGCTGTCATTATACTTGTGAAAGCATTCATGTTATTGATAAAGTGTAATCCTAATATACACTTTCATTGTTTCATTTTGTCATAAGCATTGACATACTTACACAACTCAGGTTTTCTTTTCTTTTCTTTTTTTTTTTGTAATTGAAAATAGATTCTTCTTTGATATAATACATCCCAACCAGAGTTTCACCTCTCTCCACCTTTCCCATCTCCCCTCTCCCCTTTCCTCTAGATCTCCTCCTTTTCCCTTTGCTCTTCAGAAAATAGTAGGCCTCCAAGAGACAACACCCAAACAGGACAAAAAAATATAAGACAAGACAAAAACCCTCATATTAAGTTTGGGCAAGGAAACCCAATAGGAAGTAAAGAGACCCAAGAGTACTTAAAAAGTAAAAAAAATACACCCATGACCACTGTTAGGAGTCCCACAGAAACACCAAGCTAACAATCATAACATATGCAGAGAAAATGGTATAGTTTCATGCAGGCCCTATGGTTGTTACTTCTGTCTCTGAACCCAAGTGAGCCTAGTTCAATTGATTTGGTGGGCCATGTTTTCCTGTCCTCCATCTCCTCTGCCTCCTACAATCCTAAAATCTTCCCTGTTCCATCTGCTGCCAGAAAAAGCCTCTCAGGTAATGATTGGACAAGGCATCAATCTATTAGTACAACAGAAATCATTAGGACTTAATTGCCAGTCATGTTATGTTCTACCCTAGGTCTCTGGGCTATCCAGACTCTGGTTCCTAGACATTCAAGCAGTGTAGGGCATTGGCTCCCTCTCATGGCATGGCCTCAAGTTAAAGCAAACATTGATTGGCCAGTCCCACAAGTTCTATGCCCCATTGGCCCAGCACATCTTGAAGACAGGACAGATTGTAGCTAGAGTTGTATCCAGGCTTTATTTTTGGAGCCTGCAATGTACCCTTTCCCACCAAAGAGACTAGAATGTAAGGATGAAGTCCCCATGCGGGCACCAGCTTGACCTTTCTACCTTCAATAAGCTGTGTGAATGTTGTCCTCGGCAACTTGACCCTGCTATCAGTTTTCAGAGAGTGACATTCCATTCTAGCATCAGCCTGGCTCATTCAGGGGCCCCTATGGGACCCCACTGGCCAACAACTCAGCCAAATGCAACCCAGTCCTACCAATGGAAGCCTTGCCTAGCTACAAAAGATGGCCAGTTCAGACTCCATATCCTCCATTACTAGAAGTCCTCCCTAAGGCCACCCTCATAGATTTCAGGAGGTTTATACTGCACTAGATTTCCACAGCACCCCATAAACCCCTCAATCTCAGTTGTGTCCCTCTCTCTCTCTCCCTTTATTCCTTGCCCCAGTTGGAAATTCCACTTGCTCCCATCCCCATTTTCCCCAAGTCCACCCACAAAAATCTATTCTATACATTCTGCATAGAGTCTTCTTTTTTATGTAACTGTTTCTCTGGATTACAGCTTGGCTGTCATTTACTTAACAGCTAATATACATTTATAAGCAAGTACATGCTATATTTGTTTTTCTGGCTCTGGGCTGCCTCACCGAAGATGATTTTTATTTTGAGGTTTATTCATTGACCTGAAATCTTCATACCATCATTTTTTTTAACAACTGAGTAATACTCCACTGTATCAATATTGAGCATTTTCTTTTTCCATTCTTCAGCTGAAGGGTATCAAGATTGTTTCCAGTTTCTCGCTATTATGAATAAAGCTGTTATGAGCATAGTTGAGCTAATTTTCTTATCCTGACAGTATATCTAGAGAAAGAGTTTAATATAATGTATAAAAGATTTCAAAGGACTTTGTGGAAAAAGTCAAGAAAATCACATAGAATAAAAATGAAAACACTCCTAGTAAAGAAAATTTAATAACACTCAAAATAAAAACAGATGGAAATTCTTGGATCAATAATACAACTGAGGGTGGGGGTGGAGGGTATATCAAGAACACATCAGAGACCTGGGATAGGGGAGGCTTCCGAGAATCAGTGGGGTGGCATTAGCTAAGACTCACAGCAGTGGGAATATGGAACCTGAAGAGGCCACCTCCTGTAGCCAGGTGGGAACTCCAGTAGAGTGAGAGGGACACCAATGTATCCACAAAACATTTGACCCAAAAATTATCCTCCCTACAAGAAATGCAGGGACTGGGGATAGAGCAGAGATTAAGGGGATGGCCATGTAATAACTGAACCAACTTGATATTCTTACCATGGGCAAGTACCTTGACACTATTAATGTTACCTTTTATGCTTACAAACAGGAGTCTAGCAAGCCTGTCCTCTGAGAGAGACTCCTCCTAGCAGCTGACTCAGACAAACATTGGATAGAGCTTAGGTACTCTTATGAAAGACTTGGGAGAATGGTTGTGGGCCCCAAAGGGGATGAGAATTCCACAGGAAGACCAACAGAGTCAATTAATCTGGACCCTCAGGAGCTCTCAGGGACTGAACCACCCACCAAAGAGCATACACGGGTTGGACCTAGCCCCCCCTCACATATGTAGCAGATGTACAGCTAGGCCTTCATGTGGGTCCCAAACAAATGGAGCAGGGGCTATCCTTAAAGCTGTTCCCTGTCCGTGGGACCCATTCCCCTAATTCAGCTGTCTTGTTTGGCCTCAGTGGGAGAAGAAGAGCTATCCCTGGAGAGACTAGCTGTGCCAAGTTGGGGGATACTGAGGGTGGACCTTCACTCTCTCAGAGGAGGTCAGGAAGGGGGATGGGAGGAGGGACTGTGAGGGTCAGAACGAGAGCAGGGACAGTGATCAAGGTGTAGAATGAATAAAAAATGTAAAAAAATAAAATATTAAAAAATAAATTAGTTCAATAATATAACTGAAATGAGAATTTTGGTGGAAGGACTAAAAGACATATTTGAATAGACTGAAAAAGAATCAGTGAAGTTGGAAACAGAATAGTAAGTATTTTCATTCTTACTGTGTTCTGGGAAACACAAACAAAATATTTTAAAGAAAAGTGAAAAACCTGAGGAACCTTGGGAAAACTAGCAAGGACTGAGTTGATCTGTGGAATTTCAAGAAGAGTAAGAAATTGGATCAAAGAGAATATTTCAAAAATAATGGGTGTTACCTTTCAAAATCTGATGAAATATAAATATACACAGCCAATAAACTCAACAAACTCTCCTTAATACACACTTAAAGACTCACACACTGAGACACAGTCATTAAAAGTAAATAGTTTAAATTCATAAGTACATAAATTGCTAAATTGCTAGAAAGATATTCTCTTCTTGTGGATTATGATTCAATATAATGTGGATAAGAACTCCTGAACAGAAGCTGTAGGTTTACAAAGAAGGATTGACTGATTCAAACTGGTGTGGTTTGGAGAGGTTGGAATATTGCATACCCAGAGTCTAATAATTTCCTAGCTGGCTTTAGCCCTCTGGAATGTCCTTGATCAACTCTAAACCTGAACTAACACCCTGTGACTAATACATAATAACCTTTTGGAATCTGTTAAATTGGCAAATCACCAGCTTATATCAACCAAAAGCTAAGAATGATATCAGGTAGCATCTTGGGATGACAGAAAATCTTCCATCATCTTGTAACTATCCTTCTAATGTATCCAACAATGTGTTTTAAACTAGTTTTGATTTGATTTATTTTTTAATTTCTTTGTTCTGTAAAACTATAAAGCATCATGAAACTGCTTCCACATTGGAACATGGAATTTTGAGGTAATCTGTATCTATGTTCCCAGATTATTGTCACTCCAATTTGATTCTAGAATAAACTATATTTTATTCCCTTTAAGGTGAGAGCTGTGTGGATTGATTTGTTTGGGTTTTTTCATCAACAATGGTATGTATGTCTATAGTTTCTGAAGTGATGTACAAATTCAATACCATCACTACAACAATCTTTGAATGATTTACCAGAAACAGAATATGGAAGCTTAAAATTGATGTGGAATCACAAGGCATCCTAAATAAGTGAAATGACCTTTGAAAAAGAACAAAGCTGAAGTACACACATGATGTTCCTGACCTCATGATGAAGGTACAGAAATCAAGACAGACTGGTGCAGGGGAGGATATGGGGAGGGTAACGACCAATGGCAGAGAGAAAACAGCCCAGAAATGGATATTTGCAAATGTGATTTTTAAAAAGTGGCACCACGGCCATTTGTTATTATGCAACTTCATTGTCAATTTGACTGTATTATTTCTCCTAGGAAACTGATAATGTACAATGTTTGTCAGGACCTCTACAGAGAGTGTTAACTGGGGAGGAAGACATACTCTATACACTTAATGTCATAGTCCTGTATTGTTAAGATGTTATGTTTCACATCATACATCTGATAATAGCATCTCATGGGTTGGGGGTCTCGGCAGGGTTAAGGCATTGAAGGGAAAATCCAGTGGAACCCCAGTGTTCCTTATTTGTGTCCTGTCTTTCTGTGTTGTGAAAAACAGCTGCACTGTGTCCTCCCTACCATGATGGATAGACACGTGAAGATGTGAACCCAAAGAAACCCTTCTATCACATCAGTATTTTGTGAACAGTGAAGAAAAGTAACTCACATACCATTCGGAGAAGGAATGACTTCTCTGATCAATGATAGTGGGAAAATCATATTCATATGCAAGAGAATGAGTTTTGAACCTGACCTAATCCAGATACAAAAAAGTAGCTCAAAATGAACCAAAGCCCTAAATTTAAAGCCTACAGTTAACTAAAAAAGAAAAGTCCCTTAAAAGCAAACAGAAAATCATCACAAAAATAAATGCAATAATAACATATTTTTACTATAATGCAAAAGTACAAGAAACAAAAGACAAAGCAGTCAAATTGTGCTTCACAAGATCGACCGAGAGTAACAGGCAAGTCACAGAATGGAAGAAAGTATTTGAAAGTCAGTGGATTAACATCTACAACATTAGAGATTTTGTAAAACTCAACATATAAGAAAATACTATAATCTAAAACTCAGCACATGTATTAAAAATATTTTGCCGAAGATCTAAAGGTGACCAGTAAGTACCTGAAAAGACACTCAGCAGGGGTGGTTACCAGGGAAATGTACACTATAGTGAGGTCCAAGCTCCACACACTACTGTGCATCCTATCAAATAAACAAAGCAGTAAATACACAAATAAATAAATTGATAAACAAATATATAAGAACTTTGTGGAGGATGTGGAGAAAGTAGACTCCTATAACTGAAGGTACGAAGATAAAATATAGTCATTCTTCAAAGAAATTCAACAGTTGCTGAAAAACCAAAAATGTATCACTACATGATAGAGTAGTTCCGTGCCTAGGTATACAGCCAATGGAACTGAAAAGCAAAATCGCAAAGAGAAATCTGCATATTTGTGTTTAAATGTTAGCAGGCATAAAGTGTAACTCTTTTTGGATAAGCAGAAAACCACAAATATGGCATGAACACACAATAAAATATTATTTAACATTAAAAAGGAGGGCAGTTATCTCACACCTGAGACAACCAGAGAAACGGTTTCATGAAGTTATGCCACTGCAAAAAAATGACAAATGCTACATGATTACAGCTGTATAATGTAGCATGGAGTCAGAAAGTAAAATGAATGGTGTCTGATTGTGGGGGAAGGGGAGCGAGGGGGGAGGGTGTGGTAGGGAAGGTGGAGTCATTGTGTAATAGAAATACTTTCAGATTTACATGTGAACATTATAGAGATGGAAGATCATATTACATTATAAATGGGCTTCATGCTATAGATATGTGTGGTTAAGATGTTACATGTCATATCATACATATATTTAAATTAGTTATAAGTTGGCATGTAAAGCATTAATAAATATGCTTCATCATGGCCTCTTCATACAAATGTATCATTCTTCGTTGTCTCGTTCCTCTCCTTCCTAGATCCCCTTCCCCATCCTGGTTTCTCACTGCCTGTTCATTCTTCTCCCCCAGTTAGTGCCAAGTTCTGCTTTAATGTGCATCTTTTTCATTCTCTATGCCCCATTCCTGTAAGGATGTTTCCTCTCCTCTCATGAGCCACTTTCTAGTTCCATGACGCATCCCCCAGACGCACACACACAATATTATACACATCTGACCATCATAATAATTGAATAGAGAGCATATTATTTTTAATGACCATACTACAACCTGAAAACACTGTGGTCAACAGAGAAAAGCAATGCACGTTAGACAGTGTTCTCTATCAACCAGTAGCAATATGTGATGTTCAGTCATGCTGGAAAGCATTTGAAAACAGATTAGGAAACACAAGTATGACACTGTGTCCCAGTCACTCATGGAGTCCAGCAGTTTGTTCAAGGCCTCAGAGGGAGAAGAACTTAGTACTCAAGGTGCTTGTCCACTTCCCACACCCAGCCACAATTATTGCCCTTCCAAATTAAAGTCTTGAGCCTGAATGAACCAACTCCCTGCCTCTTGAGTCTACACAGGTTTATTACCCTTCACTTCACACTAGTGAGACATACGCCATCTGAGAGCTAAGGTCATGATTTCCTACGCTGTCTATGAGGAAAGCATTGCTTGAATCCAAAGTGTGTTACTGTCAATAGAGCTTGACCATCAGGCCAGAAGGAGGGACGGTAGACAGGACAATCAATTTTTATTCCTTCTCTTGGTTTTTTTTTAATTTCATTTTGTAACACTTGGTTTGTTTTAATATTTTTATTAATTCTTTGAGAATTTGGTACAACATATTTGGGTCATATTCACCTTCTCCAACTCTTCCCAGGACCATCCCCATCTTCCTCGTCAACAAGCCTTGAATGTTCCAGCCTTGAATTTCTACACCTAGTGGCAGTTCTACGCTTTGTGGCACAGATCGAAACATTCTCTACTCAGACTTCCACACAAAGTTCTGGAACATATGACTATTCCAGTGACCTACAGGCATACAACAGAGATACATCAGGCTCAAATGTGAGAGTTGTCTTTAACAACTGGACCCCAAATATTAAGAAACCTTACTAGAGTGTTTCAAGGTCTACTACAACACAATTTTTCTTACCTGATTTGTACTTCCTATAAAAAAAAGTCTACTATTTCTGAGTATCTATGTCCTAGACAGTCTGAAATTTATCTCTTGGGGCTGGAGAGATGGCAATGCAGTTCAGAGTGTTGGCTGCTCTTGCAGAGTTTAGCTCCTAACACCAACAACATGTGGCTCACAGTTGCCTATAACTCCAGGTCTAAGAGATCTGACACCATCTTCTGACCTTTGTAGTCACAAGCATGTGTGCACATACACATACACAGACAGACAGACAGACAGACAGACAGACAGACAGACAGACATATTAGGAGGACTGGAGAGTTGGCTCAGTGGTTAAGAATATTTGTTACTCTTAAAGACCCAGGTTCAGACCATAGCAGCCTCATGGTAGCTTAAAGCCATCCCTTACTACAGTTTCAGGAGAAGTCACTCCCTCTTCTGAACTCTGCGGGCATCAGGTGTGTATGTTAGACATACATGCAGACAAAACACTCATATGCATAAAGTAAAATAAATAAATCTTTAACACTAAAATAAATGTTAAAAAAGTGAAGAATAGAAAAAAGTAGCCATTTTCATTTATTTGTAAGAATGAATATATATATGTATGTGTATATATATATATATATATATATATATATATATATGCCTCTTAAGTCTGCTATAACAAATGTCCACAAGTCATGATGATACACAAGAGAAATCTGTTCTTTCATGACTCTGGAGGACAGAACTCAATCAACATAGTCACACTTCCTGATACAGATAAGGGTTTGCTCATTCTGACCTCAGGAGTTTCTTAGCTTATAGCCCCATTTCTCCAATCTCTGTCTTCATGGCCACATTGTTTTTTCTTCCTAAATCCCTCTGTATCTTTCCTACTATGACATATATGAAGACTTTTAAGATTCACCCAAACAAACCAGTCTTTTTCCCCAGGAAGTTAACTGAATCCCATCATGTACCCTAAAAAACAGTATGCAGGGATCTCAGGCATAGGATGTGGATGTATCATTTGGAGGGTACTGTACATCACTGGACCAGAAAAAAAATTAAACTTATCTCATAATCTCATATCAATCACCTGAAAGGAACAGGGAGAATTTTCTGTACTAGTTTCTTCAGAGTATTTTTTGAAGTCTGATGTTCTTCGTGACAGTATAATTAGGTAGACATTTATTCGAACAAAATGCAAAAATCAAGCACAAGAGAAAGAGATTAAACAATGCAAAAAAATTATCCTGTTATTCATCCTCTAAAACATCAGGGTCCCATCAGTGCGCCCCATACACAGCAGCCGCAGCCAGGCCTTTGAGATGTAGAGTAAGTGGTTTGAAGTGTTCCTGGTTAGGTTTCTAATTTTAAAGCAAAATCTTTTTCAAAAATAACTGCGTATGATTCGCCTTCCTCTTTATAGTGATTTTTTTTTCTTTACACAAAAGATTTTGGCTTCATTTCTGCTGTTTTTTTTTTTTTTTTGAAACAAAAATGAAGGAAGCCGTTGTGAGGGGTTCGTGGAGGGAAGGAGGAGGCAGGCTCTGTGAAGTGAGCATCTGGGGTGTGCTGATGTGAGGGGGGCTGCTAGTATTACATTGTCTAAGATCCCAGGGAGAATTCAGCTGTGATCCTGTAGTCTCTGCTCTTCATCTGCAGTGTGTACGAAAGAAAGAGTTATCATTTGCATATTGGGATTCCACATGCATTTTTATTCATTTGTGAGTGTCTCCCATTTTTCTTCTCCAATTTGCTTCATAAAAATAGACCCCTTTCCTTGCGCTAGGGGTGGGGAAAAGAAATCCCTGCACCAAATAATCTGATGTGTTTATAGTTGAGTTTCTAAATATAATTCATACCGTGCTCATCTATCATGGGTTCATTTATCATTTATTCTTTGTAGTGTGGTTACAATTACAACATTCTAGAAGACAGGCAGCGTTTCTGACTCCTAAATGCCCCTGGGTCTTTCATGGCTCGCTGAGCAGTTATAAATGAAATACATTTAACTCAATGGGTTGGAGATTCCCGCAATGCAATTTCAGTTTACAGGTAAAGCTGGTTATCACTACAAGCTGATAAACCGTGCTGCCAGAGTCATTTACAAGGAACTGCTCCTATTTTTCGGCGTTCTTTATATTAACTCATAATTCCATAATACAGTTTGTAATTTACGTTTCTCATATTACCACAATGGCTGTGACTTCACCCTTTCCTAACTCCTGGGACTCAGGTGACAGCAAGTTCTGCTTTGAAACATGGAGGTGGTGTTATCCCTTCTGTCGTTGCCATAAAACTGACCCACTGCGTATTCACTAAGAGTGGACCTGACTGCCCTGCACCAGGCACAGACAGCCATTCTGAGCCTCCTCCTGCTTCTCCTTTAAGGACCTAGAGTCATCGGTCCCGGAAGACCTGGAAAGCACTGCATAGCCACACTGGAGGCCCTTTCCTCTCTGTAAAAGGGCTGTTGTTCCCTTCAAGTAGTTAACAAACGTCTTCTTCCAGCACTTTTATGAACTGATAAAATTTTAGATGTTTATTGTATATACCATGACGTTGAATACACACACACATATGTATGTGTATATATGTATGTATGTATGTATGTATGTGTGTGTGTATATATATATATATATATATATATATATATATATATATAATTGCTAAGGCTAGCAAATTAACAAACACATTACCTCACATGTGCCAAAGAAAGGTAAGTCATTGAGACATAAGCATTGTATCTTATTCAAATTTAATTTCCCCACCATGTTCACAGTAGAATATACATTCAAACATCTAAAATATATACAGTCTAGCTTCGTTAAAACAAAAAATTAGAATAATGAATTACCTTATTTTTATTACTTTTATACTTTTTATTATATTATTATATTATGCCATATTTTATTACTTTTATAAGTAATAGCTAATGGCTTATCAAAGATATGGACCCTCATGATTCAAGTTCACTCATCAACTCCAGAAGACAGTTTCTGACGTTATAGTTCTGAAAATAATTCCCTTCTTTTGGTCTAAAATTATTAGTTAATTCTACAAAAGTGTAATGAACATGGCAAATATTTAAGATGTCCAGTTCAATGATTTTAGCAAATAACAAAACATAACTAAAAATCAGAAACTGGAGATGGTAACAAATGTCTGAATTTCAGCACTCATGAGACTCACCCAGGAAATTCAAGCATTCATGCTAAGCCAGGCTAGGCTAAATACAGATGTATGATTTCAAAATTTACAACCAACAAATGCTGACACTAAAATCCCAACTATAAGAGACTATCTGCAAATAAACTATAGCATACATCATCATCATCAGAAGAAGAAGACAAACAGAAATTGAATATCTTTCACATGGGAAGCAATTCAAAATTTAAGTTACGAAAGCTAGTTGACAATAAGACAAGGGTTAATTTTTATGCGACTTGAGAAAAGTCAAGACTTCATGTGTGAAAGCAATTAGTAAGATCTATCACATCATTGGGCTAGAAAGGAAAGACTGCAGGATCATGTCAGAAAGGGGAAAGTGGTGTTTGAAAATGTAACAGCTTTTCACGGCTAAGAAATACCTCAGTTGAAACTAGAGACACCTCCTTACCTTAATAAAGAACGTCTATCAAAAGCCACAATTAATCTTATACTTGGTGACAAAGCCATGGATTCTTTCATGAACTATCAGGATATTCTCTGTCGTTACTCTTGTCAATATCTTACTTGCAGTAGTATAAGAGAAGCTAGTAAGACATCTATAAATTTAAGGAACTGAAACAGTCTGTATGCACAGATAAAACGATCGTCTCTGTAGAAAATCCTAAGGAACTATTTTGAAAAGAAATGTTTACTCACGCTCCTACAACAGACAGTTGAAGCTTGAAACAAAAATGCGATGCTTTTTATTTTATCACCAATGTAAATAAATAAGTGAAACAATTGTTTGCCAAAGTATGTGGTTCAAAATTTGGATGATGACAAAACAGAGGGAATCACCATCTGAGTAAATTCAGAGGTAGTGTGTGCATAATGCGGATTATGCTGACTGTAGTCGATGACCACTGTGGTCTGTGCTCACTGTAGACTACGCTCACTGTAGTCTGTGCTCACTGCAGTCTGTGCTCACTGCAGTCTGTCCTCACTGTAGTCTATGCTCACTATAGTCAGTCTGTGCTCACTGTAGTCTGTGATCACTACAGTCTGTGCTCACTGTAGTCTATGCTCACTGTAGTCAGTCTGTACTCACTCTAGTCTGTCTGTGCTCACTACAGTCTGCTCACTGTAGTCTGTGCTCACTGCAGTCTGTGCTCACTGTAGTCTGTGCTCACTGCAGTCGATGACCACTGTGGTCTGTGCTCACTGTAGTCAGTCTGTGCTCACTGTAGACTATGCTCACTGTAGTCTGTGCTCACTGCAGTCTGTGCTCACTGTAGTCTATGCTCACTGTAGTCAGTCTGTGCTCACTGTAGTCAGTCTGTGCTCACTGCAGTCTGTGCTCACTGTAGTCTATGCTCACTGTAGTCAGTCTGTGCTCACTGTAGTCAGTCTGTGCTCACTGTAGTCTGTGCTCACTGTAGCCTGTGCTCACTGCAGTCTGTGCTCACTGTAGTCTGTGCTTACTGCAGTCTGTGCTCACTGTAGTCTGTGATTACTGCAGTCTGTGCTCACTGCAGTCTGCTCACTGTAGTCTGCTCACTGCAGTCTATGATTACTGCAGTCTGTGCTCACTGCAGTCTGTCCTCACTGTAGTCTGCACTCACTGCAGTCTGTCCTCACTGCAGTCTGTCCTCACTGATAGGAAAACTTGTTTCTACCAATTTTTCCAACATGTTCTATACACTCAACACATCAAAGCACTGATAAATTATTTCATCGATTTCTCTTAGCTATTCTTTAAGTTAGCATGTGAGGTGGTGGGTTTCAGCATAGCATTGGCGTTCTCATCCGACGTTACATTTTATTCTTTTTTTTTATTTTATTTTCTATATTCTATGTTTACATTCCAAAGGCTTTCCCCTTTCCCAGTTCCCACCCACCATAGTTCCCATAGTTCCTCTCCCCCCCCAACTGTTCCCCAATCATTCCCCCTCCCCCCTCGGTTTCTTTACTAAACTGGATGCAATCTTTACAGGCCCAGGGTCCTCTCCTTTCTTCTTCTTGGGAATCATTTGACTTGCTATTTGTGTCTTGAGTATTTAGGGCTTCTGGGCTCATTAATATCCACTTATCAGTGATTGCATTTCATGTGCATTCTTTTGTGATTGGGTTAATTCACTCAGGATGATATTTTCCAGGTCTAACCATTTACCTACAAATTGCATGAATTCATTATTTTTAATTGCTGAGTAGTATTCCATTGTATAAATATACCACATTTTCTGTATCCATTCCTCCTTTGAGGGATATTTGGGTTACGTTTTATTCTTGTTCTTTCTTTCTCTTAGCCATTTCCTCTGTGTTTTCTCCCCTTGTGCAGATGACTCCATTTTCTTCTGGTCTGCCCCACCTTCAACTTCACTACTACATGTTTTCCCTTCCCTTTTTTATTGACCTCTTCTCTTGACAAAATGATCTAAAATGGAATGATAAAAAGGCCCAGAATTGTTAGCACAATATTGAAGGAGTAGAACAATCAGAGACCCATATTCAATAGATGTTTGAACATGTAGAAATGCCAATCCAATTGAAAAAAAGGAGAATACCTCCAACAAATATTGCTAGAATATTGATCATTCTCATGTAAAATATGAACACAGATACCAAATATGTACCTTTCAAAAGCTCTAGCTCAAAAGGGTTAACAGTCATACATAGAAAGACAAACAATTTTTCTCTAAAGCTATATTTTCTCTCCCAAATTAATTTCATTAATTAAAGAAAAAGTGGTAGTTGCACTAAAGTGTTAGCAGGAACATGAAGTCTTAGAGTGTGGTTTATCTCAGTTTCAATGGTAAAATTTGAATTTAAACACCAACCATCTATTTTTGATGGTATTATTGGAATCTTCATTTCCATTCTTATAGACTTATTGCCCATGTTTCCTTGCTATGAACAATTAGAAAACAAAATAAAATATAGGAAACAATTGTTGTCTGATATTGGACAATATGCAGAAAAAGGCTATGGTCCCAGGAAGAAGGAATGCAAGGATGGCTGGCATTCACATGGCAGAGGCAGGTGGATCTCTGTGAGTTCGAGGTTAGCCTGCTCTACAAACCAAGTTCAAAAACAGCCAGAGCTATTATAGAGAGAAAACGTGTCGCAATCTGCAACACCAGCAAGAAAGAGCTAAAGGTATAACACAAGAAACACAAACAGATACAGAGATACATTTGTTTACATAGAAATCCCAATCCCATAAAAGCACAAAGTTGGAAATCAAAATATATAAGCAAAAAAAAAAAAGTAAAGTTGAAGAAATGCCCAGATAAAGCATTGTATTTTTCTCGCGTGCATGCGTGTGTGCGTGCGTGCACACACACACAAACACACACACACACACACACACACACACACACACACAAAGAAAATGAGAAGAAAAGGAAAGGAAAGGAAAGGAAAGGAAAGGAAAGGAAAGGAAAGGAAAGGAAAGGAAAGGAAAGGAAAGGAAAGGGAAGGAAAGGAAAGGAAAGGAAAGGAAAGGAAAGGAAAGGAAAGGAAACTTCAAAAATACCATGAGTTTTGCTCTGTATTGGCCTGTTTGCTTTCTAATGGAAAAGAGAAAGAAAGTGTGTTGGGTGGGTAGGTAGGAAGGATCTAGGAGGAGGTGGGGAAGAGGAAAGAACAATCAAAATATATTGAATGAAAAACTATCTGTTTTCTATAAACAAAGAATAAATATTTTCTTACCATAAAAATAAGATGAAGATGAAGAAGGAGGAGGAAGAAGAAGAAGGAGAAGAAGAAGGAGGAGGAGGAGGAGGAGGAAGAGGAGGAGGAGGAGGAGGAGGAGAAACAGACCACAGGAAACAAATATGTGTTGAATATCTATTCTAAACATGTTCTATGATTTACAAAAAATAAAATATACTAAAATAAACTAATAATGAAAAGACAATATATATTCTACTTTATATATCTGCTTAATATACACATATATGCATATATGTATATATGTACATATCACTGAAGGATGTTATCAGAAAATTAGCTACACAAGAAAATGTCAAGGAGTTTAAATGCATAAGAATAGAAAAATAAAGAAGGAGAGACAGAGACAGAGGCAGAGGGAGAACCAGAGAGAGACAGAAATAAATATATGTAGATAGACAGACAAGCAGGCAGAGGAGTGATTCTCAAAAGGAGCAAAGGATCCAAAACACATGGGATTGCACAAATATGCTATCATAGGTACTTTTAGTCCCAAAAGGAAAGAGTCAGAAAATGTTGAGAAATAGAAACACAAATCTTTTAAATTTGATTATAAATATAAACCTACAGGACTGAGAAGCTCTAAGAACACTTAGCAGGATAAATATCTGAAAAGCCTCAACAGAGTGCTTCTCAATTACATAGTTGAAATATAATGGTAAAGCAAATGTTTATAGCAGATAAAGAAAGAAGGCACACTGTGGGGAAGAACAACAAACAAAGTGACCATAGACTTCCAAAAGTGATGCAAACTGAGATGGTTCATGTTGCCTGCATACACCACCGGATCTATGATCACCTAAGAGACAAGCATGGGCATGCCTGTGAGTGGTCCCATAAATGATGCTAGCCACTGCATATGTGTGTGAGGTAACAGATAAATAAGATTAACTCAGGTGGGACCGATCAATGTAAAGGTGGATGATAACAATACAGGAGCAGGGGATGCAAGAAGAAGTAAAGGGGGGAAAGGAAGGTGAGAAAGGAAAGAGAAAAAGTGTTCATCTTTTCTGCTTCCTGAGTGTGGATGTAGTGTGACCAGCTGCTCAAGCACATACTGTCCCTGTCATGATGGTCTGTGCCCTCCAGTTGTGAGCCAAAACAAGCCCCTACCTTTTGAAATTGTTCCTGTCAAGTATTTTGTCATAACAATGAAAAAAGGAAGCTATTACACAAACTCAAACATAATCTGATGGAACCTAGAGAGAACTAAGAGTAAGAACCTAGGGTTCAATATCTAGCAAAGTATGCAATCAAATATTGAAGGGGAAAAAATCATCGGAGGAACAAAAACCCTGACAAACTTGTCATGGGCAGGCAATCATGGTAAGGATATTAGCAGATATACATGGTAAGGAATATTCAAACATTTTGATTAGACTGAAAGAAAAGTGATATTGTCTACAAATTCAAATACGCATAAAGGAGATGTGATCCCTGGAGATAACATTTATAGAAACATTATAAATGTCTAATCTATAGCAGGAGATAAGAGATCCACTGGCTGTTGGGACAGGAGAAGTATACACTACCAATACCTATGAGAATATGTTAGGAGAGATAAACATATGTTCATCCTCTTAATTACGGTGATGGTTCTACAGCTGTGTGGGTAATTGTCAAACACATCAATCGCATAACTTTTTTATATAAGCAATTTACTTCAATGGGTATTGTTGACACAAAAATAACAGTTCTCCTCTAAGTAAGAGGTAGTTGACTGTGGAGCTGTATTGAGTGACAGTAGCATGGGGACCACAGATTTGGGTTCTACCAAATTCCATGCTTCAGCCATGAAGCAGTTTCATGACGTTTCTATAGTTTTAAAAAACAAAGAAAAACATAAATCAAGGCAAATTTGAAATACACTGGGGGTATGTCAGAGTGGCAGGTACAGTAAGATGGAGGAGGGAGGAATTCTCCTTAGGCCTGAGATGCTCTCTGCTGACGTGCTTGGCTTTGGGGTGGATGGGAGCCACAGGTCTGCTGAGTTAACAGATTCCATGGGGGTTCTATCTATTAGTCACAGAGACGAGCAAGGAATGGGCATGCTAAAATTAGCCCAACATCAGGTAATTAGCCTTTGGACCTGTAATATTCAGATCTCCCATTACTGAAGTTTACTTAGTATCTGCAGACACAGCTTCTTTCCAGGAATTGTCATTCAATTTACAGAACATAAAAATCATAAAACTAACAAAATTTTTAAATAGGTAATTTATTATTCAAGTTTGAGGGAACATTGTCTAGCCACTCCTAAAACATTCCACTACAGTATTTTTAACACAGCTGCATCCAGGGTGACCAAATGGAGCTCTACATGCACAAAGTCTGCCTTTCAAAACTGTTGTGATCAAGTAGAAATTCTTACTACACATGGCCGAAGTCACTGTGTCGCATCTTATTGTCATTTTTAGTGTCCAACAATTTAACAAGTTGATAATTCCCTCTTTCCAGAAAATTTATCATCACTCGGGTCCATATTTGCCTTCATTTCCCTGGCCATTCCTCCATAATTTTATTTGCAGAATCTCTTTAATTGTCACGGATACAGTACCCTGGTTCTCAGATCATTTCTCTTAATCTAAACTCACATTGTAGATTGCCTCCTGTAAGCAATCTGAAGCAACATCAAAATATTAAATGGATCTCAGTTTATATGAGTGCTCTAGACCACTCCCTTGGATTCAAAATATACATATTAAAATAAGTGCTTCACATGCTCATTTGTTTATTTAAAGGAGATGTTAAACTTCTCATCCACCCAGATAATCCCAGATACAGCTTTGCCCTCTGAACAGCTTCGCCCAGTTTCCCTCATTTTAGTGACTGTCACCTCGATCATTCTAGTTGATCGGACCCAAATCTCATTTCATCCTTACAGTATGGTCTCAGGATATGCTATTGGCTGTTATTCACGAGCATACCCTTTATCCAATAACTAACCACCTCCGTTGCTAATCACATCCCCTGTCACTTTAAGTGGTGACATTTAGGAGGACTGTTGCCACAGCCTCTAATTACTGTTCCTATCTATACCATTGTTGTCTCCGTCTATCGTTTACAAGAACAGTGGGGAGATGTCTTCACTCTGCCTGTTTTTCTCATGTAGTCTTCTCTTTTTCTACTTGCCCTAAACTCTTTTCCAGTCACACCAGCCAGAATGCTGTCTTTCAAACACACCTGAGCATCCCCTTCGGGGCTTGCTCTTCGTCCATGTCTATATGACTCCCTCCCTCCCATCATTTCATCAGCTCTCCTCAACCCCGGGCATCCCTGATCCCCAAGCACCTCCACTCATTTGAGTAGCTTCGAAATCACTTCTCACATGCCGTATGCTGTCACCTGATTAGCATGTGCTATCACTTGCCTTGCAGCTATAGAATGTTAACTCCATCACTGAAGGGCTTTCCTGGCTTGTACCTGTGTGACTTGCTACCGTTTCCTTGGCATCTTAACGAGTATCTCATTGAATGAAGGCTGAATGAATGAATGAATGAATGAGGCTATTGGCTGAAAAGAATGATACTGTGTTTTAAATAATAAATCATAATAACAGCTACAAGGTCTGTTTTCTTATCCAATTAAAATGTTATTTGAGAGAGCATGAAATTTTTAAGGTCAGGGGTTGTCCATTATGTGATGATTAGATTTTAAACAAAGAATTTATGAAGTCCCGCTGCTGGGGTCAACATGTAATCACTATTGGTCTCAAAACCATGGGGACATGAGTTGCTTTTGATAGGATAAAACTAAATGGTAGAATAAAACAAAACAGCTGTTGCTTATCCTTTTGGTCACCTAAGATTGATTTCCCTTTATTTTTAAGTCAATGTACAAAGGGAAATGTGGGTGAGAAGATGTGTTTTCCGTGAGAACAGCAGCAGGTATGAGCTGACTAAGGCAGAAAGTAGATAGACGGAGAGCCGTCAAGGGAGATGTGTCTCTTTTCCAGAGATGTTTTTAAGCTCACATTTTTACTTATAGGTGTTCTTTCTAATCTATAAAAACAAAACGTATACAAACAAAAGTACTTGTTAACATTCCACATTCCTCTTATGGAATGGTTTCCATTGTCGGGTCTCTCACTGTCTTCCCCTGAACTTGCTTTGATCAGTGGGATTAATTAATTAATTAATTGGGAGGAGGCTGCTCTGTCTTCGTACGTTCTGAGGACCACCTATAAGACTCAATGATGGCATTAGTGTTTCCTAGGATGACACAGAGAACATAAAATCCAAGACTTCCCTCTTCTCTTACGTTTGGTCAACATTTCTGACATAAACAGGCTGGTTACAAAAATGTCGTCTTTGTGCTTGAGGATTTCCATCTCTTATGAGTTTGGCTGTTTGTAACATTTATTTTCTTCCTTACCTCAATGTATCTAACTGTAATCATCAAGGTTTTTAATCAAAAATTATCTATTCCAATAGACACATGTAACAGACTACATTTTAATTACTTTTCCCCACCAGAGCTAGAGATTGCTTTTGATTTATAAATATAAACCCGGATCTCTGAGGATAATAAAGAAAATTACATGTAAGCAAGTAATATGCAAAATCTTTTATCTTCATAAATCTAATAACTTAACCTTCCTAGCTTATTTCTACTGGTTGTGCTTCTTGGAAACTAAAGGAGTATGACAGCCATGCTTCAGCAAACTTGGTATTACTATCAGTGTGCTTATTTAATGTGTTATATTGAAGTATTTTCTTAAGGCCATTCATAGTTGTATATTTAACTCTCCTTTCCCTTTCTAATGTGGTTATTAAAATTGGTTTTTCCATCAAATCTCAGGCCTCTTGGAGGTGATCACCTGATCTCCTTCAGCCTCAACTCCCTTAGTTATTTTAATAACTCTAGTTCACTAACTGAGGGGCCAGGATTCCACTTAGCCTTTCGGGTTCTCCACATTTACACACTGTTGCAACCTTTGGTTCTCTTCTGGGGCTTTTCTGCTTGTAAACGATTCGCACTTTAACGTGTACTATATTTTCTTTTATTTTGAGACTATATAACTATGTTTGCGAGAGCTTTCATTTACTTTCTTCCAAATCATCCCATAATGGGTCCTCCTTGCTCTCTTTTAAATTTATGACCTTTTTTGCTAGTTGTTATTACACACACACACACACACACACACACACACACACACACAGTTTCCGAAATGTTACCTGCCCAGTCTGTATACTATTACTTGCATGTCTGTTTTCTGGGCTGACCATTGATATTGAATAACCAGTAGATATGCCTTTCCCTAGAGAACCTAGAGAAAATTATTCTCTCCACACAACCCTTCTTGGGTTGTTTCTAGTTATGTGTGTAGAGTTGAAATTCCGAGGTTGTTTCTCCTGCCCACTTTGGCATGTCTATTGGTGTTGTCCTCATTCACCTTATGCTTAAGTGATCATATGGTGAGACTTTATTGTTGTAGCTCCCAACATCAGGAGATGCAGTCTCACAGCAAATTTTCTATTCTTCTAGCTCTTACAATCTTTCTGCAATGTTTCCTGAGCCTTGGGTGCTTGAGTTGCTTTGTAGATAAATCCATTTGTACTGAGTCCCACAAATCTGTACTTTTATTGGTCATGGGTTTCTGCAGTCTCTCTTTGTGACACTGAATACTTTCCTTGATGAGGGGTGAGGACTACTCTCTTCTTTTTGGTTATTTTATTTATTTATAGTTCAAATGTCCCCCTTCCCTGTTTCCCCTCCACAAACCCTTCATCCTATTCCCCCTGCCTCTCTGAGGGTGTTCCCCCATCGACTCACCCACTCCTGCCTCACCATCCTAGCATCCCCCTATGTCAAACCTCCACAGGACCAAGGGCCTCCCCTCTACTGATGCCAGATAAGGCCATCCACTGCTACATATGCAGTTGGAGCCTTAGGTCCCTCCATGTGTACTCTTTGGTTGGTAGTTTAGTCCCAGGGAGCTTCGGGGAATCAGGTGAATTGATACTGTTGTTCTTCCTATGGGGTTGAAAATTCCTTCAGCTCCTTCCCCTTCCATTGAGGTCCTTATGCTCAGGCCAGTTATTGGCTATGAGCATCTCCATCTGTATTTGTCAGGCACTGCCAGAGCCTACTCTTACATGTGTGTCTAAGTACAAATATTTATATTGTAGTTAGGTATTATTCTGGTTTAGTAAAGAGGTAATTGGCAGTTCTCCTCCAAGATCAATACTGCCACTAGCCCTTGATTACTGCCAAGATACACTTACCACTATTGCATCCATAGGTTATCATTTTATACTGGCTATTGTTGTGTGAACAATAATCTTTCAGAATAGTCACTAGGTCATTTAAAACCTAAATATTTAGTAAAACAGGACTTTTTACTTCCAGCTTGAGAAATTATCAGATAATTCTTCCTTTTATACACTTACTTAGAACTCCGTTTTCCTTTCTAGAAGAGTCTTTGATTGCTTGTTGTGTCTTCACAATGTTTTTTTTTCTTGTTTTGATACTGGAGTCTATATTACTATAATATATGGCAAGAAATACATGATTGATTTGGTTCATGTTTCAGTTTTGCTTGCAAATCGCTTCTCGGCCTTTTGGCTAAGATCAAGTGCAGTTTTGCTTGCAAATATTTATTAGACTTTAGCAACAAGGTAAATAATTAATAAGTGTTGAGCTAAATTACAAAGAAATGAAGATACTCAGATGCTGTCATTTTAAAAATTCCCTTGAGAATTTATGAAAATATGTATATTTATCAGGGTTCTGCAGAAACAAAGAACGACTTAGATATATAAGCAGAAGGAGACGTGTTATGGGAATTAGCTTATGCCATTAAGGAGGGGAAAAAACTCTCATGAATGTTACCCGTAAACTGGAGAACTACTCAAAATCAATGAAGTCTAAAGGTCTAAGGCTGTCCCAAGAGTTGATGGTAGCACAGTCAGTGTGAGGCTAAAGCCCTAAGCATGGTACTGAGGAACACGCGGTGGTGGCAGGAGATAGTTGATGCTATAAATCCCAGTGTTCAAACTAGGAGCTCCGATGTTCAAGGACAGGAACAGATAGATGCCATGCTATAAGACAAGAAAGAATTCTTCATCCCACCTTTTCTTTCATCCTTGCTTTCAATAGAGAAGATGTGACCCTACACTGGAGGGAACATATATTCTTGATTGACTACTGATGTGTGAATACTCTTCCAGTGTATTCACACATCAAAACACATTCAAAAATCAACACAAACAAACCCAGAAATAGTCTTCTACCCACTTTCTTGATATCTTTAGCCCAGTCAAGTTGGCCCACAAATTAATCATTACCGTTCGCAGTTGTTCAAAAGGAGAACCAATTATTTTAAATTAACATCACAAAAGCACTACAGGCAAAATATCAACACAGAAAAAGTTTCTTGCAATGCTTCCTAAAGTGTAAAAACATTCAATCATATTCTTTGTGATATTTTGGACAGCAGTGGAATTGGTTTGGCCAGCCAGCACTAATTTATCAAAATTATATTTTCATATTCCATTCTAGTCTAAGCATGAACATTGCTTTCTTAGCTTGTGAGACACAACAAAATATTCTATTTCCGATGGAAAATGGGAATCCAATAATAACCATGGCACAGTGGAAGACAAAAAGATGTAGATTTAGGTTTGATGTCCTTTTTTTAGAAAAGAAAATAGCAGCTAGCACCATGGTTTATATAATACTTGTACTTGTTTGTGATTTCCTACTGATGTCTAAGGATGATGGATATGCATATTGGCTACAAACGTGCATGAAATGACTATCAGCTCCTGGCTGGCAATGAGGTATCGTAGAATGGGTCAACTTAGGAATTCGGAACTACAGAAGCCTACTAAATATGGGCCTGGATGAGTTACATAATTCCTTTCAACCCCAAGATCCCTAGCTGTAAAAATATATTGATACCACAGAGATGGCTCAGTGGCTGAAATGCTTTTGGTACAACCATAAGGACCTGGGTTTGGATGGCCAGACCCAGTAACACATGTCTGCAGTCAGCGTTTTAACAGTCAGATAGGAGGCAGAGACAGAGGAGCCCATGAAGGCTCATGCTGAACTAACCTAGCATTCGAAATAGCAAATAAGACGACACCCTGACTCAAGTGATGGAAGCCAAAGACCGATGCCTGAAGCTGTCCTCTGATTGCAACATGCACCCTGTGGCATGCACGTGCCCACAGGGACACATGTACATGAGAGCACACAAAACACACATCATAGAGTCATACAAAAAGATTTTCAAAGAAAAGTAGACAAGAATGTTCAGTTACATCTACTCCTAAAAACATTTAGACTCTCTACATTGAGTGAAGAGGCTAAGGGCCCATTAGGGTGGATAAGCATTTTCCTTACTGAAGGCATACCTGGAAGACAGACATAAGCATTGTCAGAGTTTTGACTGCATTCCAGGTTTCATTGTTAATAGAATGGTGTGTTCTTCTCACCAGCCAGCATCAGCATGTAATCAAGTCATTAAGCAGGAAAAGTAAAAGACCATGTCTAAGATGGTCTCTACTTGCATCTTCTGTGGTTTCCCGAGATGCTAGGGATATAATGCAGTGGCATCGTGACCTGGAAAGGAAAGGGAACTTAGAAAAGGGCTTTTCAGTGGACTTTCAAGTACCTGGGGCTTCAAGGCTGACTCACACTTCACTGGACACACTGTCCAGAAAGTCATTATCCTGGCTACATAGGTCATGGAGATTAAACAGGCTCTAGCCACCGAGTGCCTTCCCCCCAACTCGACATAGTATACGCAGCCAGGATACAGTCAGCCATGTGAGTTGATTATTAAGTTTCTGGACTCTTGTCTCCACTCTTACCAACTCTGTTTTACAAAATTGGTAAAACTTTTATTCTTTTCACTCCCTGAAAATGAGTTAACATGTGTTCGTGTGATAATATTAATTTATGTGTGCATGCGGTTCTGTCGAGTGAACAGTGTACACTTACCAAACTGTTCGTGAGGACTTAATGTCACAACTGTTCCTGATGTTGACCCTACTGGAGTTTCCATCATGTTTTACAAGTGAGAAAACGGAGATTACAAATATTACAGTGACTGAAGCAGGATGACCCTTCCAAGACAGGGTCTAATATGTTGTCAGAAGCACTTAGGTATCTCTAGCTAGTCTGAGTCTCATAATCTCTCCATGACAGTAAATCAGTTAGAAAATATTATATATGTGCTAATAATTTTAATAGTTTTAATCTAGTGTATTCATTTCATTTTTTCTACTAAAAATTGACACAACATGAGTCATCAGAAGAGTATAGTTTTCACTAAATTGTTCTATAACAAAAACTAATAATATCACACTTAGTATAACCAATAATAACTTACCGAAGATAGAAAAAGCGCCAGCTGAGTTTAAATTACCATAATGGACAATAAGGAACAAAGTTTATTCCGTGACTCTAAGAAACCATTATTAAGCAGATAAATAATGAAAGCAAACCAATTCTTACCAATTCCTTTTAGAGAATAACCTTGCCTAGCCTGGACAGTATGTTATTAGCATCTGAAAGAAAAATCAGGATTTTGCTCGAAGCAGCAGATCCAACGTTAATACGCAAAGGAGACTGCCGCTTTGTGATTCATTCAATAACACAATACTTTATTCAATAAAAAGAGTCGTTTAGACTTTACATATTGAACAATTGTTCCTCGTGGAGATGTCAGAATGCCAAAAAAGCATAGGAGCAAGGTACAAAGGGTTTTTAGTTTCTTAGATAAGACCTTAAAGCAATATAATGTCATTCTTATGAGAAGTCATACTTTAATAGCAATGGTGAAGTCTTACTGTTCCAGGTTCAATAGCAAAAGCTAAATCTGGAGGCACCTCAGTCTGCACTTTCAGGAATTCAGTATGACTGTTAAAAGTAGATTCGGGTCAAGTACCTGCTGTGCTGTTTTATTTCAAATCATTGTCTATTATAAGAATCAATATCAAAAGAATTTTTTTTTATTTTAAACCTCAATGATAGTTTAAGTAAGTGAAAAGTTAACCCTGGACATCTCTGGAAGCTTCGGACGCAATTGAGGATGTGAATGGTTTGTATTTTATTCTGTTGCATTTGGTCTCATGAGGCAAAGACTGTGTGATATGCATGGGGCTTCCAGTCTTGGATGAATCCAGGGTCCTACCTGATGTGGGGTTCTCACTCTTGAGTCTCTGCCTGGGGAGTGTCCACCCTCCACACTGAATTCCTCATGCCTGTGCCATGAGCCTGTTGTGCTGTGCTGGTGTCCAGCCCTGGGTGGGGAAGGTTTCATATAAAAGCTCAACTTGGAATGTGACTGGGAAAATCACCTTCAGCTCCATGTGTGCCTTACTCCCCTGCTCCAGATCACATACTCGGGATTCCAGGATGGCTTCCATTAGATTCAGATAATCATACATACGGATGCTATCATACGTGCCTCAGCTCGTAGGTGAACACACAAGATCAAGGAGACAGAGCATGGGTGTGAGGATGAAGCGAGTCATTTGGGACTGTGGCAAGGGACTTACGTGGAATAGCCCTGGAAACCCACAGCTCAGTAACCCCCGCCTTGGTCTCTCCACAACTGTGGAACTCTAGAAGGCGGGCCATACTGATGCTCACTCAACATGGAGAGGAGGGCTCAGGACGCAGAACTGGTTCCTAAAAACCAGTGCCTGGAGTGCCTAAGACACAACTGGGGACAAAACTCAGTTAGTAAAGTGCTCATTGTTGGAGTATGAGGACCTGAGTCCTGTCCCAGCACCATAGTAAAAAGCTGTGTGAAGCAGCATATGCCTGTAATCCCAGCACTGGAGTGATGGAGGCAGGAGAATCCCTGGAGCAGGCTCACACACTCACACACACAGAGACACACACGCTCATATACACATATACACAGAGAGACTCATACACACATATACACATACACAGAGAGAGACAGATACACTCATACACACATATACATATACAGAGAGACTCATACACACACTCATACACACATACACATATACAGAGAGACTCATACACACACACATACACAGAGACAGACACACACACTCATACACATATACACATATACAAAGAAACTCGTACACACACTCATACACACATACAGATATACAGAGAGACATACACACACATACACAGAGACAGATAGACACACACACTCATGCACACTACACATATACAGAGAGACTCATACACACACTCATATACACATACACATATACAGAGAGACTCATACACACACACATACACAGAGAGAGACAGACACACACTCATACACACATATACATATACAGAGAGACTCATACACACACACATACACACACAAAGAGACAGACAGACACACACAGAGAGAGAGGCACACACTCATACACATATACACATACACACAATTCATTCACACATACACAAACATACACAGAGAAACAGACACACACATACCACAAACACACACACACACACACACACACACACACACACACATAATTCTTAAAGATCGACCTAAAAATCAAGGCACCTCTGATTTGTCCTTACTTCATCTCCTCCCAACACAGGAAAAATAAATTCTATGTAGTTCCCAGATGTGACAAAAAGAAAGAGGAGTGCCTTCCACTGTCCTCCCAAAGTCCCATTAAACAGACAAGGCTAAACTCCAAGGAGGAAGAGAAGAAGTCTATCGAGACTCCTGGACAAAAATCTCACCACATGCCACTGCCCTCCATTTTGATCCTGTTTGATATTCCACAAAGAATAATTTACAAACCATTCCCTATTCTAAGGCCAGACAGGCTTTTGTTCCACATCATTGTATACCTTTCCAAGCTAAATGCATCGCCCGAAAATTAATTTACTATCTTCCTAAAAGTGATTTTCATCTCCACTGCCCTCTCTCATAAAGAGATATTTAACCTGAGATGTTTGACATTTTTTTTTCAAATCTCAGACCGTGGAGGCTTCATGCTTTTGTGCATTGCGACATTTGTGTCTTTTCTCCTGTTTCATCTACTGTTGTCCTTGTAAGCCTTCAGAAGGTAAAAAGGAAGGTTTCCCTTTGACCCTACAGATTCAAAAACTTATCTATTTGTGGGGGCCCGGTGGGGGAGTCCCTCTCTATGTCTGAAACTTGTGAAACCTTAGGAAAACTCCAATAAATTCACCTAAGTGGAATTGATAAGAAAAGATGTTAGAGGGTGAAGCTAACAGATTCACTAGGAAATTTGTAAAACAATTCTATATCGCTTTTTACCACCGACTTAACACCGAACTAAAGGGCAGATTTGCCTAGGTAACCCCTAGACCTCTGTCTTCCCTCCCAAGTCTGAGGGAACAAACTTCTGGTTCAGGCTGCCTGGGGAGCGCATGTGCATATTTTAGGACCTGAACTGGTCTTAGAGCATAGGACGGACCCTCTTCTTGGCCTGGGTCACAAGCGAAGTGCTTAGGTACACTGAGCTAGTCTCCACTTCGGGATTTGCTCCTGATTCAGCAGCTTTGCGCGTCTGTCCCTGACTGAATCAGAAAAGCTTTCATCAGAAAGAAAGATTTTTACCAAATGAGAAACACGAATGTAGACTATTTCCTGTTGCCAGGTCTCGAGATCCTGTGGTCGGGTCCGACATATGAGCCTGGGATAGGGCTCGAAGAGCATACAAGGGAGACAAGGCTGGGAACAAGGCAGGTAGCGGGAAGGTCCTGGTCGTGCAGGAGAGCGAGCTGCCGCTCAAGCTCTGGTTCTTTCCCAGGCACGGAGCCAAGGAATTCTACGTGCGTTTTTTTAATATCGTTTAATCCTCAAAACCCCGAAAGAAGCTTCCTTCTTTTAAAAATCTCCATTTCACAGATGAACAAACAGCTGCACGGACTCTCCAAAGCCAAGCGAACAAAGTCCCAGGCCTGCGCTTGCGCTTGCGCTGCCTCGGCGCCACGCCCTTGCTCGCCCCAGGGCCTGCTGCCATCCTTGAGAATCAAGACAAAATACTGGGGGAAATGTTGCTAAAAAGAAAGCTGAGGTCCTACACGGGCGCGACTAGAAGAGTTCTGACCAACTAGCAGCAAGGCCACTGGCCAAGAGATGAGAGGAAGAACAACAGAAACGGCTATAAAAACAGTGTGGAGAGGAGCGAGGATCCCACCCCATCGGTCTGCAAGGAATTGCCGAATCCCTGTTAAGCGATGTCCAGTTTGTATACCAGAGTGGGATCGTCCCATTAAAGCAAGCATAATGAAGAAATACTCGCAATTACCTCAAATTACTAACAAAGTGTCCCCTCCAGAAAGACTCAAATCAGAAAGCGAAGTCTCAAAGCCTGTCAGAGACCAATTTGCAAGCAATTGTCCCATGATGATTTCATGAAAAAGTCTAATTTGTCCCCATTTATGCTTTTATACGTGTACAGGTTGTTCGAATGCTCCTGAATTTGTTGTTGTAGCTGTTGTTAAAGGCTTTTGACTCACACTTTCTGACAAAATCAAGTCACACTAGCTTCAGGTTTGTGCCGGGTATTTTCTTCTCGTCATTAATGAATGGTAGCAGTTTCTCATGTTGACTAAGTTTTGTGATTTGCGTACAACTAAAATATATTCATTGAGCCTTTTGTTTGAAATTTTTGAAATTTTATGGAAGTTTAAATATATGTATGTATGCATGTGTACAACTCTGTGTGTGTGTGTGTGTGTGTGTGTGTGTGTGTGTGGTTTACCTTTATATATATCTTTGAGATTTATTCCTGTCACTTTAACTTTTGAAACCAAGTTGTTTAATTCAATCATCTACCTAAGCCAGCGACATTTTGGGGATGGATTCAGCAAAGGCTGCAACTACTAAGACTTGGAATTTTCAAACGTTTTTGTGTTTTTTTTTTTAATCTGTGTCAGAAGCTTTAGGTATTTGAGGATTAATTCCATCTATTCTTTTCTGTTGACCTGTTAGCCTCGGGCCCTGGGGCTCTGCTCCGTGATGAAGAGCAAAGGAGAGGGAGCTACAAGTACCATGCTCAGATGTGCTTCGCTCGGGGCATAAGGCAACATTTATTCCAGGTATTAAGGGTCACAATCCACAAAAGCAAAAAAATATATAAAAAAATTGCCCCACTTTATCGTCCCTTCCATATCACACACATGAAAATGACTGGTTAAAAAAAAATCACTTTCAAATAACAGCTTCCAGAGGTCATGGAGAGACGAAATTGTCAGCCACAGTCTGCCCGCTGTGGGGGCAAGGCCACCCTCAAAGAGACTAGTGCTTTCGTCTTTGTACCATAATGAAAAAACTATGAGCCACCCAAACTCCAACCGAAAGCTTCTCTAGACAGGAACAGAAGTACAATCAGATTTCTTTGTGACTCAGAGTGAAACAAAAAAACGAAAACTGTGTCTACATCCTACAATTTGCCCTGGGAGAGAGGCCTTTGATCAGAAGATTGTTGATACCACCCAACTTATATTTTCTCTGGAATTATAATTATCTGTAGAGTTAACTGAGCCGTAATTGAGGTAATGACCTCTATACATTCTTTCGCTAGAACTGCTTAGGAGAATACGATGAGAAAATTAGATTAGCAACCATTTCCAACAAGTTTTAGAGCTGGTTTCCAGAATACATTTGTCTGTAGGAATCTTGGATCCATTCTAAGAAACTACAACCGTGGTTCATGATCAAGGCCCTTGGCTGCACCAGCTTTGCACCAACAATACAAATCCAACTGCCAAAAAATAAAATGGTGCCATGATTTATTATTTATTTCTTTATTTCTAAGAGATATGAGAATAAACCTGAAGTTGCCAATGGCCTATGACACTCAAGCTGAGAAAGAAAGTTCCTGACAGCAGTGATACCTATTCCCAGGACAGGCTTAAGGTTCCTAATGTTTTGAACAGGGGAGGAGGGCACTGTGAAGTCTGATGTGCTGATGTGCATCCAGATCATTCTGAGATAGGAATTTTGGACTTGATATGAAACTTGAAAGATGGGGAAATTCTTCCTGTGCCTTGATCATTCAAGAGAAAATCGTGGGAATAGAGAGTAGAAGAGCATCTAAACAGGCACATCAATCTCAAGGCCACGCCCCCGAGTAGAGCTTTACCTACACACGGCTTCACAAGCCACACGTATAACTTCTCTCTTTCTAATTTAAGCCCACTTTGAGAAAAGTCAGATTTACTCTCCATTAAAAGTAATGCTACCTAGGATTCTTTCTCCCTCACTATTCAAAATCTACAGTGTTTGTAGGGGTAGATATATAATTAAAACAGTAGAATTTTCACCTTAAAAGCTACAGAAATAATCCTTTTATGGTAGTATAAGAAAACCCACTATTGAAAAGAGAGAAGAGAATCCCTGCGTGTGTTAGGGTAGAGTCTAGGAAAAGGGAGGGAGGAGACACTGAATTAATTTAGGTTATCCTGTCTTTCAGAAATCACTTGCAAAAAGTAAAAATAACAGTTTCAGTTACTTCAGTTTTGAGTCTCCTTCCTTCATCAAAGAAGTATCTAACTCTGTTTACTTTTCTTCTACCTTGTCAAATCAATGAAAAAAATGGAAATGAATCTGTCACTGTGTCTTTTAACAGTTAGAAAAATGTTGGGCCTAGGATAGGTTATATCAAAAACTGATTGAGTGAATGACTAAATTAAGTTTTCAATAAAAAAAAATTTATCACCAGAAACAATAAGAAAAATGATTACCTAACTCTGTTGACACTAAATGGTACTACATTTTTCTCTGGTTTTTTGTTTGTTTGTTTGTTTTTATAATATCATAGGGTCTAATGTCTGATCACTAGCCATTATGTAGATTGACCATCACATAAGTGGAAGAGGTCAAAAAACATTAGATAAAATATGTGTAGTAGAAATAAGACTAAAGACCCACACCTGGGAGGAGTTCATTTGTTTGACTGATATACAGATTGTTCATTTCTGGTCTCCTTTAACTGGAAAAATATCACAGAAAATAATATTCTACATGGAGAGGCCTGAGGTATAGCGCAGTTGGCAGGATGCTTGATTAGCAAGTGTAAGACCTTGGGTTTATTTCCAGCACCACAAAAATCAGATGTGTTGGCCCATGTCTGTAATGTCGATAGTCAGGAGGGACAGTCAGAAGTTCAAGGCCATACTTACCTACATGACACACACAGCCTGGGCTACGTGAGATTAAAAATCAAAAAAAAAAATCCAAATAAGAACATTACATGCATGTGTATGTAGATAGATCCACAATCTACTTTCTCACAGGAACGTGTTTGCTTCCATGATGAACTGCCTGCATAAATAAATTTCTTAAAAAACAAAACTATGGCTCAATATGATATTAAATAAGAGAAGCTATGAGAACAAAGGAAGCAAACGATTTAAAAGCTATTAAGAAAATAATAATAGATTTGTACCGGGAGCAGGGAGACTCCACAGCCTTCTGTGTATAGCCTACCATGAGGGAGTGATCTCCCAGCAGGCTTTCACTTTTGAGTGCAGAGGTGAGATCTCCACCTTGTCTCTGGAGGGGACACCTAGGAGCACACAGGGCCTAAGACCAGTGGAGCAGCTGGGGCGGTAGTCTTCCCATCGCCATTTGCACCAGGGAGCCGGGAGACTCCACAGCCTTCTGTGCATAGACCACCAGGAGACAGAGATCTCCTAGCAGTGCTGTCACTTTTGAGCTCAGAGGAGTAAGGACACAGGCTTACAGGCCCACAGGAGGAACAAACTCCAGGCAGAGACAAGAATACCAACTAGCACCAGATGGCGAAAGGCAAGCCCAAGAGCCCTACCAACAGAAACGAAGGCCACGTGGCAACATCAGAACCCAGTTCTCCCACCACAGCAAGTCCCAGATACCCCAACATACCGGAAAAGCAAGAATTGGATTTAAAATCATATCTCATGATGCTGATAGAGGGCTTCCTTAAAGAAATACAGGAGAACATCGCTCAACAGGCAGAAGCCCTTAAAGAAGAAAAACAAAAATCTCTTGAAGAAGTACAGAAGATTATGGGTCAACGGGCAGAAGCCCTTAAAGAAGAAACACAAAAATTCCTTGAAGAATTACAGGAAAAAAAAAAAAACAATCAAGTGAAGGAACTAAACAAAACCATCCAAGATCTAAAAGTGGAAGTAGAAACAATAAAGAAATCACAAAGTGAGACATCCCTGGAGACAGAAAACCTTGGAAAGAATTCAGGAGTCATAGATGCAAGCATCAACAACAGAATACAAGAGATAGAAGAAAGAACCTCAGGTGCTGAAGATACCATAGAAAACATTGACTCAACATTCAAAGAAAATGCAAAATGCATAAAGCTGGTAACCCAAAACATCCAGGAACTCCAGGACACAATGAAAAGACCAAACCTAAGGATTATAGGTATAGACAAGAGTGAGGATTTACATTTTAAAGACCCAGTAAATATCTTCAACAAAATTGTAGAAGAAATCTTCCCTAACCTAGAGAAAGAGATGCCCATGAACATACAAGAAACCTTCAGAACTCCAAATAGACCTGAGCAGAACAGAAAATCTTCCCAGCACATAATAATCAAAACATCAAATTCACTAAACAAAGAAAGAATATTAAAAGCAGTAAGGGAAAAAGGATAAGTAACTTATAAAGGCATACCTATCAGAATCACACTAGACTTCTCACCAGAGACAATGAAAGCAAGAAGATCCTGGGCAGACCTCATACAGACCCTAAGAGAACACAAATGGCAGGCCAGGCCACTATACCCAGCAAAACTCTCAATCATCATAGATGGAGAAACCAAGGTATTCCATCATAAAAACCAAATTTGCATAATATCTGTCCACAAATCCAGCCCTACAAAGGATAATTGATGGAAAATGACAACACAAGGAGGGAAACTACACCCTAGAAAAAGCAAGAAAGTAATCTTCTTCCAACAAACCCAAAAGAAGATACCCACACAAACATAAAAATAACACCAACAATAACAGGAAGCAACAATCACTATTCCTTAATATCTCTTAACAACAATGGACTCAACTCCCCAATAAAAAGACATAGACTAGAGCTGGACGTGGTGGTGCACACTTGTAATCCCAGCACTTGGGAGGCAGAGGCAGGCGGATTTCTGAGTTTGAGGCCAGTCTGGTCTACAGAGTGAGTTCCAGGACAGCCAGGGCTACATAGAGAAACCCTGTCTCAAAAAACCAAAAACAAAAACAAAAAAAAAAACAAAACAAAAACAAACAAACAAAAAAAAGACATAAACTAACAAAATATTTCTCATATAAATCTTAAAATAAATCTTAAATTTTATCAGAAAATGTTTGTAATTCCCCTTTTAATTAATTTATTAATTTCTTTTATGTCTACCATTTTATGTGCATCATTTTTCATGATAATCTTCAATTTTTTTGATAATCTTCAATTTTAATGTCTTTCTATATGCTTCCTCCATTTTATCAGAAATGTTTCCGATGTAAATCTTTGATTTTATCACTAATTCCACTTTCAATTAATTTAGAAAGAGTTTTTACATCAACCATTTTTATGTAAAATTTTCCATAAAATATTCAATTTTAATGTGTTTGTCTATTTCTTTCTTGAATTTTGCCAGAAATATTTTCGATGTAAATCTTCAATGTTATCTGAAAATGTTTATAATTCCATTTTCAATCAACTTAGAATTATCTTTATGCCTATCATTTTATTTATATAATTTCCATGATAATCTTTAATTTCAATGTTTTTCTATATATTTCTGCAATTTTATCAGAAATAGTCTCCATGTAAATCTTCAAGTTTATCAGAAAATGTTTATAATTCCACTTTTAATCAACTTAAGAATACTTTTATGCCTACCATTATTATATCTATATAAAATTTCCCATGATAATCTTCAATTCTAACATGTTTTTCTACATTTTTCTACAATTTCATCAGAAATATTTTCCACATAAATCTTCAATTCTATCATAAAATGTTTCTATCCCGTATTTCAATTAATTTAGCAATGTTTTACATGTCTACCACTTTACTCCTTAATTTTCCATGAAAATTGTCAATTTTAACGTGTTTATCTGAAATATTTTCCATGTAAATCTTTAATTTTATCATAAAGTGTTTTTACTTCCCTTTACTTCCCTTTTCAATAAGTAAAAAAATAAAAGAAAAAGAAAATAATAATTGACTTGCATTTGAAGAACTTGTTTTATCTGTTTAAAAATGATATGGCAGTAAAAATCCAGGAATGTAATCTTGGTTGCCTCCAGCTCCCTGGCCTCTGTGTCTCACTCCCTTTATGAAGATTCGAGACCAGTGGCTTCTATTGGTACTCCCAATGGTTCAAAGCATTTCAAAAACTGTGGAACTTTGAAACCTCAGAGTCAGGTCCAAATTCACCTTAAAGGAGTCGATCAAGATGCTTTGTACTGAATAACACTGAGACATAGTCATGGATTGGACACTGTGTTCATAAATGTCCCCTTTAGGCAGCCATTCTGGTGCAAAGCATGGTTCCCCCAGGGCAGACACAGCATTGCTTTGGAGGCGAGTGTTGACTAGCGTTGAGCAGTTTGCCTCAAGTGGAAGAGACTGGGAGGATCCTGCTTTCTCCTTGGTCATACGAGCTGCCCCTCCCATGACTGCTCCTGGAGCAGAGTCAGTCCTTCTGCAAACCTCAGACACAAATGTCTAAGTGCCTGTCTCAGGAAACAAACTTTGCCTCTGGAGATGCTTGGTTATGTTTGCTTAAGAAGCTAGAAGAGTGAAGGGAATCTCTCTGCTCCTCTTTGGGTTGGCAGAAAATGAACAGAAAATGACTACTGAAAACTGTTGTTGTTGTTGTACAGGGAATAAGCTAAGACATGGCAGAACTCTTCAGGTAGTGTTCAACTCTGTCTGCAGGGGTTATGGGTTTAATAACAGTGCATGAGTCTTGTCAACATATTGTTTCCTCGCTCAAATCCATACCATTCTATTCTTTCTTTATATCTTAACTAGATACCTCAATGGTTTAAAATGATGCTTATCTGCCTTATTTGTGCAAAGAGTGCACAGGAAGGTTTCTGTTTCCATGGACCACCAGACTTCATTCCATTCTTACATACTGCTGAGGAGGAGAACTTGCAGAACTGTCAAAGCAGGGATATACTATTAACACTGGAAAGGGCATTTTCGTACCTGGTCTTAGACATTCTTAATGATTATCTTAAGGTAACCATGAGATAGGATCCCAGAATCGTCTAAGAAAAACATTGTCTGGATTGTTTGTGACTATACAGATAGATAGATAGATAGATAGATAGATAGATAGATAGATAGATAGATAGAGGCTGTTTAATGAAATAGAAAATGATACAACATAATAAGAGTGACCGTGCCAGCTCTGCCACGAGCTCCGACCACTCTGCATCCTCTGTTAATGCATATGTCATCTCAGCTCCCCAATGAACTCATGAAAGTCTCCTTTCCTGGAAAAGATGAAGACACTGGGATCTCAGAATAGTAAGTGACTGGTCCAAGGTCATTCAGCAGACAGATAGCAGGTCTAACTTGGAAGAAGAAATTATTTTAGCTAATATCAAGTTCAAGGATCAGCAAAATGTTTTCTATAAAGTAGAAGTGCGCAACTTCAGGCTTTGTGTTGGGTACAGCAGTGAGGCCTTTAATCCAGTTATTAGGGAGGTTAAGAGGAGATCACCAAATACCATGTGTTCACGTGCAACCTAGACACTGTAGCCAGCTACACATTATTTCAACAAGAACTAAGTTGTGTTTAAATGTTTTAACTCTGCTTTTGTAAGTAAAAGGCGCCCTAGATATAAAATACATAATATATTATCAAATAGCATACCATATAAACAGATTAGAATAGTGGGAATGCAGTGTTACAGCAGTGGTGGGCTCTCGTTGGCTGGATGTTCATGTAGTCCACATCAATCATTTACACACGGGAACACCGATGCCCAGAAGATCAGTGAACTTAAACAAATGTACAGTATCGGAGAGAAGCAGAACTCTCACCAGTCTCTGTCCCAGACATTTTAATTATTCCTAATTCGAAAAGCTTCACCAATCAATGTGGCAACAAACTACAACATCTTACAATAAAACAAGTATAAAATCCACTTGAAGCCCCGATATCGTGTCATAGGCCTTTATGGACAATGCAGGGCGATTTTGAATGGGAATGTTGCTGCCTTGTGTGTTTTGTCTTGATGTCGCATGCTTAGCTCTGGTACTAAGCAGAAAGATTCAGAGCACGTCTCCTTAAGTGAAGTCAGGATTTAGAAGACACTGATGCTCAAATTGTCACGGACAAGATGATGAAGCTACCTGAGTAATCTATGACCACCGGTGAAAAATTTAATTGTGGGGGTGCAAGACGGGCCCCTGCTCAGTTCCCTCCACCTGCAGCTACTGTCCGGATTCTTTCTAAGGCTTTGTGTAGACTCGTTGATACATTCCCTAATGGGAAAAGACACGTTTTCACTCTCTCTCCATCTCTGGGACCAAAATCCAAGGCCTCTGAAAATCTCCCTTGAAATGTGATTGAGTAATAAGACTTGCAGGGTCTCCCTCCTTGGAGCGTTTTTCATCAAATTTCACTTAAAATTTTATCAAATAACAAAGACACCGAGAAAAGAAAGGCTTTAGGATGTGTCAAAGAAGCAGCAGTGAAGAGTCGATGGTGGAGAAAAAGAAAGTATCTAAAGGCCATGTGATTCCTAACAGAATGTTAGCAAGTAGCCAGTGTTTACTGCATATTTAACGTATGCCAGAAATTGTGCTGAGGAGTTTGTAATTAATCCTCAAAAAGCACAAATAGAGACATGTGTGTCCTGAGAGGTGACGTAGCCCATCAGAAGTTGCCCAAAGTGGAAATATCATGGCTGGAATCCTGGCAGCAACTGGAGAGTGTGAGCGACTGACCCATCGCCAACAAGCCTAAGTCCTTAACACCGGACCCAATGGCAGCTCCTGAGGTCCCCTTACCAGGTGATTTCGAATTGGACTCTGTGAATCTGTTTCATCGTTTGTGAGAAGTGCCTACCGTGGCATGTCCCCTCTAGCACTGGTGTTTACATCGATTGAGTCAGCACCCACTAAGTGCTTAGCAACATGCTCAATTACAATTGAAATAATATTACTAAAATTTTAAATATATAAAGACTCTCTGACATATACCTTTAAGACCATTTGGTCTTTCTCAGTTGACCAGATGTAATTCTTTTCTTATAACTCACTTGTTTTTAAGAAAGGGTCTCATTTCATAGCCCAGACTGACCTACAGCTAAGGCAATCTCCTTGCTTCAGCCTCTTACCGGTTGGTATTACAGGCATGAAACTAGACAGCTATTTGATTCCAAGTTAAGTAAACATTCCACCCTTCAACCAGTTGGAATATTACCCTGACAGAGGTCATATGGTGATACAAACAGGTACTGCCTCCAGATGCCAATCCAAAGACAGCGCCTTTGTCAGCCTTTTAAAATGGTAATGAAACATCCAACAGAGTATATATGAAGAAATAGTGTTTCTTTAGTTCACAGATTTGGAGGTTCAAAGATAAAGATCAGGGAGCCTGATTCGTCCTCAGGTGAGAATGACAGAGGGCAGTCATCATGTTGGGCAGACACATGGGAGCCAGCAACAGCCTCTTCAGCGAAGCAGTGAGAGTGAGTGTGAGGGCAGGCAGGCTTGCTCTTTCATGAAAACTGCCAAAGGTCAAGCAAGAATGACATCACACTTCCAGGAACTTAAGGTTCTCCCGTCAAGACTCACATAAGGATTCTGACAACTCCATAACAACTGGGAACCAAGACTCCAGTCACGTGGACTCCTGGAGGAACAGTCAAACCATCTTCAAACTGTACAGAGGGAAACACACGAACCTTCTAGTCCTCCTGTTCCAACTGTTTCAGCTGGGATAATCTCACCGCGCTTTATTAGACCTTCAGGGATGTTTCACAGAGCATTGTCCTGAGCAGCCTGTAAAATAGCTAACGGGGTCTTCACCCCTGATGGAGCTTTCAGCCTTCTGGGGGGAAATCACTAGAAAATGACAGAACTAACACTAAAGTTGGTGCAGGAAGCCCCGGGGAAGCACTAAAGCTGGATATCAGACCCGAGGAATGTGTTTTAAAATCTCTGGATGTTGGTGAGAACAAACAAGGCAAAACGAAAAACTACAAAACTCAAATGGTCCAGGTAGGAGCGCCGTAAGATGAAACTGTAGGTATACAAAGTAGAACTTTAAGACAGACAGTGTGACTAGAATAGTCTCAAGGGGGACTAAGGGAGAAGGCTAAAGCAGAAAGACAAGGAAGAGCAGTCAATGAAAGTGTTCTTTGTGTGTGTGTGTGTGTGTGTGTTTCATTCTTTTTATTTTTATTTTTTTATTATTTTCCATATTCTTTGTTTACATTCCAAATGATTTTCCCTTTCCCAGATCCCCCCTCCCCCTAAGTCCCATAAGCCCTCTTCCCTCTGCCAGTTCCCCAATCAGCCCCCTCCCCCTTCTCTGTCCTGGCATTCCCTTACAATGCTGCATCAACCCTCGATGAAAGTGTTCTAAAGGAGGTTGAATGTTCTACAGGGTAGGATGGCATCATCAGGCCACCAGATTGTCATTTTACAAAGACTTCTCTAGGTCTGGGGTGCAGCTCAGTAGAAGCACAGCCACCCAACATACATTATAATCTATGTGCAACCCCTAGTATGAGAGAAATGGAGGGGAAGGCACTAAGTAAGACCGAAGAAAGAAGAGGGAGAGAAGACAACAGGAAAAGGCTAGGGACACTCTGGGGGTACCTTCTTGCATCCTCTTCCATCCTATAATATTTTCCCTATATATAAAACACACCTCTGACCACTCATACTAGACATTTAACAGGAAATCGGGAAACACATGATTACTTTGATTATAACCAGCTGGTACATATTTACAGCCTTTCAGGATATTCTAATTAGGAATTGCTCAACCATTGCTGACCTGTCCTATCACTCCCTAAAACCACAGCTGAATCTTTAATCCTTTCACAGCTTCCGTGGCTGGTAAGGAGAGCTCTGTATAATTAAATAATATCGGAAAGGAAAATGACACAATTTTTCCTTGTCTTTTTGTCTTCCTCATTTATAGCTGATCTTAACCCACATTGCTTTATATAGATCTAAGATTTCAATAGTACATACAGGATAACCAAAGACAGAAACAGGTTGTTGGCACACATGGAATTGTCACTACTAGCCCAAATGGTTCTTGTCACGATGATTCGGGACAATTATAGAAACACGGGACCTGTAAAATCAGAAAGTGAAAAAAGGAGAGGAGAGTCAGCTGGAAATCCATGGCAGGTAGGCAGACTCCTTAACCAGAATAAAGAGTATAGTCAGACAAATACTATTGCCCTGCTAAGGGGACATAACGATAAAATGACTCATAAGGACATTCTGCTGCATCCATAGTTCAGTGCCTCACTCAGCCATCATCTGAGGAGCATCTGGGAATTAATGTAGAGACCCGCAACCGGACAATGTGCCGAGAGTGAGAGACCTTGGAGCGCAGTCCTCACCGGGGTATGTCTCTGTCAAATCGCTCTCCTCAGGGACCAGGAAGCTGTGTGAAGAAAGCTTGCAAGAGCCAGAGAGGATGGAGAACATCAAGAAAGCTGCATCTATCTTCCAGACACGACAAGACAGACACACATATGAACTTACAAAGACTTCGGCAGCATTCATAGGGCCTGCATAGATGCAACCGAGGCAGAGTCGCAATGCTGACCTAGAAGTAGACACGATCCCCCAAACCTAACCAGGAATTTCCAATTAACAACCACAATGAAAAAAACTAGTATGTGCAAACAAGTCTCACTGGGTATACATTTAAGGGGACACCTTATACACAGCAGCAGATGGCCAACACAAAAGGAACTCAAAGGTATTTTTGGAGATTTTTTTTTTGTCTCATGTTGCTTTGTTTGGCCAGTTAAAGAAAATACTGGTCTTTTGTTTGTATATGGCTTCTGATTTTTTTTTTTTTTTGGTCTTATGGGAGGGGGCGAGTGCATGTCTGAGCACACCCACAGGTAAATGCAGTTCTTGGACTCTTTCTTCGTTTCTCTTTATTTCTTGTTTATTGGTTTATTTGTTTTATTTTATTCTTGCTTTTTTCCATTTTTATTTGCCTGTCTGTATTTTTAAAATAGAAAGGAAAAGGATTCCTAGAGTTGGAAGGGTAAGGGCTCAGGAAAGAGACGGAAGAAGATGGGAAGAGACAAGGGAGCAGAAACCATGATCAGATTATATTGTATAACAATATATTTATTATCAATTTAAATCTTTTTTTAGAAAAGAACTCATGTGACGAAATCCCAGGCCACATCAGGAAGGATGAAGTACACTCTCTGACCTGACTGTTCAGTGCACAAAATGGCCAGTTCGATCACTGGTCAGAGAAACACTTTGCAGGAAGGCAGGTCATTTGCCAGGGAAGGGTTAATTAAAGCAGCCCAGGTCTCAGGGAGAAGGTGGCAGCTGTGACATTGGATCACTTGCTTGAAACAGCATAAAAACTGCCAAAGAGAGGCATTGTGTTCGTGTGGGCATATGAATTCCCCATTTCTGATGTCCTTGTGACATTTCCTAGAGTAACTCAATGGAGAACACCGAAAGGGGTGCTATTGTATCCCAGTTCCTCAATGAGGTATAAAATTCCTATTTTCCCCCAAGTAGTTCTCTGATTTAAGACGTGACTTGAATTTCTCTTCCGTGACTCATAACAGTGCAAACACTAAGTCGCTCTGAATCTGAGGCAGAAAGGTAGAAGCTGAATGTAAGATGGAGGGATAGAATATGAGATGGGAGGGTGGGTCTGGAGTCTGAACGGAAGGGCAGACCAGCCACAGCTGGCGAGGAAGGAGGCGAGGTCGGATAACATAACGTCATCCCAGGTGTGTGTTAAAATAGAAAAACCAAAATCACTAAAGACCCTCAAAGTGGCATTACTGTGGCTGCAATGGAATTAATGTTCATTAAGAAGAAAGAAAGAGCCCATAATCTCTCCATGCATGGGACTGGAAGGCTGACTTGTTCTTATGGACAACTCAAATTGGCTTCCAGTACCCATACAGTGTCAAAACCATCTCTAACTCCAAATTAAGAGATCTGATACCCTATTCTGATCTCCACGGGCCACAAGCATATATGTGGTACACTTATAGACATGGAGGCAAAACATATATATATATATATATATATATATATATATATATATATATATATATATATATATATATCCCTGTATTTCCTTCAGACCTTTAACACGGGCCACAAGCATATATGTGGTACACTTATAGACATGGAGGCAAAACACTCATATATATATATATATATATATATATATATATATATATATATCCCTGTATTTCCTTCAGACCTTTAGCACATGGCCCTAGAAGCAACAGGTAGTGAGACTTCCAACATTATATGTTGAAAGCTACTATTAGTACATTTTTCTGCGGGTGCATGAACTTTTTATTGTACACCTTTTGCAGAGTTTGCAAATGGGTCAGGGTTGGGTGTCATGGGATCCAGAGACTACTTCTAAAAGAGAAAGAAGAGGTTTTTCTACTTAGACTCATGAGAGCATTCATTCAGTTTTCAGTAGTGCTAAATATGACTGACAGGCGAGAGAGGCTTTCCTGCTGTAGGCAAACCTGTGGTCCTTGAATGAACCTTTGAGTATCCATCACAGTTCACTGAGGTGGAGCCTAAAGGCTCTTGACATGACAACATCGATGATATGGATATTGATAAAGGTCATCATATTCACAGCAACTGCCACCTATTGGTCTTCTTATGAGCCAGGCCCTTTGCTCCTATCATTTATGATCTTATTTCCATAGATAGATATATTTCCACAATTTCAATATATCTATCTCCATTGGTAGAACCAGGGATGCATCAAATACTCTTTGTGAAAAGTTTCTCCCTCAAAATATGGACTCAAAAATTTGCCAGATATTATACAGATCTGGTAGGAACCTGTATAGTTTTGAGCAAGCCCAAGCAGGCTTCAGTGATATCCTTTGAGCATTGAAGAGCATTTTGAGTACAGAGGAGGGCGGTGTTGCATTTGTATATTAAAGGAAGACAACATGCATAGACTATATGTGCCTCTGATATGCCAACAAATTGAATGCCATTTCTTTCTTTTTGTCTATCAAATCCCTAGTTCAATATAGAAACCAAATAGGAAGATACTCAACCCCTTGTTGGTTAGGACAATAAATCTTTTCAGGTTTCAAAATCTGGACACCAATAAACTCGCCAAAGAGCAAAGCTCGCTCGCTCTCTCTCTCTCTCTCTCTCTCTCTCTCTCTATCGTCTCGTTTTTTTTTTGGGGGGGGGAGGACAGGGTTTCTCGGTATAGCCCTGGCTGTCCTGGAACTCACTCTATAGACCACGCTGGCCTCGAACTCAGAAATCTGCCTCCCTCTGCCTCCCAAGTGCTGGGATTAAAGGAGTGCGCCACCACTGCTTGGCAGTTCTTCCTTTTCAATGCATGGTTTCACAGGGCACATTATCTACAGCCAGGTCTGTCCAGTCCCAAGGAGCTAGTTTCACATGGCTAAACTAGAATGATCTATGACCACAAAACATACACTGGAGACCAGGGACATGGCCAAGCAGTTGAGAGCACATACTGCTCTTTCAGAGAGCCCAGGTCCAGTTCTCAGCACCCATATAGGCTCACAACTGCCTATAACTCCAGTTCCATAGGATCCAATGGCCTCTGTTAGCTGCAGTGTATATATACACACACACACACACACACACACACACACACACACACATAAACACTCTTATATACAAACACTCATACATATAAAACAAAAAATTTTTAAAATTGTGCTGGGTTTTGAAGGCAAAGTGGGAAAAATAAAATATATTAGAAATTTATGTTAATTATAGGTTTAAATGATTTTTTTTATATCTGGATTGAATCAAAATGAAACTTTAACCTCTGTAACAGTATCATGAGAAGATTGACATATCCTATGTGACTGATTTTTCTAGTTCAACTTGTATTTCTATCAGACAGTGCTTGTCTATGTGCTTCCAACTTAGTACAGTCCACAGACATGTGTCATTTTGCATGGAAACGTATCAGAGATAGAAAATGGAAGCCCTGTCCCTGACTGTCAGATTCAGATCACCATTTTAATTATTTTTTACAGTTTGGGAATATTTCTCGAATGTTGGTACTGTTAGCCTCTGCAGTTGTACGTCATCTGTATCATGTATATATTATACCTTGACCTACTTTTTAGTACAAACCATAATTTATATTTGTTGTAAGATTCTCATATCATATCAAGGAAAAGAAATGTGTACTTCATAGGTACTTACTGGAAAGATACTGACATTGTGGTATTTCACAGTCTCCTGATGCATACAAATCTTTTTTTTTTAATTCATTTGTACCAAGACCATTTATATGTATTTATACCTAGTAGCAAATAAGATGACACTGTAGGCAATTTAAAAGTTACTTATTGTGAAGTCAGATTATTCCACTTTGTGTGTACATGATAATTCTTATCTGTGTTCAAGAATATTCAAATTAAATGCATTGAAAATAGTTTGGTTTAATTATCAAATTAAGCTCTGTCTCAAAATTACATTTGGAAAATTGAAGGAAGAATTTACTAAAATTGTTCATTTTCATTGTCATTGTGATAAGCCACATAAAGTTACATTAACAAAATATGGCACATCATTTCCCCTTTGGAGTTTTCATCTGTCACCAAATTTGTTCTTTTCTTTTATTAAAGTTTTTAAAACTTGTTTTAGGGATGGGCAGTCTTTGCACACCACTGTGCATGTACAGATGTCAAAGGACAACTTATAGGAGCCAGTTCTCTCCTCCCACCATATGAATCCCAGTGATGGAATCGTATCATCAGCTTGGTAGTAAGTACTTATTCATATCTACTGTTGTTCTGTAGAGAAATACTGCAAGCTCATTGACAATTGAGGGACATAAAACTGTGAACACCATTTGAAGAGAACTGGAAAATATCATCCGAAGTGAGGTTACCCAATCACAAAAGAACACACATGAAATGCAGTCACTGATAAGTGGATATTAGCCCAGAAGCTCTGAATACTCAAGACACAACTCACATATCAAATCATTCCCAAGAAGATGGAAGGAGAGGGCCCTGGTCCTGGAAAGACTTGATGCAGCATTGTAGGGGATTACCAGGACAGAGAAGTGGGAGGGGGTGATTGGGGAATGGGTGGAGGGAAGAGGGCTTATGGGACTTATGGGGAGGGAGGAATTGAAAAAGGGGAAATCATTTGAAATGTAAACAAAGAATATAGAATATGTGTGTGTGTGTGTGTGTTTGTATACTCTGATAGTATGATTACCAATAAATATAAAGAGTTTAAAAAAAAGAAAGGGTAAAGCATTTTGCTTCTGTAGTATTCCCAATGAGAAGACATTCACATAATATCAAACTGAAAAGACTGAGCTACAAGTTGTTACCAGGTAAAGACTATACTATGACCTCTAAGCCCGAGCATAGTAGACTACTCTCTTGGTTGGCTTTTGCTGTTATGATAAAACATTGACCAAAATCAATGTGGGAGAAGAAGGCTTTTTTCATCTTATAGATTAGATACAGGATTCTTTTTCTTTTTTTCTTTTTTGGGTATATTCTTTATTTATATTTCATTTCCCTTTTCCTGGTTCCCTGCTCCCCAAAGGTCCCATATTCCCTTTTTCCTTCCCCTGTTCCCCCATCTACCCCTTCCCACTTCCCTGTTCTGGTATTCCCCTACACTGATGCATTGAGCCTTTGCAGAACCAGGGTCCACTCCTTCCTTCTTCTCGGACATCATTTGGTATGTGGATTGTGTCTTTGGTGTTCCAAGATTCTAGGCTAATGTGCACTTATCAGTGAGTGCAAACCATGGGTATTCTTTTGAGACTGGGTTAACTCACTTAGTATGATGTTCTCCAGCTCCATCCATTTCTCTAAGAATTTCATGAATTCATTGTTTCTAATGGCTGAATAGTACTCCATTGTGTATATATACCACATTTTTTTGTATCCATAGACCCCAGGAAACCAAATAACCCTATCAAAAAATGGGTACAAAGCTAAACAAAGACTTTTCACCTGAAGAACTTTGGATGGCTGAGAAGCACCTTAAGAAATGTTAAACATCATTAGTCATTAGGGAAATGCAAATCAAAACAACCCTGAGATTTCACCTTACACCAGTCAGGATGGCTAAGATTAAAAACTCAGGAAACAACAGGTGTTGGTGAAGATGTGGAGAAAGAGGAACACTCCTCCACTGCTGGTGGGATTGCAAGCTGGTACAACCACTCTGGAGATCAATCTGGTGGTTCCTCAGAAAACTGGACATGATACTTCCGGAGGACCCTGCCATACCACTCCTGGGCATATACCCAGAAGATTCCCCAGCATGTAATAAGGATACATGCTCCACTATGTTCATAGCAGCCTTATTTATAATAGCCAGAAGCTGGAAAGAACCCAGATACGGGATTCTTATTTGATCTAAGCTTCCCATTAACCTGTAGTAATGACTGTAACCACTACATAACTATTCTTTCTGTGTAATATCCAGGTAATATAGAGAAGAAATCCAACAGTTTTTATTTTGTAAAGACAAAAATCTTCAAAAGATTGCCACCTCACCAGTACCTCTGGAAGCATGAGAGTTAACCCTGAAACTCAGCTTACCCCAAGGAAACAGATCCTGAATGTCATAGTCCCTTCTCATATCTTCATTTCCCCTACCAGTACAAGAAAGAGAATGTGAAATGTGTGGCTGTGGACAAGTTTATAATTCTCTTTAAGAGTTTTATATAGTCTTTGGGGTGTTCCTGGAACCATAGTGTTTCACCATAAATGTTTCCAAGTGGAAACATTTTCAATTCCTGGTGCCAAGAGTACCATTTTATGTGCGTGTGTTTATATCTGGCAAAATGGGATGACAGAAATAATTTTAGCCAGCAACTATGTGACAGGCAAAGAACAGTACCCGAATCACAATGAAAAACCAAACTGGACCAAAGATCTGCCTCTGTTTTAGACTATAGGGTCAAGTATAGTAGAGTTGGGATCTGCCACAAGGCTCCATCTGCATGCCAGAATGCAGTCACAAGTACATTAACACACTAAATTCATTTACACACACACACACACACACACACACACACACATACACACACATACACACACACAGGACTTAAAATAAAGACTATAAATAGGAGAGAAGAGTTTTGAGGAAGACACAGACTTAGGAAACCTGAGTTAAGCCTATTCTAGACAGAAGAAGACGGAAGACTGGTATTGCTATCCACTCAGGAGATGAAAGAAAGTGTCAGTAAAGGTACTGGAAGCTTGGGCTATAGTGGATGGGAAGCTATGAAGGGGCAGGATGGTTTAGTCTAGAATAATCTACCATTGCTCCTTCTTCAAGGTTCTTAGCATATTGGAACCACCAATGTTTGTAGCTTACAAACACCAATTGGCATTTTGGTAGCAGGGGAGGCAGACACAGAGCTGTAGGCAAGCATTATCTGTTTTAATGTTGACTGTAATTGTGGTCTTTGGTAATTATTGCTTTAAAAAAAACTGGTTTGTTTTAGCAGCACTGTGCATAATTTATTGCCTGTGGCATATCAATTGGAAGAAAACTAAAACTTTAAATACTGGCTAACAAAATGAAAGCCATTTTATTACACAAAGGAAATTAACAAAAATAAACAAATACCCACAATTTACAAAGCTGGTCTCTCCTTTTGCTCCACACATTTGTAAACTACTTTCAACAACTCAGAAAACTCTCCCCAGTTTAGAAGGCCATTACTCCCTCAGAATTCCTATTTCTAACCTTGGTAATAATAAATAATCCACAGGATTTAGTCTTCTACCCTGCTAACACCTCCCAAATATATATGCCTATAAAAATCCCAACCCAGCGTGCATATTGCTTTCCCTACTTTTGATGTATCGAGGCCAATTAAGTAGTTAAAGATCATTTGCACAGTCAAAAATCTTTGCTAAATAAACAGCATTTCCACGGCCCATTTCAGCCAGAATGCATAAAAGGAAAATGTCCCAAGGATATTGTCTTATATTTGTATTATGAATATAGACAAAATAGTAAGTACAATAGGCAATTTTTTGGACGATAGCCTTGGAACTGTGCAGCTACTGCTAGCACACACATCATACACACATACACACACACACACACACACACACACACACCCCTAAGTGATCTTTAGGCATTCCCTGTTGCTTTCACATAATCCTCTTCTCTCAAGAAAAGAAAAAAGAAAAAAATCCATTTGGGGTGCTGGGGAGATGGCTCTGCAGCTAAGAACACTGACTGTTCTTCCAGACACCCAGGTTGGATTCCCATGATCCACATGGCCACTAACTTCTGTTTGTAATTCCAGTTCCAGGGTGATTCCAGTGCCCCCTTCTGGCCTCGGTGGGTGCTGCATGTATGTGATGCACATACAGACACATACTTGCAAGCAAAACAGCCATACATGTAAAAATTTCAAAATGAATAAATCTAAAAATCTTTTTAAAACTTTCATCTTGATATCTCAGGAGACAGTAACATCATGCCTTTTTCATTAAAACTGTCATTCAGTGACTTCCTCCCAAGTTCCCAGGCAACCCATTTCTCCTTACTTCTAAGCCTTGTCAGTCATAGCTTACACCCACCCTTATCCTGCCTGTCTTTTGGGTTCGTATGCAAATTATCTTTCAAATGTATCTATCTCTTGGTACTTTGGATTTTTCAGTAGTTGTCCTCCACGCTAACCCAGCAATCTCTCTATGGTAAAATTCTTCTCTGGAGCTAGTTCCACACTTCCCTAGTCAGGTAGTGACCTGGTTCCTCTAGTTCATTCCTATTCATAACTCAACCCCAACAGGACCTATAATCCTGGCTACTCAGCCATGCTTCATTGACCATCAACTCTAAAATCCTCTTTACCCATTTTAATTGACCTTGTCCTTCTGAAATAATGCAGACTCCTTTTCTTGCTGTGATCTTTTACCAGTTCTTGTGAAAGTCAACACCCCCTCCACTACACCCAAGTAAGTACTCATGTGACGAGACCAAAATGATGGTCTTGCTACTAATTTGTGAATTACCAGTGGGTGGTTTAATGGTGCCAGACAACCCCATCCATATATTACATTGTATTATATATTCACTATATGCCACATCACAAAGTATAAGAATATATATTCTTATTACATATATTCTAATTATACCACCCTAGTTTATTCACTCTTCCACTTGTCTCAAAGACTACTTCATATTTTCTCTTCTATCTGAAAACAACATGCCTCATTTACTCTCCTCATTCTGATGACTCTAAATCTATCATCGCTAAAGAGTCAAAGCAATCACGTTTCTTGGACATGACCAGGATCCTGAGTTCTGCTTGTGTATGAGTTCCCCACTCTGCCTATGACCTGGAATCCCCTTTCTATTGACTCATTCCTACAATATATATTTGCTACTAATATTCCCATGTTCAAAACAATTCTTATTATAAAACCATTTTACTTCAATTTTCCTAACAGCTACTGCTCTGTGAGAAACACACACACACACACACACACACACACACACACATCTTCCAATAGCTCTCTGCTCAAGATAACTCTATCTGGCAGATGAAAGCCCAGTCTTTTATCAGACTTACTATTTCCTTAGGAATTGCATATCAATTCAATCCTTTAACCCAGATTCCCTAATGACCTTAGCCTCTTGACTCTAAAGCCAGTATCACATGGTAGAAGCTGCTGTGTTCTGCTGCTTGCTGGGACTGGAACATGGCCCCACTGTTTATTATCCCTAGCTTTCTGTTTTCCAACTATTTCACTGCTTCAGTTTAACTGTCCTGGAACTTGCTCTAAAGACAGACCTTAAACTCTGACATCTTCATGGCTTTGGCTCCTGAATTCTGGAATTAAAGCTGTGTACCACCATGCCTAGACCTAAACTTTTCTTCACCTAGAACTTGCCCTGTGTCCCAGGCTGGCTTTAAACTAAGAAATCTTCTTGCCTTTGTGCCCTGGGATTAAAGGTATATTCCACCATGCCTGGGCCAAAGCTTTTCACGGCCACAATTCCTCAAGTTTCAGATCCAAAGCCTGTGTCTTCCAGTCTCAAGATCTGGATCACACATGTGCCCTCCATTTCTAGATTGTACTTCAATCCTGATTAAAAGTTCAATCCATTCTTTGATTAATTGCAAACCCAAACAATAAGATTAGATGAGTGGGATCTTGCCCTGAGATCGCTACTCCCTAAATCCCTTTATCTCCTTCCTTAATATCCTTCTGACAAAGTGGGCTTGTTAGTGCAGCTGCCTCTGTTCATTCAAGTCCATGAAGCCCCTCATACAATTCATATTGCATCCTCATATCTTAGATAGTTGAGAAATCCTATAAAGAAACAGTTATTACACTGATTTAGGAGTTCTGGAACTCATATTTTCAGAGTTTAAGTATTGTCCTGAAGGTCACAACCACCATATTGTTGAGGAACACCTTGCTTCCTAAAAGAGCCATCCATATTTCTGACTTCAAGGTCTGTCTACAGACCAGGTTCCAGGAATCATGCTGTTTCTGATTATCATGGAGTCATTAACCTTGGCAGGGAGATCATCCCCAGATCACATTGGCAGGAGAATATTCTCCAAAGGAGGAACATAAAGTAAAATATATTTATTATTATGCAAACAATACATATACCAACATCAACCATCAGGACTCAAGAAGATTCATGCCTTGCTGGCTCTGTCACACCATGTCATACTGTCTCTTCCACAGTCATGCCAGACCTGGCAAGAGCATCCTGATTGATAGGAAACTTTTGTGTTAATTGAGCTGAGTTCCTGAATACTTTTAACCGCAGAACTCTTCTGGGGAGAAGAAGACTAGAGTTTGAGATCATCTACTAATCACCAGCAGAGACTAAGAAAGGAAGATCAGAAGTTCAAGGTCATCTTTGGCTACAGTTGCCCATCTGGGATACGTGATAGTCTGTCTCTAGCTTCCTAATGAATTAAACAAACAAACAAAAAAAAGAGCTCCATTGGAACTCTTAAACTATGACAATGGAAGCTCTATGCTCTTGTTTTACCTCATTTCTTGTTAAATGCATCTCTTCCACTTGAAGTTCCTAAATTTAGCTTTAATTTATAATTATATAGCTATAATTATAGCTAAAATTCATAATTTTAAGCATAGCACCTTTGTGAGCTGTGTAAGTCACATGTGAGTGAATGACCACATATGAAAATAGATCATGGGTCTAATGAACCTTTATTTGTCCAGGAAGAAGTACAGATGGATTGCACATATGTGGACAGCCGGCACCCAAAGTGAGGAAAGTCCTGTGATGTTAAGCCCTTCACCTGTGTAGTATACTCTAACATCAAATACTGTCAGAAGTGAATTAAACAACAGGACACACAATTGACTTCAGCCTAGTAATGAATAATATTGGGAAATGCTCACTTACCTTTTAGGGATCACCTCATGTAGACTCTGAGAATGAAAACACCAAAGTAGAGTGGTAACACATTCCTTTAAAATATGTTGATGTTTGCCAATAGAAAAAGAATAACTATGCATATGAGCCAGAACAAAAATGGCTTCCTTGTTTTATCTCAGAAAATAAAGTTTCTCACTATCTCCAAGAAAAAAGAACTGAAGGTTAAAATGGAACTGCACTCCAAGTGTTTTCAATTTGTCATATATAATCTTTAATATTATCTTCTTGCATTTTATTTGGTATGTGTTGTAGGATTAGTGTGGATGTGCCACAGTGAATGTGAGGAGGTCACCTTTCCAGCGATTGGGCCTTTCCTTCTACCATGCGAGTCCTTAGGATTGATGCCCAGCCATTAGTCATGATAAGCAAACGCCTTTACCCCCTGAGCTATACTGCTGCTCCTGTTATGTATAAATGTTCTCTAATTTATCTCAATAGCAAAATCACATCAAGTTCCTGTGTCAGGATATGAGTTTTATTGTTCTCACCTCATTTCATAATTTCCACAAAGCCCCATGCTTTGGAATCCATACTACAACTGATAGATGGTAGACAGAAACCAAAGAAGAAAAAGGTATGGGTATTAGAGAATCAAGGGAGTGGTCTGTGAGCCAAAATGAGAATCTGGAGGAAGTCATGATCAATAGCAGGAATACTGTGGAGGCAAACAGAAATGATGGCACTTAGTCGCTATACAGCTTTTGTCATGAGACACCATTTTAAGGGTAGTCAATTCTCTTGTTCAAATGTAGTGCTACACATTATCACAGCACTATAGAAACTATAGTCGCAGCACAGAGTATAGTAACCAATATGTAGTGTGTATGCTTTTTTGACCCTGGAGACTTATTTTAATATTTAGCCTTGGAGCAAGTTTCCAGGTGTGAGCCACCAGAAGCCCTTCACTCTTCTGAGGAAATTGCCAGGCCATCAAAGAAAACAGAGATTCAGCAAAAACTATTGAGTATCCTAGAGGGACAGGGGTCTTAATCTTGTAGTTAGTCACAGCACTGGTTTTTAATAGAGTGTCTAGTTTCCGATTCTAGTTTCCTGGGATGGGGACAGCTGCTGTGGCTGAAGTCATCAAGTGGCTCCCAGGTGAGAGGACAAAAGAGCAGAGGCGATGATGCCGAGTGACATAAACTGATACCTCGACCTTCCCGGTTGGATTCAACGACCTTAAGTCCACTAGATTAGAAAACAGAAGTTAATCATTTCAGGCTCCACTCCATTCTGTGTCACTTTGAACAAGACATCTGACCTTTCCGCAGCTCACTTTTTCTCCTCTCTAAAATGATAATGATATTTGCCACCTGTCTCTTGGTGCT